>OX276386.1:14086628-15336628 GCA_946251855.1 Alsophila aescularia | reverse complement strand
GAAAGAGCTGTGCAGAGTGGAAATGGGATTTTATGTACTTTGCTTAAACCAAAGAATTCTGGGCGTGAAGGTTTTAGAAATATTTATATTATAATGACTGTGTATAGTAGTAGTAATAAGTACTATTAAAAAAGTCACTCACACAACGACATTAAAACAAAAATTAAATCATGAATGGAGAAGCCATTCAAATTGCTTTAATTTAAATTATTCTTGTATTAAAATAAAGGTATCAATACTGGTACTGTATGCCCCATCGCCATATTTTATCATCATTAACCTTGAAAATATACAGGAGATTCTGTAGAAATAGCGATAGAGTCAGACCGGTTGGATTGATGTTCCACAATTTCTTGTAATTCTAATTCTTGAACAATTTGAAAAATTTTGCTTTTTGCTATATTCAAACGATAAGGCGTCAATCGTCTCAGCGTTGGTAAGATGCTTATTACAAACGCGTCTACCGGATCTTTAACGTCAAAGTCCTGGGCCGAGTCATTCAAACTAGAAGCAGGTAATTGGACTTCTTCGAAGTTGTCAAGTTTCGATGACGGTTTGGTTACACTTTTCCGTTTTTTCAGCGGTTTTGTTTCTCCATCTTCCGAGCTAACCTCGTCATCGTATTCTATGACAACATCACTCCAAACTGTACTGGTGTTTGATTCAGAAGCTTTGTCACCGTCGTCGTTGTCGTACTCTTCGTCCACGTCTGCCGATACAACTTCTTTGTAAAAGTTTTTCATAAATTCTAGGTGCCTGTCGTACTTGTAAGGGCGTTTTGGTCGCACTGATCCCGATATACTTTTCCTAAGTATTCTGCGGTGTACATCTCTAATGTTTATCCATCTTACTTTGCAATCAGCGGCTGAAAATCAAAATAAAATTGTAGAACATAGAATAACTTAATCTAAGAAAAAAAAACTCAAGTTTTATAATTATTTTTTATTCGAAGATAACAGTTAAATAAACAATGAAATTCTCGGAATAAAACTAGTTATATAGAACAAATAATTTCATTGTCAAAAAAGTATTATTTTCTAATGCGGTAACAAATTCGAGATTTCAGTGAGAATTGTACAGTGGTAATCTCACATCACATGCAGTCAATTATTGTTATTTTACGTCGTCAACTGTAAAAAGCCAACGATTATTTAAACCATTGCATACGATACGATTAAATAAACAAAAAGCAATTTACATTAGAAGACAACAATTACAAACCTGGTTTTTCAAGTGCGTCTCCAATTTTCTGCCAAGCAACTTCTCTCGCGTTGAAGTCCATATATTTTGGGTCATTGTAGTCGTATAACACGGTATGTTCTTTCACTAGTCTGATTAGTTTTATGTCTAACTTCTCTGAGAACACTCTCTGCATTTTGTTTCGTTTATTTACAACAACAGCCTATCTTTAACAACAGTGAGTAAAGCCCGTTCCGATCGAGTCGATCGATCGTGTCGTATGTGAGTGCACAGATCGGCAACGTCGCAGGGCAGCGTCGCGCGCATCGTATCGGAAGGTTCGTGTCGCGCCGTCGTAGTTCGGTCGCCGATCGGTCGGCCATCTCGCTCTTGCGATCCGTTTTACGCAAAGATTTTGAATTACATTTACTGGCGTAAGTTTTACGTTTTTTTTTTAGAGAGTTTTTTTAAAGATCATTTAATATTAAATTAGGTTTTTCACCAAATTCACTGTTTAGTTTGATGTCAATTTTATTTTTAAGTAAGGTCTAACTTTACTATATGGCTATATATTTATGGTAAATTCGCGTAGGTAGGTATTGTATATTTTATGTATATATTTTTTTCTAATCCTTCAAATCCTATATTTACCTACACCCCAGTAAAATAAAAATATATGAAATATTTTTAAAATTATATGTCAAGAAGATATGACTTACCTACGTATAATTTCAACTTATTCGCGGTTAATCAGGTATGCATTTTAATTAATGTGAATTTAATCAATGTCAAAACAAAAGTTAATTAAATTGATTAGTTAAAAATATTCTTTGACGCTATATAGTACTGTCATATTTTTTTAATTAAAATAACTATCAAGAAGTTTTAAAAAAAACGGAGTCTACACCGGCAATCAAACGAGTGAAGCAAATGGTGGCTGCGCATGTGTGCGTGAGTGTATAATTTGTGGTATTTTGTGGTTCATACACAGTTTCATCACAAAACACTGCATTGTTTTTGATTTTCCGTAAAAACTTAACAAAATAAACACGACTTACAAGGTCGAGATCTTGCTGCGATGCGATGTGGCGGTCGATTGGTATTGTGCGTGAGGCTTGTACTTACGAGCGGATTGGCATGTCTTACTTTACGTCACTTTAGATTTGGCGGTGTGGAAACCGTATTTATTTAAACATTCTTGATACCTTCTTCCCTTTCCTTCCCCGCGTTTAGGGGGATGCTTTACCTCACTACAAAGTTCCAAAAAGACGGACAACAGTAAACATAATGACTGACCTTTGTCCTCCGTAACAGGATGTCTAGTGTTAAGTATGTTGTCCCTGGCCTGCACGTAGAGCAGGTTCAGCTGCACCGGGTCCCGCGAGTCCACGTTCCTGTCGGAGTAGAACAGCCGCCGCTTCAGCAGCAGCGTCTGTGATGGCAGGATGCACGCTTCCGAGAGGGTCTTGTGGGAGTCCACCCAGTCCACTGGTGCGAGAGAAGTGGGTTGGTGGTGTGTGTCGAATGAGGTGGGCCAATTTGTGGAGTCAGGCAAAAAGGGCCTCTGACGTAGCTTACAGACCGCTATCTATTGTTAGCAAGCCTGTTAAATCCGTACATCTATACACATAATAAAGCAGTAAGTAACACAATGTCTGTACATTACAAACTAGCGACTCGCCCAAACTATTTATTCTGTGCCTTCACTCCGCTTCGGGGAATAACAGTTTGACGACATTTTTGTGTTGTGTTGAAAATGATAAAATATGGAGCTGTTAAAATAACAACAAATACCGTCTTTGGTTTCACATTCTTTTCAATCGCGCCCACAGACTATAATTATAGGGAATACAGAGAAATCGCGCGTTTTTAACACGCTTTTATTAGCTTCACCTGTATGTATGTCAGTATGTAACGGAATCTTTAAACTCGATTTTTACCCACTTTATATAGTCATATTAATTCAAAATTTTGCAGACTTATCAGGGCCCGATGACTACAGTAATTAAAATATATATATAATAAAATAAAAACAAAATATCTTACTATTCTAAATTCAACTCTAAAAAAATAAGATTAAAAAACTAAAAAATTAAAAACTTATATATAATTTAAAAAAACTAAAAATCACGCTTTAATACCATTAAACCGGTTTTCCATCGCTCCGTGCTTCGGAGGGCACGTTTAGCTGTCGGTCCCAGCTGTTATTGATTAATAGCAGTCGCTAAGCTGTCAGAGGCCCTCGGGCGGCTTGACAAACACTGACATCAGAGGCCAGCACTACCTCAAACGACAAACAAACAAACCATTAAACCGAACTAAAAAGTAAAAAAATATAACAATAAAGTGATTAACGAGAAAATTAATGTCATTGTAAAAAAAAGCGTGGGGTGCTTTGTACGACATTCTTACACATCTTGTAATTAGAAATAGAAATAGTAACATATATAAATAAATGATATAAAAAAATACAACAATTAATATCGAACACACCACGTTTCTTTTACAATGACATTAATTTTCTCGTTAATCACTTTATTCTTAGATTGAAATTTATTTTTTACTTTTTAGTTTGGTTTAATGGTATTAAAGCGTGTTTTTTAGTTTTTTTTTAATTATACATTTTTTATTGTTTTCTGCCAATGGTGGACAGTTCGGTTTTCGAATAAACCTCTTTTAATGCCCGTATCTATACGAGTTTTCATAGGAAACTTTAACGTTCCAAATTAAAAAGCTCTCAGTCGGCTTGATTTCTTCCGACATCTTGAACAATTATCATCATATTTCAACAAATTAATACAATCAGTATCACACTATACGTATAAACCTTCCTCTTGAATCAATCTATCTATTGATGAAAACCGCATTAAAATCCGTTGCGTAGTTTAAAAGATTAAGCGTTACAGAGGGACAGACGGCGGGAAGAGACTTTGTTTTATAATATGTATTGATGATTGAAGAATTAGAGCTACTGAACAATTATATAACTTTTTTTAAGTGGTGTCTTGGTGTCTGCGGTTTTCACAGTTGGATTGTACTATCCAACTGTGACCGCATCGCAATCGGTCCAGCAGTATTATTTAAAAAAAAAGAAGTTTTGTGGCTGACTTAAAATCTGGTGTACTTTGTATCTTAAGCCAATTAGTAGAAGCGGAGCAATCGATAATAAAATTATTTAACGGCTGAACGACATTTGGTAAAGTGTACTTTATAGGTAATTTTGATACTGGAATATCTCAAAGGATACTTTTACCAAAGATATATATGAACGCGGGAAAAGCTGCAGGTACAGCTAGTAACTTATTAAAATACAATTAAAAGTAATTTGAGGGGTCGAGGGTCGTACCCAGTATCCAATATCATTTGGTTGCTAAACACACACATAACCACTCGGGGTCACCATCCCTCCATTCTATCATTAAGATGAGATGAGTTATCGAAACTCATCCGAATCCTCATCGAAATTTATACACATTAACATAAAAACTTATTCTTTCTATCATCGAAATACATTCATATTCTCATGAAAATTATCCGCATTCTCATCAAAATTGATGTGTGTTGAAATTTAACTAAATACTCAAAAAAAACATCTTCATTCTCATCACAACTAACAGTAGTCTTATCGAAATTCATCCATATCACAACTAAATTATTCGCATTCTCATCAAAATTCGTGTACATTCTTACATAGATAAAAAAAAACATAAATACAGTCGAACATAGAACCTCCTCCTTTTCTGAAGTCGCTTAAAAATAGGGGAGATAAGGCACGCTTTAATATCACGTAAACAAAAAGTAGACTAGATAAAACTACAGGCAAACACACCCATAAAAATATTTTCCCACTGTAGTGTTTCATTTACATCAACAACAAAGATAGAGATATATAAGCAGACTGTAGCGCGAATGAGAGAGTCACTGCTAATACGTGCTACACAAACGCCTCTCCGATTGCTTAAACCAGCCCATAACACTTACTCTTAAAATATTATCATGTAATGATTGCTTTCTGTTTTGTGTGATAATAAATAAATAAGCCCAAAGAAGGCCAATTGTACTTGTTGCCACGCCCGTTGAGCTGGTACCTAATCTGCCTACTTTTAACTAGATCAAAATTAATCCGCATTCTCATCAAAATTATCTACATTCTTATCATTTATCAAAATTCACATGTTAGATCCACATTAAAGTTTTCCATTACCATTATCATCCGTCTTGAGCTTCTTGCTGAGCTGCTCAAACTCCAGGTCCCGTTCCTTGAGCTGCGACTTCTTCTTGAGGGTGAGCGTGCCGGACTGGCCCGCACCGGACTTGTTCTCTTTACTGTCGTCTACTTCGTCTTCTTGGTCGAAGCACTGAGGGGCAACGGAAATAAATCTGATCAATCAAGTACCGTGTGTGGGAGGCCTATACTCAGGGGGGCCGCCTTACGGCTTCCCGGCTAATGCAGTGATCACGTACCAGTGCGGGAACAGAATTTACGCTGTAAATTCCACAAGGAAGGCCGTTTATATACAACTGCTGTGCCTCGCCCTCGTTCCCCACTTAGGGAAGGCATTTCCAAAAATCCCTCCTTATTGCAACCATATATAGCTAGGGTTGAAGGAATGTTTCCTCTAAATTACGAATCTCTAGGCCCACCGGTTCAGGCTGTGTGTTTTCTCTCAGTCAGTGGGTATGTCATGGTTCTGTTTTATAGGTATTACTAGCTGATGCCCGCGGCTTCGCACGAGTGGTCATTTCTCTAGGATAAAACTATATTACCAATTGGTGCAGTAGTGTTTACCTGATGCGCGAACAAACATACAGACAGACAAACAGACACGAATTTAAAAAATGTTATGTTCTTGTTCAGTTGCTTATTTTAAGTATGGTACTTAATAGACTGGAAATATTGGCCTTTTTTTGAATTATCTTCTTTGTATAGACTATTTCGTTCTTATTGATTTATTATAAGTATAGATATCGAGTGCCCTCTTTATTAATTCTTTATGAATTGAGTATTTGGATAATTTGTTAGGTACGTCGGTATATTTTTCTTAAAGGACACAAAAAAGTATTTTTTCGTAAAATAATAATTATTATAAATTAATATTAATTATAATTATAACAGGTCATCATCACTTAGGACATAGATCCCGACCCTCAACCCTAACCAGGATTCACCGCATCTAGTGAACAAGATATTTTGAGGACCATGTCAAAAAGTCAACAAACACCCAGACTCAAAGCAAATACGTACCTACCTATATATACCTACCTATGTATATTTGTGTGAGCCATCACACAAATATTTCTGCCGTACTCGGGAATGGAATGGGCTCATCACAACTACGCCACGGAACTGGAGGCTGTCTAATGAAGTAGGTAACTTTTATTATTTATTCTGTGATAAGTACACCAGAGAGCAAAAAATCGACTCAGTTCATACTTTCCCACACAAAGGGCTCTAGCACTAAAATTAAAACCTAAATTTAATTATAGGTCCTAAATTATTTAACTTCTAGGTCTAGCCTTAAAGATAATAGTTTAAAAGACAACACTGCAATAATTGTTTATCTTTTGAAGGCTAGATTATAAGAACTTAAATAATTGAGAAAATGAAATTTACGTTTTAATTTTAGTGTTAGAGACCTTTGTGTGGAAAAGTGTATACTTTTTGTGTGGGTTCGATGCCTGCAGCTAAACAGTAATTCCTCATTGATTTACGTTATGAAACTTAAGTACACTGGAGAGCAAATATCGACTCAGTATATATACTGAGTCGATTTTTTGCTCATACTGAGTCGAATTTGTATATATACTGAGACGATTTCTTGCTCATACTGAGTCGATTTTTTGCTCTCCAGTGTACTTAAGTTTCATAACGTAAATCAATGAGGAATTACTGTTTAGCTGCAGGCATCGAACCCACAGTTCCAATGTTGTTTTTCGGTGTATCTACAGAATAAGATAAACTTACCAGCCCGTACTCCTCGTGGTTAGTGATCCCTATCTTGGAACAGATGGAGATCATCAGGTCGCTGACCAGCTTAGACTGGTCTACCTGGAAGGTCTTCACGGTATCTAAACAAAATTAAGATAAAAATAATATTGTACATAATGGTTTTCTTCAATATATTTTTGCAAGGTTTGAGCTTCCTGACGTCGTTCGATAAGTGTCGCGGGACATTTCACGCCTGTGCCTTTGCAACATGCATGAACTCATGTCAATCCTTGCTGAAACATGCAAGCGAATTTAACTTGAACTTCCCCGTTTTAATGACAATCAAAAAGACAGATATTGAATAACGGTAGGCAATCTTCATGGCTCGTAGAACGATAACCGTAGGGAAAGGTTCTCGATTGGCGACTACCGGCTAGAAGACATAGCGTATGGATGGACCGAGTCGAACAAACAGCGAGAAACCGCTCGTTCTGGCATTCTATGAGAGACGCCTGACCACAGAATACATTCTGTGGTCAGGTATCATCAGGTATCATCCGGTATCGGCAGGTATATATCACCACACAATATATTCTGTGGTTATATATATTATATCGTTCACCAGTGGACGTCTTCCAGCTGAAGATGAAAGGTGACTCACCGTCCAGCATCCTCAGCCTCAAGTTCCGTATCTTGCTCATGTAGTCGATCCTGTCCCCATCTCGCAGCAAGTAGTAGGCGAGCGTCCGGTCGTCTTCCAGCCATATCCCGGCCAAGTCGTTGTCCAACGACCGCAGGAAGAGGCCGTATGCTGTACAAATGGGGGGGGGGAGGGTGATTTTGTAAACTTTTTTATACGACTCTAGACGAGCAGATCTTTCACCTGGTAGTAAGCGCCACGCCCGCTCATAACTTTAGATTTTAAAATGTTGCTTGTCACCCTGAGACATAGGTTTTTAAGTCTCAAATGGCCAGTAACTTCGCTGGAAACATTGCCCTTCAAACAGGGACACACAGTTATGTTTATGGACGCTTGGCTTCGATATCTGACAAAAAGTGAGTCATTAAAAACCAAATTCAGCTTCTGGCTTCATAGCTATATATATATATATATATATATATATATATATATATATATATATATATATTATCCTTACTCCATACAAATACTCCTATTATAAATTTCATTCTTTCTGCGTGTTTCCTTTTCACGACTAAACGGCTAAACCAATCATGATGAAATTTGCTATGGAGATAATTTGAACCCTTGGGACATGGATACTGTTTATTAGTAGCAATATATTTTAGTAGATACGCCAGGACGAAGTCGCGGGCAAAAGCTAGTTATAATAATCCATCCATACCAATAGGTATGCAAAAGTGAAACGTTGTCTGTTTGTTTGTTTGGGGAGTTTTAACTCGATAACGGCTGGACGGATTTTGATAAAATTTAAAATGGAGATAGCTTATACACTGGAATAAAACATAGGATACTTTTCGTCATCATCATCATCATCTCTCACGCGGGTGAAACCGCGGGGAGCAGCTAGTATGATATAACCAGCGTATTGTACTTGAAATGTTGAAGATGACCGACGGCTTTAATAAAGAGATATTTATGTAACAGGTATTTATTTGGTTATTAAGTAGTTCGACCAAACACAAAATGAAATGCGATTTGTCGATCACGATACTAATGGAATACCACTCTATAGATTTTCCAATAGGTATCAGTGGCCCTCGTACGTAGGTAGGTATGTCCAATCTTTCCCTAAACAGTTACCTTTAGCTTCTGGGGGCAGATTCGCCTTCTCCTTCACAATGCAGGTCGCTTCGCGCACTGTGAGGTTGGGTTCCAGCTTCACCTTGCGAGTGACGGCGCCGTTGTCTTGCACTATCTTCAACGATAGTGGCGCCATCTCTGATCTAAATGGGATGGGGAGTTATAAAACTTGTGGTCATGACCTTACAAGAGATTAAAGCCGCGGAAGGTCGTGACTCGGAAATGTGTGGACAGGCCCCTTATAGAAAATCGATCTCATTGATAATCCATAAAATATGCGCTGTGCCTGAAGGGTGCTGAGTTCAAGGAACCATAATAGAGTATAGGTGCAAAGAGCAGAATTATTTGTGTTATCATTAACACAACACTCAAAACAAAAACGTGTGGTACACACATATATAGGTGTTTGTCCTGCGCTTTGCAGTCGGCTGATCACTAATACTACGGCACGGCGGCGAGGCTGTCAGCTTGGGCACAGCACATACACTAACATTCAATTACATAATTTTGTTTTCTTTATCTATCTGTAATTATTACTAAACTAGTTTGTCTAGGAAAGTACTCTACATCTTTAGTACTCTATTAGTGTACTCTACATGTTTATCATCAGTCGAAAAAACCTAGTGACGTCACCGAAATTATATCTAACCATGTTTATTTTAAACATCACCATCACCTTTACTGATATCGGATTCTAACCTACGGTTTGCTACTGATTTAGGATTCTAAACTTCATTCGGAGGGTACGACCAACAACCATCTCAAAGTGTTGGTTGTTTCCTCGAAACCATAGATAAATTATAGGAGTTCTAGCAAGCTAAGTATCGCCATCTAGCAACCTTTTATAAACTACTGTGAGTGGACTAAGGAGATAGCAATCTTTCCTTCTATAATTTATCTACGCTCGAACTTAAAAGCTGGAACGAAGGAATGACCGTATGAAACAAATTCCATGCATATAACATAAAATAAAATAAAGATAATACCTTAATATGCAGGACAATTGACACCAAATACCTAGCCCCAAACTAGGATATCCTGTACAATGGGAACAATCTTAACGATACTAATTTCTGAGATGCAAAGATTAACCAGCTACTAACCGTATATTGTAGTGTACAATATTTATTTATGTGTACATTGGCATGCTCCACCGTCGGCCACGTCTTCAGTTACCATCACGTGAGACTACGGTACTAAGCGTGCCTAGCCGGCATTGAAAAATAAGTAGGGTTGCAAGACAGGAACCTAGGGTTGCAAGACAGGAACCTAGGGTTGCAAGACAGGAACCTAGGATTGCAAGATAGGATTAGGCGTCAAGAAATCGGTCTCTGAAAAATGACCGGCACATCTTGGGGCATCTAGAATGCATCAAACAAGTCTAGCGTGCTAATCCCATCACTACATTTTAACAAAAACTTTACAGGGCCCAATCATTAAAACATTCGACACGAAAGAAGAAAAAATAAGGACTTACCAAATAAATAAATACAAAATCCGTTAAAAACACCACACCCTTACACATCCAGCCACTACTGTAAACACATCTAAACAATTATCCTCATGTCAAAATAAATATAAATGTACAATGACTTCATCGCGGTGGGACAGTAATCATGTTTTCCGCCTTAGCTGGCGATAAAATGGCATATTATGAGCAAATAAGGTCGGAACCCTTTTTTTAATAGTGATAATAACGAATGCTACAAATAACTACTATAATATAACTGACATTGTTAAAAATAAGCAGGGTGAAGTGGCAATGAAGAAGTGGCTGAAGAACCGATAACCGTGCAGGCATACGGAGTGTAGGACGCCCTCCGGCCAGATGGAGCGACGACCTTTAGCTGGCAGCAATTAGAAGAGTCGCAGAACCAACAACCGTTGGGGAATAAAGGTTCTCGAATGGCGACCACGAACAAGCAAGCGAAGTGTGGGGAGACCCCCCACACGATGGACCGACGACATTGTAGCCATCGCAGGAAGTCGGTGGATGGAGGTGGCACAAGATTTCTCGTCATGGCGCTCTTTGGGGGAGGCCTATGTTCAGCAGTAGACTTCTAAAGGCTGAAATGATGATGATGATGATGATGAATTAGAAGAGCCGAAGATGGGTCTCAGGATAGGTCTACGTCCAGCAAAGGACTAAAGCAGGCTGATGATGATGATTGCTAAGTACTACAAACAACTTACATTCTACAACTATAAATACTCACCTACTTCAGTACGTTAAGTTCCTTGTAAGATATGCAGTAAGACACTTCACTCTTTACTACGTTGATGATACCTCTCAATCCACTCTCATACGTTGTGTGAACTATACCTAAATTTAGTAGTTGTGTGGAAGAGATTTCTATTAGCGATAAGACCGTCCATTGCCGGTATCAATATTTAAGAAGTTACTTTTGTACATATAATTTTGGAGTTTGGAGACAATGGTTGAAAGTTATATAAATGTACATTTTAAATAAAACAAGTTTCTTTAGAAGAATAATAAATGTTTATTATAAATCGCTAGTTAGTAGGAAAATACGCCTTTCTATGCCATAAAAATATTATTACTACTATAATTATTTATATAATATATTAACCAATTGCTAATTTGTATATTTTTTCTGTATCTTTCTGTTTTTATTTATGCAATGTTGTAAGCGTTTTTTTTTTAATAAATTGTAAGAGAATATGGATTCCTCAAATTGTCAATAAAACATGAATCTTACTCTCGCTCGAATTTAGTGTAGGTTGTGATCCTGGATTACGTTGTTTGCGCGACATTGGATTTGGCGACGTAGTTTTAACTTAGCCGAGCCGTATTTACACGTCGCTTCTGCGGCCCGATTACATAACTTGGTTACAATCGGATTATCACTTTTTTCATAGCAATTTCGACTCTATAGCAACGCATTAGTGATATCGATACTGACAATCCGATTGAAGCTAAGTTATGTGGTCGGGCCCTGTACGTATTTAACTGAACAGTTCTCGACATGAGACCATTCTTTGCAGTAACAAAATTAATTCTCCAGAAAGCGAAATCTATTTAATTGTTGTTGGTTTGTCGGGTTGAGGTAGTACTGGCCTCAGGTGTCAGTTTGCCGGCCGCGCGACTCTGACATACATCTGTATATTTACACTATCTGTGTCCGCGGTTTCACCCGTGTGGTCTGTTTTATGAGTGAAAGTAGCCTATTTATTATTCAGAGACCAAATGTACCGATAAAGTACAATATAACTACTTTTCAACAAAATTCGTTCTACCGTCAAATAGTTTTATCGATTGCTCGGTTTTTATCAATCGGATTGACATACAAAGTACACCAGATTTTAAATCAAACCCTGAGCTATCCAACAGTGAAAATCGCATTTCAATCGGTCCAGTAGTTTTTACGTAATGCGCGTACATAAAGATACACGCCCTTTTTTTAAATTGTATGTTCTTGTTCAGTAGCTTATTTTACCACATTTTTATAATTATGTTCAATGCATGTACTGACTTTTTGTTACTTACTGCATATCTATTCCATAGACCAATCAAAACATACTGGTCTATGTCTTTACGTATAATAGAGCAATGAGCAAGTAAAAGTCTGTACAATGTTTATTTGTTTGTTGTACAATGTCTGTAAAATGAATACTTATAATTAAAAAAAGGTTTACGAAACTTAAAATTAGCTACTGAATAAGCTACTAAATGGTGTCTGTCTGTTCGCGCATCACGTATAAACTACTGCACCGATTGAAATGCGGTTTTCACTGTTGGATGGGCTAGGGTTTGACTTAAAATCTGGTGTCCTTTGTATCTCAATCCGATAGGTATAAGTCGAGCAATCGATGATAAAAATATTTGATGCCTGGGCGAATTTTGATGAAATGCACTAAGTATAATGTACTTTTGATCATGGAATATCACATATTACTTTTATCCCAGAAAAATGTACACACGGGCCAAACCGCGGGCACAACTAATCCTATAGAAAGTAATGCTATAGTGTAGTATCTATTATAAGAAGAAAAAAATTGTGGCAGATGTTTAAATTGTTTTGCACTAAAATAGTGTACAAGGAATGATTTAACGCTAAACAGCATTATGTAGCAGTCTTCCAGATGTTATCCATTGAAAGTATATACCTTGTTCTGCTCTAAGAACGATCGCGCCTGTGGCGTGGTGGTTAAAAGTACAGTACGGCCGATAAGACGTGGCCACTCTGTATGTGCAATGAGGTGCATCTCTAGCCTAGACCACAACCCCGTGCATGTCGCCTCATTCCGCCATTCGGTTCCTAAAAATGATCATTGCGCAGTCATTTGCACGAAGTACAGAGTGGCCACGACTTATCGGCCGTACTGTATCTATTACAATTATAGTTCCTCCAACTACTACAACAATAGTTCTACTGCCATTTCCTAAGCTATCAAAATAATACTGAACGATAAATACTGCATGCTACTGTTTTAAAAGTGTCTACGTGAGAAGATTTCTACTATTTTAGGCCAAAATAGAAACCTCAATGTCCTCACAATAGACGTATTAAGCTAACAATAAAGTCAACATAATAAACGGGACATTTACCATATATATCTTTTGTTCGAGTTTCGATATTACAGCAATGTAGCAAGCGCCATGATCGTGCAGGTGGGTATCAATTTTCTACGAGCAGACTAAAATATTCATACATCGTAAATATTCCGTTTCAAATGTTGAATTTAGTCCCCAACAAGTTTAAAATCTAGATTCTACTACAAATGTATTAAATAACGAGTTACTACTATAAGTTTACACGCGGAGAATAATTATCCTGTTGGACTTAATGACTATAGATTTTTCCATATAGAAAAATACTATCAAAATAGATATGATAACATTTTATACATTATGAAACCAACGCCAAACTACTTAACTTGACCCTTCGCTGGAATGCAACCCCCTCTTACACATGAGAATTACGTCATCAGCGCGAGACTTCTATAAGTAGCAGGGGTAGTAGTATTATAGTTCTATACGGGTTGTAGGCTGAAACACTATCGGCGCGGTCCGAATCAGGCCATAATCGATATTATCACGCTCATAAGCGGTCCGATTCAGCGAAAGCGCGCTAACGACAGACTGACGATATCGCGTGTGATGTCATAGATGACGTCATTATTGTCACCATATTGAACTTTCGGTTATTATGCTTCTGCGTGAAATCATTGTGAGCCTTATGTCAAATTTGAACTTTCTGCCAAAAATCGCTGGTTTTGTGGATTATTCCAAAGAGAAAAGAAAATAGCACAAGGCATTAAAAAAGAAGTGAGTTGAGATTAATGAATATAATCATTACATAAGTACATCCCCGTATCTTCTCTAAGGTCATTGCTACCTGCGTTTAGAATAATGAAGAAAATTGAAGTCACCATTAGTTATGCAGGCACCGGGAGGCAGTTCATCCTTCGTTTGACGCTGCAAGAGGTCGAACGAGCTAGATCGAGTGAGTCTGCGACAAAGAGAAAAACTATCCGCGATCAAAGGAAGGTCCGATTCAAAATCACGCTGACTTCTGTTATAATCGCATTTTTTTATTCGGACCGCAGTGATTTCCTTTAACGCGTTTATGTAATGAAATTCGATTCGGACCGCGGCCTATATAGACTCACTGATTTAAATGCTAAAAATCTACCTCAACGCATAATGCATTCTATAACACTAAAAAATAAAATTACGTCATCAGCGCGAAGTGTCTATTTAAGTCGCACGGGTTGTACTTTAGAGCTAACTAATGTACTAACAACATAATTATTTCGGTTTAATAAATGTATAAGATAAAATAAAACAGATATAATGTAAAAATATTTATTAAAATAAATAAATGAGTACCTAAAAATATTAACAAAAGTATATAAAAGTGTATAAGGAAAATAGTAGAAGCACACGATTATATTGCAAAACTTATAATACAGTATTAGTTTTTAAAAACTAATAAAATACATTTCTAAACTCAAGCAGCATAGTTACTATAGAGCTCTAGTCGGCTTTCACAACACAGTAAATAAATGAATAAAATGATAAATGATCATTTATTTCTTTAAAAAAACATGCACTGTAGCACAGAAGAAATAATAGTACTAACGTAACTGTAGGTGAAACCATAGACCAATATAAATATAGAGCGATGGCAGTTTAGCGGTTTACTAGTGCAACTTAGAATCCAACAATACCGGGTTCGGTTCTAGACTCCGCACCAATGACTTTTCTAAGTTACATGCGGTTTTTTTCTCGCTCCGTGCTTCGGAGGGCACGTTAAGCTGTCGGTCCCGGCAGATATTGGAGTTAAAAGATATCATATGACGTGCATAAACCTAGATTTGTTGTCTTTGTTGTTTGGAGTCGCGGGTTCGAATCCTGCAAAGTGCAATCATTTATGTGATGAGCAGCAATGTTTGTTTCCGAGTCATGGATGTTCATATTCGTATTTATGTATGTTTATCCGTTATCTAGTGCCCATATCACAGGGTATCCTAGTTTGGGGCTAGGTAATTGGTGTGGTATTACGGTATTGTGGTGGTGTGGAAGTCTTAACTTTTTTTGTTTCTATTGAAGTCCTGTACGATTTATTACTGTTTGATCGGTGGTGGACAGACACAGGCATAAAAATTGCATAAAACAAAGTTCGCAATAAATCTTGCAATACCTACAAGTTCCAAGTAGTAGAATTAATTTCTGTCTGAAACATTATTTTGTTAAGTGTGGTTCATTGTACTTCCAGAATTTCCGTACATTTAGATAAAACAATCAGTAATTTCAAGCGATGACATCATAAGCGTCCAATCCCAACGGAACTCAGGTGTTTTTTCCTTGCGGTCATTCAATGGCCGATCTTTCCGCAGTTTTCCTTACGCCAGACGCATTAGCTGTTGTTCTCTTGAGTTTATAGGGATAATTTCGGCATGTCCGTTTGTATGTCACAGCCATTTTATTCAGACACCATTAACACTACAAGGTTAAAATTTATAGGTATTTAGAACAGCTATATACTACATGAAAAAATATATTATAAAAATCCTTTTAAGATACTTGGAAAGTGAAGAAAAATCATGTTTTTTTTGTTTCTTATTGGGTTAGGTCTCGATGGATAGGTATTTTAAAATTATAATGAGGTTTTATTGGCAGTTTTTTCTCTTTTGTTTCGTTTACGAAATATGCGGTGTGTTCGTGCAAGTACCAACAAAACAAACAACACAACAACAACTTTTTACAACTGTACAAAGTTTCACTCAATCGGATGATGGATGCACGAAAATTACTTTTTCTAAGCGTGTCCGACAAGCACTTGTTCGGTTTTTAATTTCGAAAACTTTTCTGCAAGTGTCAACAACAACAGCCATACAAAGTTCCAGCTCAGTGAGATGAAAGATGCGCGCACGGATAGAAGACGAACAGATAGGCAAACATTATTTTTCATATGAATAATATGGTCCACATTTTACCGCTATCGCTTTTGATAATAAGTCTGATGGATACAAACACCTTCTAGGATGTAACAGACTTGCTTAAGCCACCCTGTTCACCTGGTCTATGTTTTAAACTCCTCAGAGTTTTATCAGGAAATTAGGGTAGATCGATTTTATCGATGTCATGAATAGAATTTTTATAGTACAGCGGACAGATGATTATCAAAAACAGTCAAGTAAATCGCTCCCGGGAAATATAGTTGTATTGAAATACTACAATATTTGTGATGATAGAAGAGGGAGCCACTTCATTTGATTTCCTCGTCTTATAAAATACTTTGAAATAATCTACCGACTGGAGCTACAATAATCTAAGTACAAACTACGTAGCAGGACGATTTAATGCGAATAAAAACTATATTAGCATAATATAAAAAGCGTAAGCAACTATATTATTTACAAATATATTACGATCACAATAAAATATGCACAATCAATCACACTCGGCTACAAAAATATATTACTTCCCTTTTTGTAAATACAGGTTTAGATTGAACCTAAATAGGTATATTTTTTATATACTGAGATATATCACAAATATAATATTATCATCTAGAAGGCAGATTGGCATTTTGTTTGTTATATTTCGTTATATATTATTGCTGTGTCCAATACTTATGATATACATACGATACGAAGGTCAACAGGAAAAGTTGATTGCCACAAACACACTCATCAGAGTACTCTAAAAATACAATGCAATATATATAATAATACAAATATGTATACCCTGGGCTAATAATAAACGATGAGTAAACAAAAAGTTGGCGACGTTGAATATATGTGATTCTTCATCGATAATATAACATCATCATCAACAATGATTAATTGAAAACTATATAGATGGACTAGTTGTGCCCACAGCTTTTTCCGCTTGGATATTTTCCTGGAATAAAAGTAAAAAATACCGAATATCATCAATTCTTTCAGCTGTCGTTTTTTATTTATTGTTCGGCTTCTTCTCTTCGCATGGAGATTCTAAGTTCATCAGATTTTAAATAAAATCCTAAGATATCCAACAGTGAAAACTGCATTTCTATAGAATAATAATCAGAATAATCAATAGTTCCAGTAGTTTGTACTTAATGTGCGAACAGACATCCAGACAGATGCGATTAAAATAATGTTATATTCTTGTATTTTTTTATTTAAATCCTTTTATGTCCATTAGACCAATTTTTTAATTATCTTTTTTTTTACAGAATTGTTGTTACATTTCATTGCTTTATTATAAGTATAGATGAGTTTAAATCAATATTTCTCCTATTAATTATTATTCATCTATTAACATTTATTGTAGAGGATTTGGTATAAAAATATGTATATATATTTTTACAATACTTACTATAGAGGCTGATTAGTCTTACAACAATTATTATGCTTTATATGGAAACACTTTTTTAGCGTTACTTACATCATAAGGAAAAACGTTACTCTTACTTATAAGATCACTCACGTGAGCGTCTATCCGTCTGTCACAGCAGTTTTTTTATTTATTTTACACAGTTGTTTCCATATTTTTATAAATTACTTGATTTCTCTTTTTTGTTGTTTAATATTATCATTAGAGAGTTTTAAAATGTATTTGTTATGGTAAAAGTTTAATCTAATGAACAAAGTTATTGCTTAAGAAAAACTACCTAAAGTAAGAGCTAAATCTAGCCTAAGTTATAAAGCACTAGCAGATGGCACTTTCATTCTCAATCACTCTTTTTTATTAACCTATTTTAATAATTTATTTAAAACAACTGTTTAAATTATTCGTTGTGAGAACACAAATTAATAAACATATAATATTTAATTTACATAATTGAACGGTTAATATTTTGTAACATTTCGTTAATTTTTTTTACAAAGTTGTTTTTTAACCACGAAGTTTGATTCAAGCGAAACTTGAATACTATTACATCGTTTTGTCACTAAGCTATCCGTTTTCTTTGAATGTTAAGTTCTTCTTTATTTATTTATTGAAGTATAGTTTTAATTGAATGTCGTAAAAGATAATAGATCCGATGATGCACCAGTTCCATCAACTTTAAAAAACTTTCTACCGGCAAGGTTAGAACTGCACTGCAATTATTTTACCTTTAAAATAGTGCAGCTAAGATTATTTTCGTCTCCATTATAGTTTCATGTATTTTAGGTACCTACAGGGTCTATTAAAGATGTAATGTGTAATGTAATGTCCATGGCTTGTGTCCACGGATTCATGGCTTGAGTACACTTTTCCATGGCATGGGCCCACGGCTCCATGCCTTCGGTCCACGTTTCCACGGTTTGGGTCCATGGCTTAAGTTCACAGTTCCATGGCATGGGCCCACGGCTCCATGGTTGGTGTCCACGGCTCCACAGTTTAAATCTGATACCAAGGCGAACGGCGCACCCATCGGAGCCTGTACCCGCCTTGTTCCGTGCGAATCTTGATACTAGCGCCCTCTGCTGCCTTCACCGTTTCCTTCACCTGTCGATAGGAATAAATATAAAATTAAATTATTATTAAATAATTTATTAGGTATAACCACATTATGATTTATTGTCTTTTACATAAAAGAGAGACTAGACTAGCAGGTCGCTCGCCTGATGGTAACCGTCACGCCTACCAAAACAAAATAAAACAGTTGCATTGCCACGCTGTACACTGCGCTCACCTTGAGACATTGATTTTTAATATAACCGGAACACACACAACATACTATTAGCTGAATATTCCACAACGATATAATTTAAAAAGGCATAATATTAAGTGATAGATCCATTCGACTAAAAGTTGCAACACCCTCACATGGCACATTATATTTAGCTTCAACTGAAACAACATCTGTTTGTAATATGTTTGTAGTATTAGTTACTTCTGGCCTCTAGTGTCAGGAATGTCCAAGCACTTCTGACATGGCTTAACGTCTGCTATTAACCAATGACAGCCGGGACCGACAACTTGACGTGCCCTCCGAAGCACGGAGTACGTGCTTCGGCTTTTGAATTTTGTACTTTTTGCTCTATGGACATTTCACTCTTTTGTCTTTGTGCGCCTTGGGCATTTCGCTCCTTGGTCATTGTGCTCTTTGGACTTTATACTCCTAAGACATTCTGCTCTTTTGACACTTTGCGACCCTTTGTCATTTTGCGCTTTTGACATTATGCGACTAAACCGTTGAGCTGTCGGTATGTAATGGTAATCGTATGGTATGACCAAGGACGTTATATTTACTTACGTACAACCGCAAGTGCATAGAACTTCCTTGGGTATGACAGGTATATGTCTATCATATGTTTATGCAATAAATATACGAATGTCAAAACATTTAACCTACTTTGATTATACTCATACAACCTGCAACCTAAGTTGTTGTTATGCATACACCTGAAATGCTATCAAAATAAATGTTGAGTAACTAAAAGCATTTTACTTACGCTCTGCATTAAGTTTTGCGCATTGCCGACCAACATCTCAGTCGCCTCCTGGTCCTCTTCGCTTCCTGTACAAAATAATAATTGGAGTTTAACAATCGACTTATTATATATGTTATCTATATATTTACTAGTCGAACCAATTATGATGAAATTTATTTATCAACCGACATATTGCGTTTTTATTTTGTATGAAATCTGATATAAACGAATGGGTTTTAGTCATGTTTACAACTCTTTTACTGTGTTTATTTTTTTCTTAAACTCTTGTAACGTTTACATACACAGTTGGATCATGCTCTGCAATATACCTTTTCACCAGCCGGTTTGCGCATGCGTGGCGCCATGTTGTATTCAAGAGTTTTTCAAATAAACTAGTACATTTACGGAACGGAAAGGCAAACGCGTTTTTTTTTATTTGTTAGATATGTAGATAAAGTATTTAACTACCATAAAATATAAAATTACACCAAAATAATTGTATTAGACCTTTTTATTTCACAAGTGACCGCACGCACGTGCATAGAAAAAAAAAACTATAGATTTTAAATTATTATTTTGATGTAATTTAAATAATTTAGGGCTGATTTTACAATTCTCAGATAAAAGGGCTAATAAATGTTCGAAGAATAAATTAGTAGACTTTTTATCGGTCTGATATTTAGTTACCTATTTTTCATTTGCCATTCATTCCATGGATAACTATCTGCCTGAATAAAGCAAATCAGGCGTTACTAACTTTAGAGAAGTGAAACAAGTATATTGATAACACTAATGTTAGAGCAGGACAGTTTAAACCAATCAAATGTCATTGTTTTGATGGACATTTATTTCGAGGGTATGTTTAGTACTGTGGTCAGCATATTATTTATTCTGTGGTACTGTGGTGATGTTTTACGAAATTTGTTTGTTGTGCTAGTTACATCAACGTCTCAATGTCAATTAAACAGTCGAATAAGCAGTTACTGGCCGTCGAACGGGTAGATAAATTTATTTTTTAGTTAAGCCAGTTGTTCTATCTAAAAAACCCTAACTGACGATTGAAAAATTCAGTTGTATGTTATGAGTCGAATAAACGCTATCTGATTGCTTATCTGAGCATTGAAAAATCGGCCCTACAGGGAGATAAACAGTTTATCTAATTACTACAAAGAATATGCGATTGCCTTGAAGGCTCAATGCACGCGGCTGCCGCGGCAGCCAATACTCAGTACCAAAACCGGTTTAAGCGCGCGCGCGTGCACGTACTGCAGATTTCTGGTTCGTAAATGTACTAACTAGTTTCTTTGAAAACTCGCACACTTGTTGGAAACATTTGAATACCGAATGGCGGTCTCGGGAACAAATCGAAAATGAAAAGCTCTATGGGCTGGTGCCTTGATAGCTATACATACATTAATTAAAAAATCAAAAACAAGCGTCATATAAAAGCCACCCGTTATGAAGTAGGTTATAAACGAGCAGATAAGCACAATAAGGTATATTAATAAGGACAGAGTGACTACACTACACAACCGCACGCACTACAATGTTCTAAGAAGTTATTGACGACATCAACCTCTTATTACCTCTGTAGTCCGGCATGCCGACTGTTAGAAAGCCAGAAATATCCAGTTAGAAGCGGTCAAGCGAAATACGACTAGTATCAAATTACGATTACTTTAAAGTATAGGTTTTGTTCAGAATAAAAAAATAGTACGTGTATGACAGACAACGCTGTATTCAATAGTTAACTACAAGTAATTAAAACACAGTAGTTTTATACTCGGTGAAAGTTTAATCAGCGACAAAAATAGCTGCTGTGCAATAATATTATGCATTTATAAATAAAATGAAAGCTTGGACATGTTCAATTACTTTTGTCCGTGAATGATCACGAAGGCGGATTGGTCTTGATTGTGAGTGTAGATACATTATTTCTGTGTGCGTAAGCTCGGGAGCAGCAGCCAGGGCGATTACGCTTACGCACACATAAACAATGTACACGTGCATCTACACACAAAATCAAGACAAACCCAACTTCGTGAGATGGAACAACTGTACCTATTAATTAAACAGAATGACATAGCCCCATAGTTTTTGTTATCAAATGTTTGCAATGCCAAGGTCTAAGGTAATCTTTCATCTCTCTTAGGCCATGTACTATATGCTATTGAGCAAAAGAGATACAATATCTTATTCACGAAGACCTTGTGTAAGTGTGGGGTTAGTGGCTTACATAGTGTCATAAATAGTAGCCTTATAGACATTCTAGCTCGGGACTGAATGTAGCTGCACAAGTAGGCCTTGGCTATGTTTCCAATCTTTGTTTGGTCGGTTTGTCTTACCTTGTGCCCCCAACATGGTAGCCTTGACGGTGGACAGGATCTTGAGCTGGGTGCCGATCGTGGGGATCCTCTCGCAAACTTGTAGCAGGTTCTGAAAACAACACATCAAATGTTACATATAATTATTGACGCTCTTTCTTTACCAGCGCTGAAACCCATGGAGTGTAACTAACAAGTTTATGTTCGCATTTATTAACGAAAAGTGTCCGCGTGACTAGCGAGGGTTTAAGAATTGCACAAAATTATACTAATTCTGTTGATACAAACTAACTTGTATGTATTTCGAAAGAAATACTGCCGACCTCTCTTGTCAGGGTTTTCAGGCTATTCAAAAAAATTGAAAATGCAAAAAATACGTGGATGAAACAGGAAAAATTACGGCCGCAAAAGCCGTAGGGCTGAACAGCTTTACTGTCAAAATGGAACCCTGAAGGGCACTACAGAATATTTGGTGAAAAAGTCTATATTATAACTCACGGTTCTAATCCTCTTGTCAGTACATTCGAGGGCAAGTTTCTTGGCAAGACGTGTGACCTCTTCTGATGCTTCGGCGATCGCCTTCGCCGTGGCGATGAGCTCACGTTTGCTGCCTGTTACATATAAATGTTATGTTCAATAACCATTCAAATTCTCGTACATCCAACACACACTAACGACACTGTGGCGCAGTTTGTAGAACTCCTGTCTGCACTAGTCTACTGCTGGACACAGGCCTCTCCAAACGCGCGTCACTGAGCCCGATGTTCGACGCTTCTCATGCATTTGCTGCCAGCTTTGAGCAGGTCATCGCTCCATCTGGTCGGAGGGCGTTCTACACTACGTTTGCCTACACGTGGTTTTCACTCAAGAACTCCCCAGCGAGCTATGGAACGAGCATACAATATTTTTTCGAATAATATGTAAGTCGAATAAAAATGGATCTAAAGAATCTATTCATCATCATCATCATCATCAGCCCGTGTCAGTCCACTGCTGGACGTAGACCCAAAGCACGCCACTGAGCCCGATCTTCGGCCCTTCTCTTTCAACTGCTGGCAGCTACTTTGCCTATTTAAATGAAATGTATATGGGATCACAATGGAGATCTATCATTCCTAATTTAAAAACAAAAAATGCTTTAGAAATCACGGAGATATAAAAAATCAATCAAAAAAATTTCCGTTTTGGATATAATTAAGAAGCGCCATCATCTGATCACTCCTGCAGAGGTATGCGAGAGTGATCAGGTATCTTGAACCTAATATGTATAAAAGGCCCCGCAGGTTTTTTTTCTTGTGTATCCTTTGCCACCCCGTTCACCCCCTTCTAAAGGCTAAGTACATGCGCGCGCGTCATATACCGATTTTTGTATTGTGTTTTGGTCACGCGAGGTACCGGCGCGTATTGAGCCATTAGGGATGGAATTTCAAGAAATCCCTTCTTAGTGTACTTAAGAAATATTCCCTCCAAATTTTAAATCTCTTAGTCCGCAGCTTAGGTTTTACGTTGTATGTCAGTCAGTCATTAGGTATGTCACGGTTCTGTTTTGTAGGCATAGATATTATGGATACAGATACAGATGGGTTGAACAAACTATATGAAAGAAGGATTATCAAAAGTAAAATTGCTTAACTAAGAGCTCATAAATTAATAAGTTTCTCCTGCCATCGGATCATCATCATCATCATCATTAACCTAAGTTTGTGTACTTCTGGATATGTCCTATGGGCCTCTCCCAAGGCACGCCATTTGTGTACTGCTCAACATAGGCCTCTCTCAAGGCACGCCATTTGTGTACTGCTGAACATACACTTCTCCCAAGGCACGGCATTTGTGTACTGCTCAATATGAGCCTCTCCCAATACACGCCATTTGTGTACTGCTCAACATAGGCCTTTCCCAAGGCACGGCATTTGTGTACTGCTCAACATAGGTCTCTCCCAAGTCACGGCATTTGTGTACTGCTCTCAACATAGGCCTCTCCCAAGGCACGCCATTTGTGTACTGCTCAACATAGGCCTCTCCCAAGGCACGCCATTTGTGTACTGCTGAACATACACCTCTCCCAAGGCACGCCATTTGCCCCGATTTTCGGCTTTTCGCACCCATTTGCTCCCAGCAACCTTGCGCAGATCGTCGCTCCATTTAGCAGTCGGGCGTCCTAACTAATTATACGAGTATTTATAATTTTCCTCATTTAAGGTCTGGGATATAGGGTCCTGTGTCATTCCAGAACCAAAAGTACCAATATCACCAAACTTCGTTTAGACGTCAAATGGTATTTTATCGATTGCTCGACTTCTACGCATTGGATTGAGATACGAAGTACACCAGTTTTTAAGTCTAGCCCTAAGCTATTCAACAGTGAAACCGTCTAGTAGTTTTACTTGATTTGCGAACAGACAGACAGGCAGACACCATTTTTAAAACTGTTATATTTTTGTTCAGCAGCTTATTTTAAGTCCCCTTGACCAATACTTTTTTAATTATATTCATTGTACAGACTTTTTTGTAACTTACTGCATTATTATCAGTATTGATATGGATAGACGATGTTGGCAGCATTATAAAACATTTTCAGCATTTAGCATACTCATAAATGTATACATACAAGGCACTTACCGCTTAGGTTCAAAAACACTTCTGTCCGAGCAAGCAGATGGAAACATATACAGTGATTATGGCATACAATACACACATATAGTGCTAGCATGATTCGTGGTACATGATAAAAAAATATACTAAGTAGAAGCACCGTTTAGAGGGTTTTGCAAATACTATTGTTTTGCTTATGAACGCAAAATAAATATAGCATAATTAAAACGGAGAAGCATACAATGGTGACATACAATAATTAGCTTTTTAAATCAGTGATCGAAAACTTTTATACTGTCAAATGTTTCTACTACGATGATTGAACCTATTTCATTTATTTAATCCCTGGGTGTTGAGCGAGCATGTCGTTTGTGTGTTTGCATAAGTATTCGATACGAAAAGAAAGATGATATCAGGCGGTAAATTTTTTTGTTCATTACAGTCTTTCGTTCAGCATCTTTCACTCAAAGCGAACGTCGGAACACAAAATGAATCAAAAGTAACGAATGCATTCATTAGTAAACCGACTCAACACTGTTGGATTTCGGCATTCGGTATCATTCACTGGCACTAAAATAACGAAAAGTTAAACGTCTGACTGAACCCAGAGTGAACTTTCACTCGGGTTCGGTCATTTTGACTCGCGTCATACATGAATAGTTTAAAGAAAGATGTTTTTGAATTTGACGAATAAACCAATTTATTATTTCTATTAATTTCATTTTTTAAATTGACATTATTTTGATCTGTGGCCTGAAATGTTTTTCGTAGTGGCAAATCTAGCGAAGTGGAAGTACATCTTCCTATGGATAATTGTAACCTGATTCCAGAAGCTAGAAGCCAATATTCATTGAAGCTCGCGGAAATTACAACGAGTCAGAGCATTGCATTGCAAAACCAGCTATAGCGAATTTTATTCCTAGAGAATGTAAACGTGACTTTAACGAAGATATAAACACAATTCTAAACACTTTATTAACACCAAATTAAGAAACAATACACAAAAAAACAATATTTAAAAAAATAGGTACAATGGACGGTCTTATCGCTAAAAGCGACAACGACACGAATGGTTATCTCTTCAAGACAACCTTTCGTTACCAACTTTCTTTGCGTCTATATCACACCTTGAATTAAAGAAAGAGATAGAGATACGTAATATTACCTTTTCAATCGGAGCTCAAGAGCAGAGCTTCCCCAATTATGTAAGAAAAATCAATTTCAGTAGAAATAGTAAGGTTATCGTCGCAGATCCTTTCGTTGTCGAGCTAAGTGGACAAATCTTCTTGCGAGAGTATCTCTATCACACCTTAAATGAAAGAAAGAGACACAAACAGGTAATATTACCTTTGGAGTCGGAGCGCACGAGCTCGGAGAGGCGCGCCATGAGGATGGCCATGCGCTTGGCGGCCGCGATGATCTCATTGTCCTTGGACGACCATTCACTGACCGCCTTATGCAGGTTATGAGCTGCCACCTACACACACACAAACACACGTGTCAATTAGTGTTTTCCGCTTAGATGTGAGATTAAATAGGTTGGTTGGTTCACAATAATCACACGTGATAAAAACACATGAGAGTGAGATACACACAAATTGAAAATTTATCAATACCCCCCTCCAGGGGTGTGAAGGAATGCAAAAGTAATGTAAAAAAAACCTGTGCGGCGTTAACGCCCATATTAACATTTAATGTCTCGCAGCTTTTTGTTTTAAGGTGATTTTAAGCTATGCGAAGACAGACTCGCGTCATACATATAGTACTACTTATAAAAATGCTGACAGTATGAAAAAATCCGCGATGTGAGCGCTACCCGTGCCCGGCAATAAAATACTTTATAATAAATAAAATAAAATAATTTATTGAGTTGGAACATTGAGAGAGTGCTACGCCGGATACGCTACGGCTATGACATGATGACTTCAAGTGATAATATACATACCAGTATAGGTTGGCTGGGGTGTGGCTGCCTTCTGAATATATCCTCTCCCTCGTCATCAGTGTCAGACGGGGGAGGCGGGCGCGGCGGGGCGGCGTGTGTGGGCGGCGGCGGACGGGGCGGGGCGGGTTCAGCTGTAGTGGTCACGTGGAGGCGCGACAGAGCTTCCGGTAGGGCGGGCGGGGGCGGCGGCGGTGCGTATTGCCGCCCCAGGGCGGATTCTACCTCGCTCGCCGCGTTTATTATCTGCAATTAGAAACAATGGGTTGGTGGAATTTTATATTCAGTACTGTATGTAATAGGATATTTGAAACTTTTTGTGTGCGAGCATATTACCTCAGCGTTAGCGTGCCTCCAGGCAGGCGCCTGCTTGCTGTCCCCAAGCGCGACCGCCTTGGCGCGGTGCACGGCGGGCGGGATGGCGCCCTGCAGCCGCTGGTGCGCGGAGGACAGCGCGCGGGCGAACTCCGAGTCCTCGGTGTTGTCGCGCTCTGCGCCGCCGACTAGTAGCACGCGGTTGGCCAATCTGGGACCAGAATCAAATCAAATCAAACCAACAACTCAACATCAACTCTTCATTAACAAATAATATATTAAACAAATATATAACACTAGCTGCGGCCCACGGCTTTGCCCGCTTGGTATTTTTTTTGGGACATACTTAAACCAAATATCTTCAAAATTCGTTCAGCCGTTTTTGTCAATTGCTCGGCTTCTACTCACCGCATTGAGATGCGAGGTACTATGTACGCATTTCAATCGGTCCAGTAGTTTTTACGTGATGCGAGCACAAACATACACACAGTCGTACAAACATTATTTAAAATAAAAATATACATGATTGTTCAGTAGCTATTCTAAGTCCTCTTGGCCATTTTTTTTGTTTACTACATTGTGCAGACTCTTTTAGTTTATGCTTTATTACAAGTTCTTATGTAAGATAATGGCCAATAGAGCGATGGTAGCCGAGCGGTATACTAGTGCGCGTCAGAATCTAACAATACCGGGTTCGGTCCTCGGCAATGACTTTTCTAAGTAATATCAGGTCTGTTTCACTCGATGTACTGTGCTTAAATTACCCACCGGCCGCTGGGAACTTGACTCCCTTAATTCAGTGTTTTATTTTGCTTTGAAAATCTGATTGCAAAAAAACGCATTGGCTTAGGGAATTGCACTGCAGTTAGTGAACAAAGGTGAGTAACTACTATAAATCGTTTTGGATAAGCGATTAATATTTTTCTATAAGATACGTAGTAGTAGGTAATTATTTTGATGTTTTGAGTTTGTTTTATGCGTATTATTTTTACTTCAGTTGAAATATGGGTATGCTTCGTACATAGGACAGGCCACTTCTAACTTTTATAGGATAAAACAGTGTAATCGAAAAAAGCGGGTATAAGCTCGTACTAGCTTATACGTACTCGAGTAGGTATTGTAATAGGAAAATGTCCGTCATCCATTCAAATCACTTTAAGATAGCGAAACATAAACAACGTAAGAGTTTTTATGCTTGATATTATGTGTGTAACTTTCTTTTGATATAGTAGTCGTTAGATTCGTGCTAAACACGCGAGCAACACAGGGCATTTTTTTTTAAATGAATTTTAATTCCGGACATAAGCCAGCATACCTATAATTAGGGAAGAAGCCGAAGTTTCTTTCGGCCTCAAGCCACAGATTACTAAATAGTTACTTCACATATCTACTCCTCGCCGAATCGACCGCATCGGAAGTGTATGAGATTAATACATGTGTTTGTAAGTACCTAGGTAACAAATAATGCGTGCATTGACTTCTTAGTTCCTTGACGTAACCTCAACAACATTGAATGAAAGCTTACAAAATGCCTACCTTTCTTTACTTTTATTACGAAATCGTTCGATAGCTCCTACACTATACGACGCCGCATAACCACGCGACCAACCGACTTCAGAGGGGCGCAGCCGCGTGACGGCCTCTGCAAGTCGAGTCGAGCAACACTAGCAATAACGGCGCGCAGCCATTGAGTCAAGCGGTTCAGTGTAATATCGCTGTTCTCTAATACGCGTAGAGTACAAATTGTCTTGCGCTGTATAGATTTTACGACTGTAGTATATTTCAGTACATATTTAAGCAATTTATAAGGGAGTGAATCTTCTGTACGTAGTAATATTATTTATTCTGTGGTAATATGCGGATTTCCATCGCTCCGTGCTTCGGAGGGCGCGCTAAGTTATCGGCCCCGGCTGGTTTCGATTAATTGCAGTCGTTAATCCATAGTAGAGGCCCTCGGGTGACCTGACAAACTCTGACACCAGAGGCCAGCACTACCTCCTTTGTATTCTCTTTGCGACAAGCAAGTAGGTACATACCTTGCAATAGCGGAGGTGTTGTCGACCATTTTCTGCGAATCGTTGTTACGGATGGCATCTTCACACAAGTATGTATGTTTCTGCATTAGTTCACCTGTAATGTTGCAAAATGTTACTAATCAGTGAGCAACTCTTGTGCCTAGCAGTTCACATTCGACAGTTTTCTTATTCAAGGAGTCCCATTATGGCAAAGTTAAAAAAACTATTCACTCATAAATCAATCGTATCAAGTTGTGGTCGGAAAAGTAACATTAAAATTCATGGTTTTTATTTATGCGAATATATACAAAGACGATTTTTGAGATGAGGCAGCAAGGGCAAGTACCTTAACCGTTGTAGCTACAAGAAATCGTCCTTAAGAGATTATCCTTAACTTTTGGAGATATATTGACCCGCTTTCACAGATTTTGGGTAAAATTCACAATCAGCAAGTAAAAGTACCATTTTTGTTACATTCTATCCTGTTCCTTATGGATCAAAAGTCTCTATCGGACGAACTGAGGTTAAAGTACTAGAGTAAGAAGTAAGAAATCGGGGGCAAAAGTCAGAGGGTGCCTAATATGTAAAATGACAGGATTATGATAGTTTTTGCGAATTAATATGAGGTTATATTGTTACATACCCGCAGTGCGCACAAAGTCCAGAGGGTCCACCGCTTGGTCGCACAGATCTCTCACGCGCAGCACGGCCTCCGCGTATTGGTTCCTCAGGTTATTGAAGTGCTCTTCTGCTACCTACATTATATTAACAACTTGTTAGTTGCAACCTATGGTTTTGTAACACACAAAAAAACATTTAAAATTCATATATTATCTGTATTTTTACCTTGCTTTCAGGATAGAACAGACGGATCTTGCCGGCTGCGATGAGTTGGGGAGACAATTTTTCCACCTGGAAATGAGGAATACGTCCGTTAGTGTATCTCTAACTAAAAGCTTGTCCTGTCGAGTTTTACGAAGTTTCGCAATCTGACATACAGTACAATAAAAATATTCCCGAAAAGATTAGCTTCACGTGGCAGTCCTTGCTTCCGTAGTATTTTTTGGCGCAGTCGATAGGACACTTTTTTTTGCTCTCATTTACTCATTCCATCTTAAACAAGAAATTGAATAACTATATTTATTTACCAATTATAGTATAATTTGCTATATAAATTCTTGTGTAGTGAAAAAGGTCTTTTTGTTTGGTTTTAGAAAAAATTTGGGTGTCACTGTATCCTAGTTAATGTTCCCCTACCTGTTGCGCGTTGTGTATGAGCTGGTCTGCCAGCCGCTTGTTGTGTCCGGCGCCGGCTGCCACCATGGTGGCGGCGGCGGCGGCGCGCCGGCTGAACATGCCCAGCGCGCCTGCCTTGTCGTGGAAGTTCGGTTCCCGACCGGGGGTGCCTGGGAGCGGATTACACGAATTCGTTATTATGGACTTTATTTTTTAGCGAGATCCCTTATCGAATCATGATGAATTCTTCAAAGAACGGAATTTTCTCCTTTCCCGTATATCGCAACACGCGACCGGCCAAGCCATAAACCCACCGTGAAGAAACACGCGAGTGTATCCATTCGTCAAGACAAATAATAGCTCTTTTTTAAATCAAACCACCTTATTATCAGCATAAATGTGGTCATAAGTAGATACTAGATTTGTGTGCCTCAGCAAATTATCAACATAGAGATGCAAAATTTAGATATACAAAGTTTTGTAGGGTGAATTGTGGGGTAGTTCGAGGTGCTGTGCAATAAGTTCGAGGACAATGTTCGTATTTTTTAATGTTCTACTATATGTATGTTTTTTTTAATGTATGTACACTGATTTCTCCGTCAATTGCGAACCGATTACGAAAATTATATTTCGAAATTGATATTAATTATTTTTTTCTAAAATGCCTATTGTTTTGCAACGTCAATTATACAACGTACCAGGCGCTGCGTTGACGGCGTCAGTAAAGTGCCGGAGCGGCGCCGCGACGTCGATGAACTCTTCCACGACGCGGTTAACTACCGCGCGCTCCGCCGCCCGCTTCAACTCGTGTAGTTTGTCGGTTAGCTCTCTGGAACAGAAGGGATTATGATGAGTTAGCTCTCTGAAACAGAAAGGATTATGTTGAGATACCTCTGGAAGAGAAAGGAATGTGCTCAGTTAGCTCTAGAAGGAAGATAAGGGAAAAAAGTTCTCATTTAGCTCGATGGAAAAGATAGATTAAGGCTCAGTTAGTTATTTGGAATGTAAGGAAAACTGCCCAGCTAACTCACTGGAAGACAAGGAAAAAGTGCTTCGTTAACATAGTGGAAGAAACAATTAAAAGGAAAAAGTGCTCAATTAAGTATGTGGAGTAGGAGGAAAATGCTTAGTTAGCACTTTGGAAGAAAAAGAAAAAGTGCTCAGCTCTCTGGAAAAGAAAGGATAAGGCTCAGCTAGCTCTCTTGCAGAGAAGAGGAAATAGCATAGTTAGTTCTTTAAAACCGTAGGTAAAGTGGTTTTATAGCACTCTGGAAGAGTAAATGTACAGTATCTCTCTGGAGGAGGGGGCGAAATGCTCAATTAGCTTTTAGGAATAGAAAGGAAATAAAGGTGTTCAGTCAGCTCTCTGAAAGAGAACTGGAAACGTTCTGTTAGCTCTTTGGAAAAGACAGTGAAAATGCTATAACCCCGTTGGAAGAAAACAGAAATGGACATTGGACAGTTAGCTCTCAAAAGAGACAAATACATCATATCACGCGTGTAGTATAATTATCCTCTGCAACACGCAACATATCCTGTATCACTGTCACAGTTTATTCTGTGACAGCCCGTGCTAAACATACACTGGCTCAATGCAAAAACCGAGCTAAAAAAAATGTTAAAAAAACACGTATAATGATGCTGTATCCCTGTGTTATAGTGTACCTGGTGACAGCTCGTGCCTCCTCGCTGTCCCCCTTGCCGGCGGCGCACAGGTCGGCCAGGCGGTCGGACAAGCGCTGCACATCCGAGCACAGCTGTAGCACCTCCGCCTTTTCGCGCCCTTGCAGGCCATCCGCGATCTAACAGGATACAAACAGGACATCAAATGGATTTTTGAATAATAAACCACTCCATTTTCATGAAATGCATATGGGACCAACACAACCGCAGAGATCTAACGTTTATATTAAAAAAACATCAAAATCTGGCCACGCCAAAAAACGGCCAAGTGCGAGTCGGACTCGCGCACCGAGGGGTACAAATTTCGTAGGTATAAGTTTTTTTTTTCCTCTCTTGTTTTCTTGTTCAGTAGCTTTTTTAAGTCCCAAGACCTTTTTATTTCATTATTTTCTTTGTACGCACTTTTTGTTACTTACTGTTTTATTATAAGTAAAGATACATACTCAGCTGGGCGAATGTTCTTAAACGGATGAAAATAAATCCCTTTTTGTTTAATTTTGTTTTGTTTTAACCTGATTCCCCCATCACCTTTCCATCACCGTACGACTAGACGATCAGCAAAGCGCCACCCTTTCATGGTTGGAATACCTCGCACAAGAACGAAGCGTTACGCTTCTTCATTTATTGTAAGAACTGCAAAGGAGTGGAATGCCCTGCCCTCGTCAGTGTTTCCGGTAAATTATAACCCCGGTGTGTTCAAGTCAAGAGTGAATAGATATCTACTAGGCAAGCGTGCTACACCTTCGACCACATCATCGCTTTCCATCAGGTGAGATCGTGGTCAAACGATTGCCTAGTCCGTAATTAAAAAAAAAAAACTTACCCTTTGCCCCTGCGACACAATGCTGTTGATGGCGCGCTGGCCCTCTATCCTCGTATGAGGGTCGGAAGCCGGGTGCAGCAGCCATTTGTGGGCTGTCTCCAATCTGAAGAAGTCATACATGATGTCACAAATGAGAACCCTCACGAGCGAAGAGAACGACCAAGGGTATGGAGCGAAAGGACATACATTTTCTGATTTATCGAACTCCATTGCTCTGCTCTTCATAAATGTATCCACTTTTTTGTAATTTCCAGTGTAGATTATAACCACATTTAATGATAAATAACAATGGGCACTTTGCGACTGCATAACCAATTCCAATAATTGATTTGATTTGTTATAAATAATAGTAATTTTATGTAGAACAGTATATCTACGAACAGTAAGCTTAATTCAAAATGTTTGCTGTTCCACATAAAATTACATCAATTAACCTCCTTTGTGCATTTCTCAAATAGCTCATACTTTTACAGAATGCCCTAATATATTCTCTTGTATGTTTGTCCCTTAATTTTGGTTTCAATAAAGTGTTTATTATTATTATTATTATTATTGACTACTTGGTCGATAACGCCAGAGAAATGCAATAGAAAGGCAACTAGGCAGCTCTGATACATTATTTCTTTAGTAAAGCAGGTGTGTTACGGTACGTTACCTGGCTTGCATGGTCTTCCCGCCTTGTTTCTCCGCCGCCCTCACGCCCTCGTTCACGACGGCGTCCACTTCGTTTATTTGGCTCCTCAGGTCTGACGCCAGGTTGAGAGCCTGCACCAACAACATTTTGTACGATTACACAGTGAGTTGGTCGCTGCCACGTACATGCTCGGTTCTAACACAGCTGTACTAACCGTGCAAGGTATATATAATATATATATTTATATATATATATATATATATATATATATATATATATATATATACAGGCCGGGGCAAAATAATAGGGCATCATTATTTGTAGTTAAAAGCTTTTGTTCTTATGAAACATCGGGTCTTATTTGAAGAAAAAATAAAGGCAAATGGGATTTAGAAAAAAAAACGACAGTCTTATTAAAAAATAATTTTAAATATTCAAGTTGATCTCCATCAACCCTATTTCCCATCAGGAAAACTTCCTAAAGTAACTTATAAAGGTCATCGTAAAATGTTAAAAAGAAGTCAAAGAATTTTTCCAAACATATTCTAAGTGCCATTCGCCACACGACACCAAAATACGGTCAATGCATGCCATGCATGCAATCAATTTCATTGTATTTTTTTCTTGATGCCCCATCCTGTATGTCTACCCTTTCTACCATATCGTTAGTTTACTCAACCTCATTTAAGATAGTGGTCAGATATTGGGATAAAAAAATTAATAAAAAAAGTAACGCGGTTTGTTATGCAATTCCACCATAAAAAGGTGGCGGTCTGCTGATTGTTAAACGTTAGTTAGATAATGCTAAATTCATTAAACTCGCCTGTGTACCAATTGTCTAGTTGTTCAGTGATGGGAGAATCAGGAAAGCACAATTTGATAAATCAAAAAAGAGAACAATATGACGTACCGTGAGGGAAAATACTTCGTCTATGTTATGATTTAATAACCGATATTTATTTTCTGAATTTAAGTAATAATATTCACCCGGAAGTAAAAAAGAAAAGAAAGAAAAATCATTTATTCAAAACTTATCAAAAAAAGTAGCAAATTAACATATAAGTCCACCCTTCCACTTTCGAAAATCCACCACCCTTTCCACTTTCGAAATATCCGTAGGCTAACAATAATATACCTTAGCTTCCCTGCCGTGTCCGTACTGCCGCTCGTCGCACAGGTGGTCTGCGTTAATGCCGCCAGACCTGTACAACAAAACATTATCATCACACTGATATTATAAAAGCGAAGGTTTGTATGTATGTGTTTATGTGTATGTTTGTTACTCCTTCTCGCTCAAACGATTTGGATGAAATTTGGAATGGAGATAGCTTATACCCTGGAATAACACTTAGGATACTTCTCATCATCATCATCATCATCATCATCATCATCATCCCTCACGCGGGTGAAACCGCGGGGCGCAGTTAGTCTTACTATTGTAAGGTTTCATATATTTTAATAATTTTAATGAGTTTCAATATTTATTTAATATATATCGAACTCTCTTTAGAAAAACTATCTATTTTGCCTGCTGGCCAGGTACAAAAAATAGAAAAGAGAAAATAACTTGCCAGAATGAGTCAGTCGAAGATATCGAAAAGAATAATGGACGGTTTATTTTTTACGAAAAGTTATGTACGAGTATGTACGGATAGTTAAAGCTTAAAACTGAAATATATTGAGATAAATACAATCCTCTGAACTATCATTGAATAGGTCCCTACACTATTAAAAAATAAAATTAAAACCAACTCGTATTGTTTAGAATCAATGGCGGTAATCTACTAGTATACATAGTGACGTTTAGAATCATTGTCGGCAATATACACCTATAGAAGGCCGCCTTTGACTTTATTTAACACTAGCTTTTGCCCACGGCTTCGCTCGCGTGTTTATTTTTTAGAGTTTCGTACGACCGAAAGAAAAACGGAACCCTTATAAGACCAATCGCGTGTCTGACTGTATGTCAGTCAGTCTGTCACAGAAAATTTTAGTTTATAAGTCACCTGACGTGTCTCCTGATGGCGTCAGCATGCGTCGGCTCCAGATGTTCGGCAGCCCTCTGCGCGGATGTCAGCACCGAGCGCAGCGCTCGCTCGCCCGCCGTGTTGCGGAGAGCCGAGGGATCCTTCACAACGATAAATATAATGTTTAGTCATATCATTATCATAGTCATCATCATCATCACCGGCCTGTACTTGTCCACTGCTGGACATAGGCCTCTCCTTATAAACGCCACAGAGCCCGGTCTTCGGCTCTTCTCATCCAGTTTCTGCTGCCTGTTGTCGTCACTCGAAGACCCGTCTCCCCAGCGGATGTCCGTGCTTCCACAAATTTAAGTCTCTCAGGCGAGAGCTTGGACTTCGGATCCGTACGCATCCTATTCCCTTAGGACTACCTCGATTGGAGATCCTCGTCTACGTTCTTTGTGGTTTTCAAAGCAGAAAATGGATTTTGTAAATAGGATTTGAAACTCGGCATAGCAAGTCTCACAGACCATAATCGCGATAGTCGACGCAAACGCACGCTTAGTTTACTGTATGAAAACCAAGCGTGTCAAATTTTTCGTATCTGATGTCACGAGAGTAATTTAGTGATGGGCAGTTCAGTAGTCGCAGCGGAAGTATGTATCTCGGAAGTTGTCTGCTACAGGCGCAATCCCAATGTTGAAGGTGAAGACAGCATTGTATAACTACCTCGCTCACTCGCTTACGTTTTTCGCATACTCTATCTCGCTCTTATTTTATGCTGTTTTATCCCCACAGCAGTAACTGCGCAATCGTTCACAGAGCAATATGTTTGTGAAGAGCGGAGATCTTCAAAAACATATACAGGATGGGTGAAGAGCAGAGATCTTCACAAACATATACAGGTGGAATTTTTTGACAACACCCGGGTGGAAAGTACTCTAAATACTGGAGGTAGCAAATTTTGGTCAAAGGAAACATTGCAACGAACCACCCGTTGCAACAACCTGTATAGTGGCGATACGTTCACAGCCTGATAAAAGCGACACAAATATAAATTAATTCGTTTTAATGTTAAGAAATGGGTATTTCCACATAACAAGAACCTACTATAGTCGCAGCGGATGTTTGTGGCTCGGAAGTTGTCTGCAAGTCGCTGCGCAAATTGCAATTTTTCAGGCGCTTTCTCAATGTTGAAGGTGAAGACAGCATTGTATAACTGCCTCGTTCACGCTTACGTTTTTCGCATATTCTATCTCGCTCTTACTTTATGCGACAACGACAAAGATAGGCTGCTACTGCTATAACTGTGAAAGGAAATATCTCCATTCTGTCGGTCAATGTTCTGTATTTGTGGTATTTTTACAACTCAGTATTGCGCAAGTAACCATTTTCGTTTCTAACTGACTCGTGTTGCCGCGGCACCGATCGTGAGCAGACTGGCTTGCCGGACTCAACTCCGATAATGTATCGGAGTTAGGACACGCAAGGTAGGTTGACTTGTGGCGTATATCGGGGTCTGTGGTAAGTCCCGTCCCACCTCACCATAGACAACCGAATATTACTCCGACCATCTCACATACGAAGAGCTAATCTACCTCGAACGTGGGATTTTCCCATTCCTTTTTATTTGCATCTCACGTAAATGAACATTGGCAGCAGCTTACATTCAAGAACTCATGCGCAGCGCCCATCTTGGTGTGGATCTGTGTTTGTAGAGCTTTCAGCACCGCGATGTTGTCCTTTTCTCCGCCATCTTCCACGTACGAGGTGAGCTGTAGAACTCTGACAGAAAAGTGATATTTATTCACTAACTATTATGGTGCAAACTTCGAGCAATTAACCAACTAAAAAGAGTTGGTTAACTACTTGAATAGTAAAAATTACCACAACCGAGTAGAAGAATAATTACTAAAGGTTTCCTTACATTTTACTTATACCCACAAGTTTTACCTAGAACCGCAATTTAATAAACAGATAGAGGACTTCAATACTTATAAATATTGTTAAGACACCTAGTATCCTAAAGTGTCGCGATTCTGAGATATTGAAGCTCATAGATTGAACTAGGTTGATGTACGCCATTAATGTTTTTTTTTTTAATTATATTATTTTTAAAGGGCTTTACTTCACTTGCACAGCTGTCGTAGCCCCGGGCTAACGTCTAGTCTGGGCTAAAAATTTAAGACAGCTAGGATAGAGAGACATATGCAGACAGTAGCGCGAAAGAGATAACATTTTTTTTTGGATTAACTAATTAGATACATTGTTTTGTTTTCGTGCAAGTGGTCCTTAGTGACTATGTCAGTCCCTCATATGTTGCATTTGTACATTCAAACAATATCGTAAATCATCGCATACAGGGCCCTGGCCTCAACGCTGTAGGCGCTGTAGGCTGTAGATGATAAACCTAAGCTAACCATTAGAGAAAACCGCATTTCAATCGGTCCAGTAGTTTTGACGTGATGCGCGAAACAGACAGACTATTTAAATAAATGTTATATTTTAGTTCAGTAGCATATTATAACCCTGCTGGAGCATTTAAAAAAAAAAAACATTGTACAGACTATTTTGTTATCTATAGGTTGTGAAATGTGACCTGTAGCCTGTAGAGGAGAATAGCCGGACATGTGTCAGACATGCGAAAGCATTTTTGCACAAGCTGAAAAGGAGACGCTCCGCGCTCGTTCGGTCAATAACTACAGATTATTAATAATAGAGCTAATACGCATTTACTATGTAGGCAAAGTATTGTAAATCTAGGAGCTTTCAAGATGTAAGTGAACGACCATCTTCAAATGTTGTGTTATTTCACCAAATAATAGAAGCAGATATGTTTGAGAGAGATGGCAATAGAAAGTTATTCTTACCGAATTATTTCGTGAATTTCATCTGCCATTCTTTGGGCTAGATAGTTTCTGTTCTCAGCAGCCTCTTCAATGCCTTTGCCACCTGAAATAAAATAATATGAATAATTTAAAAAAAAAACGTAACCTTTACGTTTTTTTTAATCAATATCACATATAAAGTTTTTTTTTGCTTTGTTATCGGTTTATTTTATAGCTACCCGGAAAGTTTCAGCCGGATAGCTAATAATCGGGAAGTGCTCAAAATTTGAATTGCAAGATTCCAGGACAGACAGAAATACATAGATACATACATACAAGTGAAGTTAAATAAAAGATTTTATCTACACTGATATCGTAAAAACCCGGATTATGTACTCAAAAATGGTGGCATAATGACATACATTACGCACGGCACGTCTCTAATAATAAAAAAATACATTATAACTCTGTTTGAACTAAACAATGTTATAATATATATATATTTTCCCATCAAAGCACCGGTTTGGCTCCGCACTACGAGGGTTTTCCTTTTTATTATATATGGCGGCGCGTGTTATACCGTATGCGCGCGAATTCACTGTGGGCTGGGTTTAGGCGCCATAATTTACATTACATTAGTACCTAACCAATTTAGTGTTTTTTTATGTTGATCAAATGTTTTATCCTGATTAAAAATGTTACTCCACTTGACATCACGGAACAGCAATGAACATGACGACGAGGTTTTACCAGCAAAATCAAGAAAATATTACACCATTATTTTTTGATTCCTATTCCTCCTTCCTTTCCTGATTGAGTTCCTATTGCATGCGTGTAGATAAAGTAGTGTATGAAACGGCACATAACTAGGTATTAAAACATTATGCAACCGTTTCATAAACTACTATTATCTACACTCTTATCGTAAAATCAGGATTATGAACTCAAAAACGGTGGGCATAATACATACATTACGCACGGCACGTTCTAATAAGAAAAAATATATTATAACACCGTTTTTTGAACTAAACAATGTTATAATATATATGTTTTCCCATAAAAGCACCGTTTTGGCTCTGCACTACGATGATTTTCGCCATTTATTATCTATGGCGCGTTTTAGACCGTATGCGCGCGAAATCGCTGTGGGCTGGATTTTGGCGCCTTAATTTACTTTACATTAGTACCTAATGTGTTGTGTTTTGTTTTATCCTGATTAAAAATGTCCGACGGCAGTGTTAGTGAGGAGAATTTGTCTCCACCTGACATCACAGAAACAGCAACTAATATGAGGAACGAGCTTTAACCAGCAAAATCAAGAAAATATGACGTCATTTTTTTTGTCATTAAATGTAAGTTGAGTTTAGATAAAGTAGTGTATGAAACGGCACATGACTCTCCTACCTACGGCTCGTTTTTTAAACTCACTCGTGTTTTAATAAACCTCTTTATGCAACCGAATCAAAAACTACTACTAAAATAAATTGATAAATCCATACCTAGGATACTTTCCATCACCATCATACTTCACTCTCAAACGGCTGAACAAATTTTAATGAAATTTGGAATGGAGATAGCTTATACCCTGTAATAACACATAGGATACTTTTCATCATCATCTTCATACTTCACTCTCAAACAGCTAAATGGATTTTGATGTTTCATTTTTTCAAATCACATCGCCCTAATGCATACCAATATATAAAACTGAAACGTTGTCTGTTTGTTAATTTGGGGAGTTTTAACGCGATAACGACACGACGGATTTTGATGAAACTTGGAATGGAGATATTGGAGATAGCTTATAACCTGGATACTTTTTACCACCATCATCTCTCACGCGGGTGAAATGTCGACCATTTATGTTTTATAACGATTTACAGTTGGTTAGCAACCATTCTCACTTAAATTTTTGCCTGTTTAGTTTTGCTAGCAGCCGGGTTTTTTTAGCACTATTTATTAGGGCCAGTTTGATCACTGGCCGCAAAATCCCCATTTTTTCAAAATGGCGGTCGTGTTGGTATGCCACAAAGGTTAGATTAGAAGGCCTTTAGACTTATTCGCCCCTCCAACAGATACACCAGCACTACGATCCTACAATAGATACACGACATTAGTAGAGCACGCTATGTACCTTCAGTGAGTATATGTATGTAGATCTTCATTGAGCAGATGAGTACTGGCGCCAGTTGCTTCACGCTCTCCAGACACTGCGTCAAAGTCTCCGCGTGTGGAGGGTGCGTCAGTTCTGAGGCGCGGGCTGCTACCTGGGGGCAAAATATAAATAACTAGCTGCACCCCGCGAGTTTGCACGAGTGGCCATTTTTCAAGGGTAAAAAATAAAAAAGTAACCTACGATGCACACTATTTCCTTGTCAAATTTCATCAAGGTCGGTTCAGCCGTTTAAAGGTAGATAACAAACAGACAGAGAGTAACTTTCGCACTCGATCACTTCAAGACTCCCAGGTAATAATTATACGAGCAACAGATTTCAGCTTAGATTCGCTCTTGTTAGCGGTACGCATGATAAATCTGTGGAACCGAAACGTTTCGTACGTAGGTTGATTATTCACCATAATACAGGCGCATCGCCGTACTTACGTATGTTTTTAAGCTTAAGCATATTTTTACTTATATTGTTGAGTGCTAATTTGAATATGTATGGTGAATTTTTGACCAAAAATTAAAACTGCTGTACATAGGCCTCTTCCAAAGCATGCCACTGAGCCCGATCGATCATCGGCTCTTTCAACTGCTGCCAGCCATTTTACGTGTACCTATGCTCCACCTGTCGGATACTACATTTACCGATTCGCAGTCTCCACAGAATACGTCTAACACACTATTTTTCAGTCAGATATGACTAGCCCACTGCCACTTCAGCTTGCTAATCCTATATAACCAAACACAGCTAAGAAAAGACGAGGGCTTCTTTCCCGCTACTTTTTTTAATCGGGTCGGAGTCCACAGCATTAGAGAAGTTAAACAGTTTTATGCACTAGAGCTTAAAATGCAGTTTTATGTCACCTACACCCCAGCATAAACAAGAACTTCACGAGCATGAGAAGTGAAAAAGATATTTTGAACGTTTAAACTTACCTCTCTAGCAGCTCTGGACAGCGCCGGCGAGATGTCTCTCAGGAACTGCACCAAATCCTCCATGGTGTCGATGACTTCAGCCACTCCTAAGTAATCTAGCACCTACGGACAACAACACTGTCAGCTAACTACCACACCAAATAGTGAAGACGCAATGCCTATTTCACACGAGGGCAGAGCAATGCATAGAATTTATTGGTATCCCAGACAGAACAGTTCTGCCAGTACAGCAATTTAGGCAGGACAGTTAATAGGAGACCGCTCTTATTTTTTATCTAATATCATGTGTAATTTTTAATTTATTATTTTATTTAGTACTATTCGTAAATTTTACATGCCTAACTAGGTGATGTGTTAAGCCACATAAATTAAGCACCTGACATCTTGTAAGACCACTTTTATGCAAATAAAAAATTGAATTGAATTCAGGGCAGCATATTTTAGCTATCTACTGCCTCGAAACTGGACACGTGGGAACTCGTACGCAGTTTAGTATGGTAGGATCACGGAAGTTCAATTCTATGTTCTATAAATAATAATTATGTTTGGGCGTGTGGTGTTACTATGAAGTTATCGTCGACGTTCAGTAGCTAATACAGTCCGAAATTTAAACGCCCACATTTCTGTCTTCTCTACCTACTGCACTACTGTCCACTGCACTGCTCTTGTGTGAAATGGGCATAAACCACCACAATCACTGGTACTTTGAGCAAACTAATATCCACGGGAAACTTAGCTATCCGAAGTTCTAGGTGGCACTGGATTATGAGCAGGCGTGGCGCTTACCATCAGGGTAAAGGTCTGCTCGTCACGTCAATATGTAGAGACGAAAAATCTAGCAGTACGTATAACACATTGAAACAAGTGCTGTGCAAAATAGGATGGTACAAAAAAACAACTTCAAATGTATAACAACAAAAATACTACAGATCCAATTTTGATATAATTGATATGTGACTAACTTAGAGATCTACTTACTCTGTCAAAAAAATGAATTTTCAAAATCGGTCAGCTATTGGCGGAAAAATCGGTGAAATAAAAAAAAAAATTGTACGTACAACCAACATAGAACCACAACATATAACTTCCTCCTAATGTGAAGTCGATTAAAAATTAGACCAATAGGATCTTTTCTGTAGTATATGTATGTCGAGTGAGGTAGTGCGGCAGCTGTAAGGGCTCTGGTGTCAGAGTATGTTAAGAGGCCCAAGGGCCTCTGACGTGGCTTAACGACTGATGTCAATTTTTTAACAACAAGGGCCGATGGCTTAACTTGGCTGCCAAAGCACGGAGAGTCGGCAAAACTGCACATAACGCATTAAAAGTTATTGAGGATTAAACCCGGTGTGGTTGGATTCCGAAGGATACATATTACCGCTCAGCCGCCACCGCTCTTCATTATGCAGTGAGAGGATAATTAAGCGATTTTATTGTTTTTTTTTTCATCTACCCTCTTGTTTTTTGCTCAGATCTTTTTGGTTAATTTTAAAGTGAAATATAAACTACAAGGTAATCAAATAACAAACAATAATGTAGTTAAAGAACTGTAACTTACCTTTTTGCACTCTTTGACAATTTTCCTGACTTCGGATTCGTCAAAACATAACAGCAGAGCTGATGTTCCTTGGAGGATCCCTCGGGAACCTTCAATCAGCTTTTTCCTAAAAAAGAAAAATAGAGCCGCCTAAAGTATATGCTTATAATAAGCCCGCCTGGGGAAGTACCACACCTTTGTCAGATGTTCAACCGCCAAGCAGTAGTGAGTAAACATTTCTGTTTCAATTTGAGGGGCAATGTTTCCAGCGAAATTACAGGGCAATCAGACTTAACAACCTATGTCTCAGAGTGACGAGCGCAGTGCAGTGACGCGCAATATTTTGCAACCAAAGTTCTGGGTGTCACTGCAACTGTTATACGCAAGCGTGATGCTTACCATCCTGCTCGACACGTCCTCAACGGAACAATAAAATAAATGGTTGTAAGAAACATAATTCCAGTTTTAGCGATTGGAATCCCCAGCATTTATCGTTTTAAGTCTAGAAGTACTGGTAAATGCCGCTAGATGCACATAGCGAGCCACCGCCCTTTGTGTTCTAGGGGGCGCCCTATGTTCAGCTGTGGACGATTGCTGGCTAATATTTAGTTTCTTAGATTTTGAGGCTTAATCGGTCGAGAAATCTCAAAGGATTAGAAATATGTAAAAACGTTTTTTTTATGAAGAGCTGATGCCGTTACAATAGTCGCCACGTCTTCTGAAGCGTGACGAGTAGTAGAAGTTTGTACTTCATGTCAGAAGTAAGGGCCCATGGTGGATACTTTTATTTCGACGCAGCAGTGCAGAGCTCCCGGTACGTCTTGTCACCTACCTAATCGTTTGATATTCTATAAAAGCTACTGTATGTGGCGAGCCTGTACCTGGCAGGTCCGGAGTAAGGGTCCGCCCGCAGCATGTCCGAGGCCTGCTGCAGCAGCGTGGCGGCTGTCTCCACGCGGTGCAGGGCTCCAGGCATGTCTTGCCGTAGGACGGCGTCGTCTGAAGACTCGATAGTTTCGTGCCCCACCTGGAACATTTGGATGAAAGTAATGGTAAAGTAATAATAAACTAAGATCATACATATATAGAAAGCGCGATACAGATGATTCCAGGGGTATATTTTGAGTAACAGTCAGCGAAAGAACGATAGTGGCATTATATGCTAGGGATCTAACCCTTGAAATGATTCTTTGTAATACTAAGTTCATACTCAACCGAGAGATATAAGTGACTTTACGAAGGCTGACAACCAGATTTCTACGCTTTAACGATGAGACACCTAACACCGATCAATATGGCGTCATTTTCGTCCAAGTCTCGTTGTCTCTTATTGGAACAGAAACTAGATACCTTTCCACAGTGTTCTGACAAAATAATGTTGATCTCGCTGAAAACATATAACGTTGCCGGGTTCGTGTCATTTACTTCAAAGTCAATCAAGATAATGTACCCATTGATTTCAACCTAATATTTTTAGTCTCTCGCATAATTCGCGTTCCTCAGCTCTGTCTAAGGGTAGTGACACCCTCCTTTCACCCTTTCGCCATCTGCCTCTGTTCTCAGCTATTGTAGTCCATCGTAGATGGAGCTGTAGAGAGAAGTGCAGATCTCGTTGAACCAAAGAATCGGGCTGCGGCATGATCTTTCTCCTAAGGCTGATTTACACGTATTAAGTTGTCAAGTAATTAACTAAAATTTCATTTAGTAATATGCAAGTCAAAAGTTAGCGTGCAAGTAAACAAGTAGAATGGTTTTCAATTTCTTGGTTAAATTGGTGAGCGTGGCTATAATCACTTGATACGTTTGGACATGCACGAATTAGTTAAATGCATAAGTTTGGAGTAACGTTGCGGTTTGTTGTTCGTGTGTTGAAGGATATTTTAAACAAATGTCGGAGTGAACGGAAGACACTACAGTAAAGTTTGTTCAAAAATATTTAAAGAACGATTGATTGTGGAACATACGAAGCTCAAATTGTGGAAATAAGCAAGCCAAACAACAAGTACTTTACTTCGTCCAAAATCTTACTTAATACGAATTTAATCACTGAATTTATGATTTGGAAGCGATGTTGATTGTCCATCGTGGGCGAACACAACTAATATTAAGTGTTGAAAACGTGTAGATGGTTACTTAAAATTAAGTTATAGTTAACTCTTGATAACGTGTAATTCAGCCTTTAGAGCTATGAGTATTTTATGTGTAGCTTATGATAATAACTGGCTTAGAACTCACGTTTTAGTGCCGAAATGGGTGTTCTGTAAAAAACAAAGGTTGCTTACCTTGACAAGGTTGTTGACGGCGAGAGACACGGCCTGCACGGGCCGGGCCAGGTCCGGCATGGCGTTGCCATCTTCGGCCTCTTCGTGAAGGATCACCAGTCGGGAGACCTACAACACAATACATTCACGATTAAACATAATATATTACATAATTTCCATCGCTCATTCAAACGATGAAGGAAGTCATCGCTGCGACGTAACCTTTTTTAGGCTCTCGTTTAACCTCAATCGCCCTCGGGCGGCCGTAGAAACTCTGACACCAGAGGCCAGCACTACCTTATACGAAAAACAAACAATCTGGTGTTAAGTGATTATTCGTAGACCTGTTTTTTTAAACCCATATGGTCGCACTGCTGGGCAAAGGTCTCCCCTATTTCCTTCCAGACATCCCAGTCCCCTGCAATCTGTATCTATCGATCTATTTTAAAAGGCACTCGGGCGAACTGACGAACTCTGACACCAGAGGCCAGCACTACTTCATAGAAAAAGCACAAACGAGGTGTGAGGTTGAGGTTGAATAGCAATGAAGCCAGATTCTTATTAAACAACTAGCTGAGCCCGCGGCTTCACTCACGTGGTCATTTCTCTAGGTTAAATGTAGTCTATGTGCTATTCCAAGACCTAAAATAAACATTTGATCAAAATTCCTTCAGCCGTTAAAAAGTTTTTTATCGATTGCTCGGCATCTAATCATTGGATTACGATACCAAGTACCCCAGGTCTTGGTCAAACCCTAAGCTATCCAACACTGAAAACTGCATCGCAATCGGTCTAATAGTTTTTACGTGATGCGCGAACAAACATACAGACAAACAAACAGACAGACACGCATTTTAAAAATGTTTTATTTTTGTTCAGTAGCTCAGTCCAATTTTTTTAAATTATCTTGTTTGTACAGACTTTTACGTTATTATTGCCTATAGCTGTGCCCGCAGCGTTGCTCGCGTGGTTGTTTTTCTGGGATATAATGATCCTTTGAGTTATTCTAGTACCAAAAGTACCAATATAGGTATCTCCCTACCTGTGTTAACAACCTTCAGTGGCGATCCAACATGGTCGTGATAGGTTAGAAGACGAAGACGCGAGCGAAGCGTAGCGAGCATAAAGCCCCATTATAGCTAAGAACCATCTTGTTTACCTCAGCTTTGAAACAAAAACCCGCAGTTAAATTGGTCCATTCGGTTTGAAAGATACGATTCTCACCCCCCCTTTTTTCAACTCCTCCCCCCCTTCCATATAGCAAAGAAACATGATGAACCATCTCATTCACATCCGTTTTAAAACATAAAAAACTGCATCAAATTTGGTCCATTCGTTTGGGAGCTACGAACTTCACCATATAGCGTAGCGAGCATAAAGCCCCATTATAGCTAAGACAAATCTTGTTTACCTCAGCTTTGAAACATAAAAAACCGCAGCTAAATTGGTCGTTTCGTTTGAAAGGTACGACTCTCACCCCCTTTTTCTCGCCCCATATAGCTAGCATCCCGATCACATCAGTTTCAAACATAAAAAACCGCATCAAAATCGGTCCATTTGTTTGAGATCAACGATCCTAACCCCCCCCCCCCCCCTCTCCTCTCTCCCATTATAGCTAAAAACCATCTCGTACCTCAGCTTTCAAATATAAAAAACACGCAGCTAAATCGAACCATTCGTTTGGAAGCCACGATTCTCACCCCCTTTCGCTCGCTCGAACTTTGATTTGTTTGGTTTTAGGCGCTGGAGTTGTTGACCATCTCAATCACATTAGCTTTCAACCAAAAAAAATAACGAAAACACGCACACACACTCACACACATACATACACACCCTAAACTTATAACACCCGTCTCTTTGTTCGGGGGTAAAAAATGTAAAACAGTAAGTAGTTTGGTTACCAATAAAAACAGCCGCTAGAGGGCGCTTTTTATGAGGGAATGTAAATTATAAATGATAATTTATTTCTTTTTTAAGCATGCACTTCACGTAAAACTAACAAATTTACAAAGCAAAAAAAACAAAGTAAATTGACAGAATTCTTTTCTGTTTTGGAGTTTTTTCTAAATTATCCGAATTGGAATTATGGTGACCTATTTTGTTGTAACGATTTGACGGTTTACTTCAGGAAAAAAAAACAATTTAAAAAATCAAAGAAATTGTAAAAATAACGCATAAAATACGGAACAAAACATTTCAAGAAGTGCGTGATTTCGATCCACGCACGCCTGGGTTGGCAGGCAGAAATGGTCCTGCTAAACCAGACAGTATAGTGGCGAGAGGGTCGAAATTATGATACCCTTTTAATGTTTTATTTATATTATATTTAAATTACCATAACTTTGAATACCTATCCCGCAGGAACCCTATATTTTTTGGGGATAAAAAGAATCAATAATTTTAATACATAATATGTACTTTGACTGTGCCAAGTTACATCAAACTCCGTCCAGTAGTTTCAGCGTAATATGTGTTCTTTCAACCCCTATCCTGCGGGAACTCATGATTTTTTCGGGATAAAAAGTATTCTAAACGTTAATCCATAACATAAGCTATGATTGTGCCAAGTTGCATCAAAATCCATTCGGTAGTTTCAGCGTGATGCGTGTTCAAAGAGACAGACAGACAGACAAAAATAAAAAAATAAACCTTTTTGCACTCTATATCGATTTTGAAGTTTATCTCAATTATAATTTTCAAAAAAATATTTAATGTACAGATTTAGCCCAGTTACAGTTTTATTATAGTATATAGATATAGATATATATAATAATAATAAATAATAAAGTATTTATTCAGTTAAAGTTGATACATTTACAGTTTTGAAACTTATAATAATTAGGGCTAGGTAAAGGTATATTAAAAACAGCAGGGTATCTGCTGCCGAACTAGGCTTAACACCCGTGATTCAGCATACAGCGCATATATGATAGATGAACCTAAATCCTTTAGTTTTCTTTTTGTATATGGGTTTTATGAATTACCTGAAATAATGTTTTTTTTTTGTACTAGTCCAAAAACTGGATTTTGAAAGATTTCTACAACTTTCTATACCTCTAACTTATCTCCAAGCTTAAACAATTCCGTTCACGTATATCTCCACTTTCACTGGCAGTTCTCACGGGAGATAAGAAGGCGCCAGCCAACAATGGAAGCTATAACAACGTGTAATACATACCAGACATGCCTAGCGGGCAGGGCTTGTACCAAAAAATTATAGGATATTAATTTTTAAAAAAGTGCGAGGTGTAAAGTCTCTGGTTTATTTTTCCAACTGCACAAACATGACTATCATAAAGCTGTGTTATTATGTTAATGGTAGAAGTCTTGGTAAAAACACTGATTCGTATTAAATTCCAATTTGTACAGAACCCTTTCTATCGAGTCTGACTCGCACTAGGCCACTTTTTTTTTTCAAGTTGAACTTTGCTCTTTTAACTGAATGTGTTCTTAAAATCAAACCTTAAGCAATCCAACAGTGAAAACCGCATAGCAATCAGTCCAGTAGTTTTTACGTGATGGGCGAACAAACTTACACACAAATAAACAGACAGACAAGATTTTGAAAATGTTATATTCTTTTTCAGTAGCTTATTTTAAGTACACTAGACCATTTCTTTAAAAGGAGGGTGAGAATCGTATCTTTCAAACGAATGGATCGATTTAGCTGCGGTTTTTTTATATTTGAAAGCTGAGGTAAACGAGATGGTTTGTAGCTATAACGGGGGAGGGGGGGAGGGTGGTGGGAATGGGGGTGAGGATCGTAGGTCCCAAATGAATGGACCGATATTGACTCGGTTTTTTATGATGGTTCTAAGCTATAATAGGGGGGGGGGGGGGGTGATAGGGGTGACGACCGTAGCTCTCAAACGGATGGAACGATTTTTATGTTTGAAAACTGATGTAATCGAGATGCTTCCTAGCTATAATGAGGGGTGCGAAGTCGGGGGTTACATTAATTTTTCATTTGTGCTAAATTTATGTAACTGTTAATTATCTTCTTTTTACTTAATTTTTCGTTCCTATTGCTTTACTAGAAGTATAGATTTAGCAATTCTACATCTTTTGTTTTATGTACTTGTGCCATCATTTTGCTAGGCAATCCAACGGAAGTATACGGCTCTATGTATAAACTTTCAATTAAATCATATTTCGATTTAATAACTGATATAATATGTGCACGTTTTTATGGAGGGATCTCTAAAAAGTCTGGTTACTTCCTGACAGCTCTGGACGTTTGCTAACCCTACAGTCAACAGCCCAGTCACGTAATCTCTCCTTAAAGAGCGTTGACTCTACGTAAAACCGTAGGTAACTAATAGTATACTATACTGCTTGTATGTGTAACCATAAGAAGCTAAAGGCAAGATAATCCATAACAGGACAAGTCGTAGGTCGGTAGAGTACATTCGCACATCGTAGGCATTCCGTCCCCGCCGTGGTCCAAAGTCCAAGTTATGCCACAGATAATATCCAAAATTAAGCAATTTTGCTTAGTATCTGCGTTCTATCTTAATCAAATATTTTGATTTGCTTATCTCTGCCTAACAGTATTCATAAATTGCATGCTACTAGGTACATACAAGTAGTGAGTTCTTAAGATTAAAACTAAAATCGCTCACGTACCAGCTTATGTATCAGCTACTATTTATTTAGTATCAGCTACTATTTATTTAGTAATAAATTAAATCAGTCACGTAGATAGTTCGTTTAGAAACTACCACCAGTCAGTCACAGAACTACTAATAGGTCGAGTCCAAGTTGAATTGAAAGAACAGATGAAATCATTCAACATTCCTAATGGGGCCAAAATCTTCATTGTCGAACGACCACTTTACCGAGCATGCGTTCATTTTATCATGCCAAAAAAGACAGACAAGACAATCTATAAGACTCTCCGAAAGTCCATGTTGAAAGACTTCCAGTAACGCGTGTGCTCAAAGATCAAATTGGACAATTCTAGATGAACAAATCGATTCGAAAGTCAGCTTCGAAAACCCATGACGAATTCGCTTTAATCATCCCTAATTATTTGAATTAAGCACCCAATTCTCTAATGAACCGAATTACCAACGAATTAGACCTCATTGGCCGCACCGACACTTGTCAATGCCATCTACCGCCATATAGGGTGCGCGTGCGCCGATCGCGTCCTGATAAGGACACGCGCGTTCATTCATAGTTTTTTGTCTATGACTATGTTTGTTTGTATGTATGACATGTGGTAAATCGTAAATGACGTGTTGATCGGTAGAGCCTTTTGGTTTCAATGGAATGTCTAGTCCATACTAATACGATAAAAGCGAAAGTAACTTTGTCTCTATGTCTGTTTGTTACCTTTACACGACTAATCCGCTGAACCGATTAAAATGTAATTTGTTATGGCGATTGCTTGATCTCTGAGGAAGGATATATGATACTTTTCATCGCGGACGTCACGGACAGAAGCAAGAGATTAATAAACGATGATGGGTGTTGCTTTGGTAGGCATTTGTTGAAGTTTCGAAAGCAGCTGCAACTGTTACTCGTGGGCTGTGGGAAGTTATGACAACAATTAAGAAGAAAGAACATTGGAATGAGGGTTATATCACATGAGATAATATCACTCTTGTTCACTTGACGATTATTCTCTTGAGAAAAAACTTATTTTTCTTAGTTTTAGCTTTTAGCTAATATATCGTCGAATGTTTTTCTTTACGCAACATTCTACCTTCAGATTCTTATTTCGTTAGCTAAAAGGAACAATCCCATTTGCCAAATCAAATCCATCGCAAACATTGACCCATCTACGGTAAAAGCACCGTTTTGGCGTGACTTTTCCGCGTAGCTTTCGAAGCCGACATTAGGGGCTGGCCGGAAAGGGCGCGGCATTTGTCTAGCCGCAGTGACCTTCGCGTGAAATATGGGCCTACAATTAAGCACTGCTGTCGTCCTGCTACAAAACAACGAAAAATGTTAATAAGACCTGTATTTGTCATAAACGTGTATTTCGCGAATGTTTAAAAAATGCCCTCAACATCATTATGTTGTCTAAAGTCTAAATCAACTGTCGCCCTGCGGCTTTTCCCCTTTGCTGTGTCTTTAGTTAGACTGTGCTAACCTCAAATATACAAGTACATCTGGCGATAAAATAGTATGTATGTATGAGTTTATAACAATAGTATCTATACTTATAATAAAACTGTAACAGTTCATTTTCAAAGAGCATGTAACCTTACTGGCATACCTTATCTTCCGCCATACTGAAAAAGCTCAATTTCTTGGCCATAAATAAAACTTTAAATCGATAGGGAAAATGTAAGACACAAAAAGTGTTATATAAAAATCTTGACATATAGTCAAGATTTTTATATAATTATAAATTTCTGAGATTTTTGGGTACATAAATTATTATTTAATTCGTTTAGACGCGTTAGCATAAATTATTGTAACATTGTTTAGTTCAAAAAACAGTGTTATAATTGTTTTTTTTTCTTATTAGAGACGTGACGTGTGTAAAGTATGTCATTATGCTACCATATTTGAGTTCATAATGCAGATTTTACGATATTAATGTAGATAAACTTGTTTAAACGTTTGAGGCTGGAGCATGATAAGTTTGTCAAAATCCGTCAAATATCCTAAAACAACTTATAAACATCGATTTTCTAAACTCTACACTACAATGACATCAGCGGGTCTTGAGGGGACATCAAGGGGACTTGATTAATATTGGGGGAGAGGGTGCCAACACTGCCAACGAGTTATTGCTGTAATCCATCACCAAATATAGATTGTGGAGATGATTGCGAAGTTAATAACTGCGTTGGAGATTTGTATGTTCTTTTACTCACACAGTGACATAATATGCAAAAACCTAAATGCTGTATGATCTCTCCTATTAGCCATAATAGACTAGCTAGGCATATTTTGACTACTTCTTAAACCAAAGAATACATCTCATGATCTCATCTTATCGCGATTATTCTTTTACAAAAACCGGCCCAGCGCGAGTCGGACTCGCGCACCGAGGGTTCATTACAAACGTGTGTTTTTTTTTTTGTTTTTTAGTTAATAAGAAACATTCTACACATTTACGGTTTTCGGATTTTCTCTTTACTTGTGCTATAAGACATTACTTCTTGCCAATTTTCATGACTCTAGGTCAACGATAAGTACCCTATCGGTTTTGATTCCCTTGCAAATGTCAAAATATGCGGCATAAACGGCCGTATCTTTTGATTGTGTTGATGTAGAAGTTTGTTTTTTTCACAACTCCAAGGGATTGATACCTCCCTCCACACGTTCCTGAGAAAAAAAGTCTTGACGGACAGACAAACAGACAGACGGACTACAAAGTGATTCCCTAAGTGTCCCTCTTTTCCTTTTGAGATTCGGAACCCTAAAAATAAAGTACAACAGAACTGAATTGGCTTTATGTTGCCAAACATAAAGGAGTACAATGATTATCCACCTATTTTCACAGTTAACAACAGCTCCAATATCAAGATTGTTTTCTGACATACACAGGCAACAGTCGACCAAAATTATATGATTTTCAGATCATTCATATCAAAGGTAACCTGTAAATCGCAATGTTTGTAACACTGTCCACCATAGAGGAAGTAAATCTGTGCTGTAAACACTGACTAGAACAAAGAAATGTTTGTGCATCGTCAAAGTTAATGAAGACCAGAAATAGTTCAGTCAATCCTGAAAATCAGAAAAAGTAATCAATTCCCTCGACGATCGTAAGCTCCTGGCTACAAACAAGTTGAGTAACCGGCTTCTATTTAACACTGTGCGAAAGTAACTACTCGCAGTTGGTGACCTAAAGTAATCTGGGGAAACATTTGAGCTACACACCGACGAATTAACTCAAGAGTTTGATAGAATGCTCAAAGGCAGAAACGCACGAATAGGTAAGATTCATTAGCGAAAGAGGTTTTCAAGGATAGACTGGTGTTCCCCACTCTACCCAAACGGAATGCTATGCCAACGCTGTCTGTCACAGATTTGTTAATGATGTGATTAGTATCTGACGGGGATTGATTAGGTTTTATCCAGGATCTGATCACGGCTTTACACTGCATATTTTAACATGCTTACGCCATCGCCACCCAAGCTCGTGGGCTACAGAAATAGTTCGGCCACACTCTCCGGACGATAACACGCTGCAGCTTACGAAGTTGAGTCACAGTTTTCAATCTAAGACATTAGTCACCGACAAGGAAAACAAGTGACCATTCACAGAAACAGATTTTTTGGTCTCCTAGAATTATGGAGATCATCAGTGTTTTCATTAACTTTGTTATTTTATTTATGGTAAACATGAATTATTATTTAAACTAGTGAAGCATGGCAGTCATTGTTATTAGTGCCTAAATCAGTTGTGACATGGTTGTGACGTTGTGAGCAGGTCGATGGAACTTGAGGATAAGAAAATCGAATATTAAGCTGGATATCAGTATAGAAAATTTTAATAAATAAGACAAGTTCAAAAACTAAATCCCGACTAAGGTCATATGACACTTGCGATGGAGACGAATCGATTGATACCTCGCTTGTCAAAATCGGACCAATAGGGGCGACGCTATAGTGGAACATCCACATACCCACATAGATACACATACATACATACATAAATATACTGTTAAACTCATTACCCTACCCTTGCTCCGCCGTACTTGGGTAAAAAAGCTGATGAGGATGATAATACGAGTATTTTAAGGTATTTTTTTTTTATCTGCGTAATCGAATTGCTTTCGTAGTCCAGTGTGAAGTAGGTACAAACACATACCTGCCGGTACCTCTGCACTTTAATATCAGAACGTACAAAGAAGCTGTGCGTATGTATCTTTATCTCTACAGGGCGCTGTCAGGTCAAGGGCAGGCGCTGCGACAGTTTGCAGTTGCATTCCCAAGTTATGCTAACTATTACTTATTGAGTGTTACTGACAGCTGGAAGTTTTCTTTTGGAGTTAAAAGACTATTCTGGGTCTGCAGTTGAGACAAAATTTATCAATATTATTTTATCCACCTTCCTAGAGCGTCTCGTCTGTCTTAAAATAACTCCTTCAGACATATATACTCATAATAGAGCAATAGGAACGAAAAAGTCCGTACAAAGAAGATAATTAAAAAAGAAATGGACTAGGGTACATAATATAAGCTACTGAACAAGAATATAACATTTAAAAAATTCGTGTCTGTCTGTATGTTTGTTCGCGCATCACGTAAAAACTACTGGACCGATTGCGATGCGGTTTTCACTGTTGGATAGCTTATGTTTTGACTTTAAAACTGGGGTACTTTATATCTCAATCCGATGAGAAAAGCCGAACAAACGATAAAAATATTATTGATGGCTGAAGGAATTTTGATCAAATGTTGGTATATTGGTATTTTAGGTCCAGGAATAGCACAAAGAGTACTTTTAACCTACAGAAATGACCACGCGTGCGAAGCCGTGGGCATCAGCTAGTATATAATATACTTGTATTTCTCTACAGCAGGCCTAGCATGGGGGGTGGACAAATTATCTTTCCCCCGTTTTTATCCCCTTCTTAGTGGAAATAATTCTCTTCTCTACCTTACATAGCACGGCAATCGAGGAAAGGCATAAAATCAAAGGAGAAAATGTATCTATTGACGTTTGTCATAGACATTCATGTCCCGCTACTCCATCGCTACTCCCATGCTACTCCCGCTTAAAAGCATAGAATCGAAAAACGTAGATTAAAATACTCTCCGATTGAGATAAGACAGGGAATATATATCATATCACCGTCTCTTGAAGGTGGGTATACAAGTTTATCTTCACACAAACACAACGTCGCGAGCATTTTATAATTATATTTTAATGCGAGAAACGCAAAGAATGGAAGAAAATTTCTCCGGCGCGGTGTTGGGCGGTATATCTGAGATGATGCCCGTGACTCGTTGAATTTCCGGACAACAAATTTCGTTAAATCTTATTATTTTTCGATTTTCTTGTACGATTAGTTTTTATTTAGGGAATTATTCGTGTATTCCTTTCTTCGTCAATTTTTCATAAAATTACACTTAATGCGGGCGCCAGACTTAGCGCACACAAAGTTTGCTCAGGTATTTGGCACCGGTTTTACAAATCACATGTAGCATAGCGTTTTTAAAGTTTGTATTGTACACGTAATCTACCTGTCACTGACTGTACGCACCATATAGACATTTCCTACGTCAATGGTACGCACGAACTTTTTTGGAAATATAATCTATAAACCACAGAAATTAACATCAAGAGGAATGATTCTTGAAAATATGTTGGATTTGTCAAAATATTGAAGACTAAAAAGTAACATTCAATGGTACTGAACCATAGAGAACGCTACTCCCGCGGTATATCCACCGATTTTTATCGTTTCCCCGGGGAAAAAATGTCCACCCCCGTGCTAGGCCTGCTGGTCACTTACTTTCTACTTTACATTTGACTTCTCCGTTTAGTAGACGCTCAACAAAAACTAACTATGCTCTACCTTATCCCTCCAAGAATAATGGCACCATCTTCATGAGACTAAGTTTCCGGTAGAAGCATGGTTAAGGGAAACGGAAAAGCTACTTTTAAATATTCCTACAGTAGGAAGAAGAAAAAAATACGAAAATTACTTATCTTTCCAATGTCACCTTTGTTTGACGTTTCCGGTAGCCATGCTTTTTACCCCAGTACGGCGAAGCAAGGGAAGGGTAATGAGTTAAACAGTCCATGTATGTACCTATGTATGTGGATGTTCCACCACAGCGTGGCCCCTTTTGGCCCGATTTTGACAAGTGATGTATCAATCGATTCGTCTTCAGGTATAGAGTGTCATAGGCTATTATTATTTTTACCCGACCACGGCGAAGCAAAGGAAGTTTTATGTGTTAACACTAAAAACTTGGTCCTATTTTGATAAGCGAGGTATCAATCGATTCGTCTTCATTTAGTTAGAGAATTAGCTTATTTTTTTACTCCACTACGGCGAAGCAAAAGAAGGGTTATGTGTTTAATTTAAAAACTTGGTCGAATTTTGACAAGCGACTCAATCAATCGATTCGTCTTCATCGCTAGAGTGAAGGCTAATTTTTAACCGACCGTAGTCAGGTTTTAATTTTTGAACTTATGTCTTGTTAAATTTGCCTGAAGAAGTTGTCAAATTAAATTCTAAATCTAGTGAGAAACCTTTCATTTTAGACACAAAAGTTGGAAATCATGACACGTCTAACTCTTAACTGTCAAGTTTATTGTCATATATTTCTAGACAGAGTCTGATTTTCTAAGAGAATTTTAAATAGATCTACCATGCAAAGTGTTTCACTCATTCTGATCTCAGTATGTAAAACACTTCTCGGCAAAGGTGCAAAGCCTTATCAACAAGCAGAAATATCTTCTTGATATCAATGATGGTAATCAAAATGCGCGTACATTTGTCCTCAGCTGGACAAAGCAGCACAAGCCTCCACAATCTTCTTCGAAATCCTTGCATCCTCCAGCTTATCGTAAGAATCACTGGCAAAAACTACGCCAGCCCAGCATTTCGTCAAGTCGAGACCCAAGTCTCAATTCTGCTTCATCATTAGTGTCAGAATAATATTGTAACGTCTTTGAAAGTCACCCTTATTGTCATAAAGTCTCAAACACGCTTCCCATAAGACGGCCCACCTAATAGGATAGGAAGCGGTTACCGCCGCATAAGCGCCCATCGTTGCCTAATAATACTCCTTTTGAAGGACTCCATGTTGTTCTCTGCGGAGAGTTTGCTGCGAGATCACACAATTTTCAGATGTAGGTGTGTATGCAGAAAGGATCGAGTAATTCGAGTTGTGTGAGATTTCAACCACTCGATAATATTATGTGGATGGGCGTTTTGGAGGTAGCGGGACGTAAGATGATCAAAACGATTATTTTGAAAAGAATTATGGCACAATTCAGAGACTAGACAAGCAGCTGAATTGGGTTTCCATCATTAACTAACCCACCGTGATAGTAATTTGGCCACGAAGGTGTACAGTTGAGTCAGTTGGTCACCAGTCGTCAGCTATTATTTATAGGTATGGAGTCATTTGGTAACAGCCGAGAGTCAATTCAGGGTTAACGTTCTAAACAACGTTTGTTTGTTTGGAACATTACACATGAGCATTAGTAAATTGAGGGCTATTCGATAATGGAATGAGGTATGTACTTACCGCAATCTGATTCACATTGAAATTATAATGAAAATTATATTATTTTACTTGTCATTAGTAAGAACATTTTATTGTGATAATAGTGTTCATTTCTCTGGGTTAAAAGTAAGCCCTGTGCCAAGATTTCATCAAAATTTGTTCAGCCGTCAAATAGATTTTTATCGATTGTTCAGCTTCTACTCATCGGATTGAGATACCAAGTACACCATTGTTTAAGTCAACCTCTAGACTAGACTATCAAACAGTGAACCACACCGTAATCGGTCCAGTAGTTTTTACGTGATGCGCGAACAAACATACAGACAAACTAACAGACAGACATGAATTTTAAATTCTATTCTTGTTCAGTAGCTTATTTTAAGTACCCTATTTTTTTTTCTTAATTATTTTCAATGTACAGACTGTTTCATTCTTATTGCTTTATTATAAGTATAGATTATAAGTATAGATAGATACTTTTATCCGAGAGAAATGAAAAATTACCATGAGGGCAAAGTTGCAGGCACAGCTAGTAGTAGTATTTTTAAATATTTTCCTGAATGTTTTATCGAAACGAAATAAGTTATTGTTAGCAGCTAAGTATATACTCGTAGGATAGTTTTTGCATATAAACATTTCGCAGACCAGAAAAGAATGTATCAACGTCCAGACAAGATCTTAACAAACATTCTCTCGCTCTCGCCTCACCAGTGTTTACAGCCAAGACGGAATATTATGTACATGTTAAACAGTGTTGCATCACAGCAGGCTATAACGCCCACAATGTTTGCATACTGCAACCAGTGTCGGATCGCAGCTCGGACATTGTAGGTCAAGGCTGCTGCGGCGACACAGATTGAAAGTTCTAGTAAACATAGTAGGACAATCACTGGGGGGAACTGGGGGGAATGTGTCTTTGCTTTACAAAAGGTGGAGTTGACAAGTTTTTGATTTGTATTACTTAAGTATGAGTCTGTGGTATGAGGTATTTAAGAAAAATCAAAATTTTCGACAACGAGGGTCCGGTGCGTTAGCCGCAATCTTGAATGTGGCAAAATTTGTTTTTCTTTGAATTTTAATTTATTTTATTCCAATTGGCTCTATTCACTGATTCCCCAACCTTTAATTTTTACTTGGGACCATCTGGGCTAGTAGCCTCTTGTGTAATTTTAAAATCTACTATGAGACTAACCTACTAACCGGGCCGTAGAACACAGTTCTGCACCTTTACTGCCACCCACACAGATTTCGTCACTTTGCCGAATAAAATACATATTTCTTAGCTATTTGTGGATTCTATTCCGGAGATCTATCAAAAGTATCGTGGCATATAGTGAAGTGTTTACATATTAAACGTGAAGACCTGTAGTGTGGGATTTGCAGGCATGCAGGTTTAGATCAGTCTTAGAACTCGGATATATTTTAATTTTAAAAATGAATTAGTTTTGTACTCCAATAAAGTGAGAAGTTGTATGTTTTGTTTGTAACACAAAAGGCTGAATCGATTTTGATGTAATACCTAGTTAACATTTAGCTTTCCCAGTCTCTTATTTTCTGGTTTAACTTCGAGTTGTCCAGTCGACCACGGTAAGTCTTGTACACAGTCTTGTAGGTAGGTATTTAGTATGGAGTCAAACAGAGATTGGAGTTTCATTAAACTCTGAGTTCGCTCCCGAGATAAAATATAGCCCGGAAACTAATATGATTTCAAACCAATAATGTTGAATTTTTCTATTTTATTTCTATTTTTCTGTGTATTTATTTTTATCCACTGACTATCAAACCTAGCAGGCTGTAATGGTATACGAACTATGAACCACAGCAATAACGAGGCATTCCCGGTGGGTTGTATAGTATGCTACCCTCTTCTGATAAAGGACTCTCTCTCTCTCTCTCTCTCTCTACACCTTACTGAAGTTCTGTTAACACTTTTTAAGCCAAGTTAAGTCGGTACTATAGTATGCTAATGTATTATTTTTTCTATTTCGTCACCTATAAGCGCCCACGGGCGGCCGTGGGCGCTGACCATCTGGCGGATGACAAAAGGTAACTTCTACACTCTATTGAGACATAAAACCGATTGAGCTTATTTATAGATTTACTAGCTACGCCCGCGGCTTTGCCCACGTGGTAATTTTTCTGGGATATAAGGATCCTGGGTTATTCTAAAACCAAAAGTACCGATATTATCAAACTTCGTTCAGACGTCAAATGTATTATTTATAGATTGTTCTACTTTTACTCATCGGATTGAGATACCAAGTACACAAATTTTTAAGTCAAATCCACCATAAGCGCCCACTATTCACCATTGAAAACCGCGTCGCCATCGGTCCAGCAGTTTTGACGTGATCCGTAAACAAATAAACAGACAGACAGACACCATTGAAAAAAATGTTGTATTCTTGTACAGTACATAGTTTATTTTAAGTAAACTAGCATATTTTTTTAAATCATCTACGTTGTACAGAATTTTTACGTCTTTCTGCTTTATTATAAGTATAGATTGTCATGGGTTTTTATAGATTTGTTGATGTTGCGAACGATGTCGTAAAGAAGACTTTGGAGTTAGTGCTTATTTTATGTTTGTCAGGAATAGCTTTAACTAAGAGACTGTAAGCAATTTTGTTTCCTTCATTCTTTACATAATTTGATGTTCATCTCTAACTTTATTACAATTGTAATTGACGGGACGAGCAATCCATACCAATATATAAAAGTGAAAGGTTGTCTGTTTGTTTGGGGAGCTTAAACGCGATAACGGCTGGACGGAATTTGATGAAATTTGGAATGGAGATAGCTTATACCCTAGAATAAAACATAGGTTACTTTTATCCCTGAAAATTGTAAGTTTCCACGAGAAAACTGGAAAATGTTGATTACTCGCTGTAAGGAACGGTTGCCATGGAAACAAAATAACAAGTCTGTCAAAAAACCTCAAGAGCATTGGTGCTATACCTACTTTGCATTGGTGTTTAATATCCTAGAAGTACATACAATGCTTTTATTCGCGATAAACAGAAGTCCGCGCGGACGAAGTCGCGGGCGGGAAAGCTAGTTAATGGTCTACGGTTGCAGTCCACTCAGAAGGTAAAGGGTGTTGAATTATATAGAGCACAGGAAATATTTCGCCTTTTATATGTCAGTTCCGTTTCTTTCGGAACGTTCACTGAATGATTTTACTGTCGAACAGTAGGTAAATTGCTACGTCGATAGAATACCTGGAAGGAAACAATGATGTTATAACATTTCGCAAGCACATAGAATAACACGAAGACGAAACTAATTCGGCATGTTCATCAAACTACTATACCGCAACGTGGTAGTTTAACATTAGCCAGAAGTTCTGGTGGTCACATGATTCACCTCTTTTGACAAATCATCGAGCGCTCGTCACCTATCCATCCGTCCGTCTTCATTATAACCACCAAAATAAAAACAAAACACGGCACAGTTACGAAACGCCACCAGTCGAATTTAATTTTAGGCGCCAACAGAAGGCGCTAATACTTACGATTACAAACGGCAAGTAACAAACGTGAGTCAGAGTTTAAAATTAGAACTATTTTGAATTATATCACCTGGCAACGCTGTTTATTTTGTGTACTGGCAACAAAAATGCTTTAACGATTATTTTATCGGCCCGCGATCGAATGAACCATTTGTTTGCGCTCCATGACCATTCCTCATCGCCTGCTGAATTGCTTATTCGATTGTGTAATTTATGGATGTTTCAAGTCGATTGAGCCATTTATGACTGCTATATTGTGGTTTTACTCCCTACTATTAACTCCTAGGTATTTTTTTATATATTCGGAACCATTGACACCAATGACCTAGCCCCAAACTAGGATACCCTGTACTATGGGCACTAGATAACTGATAAACATACATAGATACAAATATTACATCCATGACTCGGAAACAAACATTTCTGCTCATCAGACAAATTAATGATTGCACCTTGCGGGATTCGAACCCGCGACCGTTTGATTTCGTATTTAAGGTCACTAGCCACTAGACCAAACCGATCATTAATCAGATAAGATTAGATCAGAGTTTCCTAATTCAGAACGATATAGACCAATTTAGTTGGATCAGGGTTAGCATAGATCTCTAACTGCCTAGCAACGTTAATTATGCAAGCCCTTGTAGACGCAAGTTAACTTATTAATGTATTTAGATTTTTGGCACAAATGTTCCTTAGGGCCCTAGAAGTATCCCCATAAAAGTCTTAACCCCTGGGATGTCGGCTTCCCCCCATTCCCCCTTAAAAGTGTCTCTGGTCGTGGTTTTTTGTATTTACACAAAAACGGTTAGTAGATTAGGAAAAAACTGTCAGTGACAAAAGTGATCAGCATTACATTATCTATGAAATGCCACTTCATTCATTTTGATAGTTTTATGTTCTGAAATTTGGCTACCCACATTGCTTGTATTTTTATTTCTTGCAAGTCAATTGCAAGTAATATCTTTTGTACTCGATTTGACCGACCGACGGTATTGAAGGGGTTTTTGTTTATTTTTATTAAAAAATTATTGCGTGATGACTCTCTGGCAGCCCATATCCTCCGGGAACGCTAGCAGCGCTCTGATTGCGGTGTAGGCGTCTTGCAGGATTCTTGGTGCTCCCGGGACGCGCACATTAATAAGTACGCCACGCCGCCGCACTATAGAGCACAAGCGTGGCCGTTTTCTCAGTCTTCAGGCATCCTCTAGACAGATGGCTCTGTGTATCACCCATGGTAAATAGATGTTTATTATGGTAAATGTCAAATGGCAATTACGCGACGGCTATTCCGACCACTTGTCGGAGTTTGTCCCGTAAGTTGAGAAGTTTTTGGGAGAATCCTGTTTAATTCGGGGAATGCCTCCTTCGGCTGGCTGCAATTCTTTTTTATTGCTCAGAATTAACGGTAATGATGCAGTTCATTAGTTCTTTGTTGAATCCATGCCCAGATTTGAAGTGCTGAGGTATCCATCAGCTCCAAACTCCTCTGAATTTATTTTTTATTTCATCCATATTCTCTAATGTTTTCGTGCACTCTCGCTGATAGCTTCTTTAGGTTAAGATATTTTAATTGATCTTCAAGTCTTGTATTGTTTCTTCTAATTCGGTACTGTGCAGTATCAAACGGCAAGGTCGTTAATCATTTAAGCCATTATATCCTTTAGCTTTATAACTAAGACTAAACACTTGTCTACACGTTTGAACCTTAACATTATTGTCCTTAGCTGAAGACTTTCTGTAGTTCGAAAGTCACCTTAATGTAAACAATGCTTTACACTGTCCAATTAATAAGTCAACGAGACTGAATTTATTGAAAACAAGCGTCGATTTACTTCAAGAAGGGCGAAGGCCTGAAATAAAGCAGTGCACATCGGGGGTCTATATTTATAGACATGTCGGAATACTTAATGTTGTCTGCAACGGAGTGGCCATCGATCCTGCAGAAATAGCATCTGCATCTGGCGTGCACAAAGGACAAAGGACAGTGAGAAGTGCAATTTTGTGGCGAATGCATTATATGGAAACAAGAAAAAAAGTATTTTCTTTCTCTCGTCTCGTCTTTCTTACCGATCCTTATTTAAGAGACGTTAAATTAAATATAAATACGTTAAATAGACGTGTAAACGTAGACGTAGACGTTAAATTGCTATTTCTTGTGATGGATGCATTTAGACCTTCTTCATTCGGATTTCGAACATTCCCCATTTCTCTTTCTTGTATATATTCTGATTAAATAGCACGGTTTAATAGAAAGGTCTTATGACCTTTCTGCTAAATCGTTCATATTATTAAAAAAGTTTACACTCTCATATTCTCCGCATTAGGAATCCTTCCGTTACGGGAGGAACGGACACATATCAGCATACCACAAACATCCGAGACGCGAGGAGATATGTTACACAAATGATCAGGATTCGAACCTGGGACACTAAGCTCAGCAGGCACTACCAAGAGTACCAAGCGAGCGTGGTGCTATGCGTGTTTTGCAACCTCTTGCACGAATTCAGTGAGATTGACTTTAAATGGTCGATTGATTGGCATGGGGTTGGATCGAAGGTTTGACTGAAGTAAACACGATGTACCTAGAAATCCTCATACGGAAAACAGTTCAGTCGTAGACACGTAGCCGTGGGCACCACAATAAATGTAAAAGTGCCAAAACTAGAGTACCTACGTAACATTTCATTTGGCATTATGATGCCACACCGATGGCATCACTGCTTGTTGATCGCATTACTCCTGCCCACGGCATGGCATGTCATCGAACTCGTCAACTAGTAAATTCTAAATTGATGTTAGTGATCGGTCTATAACGGGTCCTTTTTAGGTGTAGAAGTCTTTTTTTGTTTGTGAGTTGACTGTATAAGATTTATTTAATTCTCCGTAGTACGGGTGATTTCTTAAATAATAGGCACAAGCAGTTGCATGATTTCCGTTTTCGGAAAAGAGACAAAGATAATTCCGGTTTTCAGACTTTGTAGTCGATGTACTAAGATAGTCATTCAGATTTCGACAGACATAAAATTATTTTCAAATCTGAGGAACGCGCGACTATGGCTTGGATAAATCTGGCAGACCTTTGCGCATTATCATCATAGCCCCGACAAAAAAAAACTGTCTACGGGGACAAGCTCTTTTGATAAACCTCTGATCTTTTGTCTAGTTAACTTGGCCTAAAATTCTTGAGAAGGCAAGGAGCTTATTTATCCCTTGCTATTCGTTCTAGGACTGTGGCAGCCAAAATTTCTAATTTTAAAGATGAGTATGCTATACGATTAGTCTCTATGAAAGTAGACTTGGTTTCATATTCATTTACACAAGAACGAAGCGTTACGCTTCTTCATTTATTATAAGAACTTCAAAAGAGTGGAATGCCCTGTCCTCGTCAGTGTTTCCGGTAAATTATAACCCCGGTGTGTTCAAGTCAAGAGTGAATAGGTATCTACTAGGCAAGTGTGCTACACCTTTGACCACATCATCGCTTTCCATCACGTGAGATCGTGGTCAAAGGATTGCCTAGTCCGTAATAAAAAAATAAATTAAAAAAAAAACGAGGATTCCCATTCATGTTTTCGATGTTTTTAGGGTTCCGTACGTCCGAATGAAATAAATAACCTTTATAGGATCACTCGTGTCAGTCTGTCTGTCCGTCTGTCAATTTGCTCCGAATCTACTGTACTAATTCAGTTGCATTTTGGTACACATTAATTTCTGTGACCTAAACATGGACGTGTAACGTAAATAAATGAATTTTGAATATGGGGGTCACTTTTGAGGGACAACATAGAAAATTCAAAATGTTTTGCATACTGTACCGTGTGACATATCAAATGAAAGGGCTTGTTGCGAGGGTTTCAAAATATATAATTTGTATCATTTTAAAACAAACTGTTTTAAAGTATTTTAAGAATATACATAGTAGTTCTTTACTTAATAGATCTTACATAATTTATTCATCGTAAGGAAACCTCTCCACGCGAGTTGCACATGTGCAATATTTTTTCATGCGCGTGGCGTGAATTTTTCTCGTCTAGAAAGTAAAAGTAGCCGAGTGTATTTTTCCTAATGATTAATCAAAACAAAAACGTGTTTTACATTTAGGATAGTTGAATCTATCCTGAGTTAGATTTCGATTTAAAGTGTGGTTTTTGAATGAATACGTAACTTATGCATGTAAGTAAACTAAGTAAGATAAATGAGAATTTCCGCTGTATGAACTCAGAGTTCTCGAAGAGCTCTGTACAAAAAGTTGTGAACACTTGCAATTTCCGTTTGGTACCCTTTTACGTAGTACTATTATTTATTCTGTGCTTTTACAGTGGAAAGGGACTTGTTCTGTTACTTCCATTCCATTTCCTGCGCATTCGCAGACATAATGACTTCGTGAGAATCGTGAGACGTGAATTTCCTTGCATGATGTTTGCTTTTGGTAGTCGGTACGAGTGCGGCGAAGCAAGGGAAGGGTAATGAAGTTATCAGTCTATGTATGTCTACGAATAAATACTTATTACTTATTCGTAACTATTAGTTATTGTGTGTGTGTGTGTGTGTGTATCTCGAAAATAAACATGTAAAAATGTTAAGAAATTTAATACATTACAGATAGGTTTACCAATATATCCAAGAATGTTATAAAATCATTTTTTAAACATTCTAGTATCTTATAATACTAACGGTGGTCTAGGGGCAGAGTAGTGAGATACAAAGTACACAGGGTCTCCCAGCAAGTAGTGATAAGCGGAGGTCTCAAGGCAGAGCACTCCCAGGTAACCCCCCATGAAAGTCCCGTGATTTTAGATATTTTCAAAATTTGGTACTTATTTCATTATTGTTTTTTTTTTTCATAGATCTCCAGTTTTCGACACATACTTAGTAATTTTGACCAAACTAACACAAGTATTCATCTGTTTTTTTTTTGTATTTTGGTTTGGTAGTCCTACAACACTTATGAGAAACGATAATCTTCTATACTTATAACTAGCAGATGCGCGCGGCTTCGCACGCTTAGTCATTTCTCTAGGTTAAAAGTACTCTATGTGCTATTTCAGAACCTAAAATACCAACATTTGATCAAAATTATTTACGTCGATTGCTCGGCTTCTACTGATCGGATTGAGATACCAAGTACGCTACTGAACAAGAATATTACATTTTTAATCTATACTAAGGTACAATAAAGCAGTAAGAATGAAAAAGTCTTTACAAAATCTATTATTTAATGTCTAGGGTACTCAAAATAAGCTACTAACATTTTTTAAATTCGTGTCTGTCTGTTTGTTTGTTTGCGCATAACGTAAAAACTACAGGACCGATTGCGATGTGGTTTTCACTGTTAGATAGATTAGGTTTTGACTTAAAACCTGGGGTTCTTGGTATCTCAATCCGATGAGCAGAAGCCGAGCAATCGATAAAAAACTTTTTGACGGCTGTATGAATTTTGATTAAATGTTGGTACGAATCGATTGATACCTCGCTTGTCAAAATCGGACCAAGTTTTTAGTTTGAACACATAACCCTAACTTTGCTCCGCTGTAAATGGATAAAAAAATAGCATATGACTGTCTTTCAATGAAGACGAATCGATTCATACCTTGCTTTTCAAAATCGGACCAATAGGGTCGACACTATGGTGGAACATCCTCATATAATTATATGTCGCAAGCAGATGCTTAATCATTCAATTAACTGCCTAGCCTTTTAATTGAACGGCGCCGTTCAACTAACGGCTTGAATGATAATAAGCCGTATAACGTTTAATGAGTTACCTAGTTTTTTGGGCAAATATATCAAACTAGCTTTCCCGCCCTCGACTTCGTCCGCGTGGACTACAGTTTATCGCGAAAAAAGCATCCTATGTTCTTCTTGGATATTAAAAACCAATGCAAAAGTAGATATAGCACCAACGATCTTGATGTTTTTTGACGGACTTGTTATTTCGGTTCCATGGCAACCGTTCTTTATTGTGAGTAATTAACATTTTCCAGTTTTCCCGTGAAAACTTTCAATTTTCCGGGATAAAAGTATCCTATGGTTTATTCCAGGATATAAGCTATCTCCATTCCAAATTTCATCAAAATCCGTCCAGCCATTATCGAATGAAAGCTCCCCAAACAAACAAACAGACAACGTTTCACTTTTATATATTGGTATGGATACAGTAGTTGCAAAAAAAAACGAATTTTGATAGAAATTATCTTTCAGGGCGCTAGTTCCAAATTTCATCAAAATCCGTCCAGCCATTATCGAATGAAAGCTCCCCAAACAAACAAACAGACAACGTTTCACTTTTATATATTGGTATGGATACAGTAGTTGCAAAAAAAAACGAATTTTGATAGAAATTATCTTTCAGGCCGCTAGTTGAATGGCGCCTATCGTATAAAAATAAGTTTTTCGGGTCGCAATTCCACCCATTTGGCTACCATTTTAAAAAAAATAATTTTAAATTGTTCTATCTTATATTTCAGTAACCATAAGTCTGGCAACTACTTTTTTGTACTTTTTAGTATAGTATACATATTCACCTTTTATTATTTTATTTTTTAAATCTTTTGTCTTTAAAGGTAATACGAATTATAAAGCTCGGTGTAGGCATTGAACAGGAGCGGTGATATTTATAGATCCTTGATGGACACCTGCATTGGGATAGAAGTTGATGACAAGATGTCATCTATCGGTACTGAAGCAGTTCCTTCTTGCTAAAGACCTCTGAGACAAAACCAAGCCCAAAAGATGATATGATTGAGATGTAGAAGATGTTTCAGCGTGCCCATATCCAACAATGTTTTTACAGGTCAAATGCTTTGGAGAAATCAACAAAGCAAATATAAGCCGAATAAAAATAAAAGTTGAATCCAAAGCTGATAGGTACAAGTACTTGTACTATTATTTATTCTGTGGTACAAGGTAGTCTGACATTGATTAAAACTAAGTAATATTTTTTGCTAATTGGTGCTTACATTTTTTTGCTAATGAAGTGCTTTTCCTGGTTTGATAACTCAAAAAGGAAGAAACCCTTGCATAAGTGTGGTCCCAACAATTTGCATGATTAGGTAGGTAATTGTTCCAATTGCTCTTAATTATGAAACCTAGTTTTATTTGTTTAATCAAGGTTGATACAATCGAAGTTGATTCTCTGTCTCTTTTGGAGAGAAGGCTTGAAGGCCCAAAACCTTGTATTTGGCTCCACAAATAGAAAAAAAACCAATGACTTACTATGATTATACTTATTCACAAATAGCCGGCCCTGCACGCAGACGCCGCCGAGGCCGTGCACCTGCCCTAATTACTATGCCGGCGGAAACCAGCGCTTTTTTACAGAATCTGACACTGCCAACTTCCCAAATGATATATTAAAATCTGTATGAGGTACCTAATTCATGGCCATTATAATGTCTGTTGTTAGCACTGCCGCTGAGCTTGGTGGACTGATTAGAACATACCACCTTAGGTTGGGTCTTGCTTTACAATGTTTGGTCAAGTATTGTGCCGAGATACATTAAAACTTATTAATAATAGTTAATAAACTATACTATTCAGATTGCTCAGCTTTTGTTATAAAAATTGATGTGTACTTGGCTGAGACTATTATATTTTATTCTGAGCTGAGCCAGGCCTGTTGCACTCCACAACAAATTCAAATGTTACACCTACAGTTAGAGGCCGCAATATTGTGGTTAATTCAGTAGGGTGTTAAGCGTGCGCTAAATGAGTCGTGCACTTAGCAATAAAGCACCTACTTACGTAAAGTTTTTGACACTTTTTATTCATTTTTCAATTATGATTACCAAGAAGATTACAAAGCATTCGGTCTAAGAAGTCTCGTAAAATACCTACTTTCAATTCTTACATACCAACATTTTATTACATAGGTAGCAATGATGTTATATATATTGGTAGGTAGCATTTTCTATTTCACTTATTATTAAGCATGGAGTTCAGACAGGCACCTTTATTCATCAAAGTGCAGTAGGATACAATCAACCAAGGACACTTAATACGTAGGTAGGTATGTCACTAACCTTATTGGCGTTCTCAAAATGGGATAGTAAAAATGATGTACCTACTAGGTCTATTCTGATAAGTGTCATTGTATGTAACAGAACTATCATAATTTATAGTAATAACATAATACATTATTACTTATTTATTCTGTTACAATATCTAACTAAGTCATATCATATCACAGAATAATTAATAGTACAAGTACCTAGACATATCTTAATACAACCCCACCAAGCGAAAAAGTGACAGAGCGATTCTGAAACGGTTAGATCAATGGAAGCACTCGCGCGTTTTGATACGATACATTCTAGGCTGCACGCAATGGGTGAGCGCCTTGTAGGTAAATATAATTGAAAGCTTGCAGTGCTGTGCAAGATAAATTGCACTTTATTGCATTGTAGCATGAGTCTCTATGTATCTATATGACTTCACTCAGATATCCTTCTGTACTCGTACTATTATTTATTCTGTGGCTGAGCGAGACCCAGTGAATACACAGAGACAACAGTATATAAGGCTGAGTACTATTTATATAGCATGGAAGGACAGCTGCCTGTGTTCAATTTAAAAATCTGCCACAAATTCAACAGCATCCATGGGAGGGGCCTCCCATGGAGATCCCAGGCAGCATGAAAAGGGCGAAAACCATATTTGGCTTAACTAAAGATTGGATCTCATAAGCACAAAATTGAGATGAATGTAACAAAGGAATATAGACCTTCAAATACAAGTATTTTAGTAAATAATGAACCCATAGACCTTGTGTAGTGAACTACATTTTTGGGTATTACTTTAGATTCAATATTACAATGGGGTCCTCAGAAATCATCGATGGCTGGTAGGTTATTGGCTCTGCAGGCTTGCAGTACGCAAAACAAGACATGTTATGTACTAAAACACATGCAAGGGAAATTTTCTTTTTAAACTCAAAGCATACCTTATCTCAATTTATTCATTAACTACCTGTACCCGCGGCTTCGCACGCGTGTTCTTTTCTTTAGGTTCAAAGTACCATAATGTGCTATTCCAGGACCAATATACCAACATTTGAACAAAATTTCTTCAGCCGTCAAAAATACTTTATCAATTGCTTGGCTTCTAACTCACCGGATTGAGATACCAATTACACCAGATTTAAATCAAACCCTAAGCTATCTAACAATTAAAACCGCATCGCAATTGGTTCAGTAGTTTTTACGTGATGCGTGAACAAACAAACATACAGACAAACAGAAAGAAAGAAAAGATTAACAACAAAATATATTCAATATCTTTTTAAGCTCCCAAGAGCATTTTTTTCATTTGAATTCATTTAGTAATTTGGGTGCGATGCGCAGTCAAGATACGGACAAACAAACACACAACATTAAAAAGTAAAACAGTTTGGCTTCAGTATCGAATATAGAGAACCATCCAAAAAATATTTTATTACATAATTATTAACATAACTTTGGACCCATATCCCGCAGAAACCCTTTACTTTTTCAGGATTAAACGTGTCATATAACTTAAGACAGTGCCAAGTTGCATCAAAACCCGTCCATTACTTTCAGCGTGGTACGTGTTATTTTAAATAAGTTTCAACCCCTAAATAATAACCCATAAATTTTTTGGTATGTTTAGTATCCTATGTCCTACCTCGTAGTACGAACTCAAATCATACCAAGTTTCATTTAAATTCATTCAGTAGTTTCGGCGTGATGCCTAGCCAAGATACAGACAGACAGACAAAAATGAAAAAAACTACATTTTTGGCTTCAGTATTGAATCTAGAGTAACGACCAAAAAAAAAATTCTAAATATCTTCAATGTACAGAATTGGACCCGTTACAGTTTTATTATAAGTATATATAGATTGATCTATCTATACTTATAATAAAACTGTAACAGGTCCTGTAACTACCTCGTAGTATGAACTCAAATTATGCCAAGTTTAATTTAAATTCATTCAGTAGTTTCGGCGTGATGCCTAGCCAAGATACAGACAGACAGACAGACAAAAAAGAAAAAAAATACAGTTTTGGCTTCAGTATCAAATATAGAACAGCCTCCAAAAAAAATTTACTAAATATCTTCAATGTACAGAATTGGACCCGTTACAGTTTTATTATAAGTATATATAGATTGATCTATCTATACTTGATATATATAGGCTATAGGCTGTTCTATATTTGATACTGAAGCCAAAACTGTTTTTTTTTTTCATTTTTGTCTGTCTGTCTGCATCTTGGCAACGCATCATGCCGAAACTATTCAATGAATTCACATGAAACTTGGTATGATTTGAGTTCATACTTTGAGGTAGGATATTGAATACTTTTATCCCGAAAAATTAAAGGGTTCCCGCAACATAGAGGTTGAAGTTATTTAAAATAACACGTATCACGCTGAAACTACATGGCCAGATTTTGATGCACAGTCATAGTATAAATGAAGGGTTAAAATTGAGGATACCTTTTGTCCCAAAAAAATTAAGGGTTCCTGCGGGATAGGGGTCCAAAGTAATGTTAATTTTGAAGTAATTCATTATGCATTTTTGGGAGGTACTCTATATTCGATAGTGAAGCCATAGCTGTTTTTTTTTCATTTTTGTCAGTCTGTCTGTATTTTGACAGCGCATCACGTCGAAACTACTAAATGAATTCAAATTAAACTTGGTATGATATGAGTTTATACTACGAAATAGGACATTGGACATTTATCATCCCGAAAAATTTAAGTGTTCCCCAGGTTGAAAGTTTGAAAGAAAATGTATCACGCTGTAACTACTGAACGGATTTTGATGCAACTTGGCACAGTCATCTATCTATACTTATAATAAAGCAATAGGTACGAAAAAGGCTGTAAAAAGAAGTCAAATTAAAAAAATGGTCTAGGGTACCCTGAAATAAGCTACAAAACAATTGTTTGTGTATGTTTGTCTGTATTTTTGTGCATCACGTAAAAACTACTAGACCAATTGCTATGCGGTTTTCAATTTAGGATAGCTTAGGGTTTGACTTAAAACTGGTGTAATTGATATCTCAATTTGGCGATTAGAAGCAGAGCAATTGATAAAAATATTTTTGACGGCTGAAGAAATTTTGATCAAATGTTGGTATATTGGTATTTTAGGTTAATTTAGGTCCAGGAATAGTAGGTACATTATGGTACTTTTAATCTAAATAAATGACAATGCGTGCAAAGCAGCAGGTACAGCTAGTTTCTAATATGTTTTTTCTTCCTGTTAATAAGAAATTAATTTGTAAATGTGCAGCTTTTCTGTCTGGGAACTAATTGTTTGGTGATGAATTTAGGTGAGGCAATGATCAATTGAATTTCTGTTCATTATATTATTTATTGTAAATAAGCAAAATAATAGCACTATTTTGCTTATCTAAATATAATGATCAGAAATTCAATTGATCATTGCCTCACCTAAATTCATCATCAAACAATTAGTTCCCAGACACAAAAGCTGCACATTTGCAAATCTGTTAAATCAAGGCATTGAACTCGCCTCCACGGTTGAATGGCTCAATCACACTGAGATCAGTCAGATGATATCATTTATGTGCTCATGGTCTATAGCTTATTTTTTTTACGGTAGATCGTAAAGTGATATGGACTTTTGTTCAATTGATTAAGGTGTGACAAAATGTTTAAGGTGTGAGAAATAGCACCTTTTGCCATTAGGTAACATGTTTTAGCACTGTGTTCCAATCACAGACCATATCTATCCAGTGCAAAAAAAAAATAGTTGACTTGCCTTTCTGTGAATTTTTATGTATCTACAAAAATTACTTCTTTCTACGCAGTGTCAGGTATTCATTGCCTTGACATTGTTTACCAGCCTCGGCTAAACTGTAGTTGCTATACTGTCGATTTTGGGGGTGGGTAGGGGTGGAGGGGGTAAGGAGGGGCTAGGGAGGGGAGGTATGAAACTCCCCCTTTGAAGGAAAAGTTGCACAGCCCCCCCACTAACAAGTTTTTTTTATTTATTTTTTCCATCCTAGCATTCAAATTTACTTCTGATGACATTGATTTAAGGTGAGGGGTGGATGGGGAGGTGAAGGGCTACCCCCTGCTACCCCTCCCCCCCGCAAGAGTCCCTTAGTTTACGAGATATTTCAGTTTTAAGTTTATTAAAAATTGCCCAAAGACTAGGTTAGGTTTGAACATGACTACACATCGCCGAGCGATCAAAGCGAGCGTGCCGTGGCAGCGGCCGGCAAGCGCCAAAGATAATGTATAATGTATGATTTTTAATAAACTTAAAACTGAAATATCTCATTAACTAAGCATCTCAGCAGGGGGAGAGAGGTACCAGGGGGTAGCTCTCTACCTCCCCCATCCACCCCCCACCGTAAATCAATAGCATCGGAAGTACATTTGAAAGTAAGGATGGAAAAAAAAGAAAAAAAATACTCGAAAAGGGGGGCTGCGCAACTTTTACTTCAAAGGGGGGGTTCCTACATCCCCCCTCCCCACCCCCAAAATCAACGGTATAACAACTACAGTTTAGCCGGAGGGCATCCTAAGTGATTACATTTAGCTCTCTAAAACTAATAGGATTCCAATGAGACATCTGAATAACTACAAGATACAAGCACAACATTTTAAGTACTTTACCTTCTTAAGTTTGTCAAAACACTACACTCTTTATCTCCAGTTTCTGAATCATGCATACCAAGGTCACCTACCTATATTCTCTCCAAGAAAGATGGTCTTAAGGTTCAAAAAATTACCGGAGATGACATAATCTGCCGATATTGTTGATGTAATCGCTCGCCGTAAACAATATTGCAGATATAAGACTTACACAAGAAAATTAGGCCGAACATAACACGCATTCTAAAAATAATTTCGGTTTATTCTATTCGAATATCATAACTTACCTGTTGCGCGACCGGCTCCAAAATACTCTCAATAATCTTCGTATGAAACACCGGCATTGTGACTGTCCTTGATAAAACACTTATCTAAACGAATAAACACACAGTATTTTAAAAGTTCACACACAACTCACAAAATAATAGATACGCAACCAAACAGCACAATAGACAGAAAAATACTGAAGCGATTTTGAAGTCTTTGAAGAAGTGAGTGAATGGATTCATGAGTGAGTGAAGTGAAGTGAACTAGAACAGCTGACCTGACTGAACTAAATCAATTTGACTTGAATTATTAGTATTAAAAAAAAGAAGTAGTATTTGATAATTAAGTAGCTGAGTTGTGTCTGACCGAATTGAACTATACGAAATTAGAACCGGTCACTTCTGAAATAAAAGTTTATTGATTCGAATGAATCGAAGATTAAATTTTCAACGCAAGAAACATTTAATTTTAGTACCATTGTTCGTAAGGTGGATATTAAACTTAAATGAATAAATATATTCTACTAACTAGCTGCACTTGCGGCTACGCACGCGTGATCATTTCTCTAGGTTAAAAGTACTTTAGTTAGATTAGATTTCAACACGTGACCACAATACTGGCCTTAGATTAGTTTCAGTTCATTTTTCAGTTGTTTTATATTACAAAATTGCTTATTGTGTTGTATATTCTGAAATAATGAGAAAAGCTTAGATATTTAGTAAAACTCTGCATCGAACTCAATTTAAATTTTTGCAGCTAAATATATGACATTTCCTCAAAATAATTGGATAGAAATCCATTTTATCATAGAACCTATATTATTGTCGATCTATTGAATCAACAATGCTACTCTCTAAACTCAATTAGACCCATCACTATTAATTCACTACGACGTCAATTTGACATTTCATTTCCCCTGCGTTCGAGATGATGAGATGGCGTTGTGGGCAGTTTCGAAATGTACATTTTTAACAAGCCGTTTTATTTGAACATTTTCAACACTTGTTATTTTTGTAACTTTTGACACTACCGACCCTTTCCAAACTGAATGAAAAACGACCCTTACTCTAACGGAATAAAGTCGATTTTCCTATGTCAAGTCAACAAGTCATCGAAAATTGCAAAACAAACGGTGATCGAAAACGTTCAGAACGCTAATTTAGCCCACAAATGGCCAAAGGGAACGCCAATTGTGATCATGTTTAGCGTTTTTAACAGTTATTTTCGCCAATTGTTACAAAAGGAACGACCCTCTAGTGGTGAGTGTAAACACAATGGCGAAGGAAATGTCTATTAAACGTCTATTAAACAGGACTTCTCATGTCATAACGGGTGCATTCCGAGACGTGCAAAAATCGATATTATCACGCTAAAACGCGTACCGAGTCATCGTGAGCGCAACAACGATATCCCTTGTGACGTCACAGATTACGTCATTACATCCGCCATTTTGCGATTACACCGACCATGCCCCAAACCGATATCACCGTGAGCGCTACTGTCAAAGTGACAGACTGACGGTTGTTTACAAAGAAAACTGTTGTTTGAATTCAGTTGTGTGTGATTTTCGTACAGTTTTCCAAATATTACTACAGACAATTGACCAATTTTTAGACAAACTACTTTGCCCACGAGTAATACTTTGTATTTTGAGCAAATTTTGAGGTTATGTTGTTGTGATAATTGCCGCGTTCCACCTATAAATGCTATACCATTTGTGTTAATACGAATTACTAGCGCTCAATCAGCGTTTCTCTTACGAAAAACCAGCAATGTTAGAACGGTTGACATCTACAAGTGAAACGTGTTGCTGCTCAACACAACTGTGGCCGTATTACAGAACTTGGTTACAATCAGATTGTCACTTTCTTCATAGCAACTTCGACTCTATCGCAACGCATTAGTGATAGTGATATTGAAAATCGAATTGAAATCAAGATAGATAATAGCACTGCTGTTCTATTTAATTTTGTACACCATTCCCTCATCCCAATTAATTTAAAACTAGGAAATGAAAATAATTATCGAAAAGCTTACACTTATACCGCAAGGCCAAGCAAAACAATGTTTTTTATATAAAGTTACATGCTCTGCCGCTAAATTTTTGACTCTTTCAAAAAGTAGCATTTTGAACCCACAAAACAACATGGGTCTGACGATGCTAGTTTCCGAAGCTAGAAATGTTAACATTTTGCATTGTGGAACATTTGACATTTGTTATTTGTGCTAGAATCGGAGGGCTTGTGGAACGACACTGGGGCTAAAAAAGTTAACATTGCTAGCATTTTGCTCTAAGTGGAACGCGCCTCTTGTAATCACGCTCACGAGCGCTCCGAATCAACTGCAGCACTCAACTACCGTGAGCGCGATATCTGAATCGGAACGCAAATTAGCACTGTGATCGCTCACAACGATATTATCGTGAATTGGAATGCACCCAACGTCCATGACGCATCCGCTGAATCCCCTTTGGCGCTGTAGCGACCAAGATCCAAAACCGCAAATCCCCCTTGGTCGCTAGAGTAACCAAAAAAAACCACGGAAGTTAATTGTAACGGTTTGATCTACTAAAATCGAGTTAAATGTAATCTCGCATATATTATCGAATAAGTGTGTTTCTGTCTTTAAAAGGATATATATGTTATACGTAAAAACACTAAGGAAGTATTTTTTTTTATATAATAAAACCATGGCCGTTCTCCGCGAGCCGTAAATTTTTGAAACTTTTGTTGGTTTTCACGAAAATATTCTGGTCACTTTTTGTACTAAACTGTGTTGATGTTTTAATGTTAACGGATAGCTTGGTTCATCTAGTATTTAAATAAAACAAAAAAACAGTATGTCATCGATTTCGTTTCCAAAATACGTTTTTTTTTCTGAAACTACTACCATTTTTGGCTTCATAATTTTTCCGCGTGCTCTCTCCTTACATAATAATTTCATAAAACTTACGTTCGGTTTGTCAGTGGCTACATATATTCAGCGTATCACAGGCCAAGTTTTGTACGGATCCGCCAAACCGTTGAGGAAGGAACGGAAAATAAGTTTTGCGCGGCAACATTTTTTTTGTGCCATTTTTTTATCTTGCCGCGATGATGTCATGGTCACGTGATCGGAGTGTATTTACATTATAGGTTGTTTTATAGCGGGGGCATTGAGTGATTTAATTTAAAATGACGGATCTCATAGTGATGCGACGTATAAACAACAATTGATCTGATCGAAAGATTTTATATATATATATCGATTTCATAATTTTCACATTTGATGCTATTCTACTCATCAAGCCCTTATCAAATCTTCACCAAATTTTTACGATACCAACTTAAAGTTATTACATGTAGGTATTAATTTAAAAAATGATTATAATTATTGTACGTCCATTCCGGATAAAACTGTTGTGACTCATATTTTATCATAAGACCTTTATACCTAATGTACACAGTTTATATAATACAATTTTATTCTATTCTATTCTACCTTTCAAGTAAAATAAAAACTTTGAAATCGGATATAGTAAGGCGGAAATATTCAGTAGCCCCCCTTTTGCCCTTTTTTGGGGGAAGTGCCAACCAATGAAAAATTCTCCAACGTCTAAAAAGTTCTAAAAATTTGTTAAACCTATATATTTACCAAGTTTCGTCTAGATCGGTTGAGAAATGCGACCTATAGAGGCCGGAGAAAGAGAAGAAGAAGAAGAGGAGGAGAAGCCGGACATTAGACATACGAATGAATTTTTGCCCAAGCTGAAACGGAGACGCTTCTCTCGCGCTTCGCGCTCGCTCGGTCAGTTAGCAACTACCATGTCTACTTGCTGCGACCCATGTCTTCACACGCATCATCATCATATACTCGTAAATCCTCTTAAACCATAAGCCCCCATTAACGCCACAACAAGCCATTGCTCTCAAGAACTTCTATGACTACCTTTCATTAGTGGGTCGGCATGCATCTTGGTGCTCGCAGTAGTTGGTGATTAGATAATACACAACAAACTGCTTTTATTATACGGTCTAGGCAATTTTTTGACCACGATCTCACCTGATGGAAAGCGATGATGTGGTCGAAGGTACAGCACGCTTGCCTAGTGGATACCTATTCACTCTCGACTTGAACACACCAGGGTTATACTCGTATATTACCGGAAACACTGACGAGGGCAGGGCATTCCACTCCTTAGAAGTTCTTATAATAAATATACGAAGCGTAACGCTTCGTTCTTGTGCGAGGTATTTCAACCATAAAAGGATGGCGCTTTGCCGATCGTCTAGTCGTACGTTAATGGAAAGGTGATGGAGGGATCAGATTGTGCAGTGCTTATGCACACTCTCCATAGTGCAATCTATAGAATACCGACATGCTTTCGACCTCACGTCGATGCACCAGACTTTGAAGCTTACTCTTTGCCAGAGTGTCATCTCCAATGAGCCTCATAGCACGTATCTCAATTGAATTCAAAGCCTTGAGCTGATACTTGGCAGAATCGTCCCAGAGGTGGCAGCAGTACTCCATGTGCTGCTGCCCATTTCCCATTAGCTGGATCTCGCAGCACTCTCACGATGAGAAGTGGTGATATTCATGATAAAAATTAGTTTATTCATTTTCCTGGATCTAAATAAAAACTATCTGCCTACCAAATTTCATGTAAACATGGATAGGTACTTATATCTTAAGAATGGTACCTACTAAAACTTGAAAGTATAACAACAGAAAAATATGGTATTATAGTTACTTATATTTTCTAAAACTCTATGGCTTACTAAATCATTGGAAAACATTAATTTTCACTCATTTATATTTACTTAAAGTTAGTTTTTTCTGCTATTCTGTTGCATAAACTGTGATGTTGCTCATGTCTTAGTAACATAGATATTAAATTGTAAAAGGCCTTCACGAGACAGCCTTTGACCTAGTGTGAGGACCACCAGTAATTCCTTTCCTGTTATGTGTATTGTGTACATTATTATGTAATAAGTAGTATTATATTATTATTATTAATATTATAAAATTAGCAAAATAATATCGCACTATAAATGAAGTAAAGTTTGATTATTTTTGACGTGGATACGTCTATGAATTTGCTTCCATAGGGAGGCAATCCAAAAAACTGATGATAACAAAATTGGGGGACACTGTTTGGTTCTGCAGCTCCATATCTATCATCAATATCCACAATTTAATTACATCACTTGATAGTTAACGGATCCAAGAATTAATTAGAGTCACCTCCACTTATCACCACTTCCTGGGACAACATGTATAGGTAACTAAATAAGGCTTATACAGGTGGCCCATGGTCCTGATCATCGATCGTATCTATAAAAAAGCATATAAAAGTATATGTCAGTATGTACATTTTGAAAAGAACGTACTTAATTACAGGGACAGAATCTTATCATAATCTTCTTACTGCAAAGTTCGAAAGTAGGCAGTCAATCAGAGTTACTGATTATAATCAACGTCATACCTTGTCGTAAAACACAAGTTTAATTTGATGTCCTTGTCATTTCATAATTTACATACCAAAATGGTTCAGAGACATGTACTGATCTACTTATGATACTAACACAAGGCTTACACCCGACAATTCTGTTTAAATCGATAACAGATTAATCTTCAAACAAAACTGATTTATTTCAGAGGATCAAATCGTCACAACATTATTTTCAAAAATGAATCAAATTTGAAACAATAAACGGATGCTAGCTGCATCATAGCAACTTATAACAAATATATGGCATAAAAACCTTATAGCCACTCTAGTTACAAACATCACTAATTCTGAGACTGACAACTTTGACGTCTTTGACACGAGTCAACTGTCATACGACGGTAAGATTGCCTGCACAGAGTACTTTGAATATGGCTGTTCTTGCGTGCAAAGAGAATATAATCACTTGCTTGCGTGCGGTAAAATTGGCTAAAAACAATCTTTAATTAAATTTTAATTTAAAAAAATTTTTTTTTTAATGAATATAAGTATAATGATAAAATTAGTATATTTACATATATATTTAATTCATTTTATCTTAATACCTATCGTTTTTTGCTTAGTCAAATGCCACTTGGTTCCTGATAATATGCTGTGTTGTTAAATGGTTGTTATAATAAATAACTACAATGAATTGTTACCTATCTAATACTATAGAGCTACAAAATAATGTTCCAATTACAATAAATTAGGCACAACTGCAGTTTTAAGTGAATACAGATTACATAGTCTTCCTTTAATCCATAATATGGTAAATGACCTAATTACAAAGCTTAACAACAGACGCTTTTTCACAGTTAGCTATGCGGACGATCTGACTATCCTTGTCTCAGGACACTTTGCTAGCGTATCATGTGACATCATGAATAACGCCTTAAAGATCGTAGAAACCTGGTGCTTAGACTATGGATTAACTGTGAATCCAACTAAAACACAATTGTTTACTAACAAAAGAAACTTAGGACGATACACACTACCCCACCTTTTCGACACACAGTTAACTTTAAATGATGAGGTAAAGTACCTGGGTATCATCCTAGATAGTAAATTAAACTGGGCTAGACACCTGGAAAATAAAATTATGAAAGCAACCATCTCTTTCTGGCAATGTCGGAAGATGATAGGTAAAACTTGGGGTCTAAGTCCAAAAATAACATTTTGGTTATATAATACTGTGATTAGGCCTTCTCTAACATATGGTTCACTAGTTTGGTGGCCAAGGACTAAACAGGCATCTACCATAAATAAACTACAGTCCTTCCAGAGGTTGGCCTGTGTAGCAGTGACTGGCGCCATGAGAACAGCACCCACTGCTGCACTAGAGGCACTGCTGGGTTTGCCACCGTTGCAGTTGCACATCCAGCAGGAGGCTGCTGAGTCAGCTTACAGACTCAAAGCTCTCAATCTCTGGGATCAAAATAGTTGAACATCCCATACTAACATCATACGGGATTATGCGGAGGGTAACCCGGACATGCTCTCTATTTATGATAGGGTACCAAAACAACACCTCTTTAATAAACACTATAAGATACAACTACATGAGGAATCAAGTGATAGGTCAAACACTGACGAAGTTAGATTCTACACAGATGGTTCCAAAATGGAAGTTGGGACGGGAGCGGGGACGTTCTCGGACGACTTGAACATGCATATAGCAGCAGCACTGGGTACTCACAACTCTATTTTCCAAGCGGAATGTGTGGGTATAATCCAGGCAGCAACAGCGATACTGCGCAGGAAGGTAACTGACTCTAAAATCAGAATACTCTCTGATAGTGCCGCAGTCCTTAAAGCACTTCAAAGGTATGAACATTCCTCGGGGCTAACTATCCAGTGTCACCATCTTCTGGAGGAGGTCAGTAAAGATAATTACCTTACTCTCCAATGGATAAAGGGACACAGCGGATCCAGAGGCAACGATGCAGCTGATGAACTGGCAAGGAGAGGTTCGGGCATGCGCCCTGTAGGGCCAGAGCCAATGATTCCATTGCCTTTCAGTCAAATTCGAGCCTGGATCCGTCAAAGGACATATAAACTACATCAGGAACTATGCCAAGTATAAAGGATTGTAGACAGTCTAGGGAGGCGTTCCCGGAGTTAAATCCGAGATATTCCCCGAAAACTTCTGAACCGTAAACGAGACAGTCTCCGACAAGTGGTGGGAATTGTAACTGGTCATTGTCCTCTTAACAAACACCTCCACAGATTAGGTGTCACGGACAGCCCCCTGTGCAGAGGATGCATGGGGGCTGAAGAAACGGCCACGCATGTACTCCTCGAGTGCGAAAGCGTGGCGACACAAAGGGAACAGTTCCTGGGAACAACTTCCTCCCTGAGGGAGGCCTGCGCCGGAATTCGTGAGCTGCTGGCCTTCCTGAGGGACATCGGGTGGCTGAACTAGCTGTCGCCGCCCGGTTTCACGCAAAAGGGGCCGATGATCGGCCTAGTTGCGGAAAAGAAGCCCGACCACCAAGTACCAAGTACCAAGTAATCCATAATAGGCGGGAGGGGAAAAGAGTAGCCCTAGGCATGCGAATGGTAGCCTAAGGTTCAATAGTGCAATGTAGAATCCAAAGACTAAAGATCCAAATACCGGTCCTAGGCTCCGCACCATAATGACATTTCTGAGTTATATGCGGTTTTCCATCGCACCATGCATCGGAGGCACGTTACATACGAAAAACAAACATTTAATGGTTATTTTTCTGTTATTTTTGGAAAAATGTATTTATCAAATGGTAAAAGGTAAATAAATTCTTAATTATTAGTCGTTTTTATCCTTTATTAATTAATTGATCTTATCGATGTCAAATATTATTAAAGTATTTTATTTTCTATCAAGTCTTCAATAAATACATGCGGAACGATTTACAATAAATTAATAAATTCAAGTTTTCTTAACGCTATTTGAAGATAAATAAAACAGGCAGTACAGTCGTCTACATAGTTTAACAAAATTACTTTATACCTATATAAATTGGTTCAATACAATATTTATTAATTATTATTAAATTAAAATAATTCTACCTGTGTATTGTGCCAACATATATTAATAATATTTCGATAGTACCTACTTACCTAACTATCGATTACGTTTAACTTATTGTATTATTTGGCTTAGAAAAATGTTTCACCAGTTAAAACCTATTTTTAAAGATCTCGATTTAAGGTAAAAAAAATGCAACGTAAAAAATATAAATAAATGTCGTAACTTAAGTAGGTACCCAATACAATATATTAGGAACTTAATTAAGTAGGACCTAGCTACTTCAATTGAATAAAAAGGTTTATGTAAGTCTCTACATTACTTCTTAGACAAATAGGTAGGTAGAATTTCAAAGGATTTTCAACATTTTATTTCGTTGTTTTTTTTTAAATTTCTTTCTAGTTTTTACCCGTGAGCGAACTTGTCGTTGATTTTATACACTTTTTTATTAAATACATAGAAAGTTTTGAAGAATTTTTACAGAATTAGATAGGTACAGGATCTTTTTAATCTAGGTATAGAGACTTTGTTGTGTAAGTAGTAAGTACTATAACTTTAAAAATATTTCCAGTTATGTTTAAAAAACATAAACATAACATAACATGTTGTTGTTTCCAGTTGTGAATGTAAGTAAGTAAACAATTTATGCATACTGTTGTTATGTATATAGCTTAAAGTTTTTTGATGTGTAACATCATTCCGCTCGCTTTTCTGAAATCTATGGGAGTGATTTCGTGAAAGTGTTAGATTGTAACGGGATGTAACAGGAAGCCAGCTTAGCGCCGGCTATTTTAATTGACCAATGAGCGCGCGCGGTGCTATCTAGCTAGAATCCATCACATATTTTTTTATAGTGCGATTCTAATTCAGTCGGGATTAGAGAACTCAGGTACTTCAAACTTTCAGACCAACAGCCGAACGTCTGACCGCTGGGCTATCAGAGCTATGAGTTATCTGACGAATACTAAGATGTATGGATCAGATGTAGAGTTGCTGATTCACAGTTGATCAATGAGAGTGCGCGGTGCTAGAGTATGTTCTTCTTCTTACGTGTCAATGGAACAACAACCATAAATAAATACTTAAATATAGATATATAGTATTTCAATGTCTTAGTTTCATCAAATTAATATTATAAAGGCGAAAGTTTGTATGTATGTGTGTGTAATATATGTAAATTACTCCTTCACGATCAAACGACAACGAATTTTGTTGAAATTCGGAACAGAGATAGCTTATATCCTGGAATAACACATTTGGAATGGAGATAGCTTATATTCTGGAATAACACATAGGATACTTTTCATCATCATCATCATCATATTATCTGTGGATGTAACACATCATAATATTCGACTACTGTAAGGCTCGCTTATTTTTTTATTAATATTAACTTAGTTGAAAAATGTAAGTACCTGGGTATACAAAGTTCATAAATAAAATACATAATTGATAAGTAATTAAGTATATTAGTACCAAATATACAGGATTACTGGTAATATTGTTCAATCCCGTTAAGAGTCGAATCACCCTTGGGTAGACGGGGTAAAAGAGTACCATTTCAGAAATATTTACAAACTAAAATTATTTATGAAAATATGGAGTGCTTGACTTTAAAAATAAAAGAACTATATAACAGTCGTAAAAACTAAATAACAGTCGTGCATTTCAAATTATTTTACGTTGAAGACATCACAGTGAAACGTTATCAACAATAAAATTAAAACTAGCAGTGCAAACTTTAAAATGAGAGATGAACATATCAAATCCTGGTGATTTTCATTAATATCTTTCATTAATTTTTTATTTTTTTTCAAAATATCACTTGTAGGACATTCGGATGCAGATTACTTTAAAAACTTGTACTTATTTCTAGTTCTAGCTTTCGATTGAGGTAATAAGTATTCATATCTGGAATCGGTTTATACGTAACAGAAAAATCGGGATTACAAAGGGAATATCGTCTAAATGCAAATTATACATTTGCTTTGACCTATTGACCAACCCAAACTAGGCGTTTTTCGAGTATTTTTGGTTACAGATAATTAAGGGGTCTGCTACATCCCAAATAAGAATAAAAAAGAGGAAAAAATAAAGGGTTATTGTATGCAAAAATACAATTTTATCATAAAAAAACATTAAGTAACTTTACTAGCAACATTTAAAAAATTACGCTTTAACTATCCAATGAGGTGTAAGAAATGTTCAATACGTTGAAAAATGCCTGAATAAATAGATTTATAGGGAATAAATTAAAAATCAAGATATTAAAATTGATTTATTTTGAGCTCTAAATTTCATTTTCTAAATGTGTTATTATTATATTATTCTATTCTATTTCTACAGGTACCATAGACATTTCCTACGTACAATGGCAGGCACGTATATCGTTTAGGGCAGTCACGCATAAAATATACTACGGCCAAACGAATATTTACGCGTGGCGCGTTCTTCAGCGCATGCGCGGAATCAGTTTTAATATTAATATTTATAATTTATTCCGTTTAGCTGGTTTTTTGTAATGTTTTTTTTTATACATATACGCATTTTAGTTCTTGTTTTTTTAAAATTCTTATGGGGATGTATGTACCTCTTGATCATTTGTAACCAAAAATACTCCCAAAAAGTGAATTTATAATTTGCTATGCATTTAGACGCGTTTCCCTTTGTAATCCCGATTTTTCTGAAACGTGTTAACCGATTCCAGATTTGAATATCTCAATCGAAAGCTAGAACAAGAAATACGTCAAGTTTTTAAAGTAATCTGCATGCCGAATGCAATAGTGAAATTTTAAAAAATTCCATCCAAAATATTTCCATCTCCCATTTTGTAGTTTGCACAGGTAGTTTTAATTTTATTATATTATTATTGATAACGATTCAGTGTGATGTCTTCAACGTAAAATAATTTTAAATATTTGTTTACGAAAACTATTATTTTTTTAATTATCCATTTTTTTTTTTTTTTTTTTTTTTAATATTTTAATTTGTAAATATTTCTGAAATGGTACACTTTTACCCCGTCTACCAAAGGATGATTCGATATCTAGTGATCTCTACTATCACCCCTTAACAGGATCATCGTGACATGTATCCAGTTATGCTGTATACCACTAGTGAGTTTGAACGTGACTGTACCTAGATCAAAAATCTAGGAGGTGGCAATTCATGTAGAACTGCATGCTGGACAGTCTTACATGAATTACCACCTTCCTTCCCTTTTACAATGCATAAACTTTAGAACCTTACGTTCTAAGGTTTAGGTACCTAAAGTTTAAACCAAAGGAATAAGTAGGTAGGTACATGCAACCGTGAAAAGTAACTATGCCACAACCTGGTGATGACGATCATCAACCTTGCTTACCTTGTGAGCCACCTGATAGTTCTACCACCATACAAGTTACAAATACTCAACTATATCACACTTGATCGAAATATTAGGACAGCTGACCCCGTAAGTAAGGTTCAGGCCGTGCGGCTGGCTCTTGTGCCTCTCCGTGAGGAGTTTGTGGAAGATGGGCAGGATGGCGCACTCGAAGAGTTCAGACTCCGAGCTTGCCGTGTACATCTTGCGCTGGTCCAGAGATTCCTGGCGCTTCGACTCGCTTCTGCTGTAGGTGGCGGATTTACGCTCTTCCCGTTTGCCTGGTGACCCTATAAATTTTAGCATAAGTAGGTATTTGTAAATGCAACTGGAGTATCTAACTAGGAAGGTTACGTTAAAAGATTGCACTCCTTTTCGAGTTGGCAACAGGTAGATGCCATGTGGGGCAGGCTTAATAATTGGGTCCTCTTCTCATCCCGCGTGGTTGCTGTGAGAACAAAATGTTCAGGAAATGGGCATGAGCATTTTTACGATCACCAAAACTCCTGCCAAACTTGGTGATTATGGCAACTTCCCCTCCGTGTCATGTGGGAGGCCTATGTTCAATATGGGACATATTTCGGTGGATGATGATGATGAACAGGTAGTCAGAATTGTATTCGTGGATCACGGTTATGATTATTCGCGAACGATTACGTTACACAATCATTGTAGCTTTGTATCCAATCAACTTTCTTTTATGGAATCATTAGCTGTGCCTCGCAGTTTTACCCGCATGGACAATGATTATGGATGATGATAAAATGTATCCTATTTGTTATTCCAGGGTATAAGCTATCTCAATTCCAAATTTCATCAAAATCTGTCCAGCCGTTATCGTTATAAACTCCCCAAACTAACAAACAAACAGACAACGTAACCCTTTTATACTCGTATATTTTTTTTAAATATTTTTTTTATATTACACTCTGCGGACACCACTTCCGCACTTTTTTATGCTTAATTTATTATGTTACATTTTCTTTCTTTTAAATAAGGTTAGAAAAATTACTCTAGAAGACATGCAATGTTTTTTTTACTACTTGTAATTACTACATACTACATATACTATACTATTATACTCGTATATTGGCTTGTACTATTATTTATTCTGTGATATTGGTATGGATTAGGGTGATGTGATGTGGTATCGAAGTTGCTATACCGAATACTTTAGAAAGTTTCCCCAAAACTTACCCGATTTATGCCTCGATGCCACGTTAGGACTACTCTTGTGATGGTCGGGGCGTGGCGGGTGCGTCGCTTGCGTCAACCTTGGGGAGTCTCCAACCCCCTTCGCTCTCTTCAATGGCTCGGCCTCCTGCCTCAGCCTCTTCGCTGGAGACTCCTGGTTCTTAGTGACCCTGATGGTGTCAGGGTCAGGTTTGTAGGTCTCCACCTCTTGGGGTGTCTCGGGGAGAGGTTTTCGGGGAATGTCGTCGTGTCGACGTTGAAGTTCCACCCTCTCAGCCTTTTCTTCTTGGTAGGTTCTCACCTGAAATTATTAAATATTGTGGAAAAGGGGAAATTGTCAGAGCACTGAACTAAAGGCACCTGCATTTCTTTGGACAGTGTGTTTATGGAAACCTAGTGAATACGGTCGGTAGGTAGGTATACAGAGTGAGTTGTTTTTAACAGGGATTTCTATGGCAGATAAGACAACCATAAAAGATAGGAAGATTATTAGAGGTTTTTCTAAAGTTGTTACAACTTTATGAAAATCAAAATGTTTATTTTCTCTTTCTTTACATAATATCACAGAATAAATAATAGTAACTGTATGAAAATTAAAAAAATATAAATAAATATATTCGGGACAATTCCACTTCCAATTACCTAGCCCCTAACTGGGATACCCACTGTACTGATACTGTACTATGGGCACTGTTTGTTGTTTATCGTATGAGGTAGTGCTGGCATCTGATGTCAGAGTTTGTCAGGCCGCCCGAGGGCCTCTGACTTAATTAACGACTGCTATTAATTAATAACAGCCGGGACCGACAGCTTAACGTGCCCTCCGAAGCACGGAGCGATGGAAAACCGTACATAACTTCGAAAAGTCATTGATGAGGAGCCTAGGTTTTGAACCCGGTATCGTTGGATTCTAAATTGCACTATAGAACCACTAGGCCACCATCGCTCTTGGGCACTAGATAACGGATAAACATACTTAAATACGAATATTACATCCATGACTCGGAAACAAACATTTCTGCTCATCACACAAATGATTGCTCCTTGCAGGATTCGAACCCACGACCGTTTGATTTCGTACCTAGGGTCTCTAGCCACGAGACCAACCGGTCGTCAATAAAAAAGATTGATATTGATGAAATTGTAGCGACATTAAAAAAAACATAAATATTCTGGTTCATTATATCAGTATCACTATGAAATCACTAAACTAACTCGAAGGGTTTTTGTCAAGTCACGATGTCCGTGTTGTCGGGGAGCTGGATAGCCTCGACCTTCATGATAACAAAACCGTTTGAGTTAGTCGTGTGATGGTGATAGTGTTAATATATTATATTGAGAGCAACCCAAATGAACTCGGTAACAAAGTGACTTCCCCTTAAATAGAGAAAGTATGAAAAAAACTATGGACACATTCTTAGTATTTACATAATAATAATTACGGTGTTGTGGTATTTACTCTGCTTAGCAGCTGAGGTTAAAGTTAAATAACTTAATAGTTTAATGTGGTACCACAAAAGGTAACGGGGTACGTCATTAACAAATATATATTATTATATTATAGGCAGCAGAATCAAATTTCTCGAAAAAATAATATAAATAATAGTTTTCTTGTTCAAATATTTTTGCTTCTTTTAGAATATGTTTGAAAACTTTTAGATGTATTTCTAGGAACACATTTTCCTATCTTTAACATAGCTGCCATTGAGATCCCTGTTAAAAAACTCCACCTGTATAGTCTGAGTATATCTACGGTATTTAGTTAGACTAAACTTACTTGCGCTGAAGATTGTCTTCTCTTTGCTTGTGATTGCTGTGGAGGTGTGCTTACTGACTGCGGAAATTCTGACCCTCGGCGCTACAAGGAAAAAGTCATGATTTGTATTATAGTAACTACATTCGCACGACACAATATCGACGTTTTGAAAATATAATACTTCTGAAAAAGGGTCTAGCCCAAAGTGCCATTCCTTCCTTTCATTAAAATGATGATCTTTTATTCTTCATACCTTAGCTATCCTATCAGTCATCCTCAGGGTATCGGCCTCCCGATACCCCTCAGGCGTTCCTCCTCTTGTGGTACCAGCTGTAATGAGAACAACAATTTTGAACAAATCCATGTACTGGACAGTAAGCGAGGAACGAAGCAAGACAGCCTCCGATAGGCTGTCTTGCTTCGGCTCCAGTCTATTCCCTTATACTCGAAACATGTGGTGGCTTGTAAAACTGTCTTTCTATCAGATCCCTGCCAGCTGGGAATTTTCCTTTCTTTTATGGGAATAAATCCACGTACGTTACATACCATAGTTGATGGAGGCATTTGATGCTCGTCGCTCCATGGTTCTGCTATCAGATTCCCTAGAAAAAAAAACATTTAAAAAATGTACTATTATTGGTTTGAGTAGAATTAAAAAGATTTGCCTGATGGAAGAGACCTTTAGGTTTTAGATTTGTTGAGTAGATGAGTAGTAGAATGACACGTGAAGTGTACCTAACCTTTACATAAAATTTTGACAATATCGAGACTATAAATAAGATAACTTTACCTATGATGGTGTGGTGACGGCTGTTGTCTACTTTTCTCTGATACACTTCTCTGCATTGGCGAATGGAGGTGGGTAGTTGCTAAAAAATAAAGCATATTTAATAAAATGAGATTATATATAACATCATTGATTTAATACCCAAATACTGTTCCTCTAGGTCCTTAATACTTTGGAACTGATATCTTACTGGTTGGTGGGGATTTCTGACAGGTATACTGGAATGTAGTGGTGTCCCAGAGGTCGCTTTGCACTACTATGAAGTTCTCCTTCTTCCTCTTTTCTGAGTCTCTTCTTTGGCCTGAAAAAAGAATGGTCGTTTTAGTTAGATATGTCCAAATAGTAGACAAGTATTCAATTAAAATTTGTGGGCCTTGAATGGACAGTGATGGATGAAGGCGGACGGAACTATATATATACACACAATAATAGGTAATAGTGATCAATGGTTGTTAGCCGATATAATACTTACATGATTTTCTTCTTTCAGTAGACGAGTAATTGTCTGCGTCTATGTCTAATATATCTTCCATTTCTTGCTGTGCTTTCACCGGCAATGGTACTGGTATTGGATCTCTTTCTTGACCTAAAAAATATATTGTCTTCGGAGCAAGGAGAAAATTGTTTATCAGTATGGCCCTAGCTCGCAGTTCCGATTCCTTTTCTTATTTACAGCTATCAAAATATTATGGAAAATTAGATTTTTAGTTCATTTTGATGTACTGAAACTGGACAAGATTTCGATGGAGTGCCAAGAAGATCATAGAAAATACTTTGTCGAAATACCTTTATCACAGAAAAGAATTAATAGTACTTCATATAACTTTCGTCTTATACATATGTCTAGAAAAAGAGCTAGGTACCTATAACCTTCCTCTCCAAGCCAGGCGAAGGCAATGGGTCCATGTCATCCTGGTCCACAGAGACATGCATGAGCTCCGTCATTAGCACAGCCTGGCTCACGCTGGACATGCGGCGGTGACGCGATTTGTGCTCGCGGGATGGGGTCGTCTTGTTGGACAGAGAATCTTGGGTCTTGACGGTCGTCTTGTTTGACAGAGAATCTTGGGTCTTGACGGTCTTTTTCTGCAGCTCGGGGGTCTGGCAAAAGGCAAGTCAGAACTGACTTTAGCAGCAGATCAACAGTCCGGATTATGTAATAAGTGACTGAACCCAGTAAAAAATTGCCTCAGCTATGTTTTTCAGATGGGTACCCACTGCTTAGAAATCATAAGTATCCATCGCATAATATACTAAATATCCAGTATGCCTGTTGATTTCGTAATAATGAGTTACTGATAAATACATTCTAGATTTTTGGGAAAACCATAAGAAAAGCCACGGTCCTAAGTACTTAGTAATTCTTTAGTCTCACCTTTATAACTTTAGGAGTAGCTGCCTTCGTGTACATCGGTTCCTGAACCTTGGCCGGCACTGACTTAGCGGCAGGGGTGTCGCTTGCCTTCAGTGCCGGTACAGTCTTCGCTTCAGCTTTGATTGGCTCGTAGGGCTTGCTCATTGGCTTAGGTGTGGGTGGCTCGGATGGTTCCTGAAACACAAAAGGTGAGAGATTGCAACTTTTTAGATTGAAACTTTTTAGAAACTTTTTAGATTCTTTCTTAATTTTACCACAGAGATTATCATAATACGTAGGTAACTATGTGATAACTTTGCATCTCAATATTTCCTAAAATCCAAAAGTCTGCGTTCCCGTTCCACCCTAGGGTATAGATGGATACAAACTCTTTATTGCACTAAAAAACTTAAATGATAGAATGTTAACATTAATCTTAAAATAGTAAAATCAGCGGCCTTATCACTAACCAGCGATCTCTTCCACCTATCAATCATCTACGTACCTTATGATCAAGCTTCTCAGCAATACATAAATACAAGAGTTTCTTGATAAACCAGTGCATTTAATCTCCATGATGATGATAATGATATTTAATCTGCTCACCTCAGCAGTCCACCCATAAGGAAGCTTGGCAAGCTGGTCCTTCTCTGGAACAGCTTTCGAGGAAGGTGGGCTGGTGTAGTCCAAATGGTTCTTGAAAGACACGTTTTTAGTCTGCTGTTCCTTCTTATGTTCTTTTGGAGTGGGGTCTTTGAGAACTGGTTCTGGTGGCGCTGAGGGTTTCGGCCTGAAACAAGGTGAAGGTGCCCTTCTTTCCCTATAAACAAGTTTTGTTATGGAACTGTTGTAATTTTATAGTGTCTATTTCAGTGTAATCTTATAGCCTTCCTTATAGCATCTACGTGTAATAAAGAATCCTGATGAGGTGGTTCATATAGAGTACTACACAGCTGTAGTACAACTAATTTCATTTAGTAACATACTAGGTTTGTCTTTGTATTGAGAATAGTTCCAGATCATTACTTACTTTTCAGGAGGCTGTTGAGTTTGCAGATTGATATACTCAACTGCATCAGCACCAGCGGATGCGCTCAAGCTACAGACCGAAGTTATGTCACTGGTATCTGAAAAGGTAAGCGTTGCTTTTTATTTCTACCTGTTAGTACATTTAAAGTCCAAAGACGGATTGTAAACATCTCTAGAGTCTGTCAGAATTTTCAGTATTATGGTTAGTATATCACAAAATTGACACCATTAATTGCCGGCAAGAAATGATTGAAAGATCATACAAAACGGTCTGCCAATACCGGACGCGAAGAATACAAGGACAAAAATAAAATAAAATATTACCCCGACCACCACCCTAAGAAGCATCTAGATGACATCAGTTTTTAAACATAAAAACCACATCAAACTTGGTCCATTCGTTTGGGAGCTACGATTCTCACTCCCCCCCCTCACTTCCCTCCATCCCCTCATTATAGCTAAGACCCATCACGTTTACCCCTGCTTTCAAACATAAAAAAACCGCAGCTGAATTGGTCCATTCTTTTGGAAGCTACGATTCTCACCCCCCTTTACTCAACTGCCCCCTCTCCCCGCCATACCCCATATATCTAAGAACCATCTCGATCAAATCAAAATCGATCCATTCGTTTGGGAGCTACGATGCCACAGACACACACACAAACACACACACACACACACACACACACACACACAAATACACACAGTGATACACACCCTAAACTTATAACACCCGTCTCTTTGTTCGTGGGTTAAAAAGAAGAGCGGAAGAAATATTATCAAGAAAATTACACTTACCAGGGTGGCTGATATTTTCCTTGGGCAACGACAGCTTGGTCCGTCTTATGGTAGGAGACTTGGAATCTTTGGTGGAGGACTCGGATCCTGCGTCTTCCCCAAGTTTGCTGAGTAGCATCTGGAACAAACAATAAAATAAATATAAATATCTTCCTGTAATGGAATCAAGAAGATTCTTATCTATCAAGAAGATTCTTATGTAGAAAAATAAGCTCATCAACATCTTCTTGATGAATATTATTCGCAGTCTTCCTTGTAGTTGCGGAGGAGGATATTGGAACTTAACTTACGTAGAGTGTGCTGTATTAGCTATTTACACCTGTGAATGCTCTAATTTCTAAACAACTTCTCCATCTTCCTCTATCTCGGTTCCTGGAGAACAGTGGGTAAAGCTGACACTAGGCTCCAAGCAATTTGAACAGATCCGAAGCTCATTATCCTTAGCCCGCATACGGTACGGTTGCTTGAACTGACGAAATTCTTTCATCTCTCTATCACGATTCCTGGAGACCAGCAGATAAAGCTGACACTAGACTGTTGTACTAAAACAGCTCCTTCATCTTCCTATCTATATTGGTACTGAAGACCAGTGGACAATGCTATTACTCGAATTGTGACTAGAAGCTATCTGAATTGACTTGAAGCCCGTCCTCCGATACTGGTTGTTGTACCTACTGTCGCAGCTCCTTCATCTTCCTCCCTACGTCGAGTCTTGGAGACCAGTGGATAAAGCTAACTAGATTCCAAGCAGTCTGAACGAACATGGAGCTCGTTCACCATAGGCTGCAGCGTCCTCTGGTACCGTTTTTTGTACTAACGTAGCTCCTTCATCTTCCTCTCCATGTCCTGGGTATCGCATTCAATTGAACTGACCTGGATATCGCATTCGATTGAACTGAACTGACCTGGAGCTCGTTCTCCTTAGCCTGCAGCGTCCTCCGATATCGGTTGTTGTACTGTCGCAGCTCCTTCATCTTCCTCTCTATCTCGGGTCCAGGAGAGCGGCACTCGTGCGTAGATGCGGGGCGCAGGGTGGCGCGGATGCGAGACTGATTGCCACCCGGCTGTCCGCTTCGACGGAGCTCTAGCAACTGCAGAGACTGTCATGGGATTAACAACAGTGAAAATGCTATAAAACAATGGAAGTTAGTTACACTATGAATTACGATGGAATTGAATTTTGTTCAGCCGATTTAACTATTATAATTTCTATAACATTGCATTTGAATAAAAAACTAGGAAAGACAGACACTTTGCCTGTCATCTTGTTACGTTCTGTTATTGTAACAAAAGTTTCAGTCATCTTTCTTGTTTTGTCGTAGCCGAAGTTCTAAGGTTTTTAATGGAAATATATACCTAATATATTTCCGTTTACTGATCGTTACTGGATCAAAATTCCAATAAAAAAAATGCATTAAATAGGGTAGCTAGGTGGCAAAACTGGCAACGCACAAACACACACACATACAAATAAACTCCATGTCCTATGTGTAACTCCACATAGGACATGGAGTTAAGTACCGGAGTTAAGTACCTATTATGCATTTGTTATGGAGTTACTAGCCGCTAAATACACGCTGTAACTACGGAAACGTTTTTGAGTTTTTTATTCTTTTGATATTATTCTTGGTTTTATTAAATATTGTTATTATATGTAGCTTTTATGTTGTATTATTGTAAGAAAAGGATAGTTTGGCAAACCTGCAAATGTAATTTGATAGCCATTTGATGATATTTAATGACAGATTTCGTCATTTTGTTCCGAATCTCGTTCTTTGCATTTTTTTTGCTGTGCATTTACGTTTTCTGGACGTAAATAAAGTCGGATCGGACGGGGGCGCGGTTTTACGTTTTTAGTGTTACGCATTAACTTTACCGTAGTTTCAAGCCCTTTCTAATGATACATATATTTTTGAAATAGCTTGTAAATTGTTGATGGTAAACGGTTTCAAAGCAAAAATGAATTTAAACTTGGCGGGGTTTTTTCCTGATTTTTTAATTAAATTATGGAGCAGCTAAATCTTTTTTATTGTTTTTGTTTTTTTTTTATAAATCATGTTTTTATATCAGGCCCTTATTCTCCCGCCAAAATATGTTTTCGCGCCAAAATCTACACAAAAAAAAAAATCTACTAAAAACTTTTTTTACTTCTTTTGTTGATTGAACTTCTCACAAAAAAAAAATATATATACCTTATCGATTTAGATTCAGAAATAAATAATGTTTTGTAAAAACACTCCTCTATTTTTTTTCTATCAATTTCCAACTTTTTTTTTTGAAATTAAACATTGCCTATAACTTATCAACAACACTTTAAACAAATAGTGTCGTCTGTTACGATTCGAACTCATAAATTGTATAAACAAAATACCCTTTGAAGTGCTCATAAAGGTTTATTGTTTACGTTACGTCGTGGGTGGTCGTCTCATTTGTATTGCCACGTCAAGTGCCTTGTATATGGCAGGGGCGGGAGGGAGGCGCGGGTCTGTGTAATATTTTTATTATATCATGGTACCTAGTACCTTTCCAAATATATAAGTCGGGGTTAAAAATCTGTGGAAATACTATGAAACCCAAGTTGGAATACATAAAATTAATAAAATTTACATTTTAAGCACTAAATTAACACTTACTTTTGGTACGAATACTAAACACAATGTTCCAGTCGTACAAAATATGATGAACAGCGCAATGAGAACGAAAAGAGCGTCCTTGTGGTCCTGCAACACCTGAAATTAAGAACAATCCAGATCAAGAAGCTAAAGAGTGAGCTGAGAAATATCTAAAACGTCATGAGGAAAATCTTCGATTTGTTGCGTTGAGATGACTAGGGGTTTATTTACTGGAGACATTACCCAAACAACGAACCAAAAGTGAAGTTCTACTGAGCCAGGTAGTAAATATCAGCATAGATAGGTAGGTACACTCCTATTATTTAATTCTGTGCTTTTATCATACGAATAAGTAGTACAGGTACAGGTACAGCTTACCAGAGTGATCGCAGCACCCATGATGCACATGATGAGCACGTTGTAGACCGAGAGGCCGATGTGTTGCGAGTCGTTCAGTGCTGGGATGGACACGTGGCGTGTCTCCCACGCTAGGAATGCTCCGAACACCTGAAGTAGCGAAGTCTAATAATAAGATAATGCAATTAAGTGGAGCGTGGCAAGGCAGCCGGAAAAGTCGAGATTGGTAGCCACTAGCCAGTTAACATCACTAAATCATTAGGAGAGATATTCAGTAGCCTAATCTAGGTTGATGATGAAATAAAAAGGATGAGGTGAAACTCTACAGACTCCTCGACAGATGTTTGCTTGAAAAACTTGCCTGTCTTAAGCTTACGTTCTCTTACCAGTAAAAGGCCCTTGTACGCATAAATAACGCCAATGAAGATAGTCATCCTCTCAGACTGGCAGTACTCGTTCTCTTGCACAATGACGATGTCTTCACTTGAAGGATGAGGCTGCAAACATTTTATGAGACAACACAGGATACTTGCAAGCTAACTTTAGAAAACAACAGCCGGTTTCCAGTCAAACATGTTTCCGATCCGGGGCAAACCGAATAAGCCTCCAAACCAGAGAATTTCAGATAAATGTTATTCTGATCTCACTGAGGATCATTTAAACAAAACCTTAGACTTCCACCACTATGCCGCCCTTAGGCCTTTAGATGCCTCTAAATTCAGACTTTTCTGAATCAATATTTTGTAAACAAATTGCTAGAATATTTCTCTGCTAAGTACTTCTAGAGTAATAGAGTAGACAAAGATCTGGAAGACAACTTACATATGGGTCCATCTGCTTGGTAGCTCGATAGAAAGGATCGGCGATCTGCCAAGTGGTCATTATGGCGAGGTCGATAGTCAGCAGGACGCCTACCACGATGAACAGCTGGTAGTCTTTTATGACCTGATGAAATCATAAGAGTAGAAATAGAGCAGAAATGTTGGATAGCTTCTTGCCTATTGAATGTTCCCTTTAATTATATAGTTCCATTTTTAGCGTTTGAAACCTAAGAAAAAGACATTCAAATACATTTAATTCTAAAGAAGACGTTGAGCTTATGCTCAAAGACTAATGGTTCTAGGTACCTTTCTAATATTATCACTGCACAAAGCTGGCCTTAGGTAGAAGGTAGTTATAGTGGATGTAACGTAATTTTCATCATCGTATTTTACCTACTTGCTTGCTTCTTTCGTTTTATTAGTATTCTTTTATGTTTTGAGGATGAAAATCCAATCCACCAACCTTTTTGTTCAGCTTGACATCAGTAAAGATGGAGTGGACCCGCCAAGTCTTCGAGAACATCGCGCCAAAAGCCAAACTGAATCCGGCCATCAGTAGCCAGGCTCGAGCCGTGCAGATGTAGGGAAACGCAGCTGTTGATCGTCAATACAAGAATCAATACGGAGGAGCCAGTAATTATGACGTGACAGTGTACATACATCATCGTGGCATAGATATTTACAGAAGAACCCTAAAGGAAACTGATTCAAAGTCGCTTGACGTTCTTCATGCTTGGATGACGAAGTAGACAGCCAAATGGCTCATACTTTGGAACCTGTTTTAGGATTCTAAGGATTCAAAGCTTATTTATGGAACTAAGTAATCTGCAAGAGGATCCATAACATAGTATCGTGCATTCAGGTAGATAAGGTTGGGGGAAGGAAGCAAGATTGTACAAACTCTAGAAGTAAACTTGACTCATCCTCAGTTCTCAGACTATCGTCCTCTGCATCCAGTCTCTAAAAAACCATTTAATATTCAGTATACACAATTAAAGAAGTATTTTTTGTAATCATTTCACATTTAATTTATGCAATATGCTGGAAAGAAGCATGCTCGGAAACAAAATAGGCAAAATATAAAAATAGAGCACACAGCAAACCATCAAAAAACTTTTCAAGAAGCCAAGAAAACCAGGTTTGAAGCATTCAAAAAGATTTTAGTCAAAACTTGGTACCCAAAACCCAAAGACTGATTCCCAACATGGTCGGTGGACGACTCCTAAAGAGCAGTAAGTAATACTTGACATCTACTCCTTTTTAATCTTATGGAGTTTCCTCTTTAATCCCATTTATTCTTCTAAGACATATTAGGCAGGGTCAAATTATCCTATACAAAGCCGAAGAAGTAGCATGGCCCTGCGGCCATGCTACTGCTTTGTATAATATAGTTACTAATAGTTACTAATACTAATATTTATGATAAGGGTTAGGTCCTCTGGGTACCCAGTTTGAAATCATACCAGATATGAAGCAAAAAACATCACGACACCTTCCCGCCACTGACTGACAAAAGCCGCGGATGATGCACAAACAAACAAACCAAAACTTGGAAACATGCTGTCTGCCGCGACCTAGAAACTCAGGTCTTTCTCAGAATATAAGTTCCCAAAATTTGGTTGACGGGGTCCACATTGCCCAAGGGTTGAAGCCAAGCTTAGGGGTGGAATCAAGCTGTTACCTCCACGCGGCGCGTCCTGAGAAAGACCTAAGGATGAATGTAACGATGAGATCAATGACTGAACAGCGGTGACTGTGCCAGCGACATGCGAATCGATGTGATTTAACTTTTTAGTTATTTTTGTTTTATTTTTCATTAATTTAATTTTTCTTGAAGCTGATTCAGAAACAGCAAGAGCGTAGAGTTGTTAAAATAATGTTATGGTTTCCTAAGCCTAACTTTTAGCATAGGATACTGTGGCAAACATTCTGGATAGATAGGCCAATCTCCCGGTATTGCAATCCAATATTTGTTTAATCTCAAGGAAAAAACTTTCAGTCCTTGCAATTTCGTTAGGTCATCAGCTCTTGCCAGTTCCTGTTTCAGCAAAACTGTATGAACAATGAGTTTACCTTCAATCCGAAAGTAAGAGAAAACACAAAGAGAACATGAATAAGGCATAAAAGAACAGCACAGAACCAGCTTTTTTTGACCAGCCTTGAAAAATACTGGTCGTTCCAGACCAGTACTGCATATTCAGACCAGGGTCCTGATCAGTGAGACCAGGAAGAAACTTGAAAGTTCTTACCGATGCTGCTGAGACTGGAGTCGAGGCCGAGGAAGATGACGCTCATGTAGGTCAGCATACAGCCAACAATGATTAGATTGTTCAGGTGTGGTGATGACATTTTTATATACCTGAAATGAAGAGGAAGCCATAAAGATGCCATCATCAGCTTAAATCCTAATATTTCTGGAGAGATTTTTTCTAAACGGAGCCCCATAGCTTTCTCATTTCACCCGTTGCTGCTAACTAATGGACGCTGTATGGACCCGGCTTAGTAATAGGTTCACCTTCTATCAGAGAAACAGCATAGGTTAAGTTGCATATTACATTGCATAGTTGCACATTACTGTGTAAGTATTCAACATCTACTGCGATCACCGCGCTGCCTGCCGAGCGAGGTGATTATAGCAAAATATGATGTTTATGTATGTTTATATATGTTTATATATGTTATTAAGAGGGAGGACCATGTTTAGCAGTAGACTTCTTGAGGCTGATGATGATGAATGGATTGATTGCAGCAATGATTTAAGATTTTAACGTTATAGGCTCAAACAACTAAACAAAGGTGAAAGACTCTAGTCCAATAGGTAATTTTGGTTTTCATTATAATTATGTCTTCTTCTAAAATGAGCATAAAATCACACTGACTAAGGAGTGAGACTTGCCTCTGGTTCCTGTAATGTATGTTCATGGCCAAGAACCCGGTGGCAAGCAGGATGCCCAACACGGAGCAGGAGACCAGCACGGAGTAGATTGTGATGTTGACTTGCGTGTGCTCGATCAGACGTAGTGTGCGATCTTTAGGGGGGTTTCTGGAACCGGTAAAAAGAGCATGGTTTATCTTTTGATTTGTTTCTTGAAATAGATGAAATGAGAAAATGATGAGCTTTGTCGTCTTCATTTAATAGAAGAAAGCAGAATCTAATCACCCGTTTATCATTGGGTGTTTCTTGGACTACTTGAAACAGCTTCAAACAAATATAGAAAACATGAAGATCATACTTCCCGATCCACTTGAACAGCTCCCAGCTGGTAAGGTCGAGGTGGTCTCTCTCCGCGCAGTACTCGCCCACCTTCACCTCCCCCACTTCCTCCCCTTGGAACTGCTTCAATAGGATGGAGGATTTGCGCTCGTTATCGTAGAAACGGACTGGACCCTGAAAGGTCAAACAAGTTTCCATCTTCAGTCACTGTCATCCTACTGAGATAGGTCAATATCTTACCTACAAAAGTTTCAGTAGAATACAACTTAGGACGTTTAGGATGATTTTCTTTACGTTGTAAGAATTCAGCTCCATCAGAAAAAAAGAAACCTACATTATACTTACTGTAACTCCTTCAAACGTGACATTGCTGAGTGCATCAAGGAATAGGTTCTCCCACTCCTTGTCTCGATACTTAAAGTCCTGCACGGTCTTTTCTTTGTTCTTCAGCTTCACCCGCTGGGCGACCGTCTGAATGGCGAGGGCCATTGCCCATATTCCTGGAAAGACAACAGAAACCATGTGATTAATCACATGGTTTCTCTGTTTGATTAAACATTTTCTGAGAGCATAAAATGAGAGCTCGCGCTTGCAATTTCGATTGGTGGATTTGGTATTGAATTTATTCATGACAGTTAACTCGCGATGTCTACGAGGGGAATATCCGTTGAATTGCTGCCACTGCCATGGCTGTTCCAGTATAAAACATTATTATTGATTTGATGATGGAACTGATATTCTTAACGTTACTACAAGAAAAAAACTTACCATCATAAGTGTAACCATGGAATCTGGAGTATTCCAGGCCTCTTCGTCTATCATATTCTACCTGATAGTCTTTCGCCGTCTGAAAATGAAAAACAAGTATAACATAACTAACCTAACAATTTTGTGTGTGTTGTTACAGTTGTTACTAAGTAGATAGGTATAGGTACTATAACTAGCTACTACCTTGTTACGAGTGCGCATGAAAGAAGGAAGAAGATAAGATAGGAAGCTGTATCAAACACTGAGGATACATTGGAGACCGCGCTCAGGCAAACGTAGTATAAGACGCCCTGTGGCCCGGTGGTACAGTGTCGACCTGCGAAAAGAGTCTGGCAGAAACTGGATGCAGAGAGCTGAAGACCGAGCTCAGTGGCGTGTATTTAGAAGACGCCTACGTCCAGCAGTGGACAAGTATAGGCTGATGATGATCCACCACTTGTTGCTGCACGATGCTACATAAAGCACTTACGATGCCAGAAACTGTGAGCTCGCCGGTAGAAGACAGCGGCAGCAGGTCGGTGAGGATGGCGGTGTCGAGCGCCGTAGTGAGGTTCCGGCGGGAGCACGGAGCGCGCCGCATCCACCACTTGTTGCTGTACGTCCCAAGAAGGAGCCACGTGTAGGCGCGCCCGTACATCTCCAACCTGAGACACAGTTGTTTCAGTAGATGAAATCTCGAACAAATACAGTAAATACCTAGCCACAGTAGGTATAGCTAGGGCATCTTATATGGGTGATCCCATTTCATTCGCGAAACGCTGCAGTATGGTCCGACAACTACGATGGAGACTGTGAATCATTACAAAACTTAACTGAAGATCTAGTTAACCAGCTAGTTAATCCATACCAATATATAAAAGTGAAACCTTGTCTGTTGGTTTGTTTGTCTGTTTGTTCGTTGTTTGTTTGTTTGGTTGGGGCACGCGATAACGGCTGGACAGATTTTGATGAAATTTGGAATGGTGGAATAAAACATAGAATACTTTTTATCCCCGAAAATTGTAAGTTTCCACGGAAAAAACTGAAAAATGTTGATCACTCGATGTAAGGAACTGTTGCCATGGTAACGAAATAACAAGTCTGTTAAAAAACATCGCGAGCCTTGGTGCTATACCTACTTTTGCATTGGTTTTTAATATCATAGAAGAACAAAGGATGCTTTTTGTCGCGATAAACTGTAGTCCCCGCGGACTAAGTCGCGGGCGGGAAAGTTAGTATCTTATTGTTTATAACTTCAAACCTGAACCAGAAGATATTCGACGCCTTATGCATCTTTCGAAGTTTCCCAGGATGATCACAATCTTCCTGAGCAAAATCTTTCAAGCTTCAAGTCTTTGCTTCAGACACGAAGCTTGAGTCTTTTATAAAGTTCCGTTACTAGTGAGCCTAGATCTCAGGTCTCATTGAACTAAACCAGGATAATCCTAAAACCTTTCTCCTTCAGATTGGCCACGGTCTTCACTTCCAACGTGAAGCTTTGCCACTCTTCTATCAGAAAACTGTTTATAAAAGCCCCTTACTTGCAAACCTCGTAGAAACCTTTAGAGCACAAGTCTCGCAGAAATTCACCACAGGATGATCCTAAAATCCTTCTCTTTCAACTTGGCTAGTGCGACCTTTATTTCGGACATGAAAATCTCTTTTATCAGTAAATTGTTTATAAAAACTCCTTACTTGTAAGCCTCACAGAAGATCTTCAAGGCCCAGGTTTCGTTAAAGTTCCCTAGGATGATCCTGACATCCTTCTCTTTTAGCTTGGCCAGCGCGGTCTTCACTTCTGTCGCGAAGCTCTGCGTTTCTTCTATCAGGAAGCCGTTTGTGTCCAAGTCTGCGAGCAGGCGATTGTGGGCCTGTGGAAATACATAAAATAGATAGATATATAGATAACTCTTTATTGAACTACACAAATAAAAATGTTACATATAACAAAAAAAAGTGTCACAATTGGCGGTCTTATCGCTCAGAGCGATCTCTTCCAGACAACCGTGCTCGGAAAGGAATAACGGAGGTAATAGGGACGGTGGTTTTCAACCAATAAATAAATACATAAACCATACATAAGCACTTAAAATTACAAAATAATATTTAAATTAATTGGGAAAACACAATAGAAAATTGGAATAAAAGATATAAACCTAGTAGATACATACAATTATAGAAAAACAATAAACACACATACTTACATACTACCTACTATAATATAGATATAAATACATAACTACATAAATAATAACAGCAGGATTGAGACGTAGCAGCTCAGCTAGAGTGATAAATAGAACATTTAAAAAAACTATGAACATTACCTGTTTTTTTTTAAAATACCTACCCTTGTATGTAATTCGTTTGGCGTTATTATAACAGCTTTTATTTTATTACTAGAGGTTTCCCTCACCAGAGCGTATCTTGGTTCATTCTGGTAGATGGTCCCAACCCTGGTCCAATTGAAATGCTGCAGCAGCCGGATCCGGGGCACGTTGAACGCGTTCTCGGATGGCACGATGCGAAAGAAGTTGGGGAAAGCTTCCTTGGTGAACATTGGGTGCGTGTCGGCATATGAAAGCTGAACAGAAATATTGGAGAATTTTGGTATAAAGTATGAAGGTAATGGCATTGACGTAGAACCGTGTCATAGAAAAATCTTCTCTTTGTAAGTGGTCCAAGAGCTCAAAGTTTTAATGACAAGGAGGTAAAGACAGGAGGTCCACTCTTCTACTTGCAATCTTCTGGGCTTTGTGATTGCCACTTTGCGTCATTCACCTCTTACATGCAAATTGGAAATTCTGATGCACTATCATTGGATCACTTGATGACCTGCGTGATTGCATGTCATGTAAGTTTATGCTACAGCTGGTATATAAACTAAGGTTATTCCATTACCGCATTATACATACTCTTACTTGGAACTGATGAAACATAGAGGCAACTTAATTTTTGAAATAAGCTTCCAAAGCACACAAGCTTTGGATGCCCGCCTGCGAAAAGTTTTCACCGTAGCTTATGGTTCCATGCAGCACCCGCAGCATTAGATAACATAACAGAGAGATAACACTCTTATGTTGCCAGCTACAAGAGTGCCAGCTATAACAGCTATATTTTGGGTGGCAATAGCCTACCCAGAACCCTTTTCACCTTTCTTTCGAAATATCCCGTATTTTAAATCCGTGAAAAGACAACAGGTGGTAGTTTGTATGAAACTGAAATGCCTCACTTGCGTCAAATGCCAATGTTTAGAAGCTTTAGCAATAGGATCAGTGACGTGTGTGCAGGCGGCTCCAAACAGCATCAGCTTGTGGGGTCCACTGTGCATCATGTCGAAGAACGACTTTACTCCGACAGCCGCATTGCACTGGAAAAGAAGGAAATGGCGAGGAATCAGAAAAGGTAGCATTGTCATATAATCAGAAGCCTGTAGCAGACGATGTATGTGGAGCATAATTCTATACATCTACACGGTGAAATCTACGTGGCACTGACTAGCTACTAAGAATGAGAAGATCTTGTTCTTCTGACTTTCTCGTACTGTGCAGGCGAAGTTACTGGAGGTGCAATGAGCCACCTTAATTGTTTTTCCTAGGTTGCGGGGTTGCGGTTACAAACAAGTCTACTTATTATAACATTTTATATACCATATACAATAGGGGACACAGATACCATATACATAGTTGCTTAGTCTACAGGTACGTAGGTAGGTATCTACTCCACTCTATGGAAGCTCATTCTTGGGCTACAATCAAGGTGGAAGTTCCTTGACTAAAATACTGTACAACCTTTTGAAATCAGTTAGCAAATACCTAAGTATTGAGTTCAGTTTGAGTCTTCTATCACCTTCCGTCAATTTTTTATCGATTCAGATACTTAGTTAGTACAGGATTTATGCTACCTAACTAGGAGGTATCTATCTAGGTTCTCATCCTCTTATCTATACTAATATTATAAAAAGAAAATATTTGATTTCTTGTATGTTTGTAATGGATAAACTCAAAAAAATCTTATGTAACCGATTTAGAAAGCTACATTATCAGCGAGTAAAATGAGAGACGCAGGCTTTTTTTATTAAAAAAAAATCTTTTAAATTTTCCATTAAGGTAACCTAAGGTATCACAAATTTGCTTATAAAAAACATTATTTAGCGTGCGCTGCGAAAACTATTGATGATACATAATAATGTACTAGTTACACGTTTATAGTAATCAAATAAATATAGTTTAAAAAACTTCTTCTTCTTCTTCTTCTTTTTTTATTGGATGGCTTCTGCGGAGGCACTGGCCTACTAGCAATTTCGCCAATGTCAAGTGTATAGTTTAAAGTAATGTCACGTCACAGTCAATTATTGTCAAAGTCACGAATCAGTAAAATGGTGGACATTTACTGAAACTTCCGAGGGAGATTTGGAAAAATCACAAAATGCCATTTATATCTGCGTTTGATTCTTTTGCCCGCACTCGTGCACGTTAACGAACACCTAATGGTTAATATTCCACCAATATTACACATTAACACTCGAAGATACACAAGATTGAGAATAAAATCTAACTCTACATCACAACATTTTGTTTTTTTTAAAAAAAACCCCCTTTAAAAAACTTAAAAACACGCTTTTATAGAAAATTTAACTATATTATTGCATTGTCATCGGTCTTTGACAGGTGTGCAAAATTTGCATGAAATCTGACCGTTTAAAGTGGGTCAAAATAGCGTCCAAAGGAGTCGGTTACAAACATACAAGTGAAGCTAATATAAAGCGTGTAAAAAGACTGCGAGGCTATATGTCTAACTATTATAAATAAGTTACAATAACCGTTTATGTTCAAATTAGTCAATCAACGTTATGTACAAATAAATATTTAGAGAAACCCTTCGCTACCCATGCCTATTATTTATTCTGTGCCCATGCGAAGCCTAGTAGTATAGTAGTATTCTAGTACCGAATTAAGTTAGTTCTTCGGTTACTGAGAGAAGACCTCTAGATAATTATTAAGTAGGTAAGTTCGAGCAGTCTATATGCTGAAGATTATGATGAGTCTTCTCACCTCAGTGTCGTTCCACCACATGTGGAGGCGGTAGTTCTTGAGCACCGAGTCGTGTTCATTCACGTGGTCCAGGGCCAGCTTCACGCTTGGCATCACGCCTCGCCCTGGGGACAACAGATTTTTATTAATTAAAACTAAATGTGTCAGAGTAACTAGACCAAGGTATTCTATCAATCTATCTCTACAAAGTGTCAAATATAAATGGTCATTTGTGTTGTGATTATCCCGAGATTTTTGTTGTTGAATTAAACTGATGTGATTCAAATACAGTTTTTACGAATATAAGTCATTTGAGAAGTTCTCTCATCACTAGAACTTTGTTTAAATTATAACAGAACTAGCCAAAAGTTCAGTCACTCTACAATATTCCAAATTGAATATATAACGATGTATGCTCCAACTTTGTAATTGCTGTGGTACTTTTTGGACACTTAGGAATAACAATTAAATATTTATAAGAAAGCGCCTGATCAAATAATTAAGTATACAATTACGTTGCTATCAGATTTTGTTAAGGCGTTGTCATTTTTATAACTTGCGAGGACAAGTTTTTACCGCAGAGTATTTGTGAGAATTAGGCTCTAATCGCTCCTCTATGTGTATCAAGGTATCGATAAGAGTTAACTCACTTGTAAGTAAGGATAGTATCCTAAATAAAGATAAACACGTACTTGGGCTATGTTATATAATTACAAGTATCACAAGTTCAATTAATAAAGAGCACTATAAAAATACACACAATAATTTTTATATTTTCCAGTGACAGTCTGACTTTGCTACGACAGCCCTCTTGTTATATTCGATGTTCCTTTTTCACAATTCAAACATCCCTCATCTGACATACCATACAGTCTGAATAGTAACGCTTGCAAACCTCTTTTCAACACTCCTCCTCAATCGTTTCCATCAGACTTCCTCTCTGGTTCATGCTCCTCATGACTCTCTATCTCTCAGACTCTCAAATTCAACTCACATTCAACTCACATGCAATAACACAACACACCCATCTCTCTTCGGCAGAACTCGTGCTTTCCTTTTATAACTGCCTTAGTCAGAATATCAGCAACCATATATTTTGTCTCTAAGTATTTTAGTTTAATGATACCATCTTCCAAAGTTTCTCGTATGAAGTGATATCTTACATCAACATGTTTGGTTTGCTGATGATGCACTGGGTTCTGTGCAATTGCCATTGCTGATTGACTGTCAGTGTGAATCAACATGGGTGGCTCCTCCTTACCCATAATCTCTTTGAGAAATCGTTTTAAGAAAACTGCTTCTTTTGCAGCTTCTGATAAGCTTACATATTCAGCTTCAGCTGTAGATATGGCAACGCTCCGTTGTTTTGTGCTTTGCCATGAGATAGCTCCATTAGCCATCTTAAAAATGTAGCCTGAGTAAGATCTCCTATCTACAATGTCACTTGCGTGATCCGCATCTACAAATCCTTGAATAGACCTTTTTGTATCCTTAGAATACTTAAGCCCCATGCTCTTTGTACCCTTAAGATATCTTAAGATCCTTTTTGTAGCTGTCCAATGAATCTCCTCGTAGTAATTACAGAATTGACTCATGTAATTCACTGAATGTGCAATGTCTGGTCTGGTACAGACGGCAAGATACAGCAGTGATCCTATCAGTTGTCTGTAAGGTATCCTTTCATCTGGTTTTGAACCTTCAGATTTTGTAAAATGCTGACCAGGAACTCCAGGTGTAGTAACTGTCTTACAGTCCTCCGTTCTGAACCTTCGAAGAAGTTTTTCAACATACTCCTCCTGATCAAGAGTGATACAACCATTCTCTTGCTTGAGCCTCATGCCCAAAAATAGCTCAGCTCTTCTTAGATCCTTCATTTCGAACTTGGACATCAGTTCTCTTTTTACATTATTTATTTCCTGTTGATTGTTATAAAATAGAAGGATGTCATCGACATACACTGCTAGGATAATCCTATCCTTGCCAGTTGTCCTCGTATATACACATGGTTCATTCTTGCACCGTTTGAAGTTTAAACTCTCTAGTTCTGAATGTAACTTCAAATTCCAAGATCGAGGCTCTTTTTAGACCATAAAGAGATTTCTTTAGAAGGCAAACATAATCCTCTTTGCCTTTTTCCTCAAAATTGTGGCTGCCGCATGTATATAGTCTCATTTACATTTCCATTAAGAAATGCAGTTGTCACGTCCATATGATCAACTTTTAAATCAAGATTTGCTGCTAAAGCAAGCAATAGCCTCAACGTACTGTGTCTGATAACGGGAGAGAACGTTTCATCATAATCAATACCCTTTCGTTGGCTGAAGCCACGTGCAACTATGCGAGCTTTATAACGTGTTCTATTTCCCGCCTCTTTCTTGATTCTAAAAAGCCATTTAGAATCAATAACATTGACTGCTTTCTCAGGATTCACCAATACCCATGTTCCATTTCTACGCAAAGCATCGAGCTCATCTTGGATAGCTGCTTTCCACAATATTGAATCTTTACGTGTGAGTGCTTCTTGAACAGTAACTGGATCACTCTCCTCAGACATAGTTTGATACGTGACATAATCAGGAAAGCTGGTGGGCTTTCTCACTCTAAGTGGATATCTCTTTTCCATTTCAGCCTCTGTTTCACTATTAACTGATTCAGTTTCCAAAGATTCTTGGTGCTCTTCATCTTCGAATGATGCCCAGTGGTCGTTGTCTTCTTCAACTGTTTCAGAATTCGTATCAACATGATCTCTATCACATAAGTTCTCCTCCTGAACTGAATCATCAAGTTGAATAGTTGCTCTCTCTGATACTGGTTCATGTTGTATGTGATGCGGAGTTTGTTTATCATTTTGTAGGTTGATAGTTACTGTCCCCGGATTTTTCTTCTCTTCAGTAACTTTTTGGTACATTTGGCTTTCAAATAACACCACATCTCTTGCTCTGTGAAGTTCTCCGTTTACAGGATTTATCCTTTTGACTCTTCACAATAACCTACAAATACAAACTCTTCACTTTTCGGATCCCATTTGGTCCTTTTTACATCTGGAATGTGTACAAACGTCCTGCAACCGAACACTTTTAAATGGCTCAGGTCTATTTTTCGTTCTGTCCATGCCTCTTCAGGTGTCATGTTCTTTACTGCTAATGTTGGACTTCTATTTTTTAAATAAACAGCAGTGTTAATTGCTTCAGCCCAGTAAGGAACAGGGAGACCTGCTTCCTGCAGCATAGCTCGTGCCTTCTCTGTAATAGTGCGGTTTGCACGTTCGGCAACTCCGTTTTGTTGTGGCGTGTACGCAATTGTGAGTTGATGCTTGATACCGTGTTCCCTCAGGAACTCATCAACTTTTTTATTAACATATTCTAGAGCGTTGTCCGTCCTCAACATCCTATGTTTCTTTCGGGTTTCAGTCTCGGCAAGTATTTTAAACTCTTTAATTTTCTCAAAGGCTTCACTTTTTTGTTTCAGAAAATACACGTAAGTTTTCCGCGAATAATCATCGATGAAGGTCATAAAGTATTTTTTGTCATCTAAAGACTCATTACTCATTGGCCCACAGATGTCAGAGTGTACTCACTCTAAAATCTCTTTGGCTCTAGTAGCCTTATTGCACTCAAAGGGTTCTCTGGTTTGCTTACCCAGAAGACACGCAACGCAATCTAGCTTACGTTCATGATAATTTGAAAAACTTACCCCTGTTGCCATTTTCTCACTCAATAATAAAAGATTGTGCATACCCAGGTGTGCCAGTCTCTTATGCCATAACTCTACATCGCCACTGACTCCTGTAGATGCAAACACACTTGCCTGTGAAGAAGATTTTATTTTATAAATACTTCTGTCAATCTCTCCTTTTAAAACTGGTACACCCTCAATTTTACAATCATTTAAGTTGTAAATTTCACACCCTTTACTTGTAAAAACAACTAATTTATCTTTATTAGCTATCTAACACTCAAAAGGCTTGCTGAGAGACCAGGTACATACATGACATTACCTAACGTAATATCAAGCATATCACATGTAACAATCCCATATCCCTCACCATAAACCTTACCTCCATTCGCGCAAGAAACCTCTATCTTACGTTCAACTTTTACAAAATCATGCATCCAATCCTTTCTGCAGCTCATGTGTGCCGATGCTCCAGAATCCAAAATCCAGGAATCATCTTGAGTATGCTTCTCTTCATGCTTTGTAGTACCAAGCGTTCTTGGTATGCCTTGGATTATCTGGGCAATCACAAGCTTTATGTGGCCCTTCACAAATGAAGCATTTAACAGTCTTCTTTCCTGTTTTCTGTTTCTCCTTCTTCTTTTGAACATTCTGTTGAGGCTTTGATTTCACTATTAGAACAGAACTACTCGGGCATGATCTGTTTCCATCAAGTTGTAAGAGTTTTGTTTTCACATAGTCAGTTGTTAAAGCTGTATTAGTTTTCTCGAGCGCTAATCTCAATGGTGCATATTCCTCTGGTAGACCTTGTAACATTAACGCTGCTAGCAGTTCATCATCTATCTCTTTTCCAAGATCTAATAGTTGATTAGACACTCATGAGTTCGGTTACGTACTCTGTTATACTGTTGAACATATTCGACTTTAGGCTCACCAGCCTTGACAATAATCTGCATCTGTTGTTGATGCCTTTATCCTCATACGCTGTCTTCAATTGTTTCAAGTTTCATATGCTGTTTTCGCTTTCCGTACATGTACCTTACAATGGTTTTCAATTAAAAGGCATGTCTTTGTACGCGCTCTTTGATCTCCGCGTTTTTTCACAGCATCCTCTGTAGGGGGACTTTCGACATATTGCCATAGATCATCATGGACTAATATACACTCAACGTCGAATTTCCAAGTGTCGAAATTGCTACTCCCCTGCAATTTCTCAATGGACGGAAGTCCTGATCCCACACTCGATGTACTGGGTGTGCTCATTTCCGTGGTGTACTTGTAACTCTACCAATAGAAATAGGTGTGCTCTCACCACTTTCTTGTTGTAGATCCCAGTAGATATTTCTCTATCTCTACTGTACACGCCATACTTGCAATGTCTTTATCACGTTACTTACGTATGTGCCCATAACCTGTGAGAATTAGGCTCTAATCGCTCCTCTATGTGTATCAAGGTATCGGTAAGAGTTAACTCACTTGTAAGTAAGGATAGTATCCTAAATAAAGATAAACACTTACTTGGGCTATGTTATATAATTACAAGTATCACAAGTTCAATTAATAAAGAGCACTATAAAAATACACACAATTATTTATTGAAGTTACGCACCATGCAATACTGTGAAATAAGCTGGTAAAAGAGGCTAAAGTAGAAATAACGACTATGTCAGTTGTGAAAAATAATTAGAGCAAATTGTATTGAATAAATTTGCTAAATACATGTGATCAGTGTTTAAGTTCCTAAAGGACTATTCTCAAGTGTGATTTTTAGTGTCTACACTAAAAATCACACTTGAGAATAGTCCTTTTGTATTTAGCAAATTTATTCAATACAATTTGCTCTAATTATTTTTCACAACTGACATAGTCGTTATTTCTACTTTCAGTCAATCTGTAACTAAGCAACCACTTTTCATCTCAATTCAAAAACTATGTGTCTTGCTTGACCAAAAAGTATATAAACCAACACTTTCCCTAATTGAGTGAAGAATGGATTGCCTAGCACAGTCCAATCTTGGTACGCAAATCTAATAACCGAGGTCTCGTACTGCCTTGGTTAGTACATCAGCTAACTGATCCGCTGAACTTGTTTTCAAGACTATGACTGTGTGTGCGGGTGCCTTCATGCACCATCTCTCTAACAAAGAAATGTCGCAAGCAGATGTGCTTCGTCCTTTTGTGGAATTCAGGATTGTGTGCTAATCTGATGGCAGCCTCGTTATCGACTTTCAATGACATCATGTCATCCACATTCGTTAATCTGTCTAAAAGTCTTTGAAGCCATACCAGTTCTCTAGCTGCCTCACTTGCGGCAACAATCTCAGCTTCCGTGGTGGAAATAGCAACTGTGGCCTGTCGTTGACTCAGCCAAGACACAGCTGCACCGGCATACAAACATACTACGCCAGTAGTTGAACGTCCAGTTATTGTCTCCTCCATGATCAGCATCACTATAGCCTAACAATTGCTTAGGTCCGCTGCTATAAGTGATTCCAAGGGAAATTGTTCCTTTGAGGTACCGGAATATTCTCTTCACCTTGTTCCAGTCGTCCTTCGTAGGGTTTTCCAACTTACGGGAGACAACACCGACCGCATATGCTATATCTGGACGGGTTCCGACCATTAAATAAGCGAGAGCACCTACTGCTTCCCTATAAGGAAATTTCTTTTCCTTTTCAGAGATGTTCACTTTCCCTGCTTGAACATCTTCTTTCTCAATCGGAGTAGAGATTGGATTGCAATCGGCCATTCCAAAACGTTGTAGAATCTTTTGTTTGTAGGATTCTTGTTTTATTGTTATGGATCCGTCTTTTGCTTTCTCGATCTCAAGGCCTATGTAATATGACGCAGATTTCACGGTGATTTTCAATCTTTTTCTAAGATCGTCAAGGAATCTGTTTGCTAGATCTGCATCCGAAGCTGCTATCAGGCCATCGTCAACATAAAGAGTTATCAGTATCTTCTTTTGATCAACTTTCTTTGTCAATAAGCAGCAATCAGCTTCGCTCTGTTTAAAATCCATATCTAATAAGATTTCTTCAAAACATGAATTCCAGCACCTTGGGGCTTGCTTGAGACCATACCAGCTGCGATTAAGATGACAAACTTTTGTCGATCCATCTCTAAAACCATCTGGCTGGTTCATATATATTTGTTCAGAAAGTTTGCCGTTCAAAAACGCGGTTGAAATATCAAATTGAACTAAATAAAGCTTCTCCTGAGCACTCACACTTAAAAGTGCTCTTATTGTTGCCAGCCTTGCAACGGGGCTAAAAGTTTGATCATAATCTAAACCCTTCTTTTGTTTGAATCCCTTTACTACCAAACGTGCCTTGTATTTGTCAATGCTTCCATCTGGATTTCTCTTTATTCTAAAAACCCATTTACATGGTAACGCCTTCCTGTTATGTGGTAGCTGACAGAGAGTCCATACATCATTTTCTCGTAAGGAGTTCATCTCACTCTGCATTGCTTTGAGCCACTCGTCCTTGTCTTCTCTCTCCATAGCTTCTCGATATGTTTCTGGAAACTTGTCAGAATCTAACAAGCAGACAAAGTCTTTGAGATGTTGCGGTGGTTTGAGTATACCTCTGTCTCTCAAATTGTATCTGGGTTCTACATCTGGTTTTCTGGTCTCATACTCTTGAGCATCTAAAAACTGTTCATCTTCGAAGTCATCAACATGATCTGATGTCATAGTAGGAACATCATCGGTTGCTATACATTCTTCAAAGTCACTAACGTGATCGTATGTCACAATAGGTTCTTTATAAGATACTGCACATTCTCCCTCCAGTGCACGTTCAGTCTCACAGTTTTGTTGTTCTTCTAACTGTCTTTGAGAATCAGTTTCCCACAGAATATCATCTTCTGGAATGATTTCTCCCTTTGCATCTTGACTTATCATTTCTGGAATGATTTCTCCCTCTTGGGTCCTCAGCTGTGGAGTGATCTCCCCCAGAAGATCAGGTATCTTAATTGAGATTCTTAATTCCAGTCCAGGACAGAATGTGACATCTCTAGATCTAGCAGTCTGTTTTCCGTCCCAGATGACAATGACAATGATGATGACATGATGATATCCATCATCGTTGTCATATCCGATAAGTCTTCCTTTGACAGCTTTCTTATTCAGCTTCTTCCTTTTCTGTTTAGGAATGTGGAAGTAACATTCACTACCTATTACACGCAAGTGCGAGATCTTAGGCTTCTTGTTATGCCATAGTTCATAGGGTACTTTCCGTTCTACTCTTGTGAGTCCCATACGATTCAAGACGTAAGCAGCTGTGTTGATAAGTTCTGCCCACAGAGCTTGCGGAAATTCCTCTCCTGAGTTCATGTATGACCTAGCGGTTTCTACAAGGGTTCTATTTTATCTCTCCGCACAACCATTTTGTTCAGGGGTATATGGCGTGGTAAGCCGCTGTTCTATTCCTTCTCTGTTAAGTATCTCGTGAATGGCTTTATTATCAAATTCGCTGCCATTATCGCTCAATAGTGATTTAACGACGTGTCCAGCGTTATTTGCTTCTTTCAAGAATTGAAGTAATCTGTCTTTAACGTCACTCTTGTTACGGATGAAATAGACGTGAAACGTGACGCACGCAGAGTAGTCATGCTTGAATAAAACGAAATAGCGATACTTCGAGTAACTTTCAGGGAATGGTCCACATACATCACTATGTATGAGCTCTCCAGGCACTGAAGCTCTATTTCTCTTGCCAAACTTTAATCGCTGAGCCTTTCCATAAATGCAGCCTTCACATTGTACATCATCCTCTTGATTAAGGTCAATCCCCAGTTCTCTCTTAACAAGATCCTTAACATATCTTTTATTGTGGTGACCAAATCTCTCATGATAAAGCTGAAGTTGTCTCGATGGAGTAACTTATTGTGCTACTAATACCGAAAATAGATTCTTGGTCAGTGTTGGCACATACCAGACATCGCTTAAAGTGAGTTTTGACTTTTTGCCATTGACATTTCATTCAACTTCCACAGACCCTTTCCCTTTTGCAGGAACTACAGTCCCATCTGCCGTTGTGACAGTGTGGTTTGAATTAAATTCTTCAAAATTTACAAAAACATCGCTCCTGTTAGTGACATGCGTAGTAGCACCATTGTCAACGTACCAATTGTCAGAATCTTTTTCGTCTGAGCAAGTATAAATCATCAAGGTTATGTTCTGAACTTGCTGCTTGACGGACAACTCTTTAGTCTTTTTCGGTCTGCCATCATTAATCCACTTTATGCAGTATCTAATTCTGGGGCCTTTCACCGAACAATATCTACATACTAAATTTTCGTCCCTGTTTTTCGGTTTAGTCTGCACCTTAGAAGTAGAGGCTAGCACTTCTTTGGTTTCATCCTTATGTTCCACTAATGCTCTCTCATACCCACATAGTTGTGAGGTCAGTGATTCTATTGTTCGCTCCTGCTTAGTCAACAGCATCCAACTTGATTTAAAATTGAAAAAAAATTCGTCCAGGCTGTCCAAAATTTTGCAAATCAAGAAGATTTCTGGCAGCTTCATGTTTTGATCAGTCTTTATAATTTCAGCATTTAAATTGTTCCAAATATTTTTAATTATTGACATTAATGTTGCGACGTCATTTTCGGAATTGTTTTTAAAACTGAAAAACTGCATACACAAGGAGTATGCCCTGTCTTCTGACTGCCCATCAAACAAACGATGAAGCTCTTGCCACACTTCATGAGCTGTTTCAAAGCGCATAACTTTCATCAACGTGTCTTCAGTCATATTACTCGTGAGGATGAGCAGGGCGTTGCTATCTGCCTTCCTATATTTCAGAAGCTCTGCATTATAGGCCATCAGCGCACCATCACCTGATCCCAGTATGGGCTTTTTGAGTTTCCCCTCAGCTGCCTCCATGGCATTTTCTGTGCCTCTCAGCATTATGGAAACTTTGTACTTCCAGGTAGCCCAGTTCTTACTGCCTTCGAGCTGACCTATTTGAATTTTAGACGTTATATGTTCCATCTTGACCAACTTTTCCAAACTTGTGCTAGCCCACAACCTATTGAAGGTTACGCACCATGCAATACTGTGAAATAAGCTGGTAAAAGAGGCTAAATGGCCCACACTAAAAATCACACTTGAGAATAGTCCTTTAGGAACTTAAACACTGATCACATATATTTAGCAAATTTATTCAATACAATTTGCTCTAATTATTTTTCACAACGGACATAGTCGTTATTTCTACTTTCAGTCAATCTGTAACTAAGCAACCACTTTTCATCTCAATTCAAAAACTATGTGTCTTGCTTGACCAAAAAGTATATACACCAACATTATTTTTATATTTTCCAGTGACAGTCTGACTTTGCTACGACAGCCCTCTTGTTATATTCGATGTTCCTTTTTCAAAATTCAAACATCCCTCATCTGACATACTATACAGTCTGAATAGTAACGCTTGCAAACCTCTTTTCAACAGTATTAATATGAAAGATAACACTTCATCATCCAACAAGTACATCATCAAAGTAAGTAGTAAAAACATGACTACCTGGCAAAAAACGAACAAGAAGCTTAATGTCACTCAGGATGATGTAAGGATAACTAACGATACCCCATACATCCAATCTGTTCAGGCATTTCAAAGTTATGATTGAACGAAAAAACTCACATACAAACATACATGAACCCTGAAAACATTACACTCCTTTTTTGGGCAGTCCTGTAAAAATAACGTGAAATTTGTTGGGTAACCGGACAAATTCTCAAACAAAAACGTACTGAAAAATCCATTTTTTCCAATAACAATAATGCACGGTAAACAGACTACGCAAATAGTTGCTACCCTGTTAGAGAAATACTCCGTCTTCTTATAAGGATAATCATTGATAACGCGTTACTGGCATTATTAACATTAATTACCTACCTGTATTAGCATTTTCCACGCCCTTGCCAAAAGGAAAGAACCCGGCGATGTAGACATCAGTTCTTCGATTCAAGATGGCATCCAGATTAGGCTTCTGGGGTAGTCCCTGGCTAATGCTGACCAGGCCCAGAAGTAGCAGCGCCAGCATGATGTCTACTAGCTGGAAAGTTAAGTATTGATTTTGGTGTTATTATAAGAAACGAACAGAAAAACTAGTGTTGTTATAGACACAACATAAGAATATCATTGGTTATCGATGTGTAGGTACTTACCGAAATACTTCATATTAAATTAAGTTATAAAACTTTGAGACCATGATTTTTTTTTTTAAAGGCTACAGTTATTTAAACATATATTCATTCACTCACTCTACGAGATAACTTACCTATTATATATTTCGGATCGTATAAAATACTATAGGTTTGTAAAACGCTTCATGAATTCACGACGATGTCCTATTTTAAGATTCCAGCTGCCTCTGAAAACCACTGAAACACTGAATATACTCCACTACATAGGAAAAACGTAGGCTCTCTGTAATCCAGGTCATATTCTAAGGTTTTCAGCTAAAAACTAAGGCGAGGATGTGTAAAAATAGGAGGGAAATCAAACATCTGCAGAAAAAAAGCCTTTTCTCTTTACGGCCAGCCTGAAAATGCCCTCTCACTCAATCCAGAGTGATGCAAAAAAGATCGTATTACGTAGGTGATAAAGAACATGATACTGACCGCAAAGACTCGACGAAGACAATCCTTATTCACTTTACTAGCATAAAATCGCCCCTGAACAATGATTTCTAATCTTAGGTAAGAAGACGTTAAATTACTTGCTACGATAAAGAACTTAGGCCGTATTGATACTGTACGATAGGAGCAAACAGACAAAATTAGGCTGTCGTAGTGCAAATCGATAGAGGGTTGGTTTTGTGTGTAGTGATGGACGTAACTTTGTTGTGACTGGTATCGATAATTTTATAAATCCTTGGTAGGTTAGATAGTTTATTTTACAGATTTTGGCTAGATAAGTAAGAGTATAGACAAGAGATTATTATTGTGTATTATTTTGACAAATAAAGTGAATAGATGATTGGATTTGGAGACAAGGCAAGTTTTAATACCACGTAATCTTATATAGATTACGTGATATTAAAACTTGCCTTATTAGGTACTTAGATAAAAACTGGACTACACACAAACAGGCAAACACACTCATACTCACGTTCATGTACATCAACAACAAAGCTAGAGAGGCCAATGTAGTGCGAATGACGGGTAACTGCTTACACATGCTACACAAACGCCACTCCAATTATGACCTAACGCTAAAGAAGGCCAATTGTGTGCGTTGCACCTAATTTGTGTGGTCCGCGCCTGAAGAACTGGTACCTAAACTCCATTCGATCTATGGTGTGACGGCATCAAACAATCAGCTGAGAAACTATCGATATGTAGGTAAGTACATAATATTCAGTTCGCCCAACACAATCAACCCCTGAAATATCTAACGCATGCGTAAAACATGGGGCGTGTCCATCCCGGTAATTCGAGGCCAAATTTAGCCAATGTTTGTTCAAGTTTACTTGGTCAACTTTACTAGCGACCAACTTTCGACCGAGCCCATGGCATGTGAGATGCAATCCTCTAGCCGCAGGTCAGTAGGGCTGTGGTAAGTGGTATAGGTGAGTTACTAAATCTTTAGCCAACTAGGTTTCATATGACCTGTCATGCCTGCCTGAGCCTATGTTTGGCCTATGTTATATTGTACCTATAGAAAAACCAAAATTAAGTTTTCGTTTTCCCATAACGCCTAGTTGTTTGAGAGGAGCAAAGAATTATTTTACAGAGTAAGTAATACTTACAACAATTTCCCCTTTGCGCAGCAATTAGAGTTTATTTTATCAAACCTTTTCAAAAAGCAACTTTCGAGATGATACAGTGGTGTTTTGGGCTGATTCGATTGCAATTTTTGACAATAATTATCTTTTCCAAACCGAACGAAAAACAACCCTAAACTCTAGAAAAAAAGTCGCTTTTCCGATGTCAAATTTAACTGTCATGTCCCAAGACTCCCAAGCGAACGCTGATCGAAACATAATCATTTTGCATCAAACCCTGCGTTCGAGATGATGATTTGGCGTTGTGGGCAGTTTCGAAATGTACATTTTTTAACAAGCCGTTTTCTTTTGACATTTTCAACACTTTTGTCATTTAAGGGTGCTTTCCGAGACGCGCAAAAATCGATAAAATCGATATTATCGCGCTAAAACGCGTACCGAGTCATCGTGAGCGCAACATTGATATCCCTTGTGACGTCACGGATTACGTCATTACATCCGCCATTTTGCGATTACACCGACCATGCCCCCAAACCGATATCACCGTGAGCGCTACTGTCAAAGTGACAGACTGACGGTTGTTTACAAAGAAAACTGTTGTTTGAATTCAGTTGTGTGTGATTTTCGTACAGTTTTCCATAAATTACTGCAGACAATTGACCAATTTTTAGACAGACTACTTTGCCCACGAGTAATACTTTGTATATTGAGCAAATTTTGAGATTATGTTGTTGTGATCTTGTAATCACGCTCACGAGCGTTCCGAATCAACTGCAGCACTCAACTGCCGTGAGCGCGATATCTGAATCGGAACGCAAATTAGCGCTGTGATCGCTCACAGCGATATTATCGTGAATCGGAATGCACCCTTAGCAACTGTTGACACTACCGATTCTTTCCAAACTGAATGAAAAACTACCCTATCTTTGACGAAATAAAGTCGATTTTCCTATGTCAACATATCATCGAAACTTGCAAAACGAAAAATACATTCCGTTACAGTCCCCACAAAAGTTATGAATTATAAATAAAATACGTTAAACAATACTAATAGTATAAAAAATATTTTGTTTATATTTTGCAGTAAACCAGAAAGAGAAAATTGAATTTGCACTGATAAATGTATATAAAAGGGTACATTTTTATTCTCATTTCCATTCCGTTCTACGCACTTTTCTAGTTATTTTCAAAAGTTCCACATAAGCGGCTTTCGACTGACAACACCGCCGAATACGTGGCCCCGAAGTTCTGTGTGATTTGTGTGTCTTGTTTATATTTTTTCGTGTGTTATTTCGATAATAATCTTCTCAGAAGCCGTAAGTAATTGAAGATAACACTTTCTTAGTCATGAATAAAAATATCCCAAGGCTGAATGCATGTGGGACTTTATAAAAACTTGGTATAAAAATTACTGTGGCAGCTGTCAGATTTCCACTAACATGATTTTGTTGTAATTTAATTTATATATCCCATGTTTCGCAATTATGTAACGCAATTAGATAGATAGAAACGTTTAATTGTTTTCCTGTCGATATTTTTTGTTTGAGAAAGTGTTCTATTGATCCAGGTTTTTGGTACATTCTTTACTTCGTTAGGAATATTTTCTTTCAGTTTTTGTCGTAATTGCAGTTAATTTCACATTAATTGAAGCACTCTCGTCCGTAAGCAAGCTAACGATTAAATTTTCGTTAGAACTATTCTTGTTTTTGTAGATAGGTAGTAATAACAACCTCACTTGATCAGTGACACAGTTTTATTCAAACAACCACTTGACATTGCCTTAATTGTGGTATGTAGCTCTACCATAAAAGCTACTTTTTGTAAGTTGAAGTTGAAATACTCATACAATAAGATATATCATCATTAGCAGCACATTCTACCCACAGCAGGCCATAAGCCTCTTCCCTCTTACACCATTCTTCTCTGGTTCGAGTTTGATGATATTGAGAAAGTTATTGGAAAGACCTAGACCAGATTGGCCCTAACCAGAGGTGTACATAATACAACAACGTGATTTAAAATCCTTGTTGTGAGTATGCATACGGGTTTGTGTCTTATTTATGACAATGATATTGTTTTTTTCATTCATAAAATGATGAAAATAAATTATGTAGAAGGGTGTTAGTAGAACAAAGAAAATCACTTTTAATAGTCCCAAGTCCATTTAGATGAGTCATGATGACAAAAGTTTGTATTCTACTTGGGAATATTAGTGATTTTTATATACTTAGTCAGTCATATTTAGAATTTAAATTCACATTTAATTACATTATGGGCCTTTGTTGTCCTATTAAGTGCAAAGGTGCCCATTTTCTTCTTATGTGGCACTCTTTTATATTTTGTCAGATGGTTTCTTCAAGTAGATGTCCAGCTGTTCCCACCATTTCCCACCATCTAATTCCATTTATTTTTTTAAAGTTCTGTTTATAATAAAGTAATTATAAAAGTGAGTATTTATAAAAAAACTCCATATATTGCCATTAATGGCAATATCATTTTGAACAGAACTCTGGGCACATGTTGCTTGCAAAAAATATAGTTAAGTATATAGGGAACCCACGCGGCTTCTACAGGTGACCTAACATTTTCTGTGATATTTGCGTAATGTAAAGGGAGAAATGTTTCTACCATACTATACCATAACCAAATCCAATAGTTCTGGTCTTTTTTATTAATCACAGAATAAATTAAGTTTAGAGCTTTATATTTATATCATAATTTGTAAAGAATTTGAATTAATAAGTGTTTAAATACCAATATTATCTCATAACGTATCTCTCAAGTTTGTGTATATTTTAAATGAAAAATAATAATATACTAGCTTTCGCCTGCGACTTCGCCCGTGCGGACTACAGTTTATCAAGATAAAAGCATTCTTTGTTTCTCTAGATCTAGAATATTAAAAACCAATGATATAGTATACCACCTTCGTATTGTATTCTCATTGGCACCAATGCTCTTGATGCTTTTTGACAGACTTGTTATTATTTCGTTTTCATGGCACCTGTTCCTTACTGCAAGTAATCGTCATTTTCCATTTTTCTCGTGGAAACTTATTATTTTCCAGAATAAAAAGTATCCTATGTTTTATTCCAGGGTATTAAGCTATCTCCATTCCAAATTTCATCTAAATCTGTCCAGCCGTTATCGCGTTAAAACTCCCCAAACAAACAAACAAACAGACAATGTTTCACTTTTATACATTGGTGTAGATTAAGAAAAAATAAAAGCCATTAAAGTAGTTGACCCAGTGTGGATGAAGCGCGAACGAAACCTCTCTGTTTCAGCTTGGCCAAAAATTCTTTCATATGTGTTTCCAGATGTCCGGTTGTTCTCCTCTACAGGCCGCATTTCTCAACCGATCTAGATGAAAGTTGGTGTACAGCTTTAAAGTTTTTTTTTTATTGGGAGGTGACTTTCCCCAAAAAAGGGCAAAAAGGGGACTACTGAATATCTACGCCTTATTAGATACGATGTTGATGGTTATTTATTATTTGAAAGGTAGTAACTTTAAGTTGGTCTCATAAAAGTTTGGTGACGATCTGATGAGGATCTTCCGCGTGATGAGCAGAATGGCTCCTCAAAATGCAGTAAACTACTCACTGTTAGCTTTTTGCCAGTGGAATCAGCCCTTTACCTCCTAGATAGGGATTGATGGAGCACCTTGGTTATGTTACTTTTACATTAAGTTAACTAGATGGCGCACATACTGTGCACCGCTCGATTGTTTGCAATAAAGTTTGTGCTTGCGAGGTCTATGGTTCACAGAGTCACAAGTTTATTCTGTGATTTTAATAAAAAAAGACCAGAGTTTTTAGATTTTGTTATGCTTTAGTATGGTAGAAATATACTCTCACAAAACTAAAATTTCATGGAAAATGTAAGGCAATACCTGTAGAAGCCGCCTGTGTCCCTATCCACTTAACATACATCTGGGGAACAACCACAGAACTTGGCTTCAATCGGATTGTCAATATCGCTATCACTAATGCCTTGCGATAGAGTTGAAATTGCTATGAAAAAAGTGATAATCCGATTGTAACCAAGTTCTATAATTGGGCCGCTGAAAATGAAGATTGCTTACAGTCCATAGCTTGTGATTGTGACTGTACAAGCGCCTATGGCACAATCAATCTTAATGATGTAAACACACTTGAAAGAAGTCAGTAAATTGACCCTTCAGCTGCAGATAATAAAGATACGAAAAATTCTTGCTTGCTTGGTTGTTGTGTCAGATAGTAACTTTGTCAGAGTTTGTCAGGCTGCCTAAGGGCCTCTGACATGGTTTAACAACTGATATAAATCAATAATAGCTGGGACCGACAGCTTATAAAGTGCCCTCCGAAGTGTGGAGTGATGGCAAACCACACATAACTTGTCAATGTCGAGGAGCCCAGGACCAAAACCGGTATTGTTGGATTCTAACTTGCACTAGTATACCGCTAGCCTACCATCGCTCAGAAATCTTATAATTTGCCATTAAGAACGAAAAAGATTATTTAAAAAAAAATGGTTTACTTAAAATTACTAACAAACAAAGAAACAGACAACTGTATGTTTGCTCGCGCATCACGTTAAAACTACTGAACCGATTGCGATGCAGTTTACAATATTGGATAGCTTAGGGTATGACTTAAAAACTGGTGTAATTGGTATCCCAATCTGATGAGTAGAAGCCGAGCAATCAATTAAAAAGTAATTGTCAGCCGAAGAAATTTTGATCATATGTTGGTATATTGGTATTTTAGGTCTAGGTATTAATTAGCACATGAGTACTTTTAACCTAGAGAAATGATTACGCGTGTGAAGCCGCAGGCATCAGCTATGTATAAGTAAACCGAAAAAAACTAATCAAATATTATCATCAAAATATTTGAAGAAACTTAATTAATAATTAACAAAAAGTACCTATTTTTAAAACCATTGTTAAGTTTAACAAAAAAAAGTATTCAGAAAATGCCTCTCAAAACTAAAATTCTTCTGAAAATCTTTGGCCAATTGTGAATTATGGCTATGATAAACACATGGGCAACTGTATTAATTGTTTTATTTGATGGTTTATTGAAACAAACCACTTTGACCCATTAATAAAATTCTCCGATATTTTGTTTAATCTTCCATACTTTGTTACGTTGTCACTAACTACCAAAAAATTATACCATGTTGGATAGGTAGTTGTTTTTTGAGCCAACATGTAGTTGTTTTTTGAATAATCTACAGGTTAAGTCACTATGTGTTTTTTAGAATAATACAGCTTTTTTGTTGAAGAAATTTACACAAATGATCAAACTTGCTTAGTTTTAGACCCCTGATTAAAAAACTTTTGCAGATTATTCTTATTTTATTATACACAATTCTTTGTTACTGTTTTCTCAAACTAAAAACAATAATGTGTTCTTTAGAAATATACAGCTTTTTTTTTGAAGAAACTTACACAAATCATCAAACTTGCTTAGTTTTAGACCCCTGATTCAAAAACTTTTGCAGATTATTCTTATTTTATTATACACAATTCTTTGTTACTGTTTTCTCAAACTAAAAACAATAATGTGTTTTTAAGAATAATACAGCTTTTTTGTTGAAGAAATTTACACAAATGATCAAACTTGCTTAGTTTTAGACCCCTGATTAAAAAACTTTTGCAGATTATTCTTATTTTATTATACACAATTCTTTGTTACTGTTTTCTCAAACTAAAAACAATAATGTGTTCTTTAGAAATATACAGCTTTTTTTTTGAAGAAACTTACACAAATCATCAAACTTGCTTAGTTTTAGACCCCTGATTCAAAAACTTTTGCAGATTATTCCTATTTTATTATACACAATTCTTTGTTACTATTTCTCAAACTAAAAACAATAATGTGTTTTTTAGAAATATACAGCTTTTTTGTTGAAGAAACTTACACAAATCATCAAACTTGCTTAGTTTTAGACCCTTGATTCAAAAACTTTTGCAGATTATTCTTATTTTATTATACACAATTCTTTGTTACTGTTTTCTCAAACTAAAAACAATAAAAAAGATTGTTTTTTTTAAAAGGTTCCTTTATTATTAATTTTTATGGTTTTATGGTGAGTCTATCTGTCAATTTACAAAAAATAATGAAATAAATAATATCTCAAAAATGGTTGACTTTTGCCTGAGGCATTACTGGGTTATTTGATAGTGGACAGCAAGTTCTAACACCTTGCCACGGGATCATGACCAATAACCCTTTATAGGTCTCCGGCGCCGCCCGCAAACACTTGCCCCTGCGCCTCCTCTATGTACGGATCTTTAATAACTTTTGTATATTTTGTTTAATATATCACACCTATAATACAGTCCATTTATTCTTTTATTATCCACCAGTTGTCCTTTAACAGGAGTAGGACCAGCCCTCGGGAACTACTGCACTATTGTATTATTTTCTATTTTGTTATTCTATTCTATTGTTTCCATTTCAGTTAGTTTGGCTTCAGCAACATGATGAACCCTCAGTATCCGCCTCCAGGGCAGAACAACAATGCACCAGCCAACCCCCTTGGGTTCCCGCCCTCCCAGGACTACAACGGAGTCAACGCTAACTACAACTCCATGCCCCCAAATGGGCCACAGATGCAGAAGCCATTTGATCAGAACGAAATGACGCAGAAGATGCAGAATATGAATATTAACGGACCTCAAGGGTTTCCGTCAATACCGCAGTCACAGCTGCCTCCTGGGCAATTCCCACCTGGTGCTTATCCTCCGACGTCAAATTTTGGGCCTGCACCGCCTGGGCAGAGACCACCTGGGGTAATGCCTGGTAGACCGCCAGCGGGCGGCTCTTCGCAGTTTCCCCAGGGTCCGAAACCTCCAACGCCGGGACCTGTGCCGACGTCACATCCGCAAGGATTTGGGCCTCCGCAGCCCCAAAACAGTCAGTTCCCGCCAGGTCCAACGATGCAGCAGAGGCCACCAAGCGCCCAGCAGCAAGGTCCACCGCAGATGCCTTTAGGCCCTGGCCATATGCCGCCACATTCCCAACCTGGTTTACCTCAACCTGGTTCCCAGGCTGGCTTACCATCCCATTCCCAGGCAGGCATACCACCTCAATCGCAACCAGGTATTCCACAGCAGCCAAGCTTACCTCCGCAAGGAAGTCGACCTCCAAACCAAGGATTGCCTCCATTGGGTCCTCCACAACCAGGACAGGGGCTCCCAACCCAACATGGACAACCAGGTCTGCCCCCACAGCAAGGCTTACCCCCTCAGTCTCAGACAGGGCCAATGCCGCCCAGACCTGGTATGCCCCTACAATCTGGTCAGATGCCGGGTCAACCTGGTCAAATGCCAGGTCAACCTGGTCAAATGCCCAGTCATCCTGGTATGCCGCAGTCAAGATCCGCTCAAGGTCCTGGACTTCCTCCACAACCTGGAATGCCACCTCAGCCTGGTCAGTTCCTAGGACAAGGCCCTCCACAGCAGCAAATGTCTGGTCAGCAGGGGCTACCACCTCAGCCTGGGCAGCATCCCTCACAGCCTGGTTTCCCGCAGCAACCTGGACAGATGACAGGTCAGCCTGGTCTTCCACCCCAACCGGGCCAGACTGGCTTACCCCCGCAACCTGGTCCAATGTCTGGACAAAGTTTACCTCCACAGCCTGGAGGATTCCATCCGCAACCTTCACAGCCAGGGTTCCCTCCACAACCTTCGCAGCCTGGCTTCCATCCGCACCCTGGCCAACCGGGCATGCTGCCTCAACCTGGCCAGATGCCAGGCCAGCCTGGATTACCTCCGCAACCTGGCATGCCACCGCAGCCTGGCTTCCAGCAGCAGACGATGCCAGGCCTTCCACACATGCCGCCGCCGCTCTCGCAGCAGAGGCAGCAGTACCCGGGCATGCCACCCGTGGCTGGTGGTCCCCCTGGACCCACTGGACCCCCTGGACCTCCTGGACCACCCACTAGTGGAGCTTATCCTGGTGGTAAGTTTCATGCTTCTCACAATCCAATCATTTTTATCTTGTTTGACATTCAATATAACACGAAAATAGGCTAAACAGAACCGATTTCGACATGTTTTGCGCAAAGCTGAACACAGCAATGGTTAAGATAGTATTTAAAAAAAAAAACAGCTTTGGCCGTTATCTCGAGTTATCTGTTTGATTTTCTATGTCTACTGCGATTTTCATATATTTAGAACTATATAAGAGAAATGAGATTTTAAATCTTCATCAAAAAATACGAAAGCGTCATCATGGTCACTTCTATACTAAAGCAATAAGTACGAAAAAAGTCTGAACAGAGAAGGTCATTAAAAAAAAAGGTCTAAAGTACCTAAAATAAGCTACGGAACAAGAGTATAACATTAAAAAAAAACGTGTCTATCTGTCTGTATGTTTTCACTCTTGGATAGCATAGGGTTTGACTTAAAAACTGGTGTACTTGGTATCTCAATCCGATGAGAAGAAGCTGGGCAATAGATAAAAACTTTTTGACTGCTAAATGAATTTTGATCAAATGTTGGTATTTAAGGTCTTGGAATAGCAAATAGAGTACTTTTAACCTAGAGAAATGACCACACGTGCAAAGCCGCGGGTACAGCTAGTACAGTATAATTATTAGAAGCCGGATATTTTAAAGCGAGGCTAGCTAGGTTTAACATGAACCCTCTATCTCCAGGCATGCCATCAATGCCAGTCCCCGGCCAGCAGCCGGGCTACCAGCAGCCTCCGTCCGGGTACCCGCAGCAGTACCAGCAGCCTGCATTCCCGGGGCAGCAGCCAAGCTTCCCCGGCCAGCAGTACCAGCAGCCGCCGCAGAAGAGACTCGACCCTGACCAGATGCCCAGCCCGGTAGAGACAAGAGATTAGCCAAATCCTAATAATTACCATTTGACAAATTTACGCGAAACGTTGGTTGCAAAGTTGTGTTTTGGATGTTGAGGGATTAGTTGATAAAATGTTGTACTATTTTCGTGAAATAGAATCCTATTCCTGTGATAAACAAGTAACAATATACAGTTGTACGAACACGTTTTCTTATGTTGTTATAATTTCATAAATAACTAGCTTAAAAGCTAAAAAAACACGTCTGCCCTGCCAAAAAAGAACTTAGCCAATAAATTATATGCAGTTGGAATGTGCTTATCAAAACCTTCAATTTGATACCCATATTGTAAAATTAGAAGTTATTTTTTCTCTCTTTTTTAAATAGAGCCATATTGCCGCCATATAGGATTATTAAAAAAAATAGCCTATGTTACTCGGAGGGATGTAAGGATTCTAACGATACCCCATACGTCTAAATCTGTTTAGGCATACAAACATACATGAATGCTAAAAACATAACAATCTTTTTTGGTCAGTCGTGTAAAAAAATCATTATTTTCTTGTACATTTAGATTTGTTAGTATCACGCGGAAGATATTTAAACTTAGATTTAGTGAAAGTTTTTGTATGCATTGCTTTTTAGATATCTTCTGTCAGCCAAGGTGCAGGGAATATCTATATTTATATATCTATCTATACTTATAATAAAGCAATAGGAACGAAATAGCCTATACAAAGAAAATAATTTAAAAAAAAAAGGTCTAGGGTACTTAAAATAAGCTACAGAACCAGTACCAGTGTCTTTCTGTTTGTCTGTATGTTTGTTAGCGCATCACGTAAAACTACTGGATCGATTGCGATGCGATTTTTAGAGTTGGATAGCTTAGGTTTTGACTTAAAAACTAGGGTAGGTACTTGGTATCTCAATCCGGTGAGTCAAAGCCTAGCAATAAATAGAAAACTTTTTGACGGCTGAACGAATTTTGATGTAATGTAGTATATTGTTCTTTATAGGTATTTTTGGTCCTAGAATAACACATATGGGCTACTTTTAAATGAAATGATCACGCAGGCAAAGCTAGTATGAAAATAAAAACGTTGATTCACATGAGAATAGAGCATTTCAAAAAAAAAGTGTTCATATAAATTTACGTTTGTGTAACAGCAGAATTTATTTGCACGATTATTTTTATGTTCATTGTACACATATTTTTATGTTCATTGTACACATATTTTTATATTCATTGTACACATATTTTTATGTTCATTGTACACATATTTTAATACTTACTGCTTTATTTTAGGTACAGGTTTGGATATGGACCCATATCCAAACATGTTTTTTTTTTATTTCGTATGTCCGTTACTTTAGGAAACGGAAACCTATAAAATCCATAAGATAGATTACCGGTTGACATCTCTCTGAAAATCAATTCATGCTTCCATGCTAATATAGTTATAAAAGCTAAAGTAATTCAGTCTCTCTGTCTGTCTGTTACATTTTCATGACATAACAGCTAAACCGTTCTCGATGAAATTTGATAGACATAGTTTGAACCCTGGAAAAGGTCATGGGAACTTTTTATCGGGATAAACTGTTGACCGCGCGTACGATGTCGCGGGCAAAAGCTAGTCAGTGAACAGTGTCCATCTCCATAGATCCAAGTGATGAGCGACGACCAGAGCAACCGCGGAGGTCCGTTCGTCACCAACGACAAGGGCCTCGTGCCGCCGCTCGTCACTACAGACTTCTGTGCGGACGACAAGGGGAACGCCAGTGAGTATCCAGACACCACAGATCCAACATAGATGGCAGCAGAGCAGGACTTTTAGCAGTCGTTGCTTTGGTTGTCGTATGAGGTAATGCTGGCCTCTGGTGTCAGGCCCCCTGAAGGTCTCTGCACCATTGCTATCCATACCAATATATAAAAGTGAAACGTCTGTTTGTTTGTATGGGGAGTTTTAACGCGATATCAGCTAGAAGGATTTTGATGAACTTTGAAATGGAGATAGCTTATACCCTGGAATAAAACATGGGATACTTTTTATTCCGAAAAATTGTTAGTTTCCATGGGAATACTGGAAAATGTTGATTACATGCTGTAAGGAACGGTTGCCATGGAAACGAAATAATAACAAGTCTGTCAAAAAATATCAAGCGCGTTCGTGCTCTACTTTTGCATTGGTTTTTAATATCCTAAAATAACATAGGATGCTTTTTTCGGGATAGACTAGTCCGCGCGGACGAAGTCGCGGGCGGGAAAGCTAGTTAATCAATAACAGCCGGGGGGCCGGGACCGACAGTTTAACGTGCCCTCCGAAGCACGGAGCGATGGAAATAATTGGTTGCGGAGCCCAAGACCGAACCCGGTATTGTTGGATACTAAGTCGCACAAGTGTAATGCTAGGCTACCATCGCTTAGCAGTCATTAAGCCACTGACTGCCTGACAAACTTACACCAGAGCCCAGCTCTACCTTATACAAAAACAAGCACAATATAAATAATATATAACCCCCATCAGCTTTTAAATAGAAAAAAACGCATCAAAATTGGTCCATTCGTTTGGGAGCTACGCAATGCCTCAAACAGACACTGATACAATGATACATACATACACACCCTAAACTTAAAACACCCCTCTTTCCTCTCTCCTTTTTAGTTCGGGTGTTAAAAAACAAACCAATCTAAAGTGGCAGTAGGCAGGACACGTATAAAGGTATAGTGTTCCTATGCTGTGTGTGTTATTCTCTCAAACAAAACAAACTGCTATCTAACGCATGATGTTCAATACATTATTACTACTGAAACCATAAAACCAACATACTTACCTTAATAGCAATTTGCTACGATTTTGATGCCAACGATTTGTTTTGTTTAATCATAAGTACAAATTTTAAAACACAGGGGACATTTACCCATAAAAATAACTAAGCAGCAAAGTCAAATAATTAGTAGCAGATTGGTAACAAAACAAACAGCAATCCACAGGTCGAAACTTGTAGAGACTAATATATTAAACTGACTGAGAGTGTTCGAGCGAGAGCAATCCGTACGCGCTCTCGGTGACACCGCTCAAAACGAAGCCACGCAACGTCTCGAGATTCTCGGTGCTTTTTGGCCGAGGCCAGAATCTCGACTAATTTTTTGCCAAGAATCTCAGTCGTACTTTACCTGACAGACAGATAACGCACAGCCTAAACTTGTGGACCTAGAGATTTGAAAATTTAGAGGAAATATTCCTTCAGTACCAGGAAAGCACTAAGGAGAAAATTTCTAAAATAAGGGGTTTGAAATTGGGTAGGAAAGTTTGCGCGCGATCAAAGCCGCTGGTTAATAATAAAATAGTTGTTTTTAAAAGTAAACCGTATCCGTGACTTTAATGATACTTAACATCGTTGTTTTGTTTCAGGTCCAAGATACATACGGAGTTCAATGTACACAGTGCCAGTCACAGCTGATCTGTTGAAGCAGACGGCCATGCCCTTCTGTTTGGTTGTAAGTACTAACACAGTTAAGAGTTAAGTGCAGTTAAGAGTGAATAGGTATCTACTAGGCAAGCGTGCTATACCTTCGACCACATCATCGCTTTCCATCAGGTGAGATCGTGGTCAAACGATTGCCTAGTCCGTAATAAAAAAAAAAAAAAAGTTTCCTGATGTAGATGCCAAAATCGATAAACACGGTTATAAGGATGCCATCAAATCAATAATATTTCTATATTAATATTATCAAGAGGAAAGATCTCATTGTTTGTATGTTTGTTTGTAATGAATGGATAAACTGAAAAAATACTGAACTGATTTTAAAAATTCTTTCACTTATAGAAATCTACATTATCAGCGAGTAACGTGGGCAATAATTTATTTTTCAAAAAATTTGATTTCTCTACGAAAATTGCAATAATGTAACCAAATGTATCAAAAATACAGAAGGGAATGAAATGTTGCCATGGAAGCTAAATACTAGCAAGTCTGTCAAGTACGTGAGTAATAATGCAGTAGTCTATGGTCAAAAAACACCACGATCGTTGCTGCCAAATATTTTGTATTACGTTTACTGGCATATTTTTATTAGAAGTTATAAAATATATAAAAAGGTTTTAAGTTATAAAATGAAAAAGTAAGAAAAACGCCGCGGTGTGAGCACTACCCGTGCGAATCCGGGGCGAGTCACTAGTCAATAATAAACTCACCTATAATTAGCATACATATTTAACGACCGGTTGACTAAATTATTAGTGATCCTGACTATGAAGTCAACGGTCGTGGGTTCGAATCCCGCTAGGTGCAATCTTTTGTATGATAATCAGAAATGTTTGTTTTCGAGTCATGGATTTAATATTCGTATCTATGTATGTCTATCCGTTGTCTAGTACCCATAATACAGGGTATCCTATTTTGGGGCTAGGTAATTGGTGGGAATTGTCCCGAATATATTTATATATTCTTATCACAGTGAATGTGTTTACAATATGAGAGGTTCCGAATTCAAAATTTGGTCACGGTTTAATACACACAAGCACAAAGTAAAATGTATGTAACCCCCGACCCCTCTCCATTATAGGTATGAACCATCTCGATCACATCAGCTTTTTAACAGAAATAAACATCAAAATAGGTTCATTCGTTTGGGAACTACGATGCCTCAGACAGACACAGATTCATACACACTCAACTTATACCCCCCTCTTTAGTCGGGGGTTAAAAACTACGCAAAGTTGGGCAAAAATAAGAAAGGTGTGCCGTTGTTCAAGTAAATGTTGGTACCTAACTGTAGCAGTTTATCTCAAACTTGTTCAAAATATCACCAATGTATAAACTACAATTTGAGCTCCTTTCATTTTGAATTCATGTTGTAGCATTGTTGCAAACCCAAAAATAACCGATTTTGTGCGCACGGGCGCATTCTGGTCAAGCGTTCATGCGCACCATTTTGCACCGAAATCCCAGCGTCATATTCAACTTGACGCAAAATCAAGTGGCTCCACGAAATACACACGACATGCTAAGTACCTGTAATACAAGAATAGTTGATCTCACAGTCTTGTCCTCAACCACTGACTATAAACATCTCTTTTTTCGCTCAAAGTTTGTTGATTGAGCTCTGCATTCGCAGTGATACTGATCTCTCTTTCTATTGCGACTGACTAGAGCTAGATAGATAGAGCAATCGATGGCAAGCGTGGTATTTCAATCCAGAACTTCAACATCAAACAGTAAATAATCAGCTTCATTGAATACCGCCACAAAAAATTCCTTGTTTTGTACTGCTTTTTGATTAAATAATGATCTTTCAAAAGGAGGAGGGAGGTTCTCCTCGTATTTTTGTGTGTTGTAACTCATATCTGCATATCTCAGAGATTTCTAAACACATTTTAGACCTCTAGGTGGTCCCACATTTATTTAAATTAAAATTGGTTCATTAGTTTTTAATTGATCCATTTGAGGCCGATTTATAGATTTAGTGAATTATATTTCTAAAACAAGTCAGCTCACAGAATTAAAAACTAAAAACTATGTTAATTTTTCATATCGATTAAAGTTATGAAAAAAATAAAGTATGTTTTTTTTAATCTTATTTTTTGGTATTTTTCCCCTTGCTTACTACAATGTTTGTTCCCAGCTATCCCCAATGGCAGAACCGGTCGGCGCAGAAGCCCACCCCCCTCTCCTAGACTTCGCAGCACTCACCGGATCCCCGACGATGGGCCCCGTGAGATGCTCGCGCTGCAAGGCCTACATCTGCCCCAGCATGAAGTTCGTGGACGCGGGCCGGCACTTCCACTGCGCGTTCTGTAAAGCTACCACTGAAGGTGGGTGGTACTTAGATGTTAATGTACGCAGTACACATTGTGACCTCCGTTTGAATGTAGGCCTCTGTTACAGAACACAACATCATCAGTTACTTGCAGATGGTCGGCCTATGGTGGGGGCCTTCCTACGCTCTATCGGTTCCACGATCTATGTGGCCTGGCCCTTGCCACTTCAATTTGTTAGTTCTGAGATCTATACCGGGAACTTTAGTTCTGCAGATTTCCTCATTCTGGATCCTCATGCTAGCTCCATAGCTCATTGGATTACCGAGAGCGATGAAAGCGGAGTGATATACTAGTGTGAGTTAGTATCAATCGATACCGGGTTCGGTCCTCCGCCCCGCACCAATGTCTTTTCTAAGTTATGTGCGGTTTTCCATTGCTCCGTGCTTCGGAGTACACGTTACACAGTCGGTCCCGGCTGTTATGTCGTTATGCCACGCCAGACGCTCTTGTATTGACTAAATCTGTCACCAGAAGCCATCACTTCGTTATACGACAATAAGCAAGCATTGCATAACTTTGAGCTTATGAGTGAGTTATATGTTTGTTACTTATTCACCCTGAATCGGCAGAACGGATTTCGATGAAATTATGTATGTTAAGGAATAACACATAGAACTTCATCATCATCACCATCATCACTCACGCGTGTAACCGCGGAGTGCTGCTAGTAATTTATAATGTTAGCCATAATGTAGAAACTCTCGTCAATGAATATCTGTTCCGTTTCAGTGCCGATGGAATACACGCAGTACATCAACAGCATGCAGCAGTACGGGCGGGTGCCAGCGGAGATGGCGCTGGGAACGTACGAGATCGTCGCCACCAAGGAGTACTGCAGAGTAAGTACACGCAGTACATAAACAGCATGCAGCAGTACGGGTGCGTGCCGGCGGAGATGGCGCTGGGAACGTACGAGATCTTCGCCACCAAGGAGTACTGTAGAGTAAGGCACAGTATTTTTTCTCACAAACAAATAAACAGATATTCCCCTATAAGTATAATCATAAGAAACGGGATAATTACCATGGATACTTGCAGGCGAAAAAAAGAAGAATTGTCGTCCCTAATACGCGAGGTGATACTGTAAGGCCTACTGTCCACGGACGCGTAGCTTCATAGACGCGTATTCGTCACTATACGCTTGGTGTACGCCTGCTCACAGCTTACATACAAAACTATGAAACTCCGTCGACGGAGCGGCTACGTCGCGCTCGCGTCTCTGCATGCATGCTTCATGACGCCTGCCGTACCGCATGTCATACGCCATGGCGTAAATCGAGCGAAAGCACTGTTTATTTTTGTAAAAATGGCGGGAACTGCTGCGAAATTTGTTCAGATATTAGAAAAATATTTGTGTTTGTAAAACAAGAATATTGCTGTATATGCTAGAAAATTTATAACTGAAAAAGCTGCTTATCATGCCGCGATACGAACAATCTACAGTTGTTTTTTTTTTTCTATTTTCGGATGCATCCTATATAATCGTCGTCTTCCGCAATCTCGAATGTATAATATGCCAAAATAACGTCTTCTCGTCCGACGATAGTGTCACAAATGATTGAAAACGTACGCGTCATACGCGCGTAATACGCCTCGTGGACAGGGTTCAGTACGCTGGGCTGCTCAAGCTGTTTGGCGTATTTTGAAGCGTCTATGAAGCTACGCCTCCGTGGACAGTGACACTTAGTGTCACTATCCACGCTTGGTGTAAGCTGTGAGCAGGCGTACACCAAGCGTATAAAGACGAATACGCTTCTATGAAGCTACGCGTCCGTGGACAGTAGGCCTTAGTGTTGTGTGTCGAGATCTAGTTACTAAGGAAGGTGTGAACAATGGTACTGGTGTTGTGCGTAATAAAAGAGTGAGAAAGAGGGTTGACCATTTTGTCTGCCCTTAAAAACTATTCCACCCGCAGTTACTTCTGTTATCTGTGATCATGGCGTTTGCAACAGTGCCGAAATATCGGGAACTCATTACAAATAGTATCCATGGTAAATATCCCTTTTCTTATGATTATAATTATAGTGTACGTGACCATGTCAGTTTTAAAAAGATATTCCCCTTCTTTATTTTGTAAAACAGGCATTATATAAGTAGGTATTGACCCTTCTATCTCTAAGACAAGTAAGGTTGGGCGCTCATTGACACATCAACGTGCCAAACTGAGCTGGGTCTTAAAATATACTCTAAAATGAACCTTATTTCCAGAACAATACGTTGCCCAATCCGCCGGCGATAGTGTTCGTGATCGATGTCTCCTACAATTCGGTCAAGACTGGCCTCCTCGACACCATCTGCGAGAACATCATGGATATAATTGCGGTAAGGAACATTTTCAAAATTTGGTTGTATATACTGTAAACTAGCACCTTTATGGGCATAAGGTCGAGCAGCACGCTCGTCTGATGGTAAGAGTTACGCCTGCCCATAACAGTTCCAGTGCCTCCCAAAACTGGTTGAATAATCAGCGCTCGTCACCCTGAGAGATTGGTTGTTAAGTCTCATTGCCCAGTAATTTCGCTGGAAACATTGCCCTTCAAACCGAAACACAAATGTTTATACACTACTGCTTGGCGATCGAATATCAGACAAAAGTGTGGTACTTCCCCAGGCGGCCTTTTGTGTAAGAGACCTACATCTACAAATATTACCGTTTCTTAACAAATATTGTTCCTAACACAAAAATAACACATATACACATTCATAGTTTACTAGGATTCCCAGTGTCGTGGGTGGCATACATACACAACACACCACATACATACACGATCAGAAAACAAACACTAAAAAGAAAAATGCTTTGTGTGCTTTTAGCCAGTGTCAAGTCTAAAAATAAATTTTATGTTCTAATTTTTTAAACCCCGACTGCAGAAAAGAGGGGAGTAATAAGTTTAATGTGTGTATCTGTGTGTCTGTATGTGGCATTGTAGCTCCCAAACGGATGGACCGATTTTGATGCGGTTTCTCCTGTTTGAAAGCTGATGTAATCGAGATGGTTCTTAGCTATAATTTATGTGCCGGAGGTTATTAAATTTTTTAATTTCATTTGTTTCAATTAAATAGACCAAATGTCGAATCCTAATCAGTCAATAGTGTAACCAAGTCACAGTCAAACTCACGATTAATTTATGTGGTGGACACTTTCTGAAACTTCCTAGGGAGTTCCGGAGAGAACACGAAACTCCCCGTTTTTTGCCAGCAGGCAGGCAGGGTCCAGCCAGGCTTCGAACCCGGGACACTAAGCTCAGCAGGCAGAGGCACTACAAACTGCGTCAAATAAAGTATTGATCTACTTTTCAGGCGATGCCCAAAGACGAGCAGACAGGCAAGAGTTGGACCCGCGTCGGTTTTATCACGTACAGCTCCACTGTACACTTCTACAATATCAAGGTAAGCTGTGCCGTTATAACACTTTAGTTTGCTTCGCTGTAGTCAGTTTAAAAAACAGTAAAAACCAACCGGCCGACGGCGTGTCGGACACACTCATGGACTTAAGATTCCCAAGCCAGCACCTTAAGCTACTCAACTGTGCAAACCGCATTGCAATTGGTCAAGTAGTTTTTACCAGACTAAATTACAGTTTCTCTGAAGGACAAGATTCGTAATGAAAATATCCGACGAAAAACCAAGGTAACCGTCATAGCAATGACATTAGAAACATGACATTAGGTAAGAACAACTTTGAGAAGGTAGCCAACAGAAGAATTCAGCTGGGTTGGATAGGATTCGGCAAGCTTCGTCAAGTCTTCTCGTCGTCCATATCACTTCTCGTCGTCCATATCACAGTGCCTGAAGACAAAAGTCTTCAATCAGTGTGTCCTACCAGTCATGACCTACGGAGCTGAAACGTGGACACTCACGGATAAACTAGTCCACAAATATACAGGTGAATTTTTCAAGTGGGCGTGGTTGGATAAATCAGAAACTATGAGGAATAGCGAAAAGTACTCAAAGGTGTCTTGGGCCCGATTTTGATGAAAACTATAACTGCATCTATGGATTTTTGAAAAAAAAAACAATAGAATCGAACACGTTGATTTTGGAAAAAAAAACACAGACTTTATTATTACACCATTTGATAGTGTCGCTAATAAGGATTGAATTCTGGGAAGAAATGACATTCGGCAAACTTAAGATAAGTTAACAACAAACCTGTATAGTGGTTCAGCGAGCTATAGAGAGATATGTTTGGAACACAACATATCTCTCAAAACATATCACTATCTAACATATCACTGAAGGACAAGATTCGTAATGAAGATATCCGACGGAGAACCAAGGTAACTGACATAGCTCAAAGGATAAGCAAGCTAAAGTGGCAGTGGGCTGGTCACATTTCCCGAAGAACCGATAACGGTTGGGGTAGACGATTTCTCGAGCAACCACGTCTAGGCAAACGTAGTGTAGGACGCCCTATGGCCAGGTGGAGTGACGACCTGCGAAAAGCGGCTGGAAGAAAGTGCATGAGGCGAGCTGAAGACCGAGCCCAGTGGCGAGCATTAGGAGAGACCTACGTCCAGCTGTGGACAGGTATAGGCTGATGATGATAATAAAAAGACGGTAATTTGTTAATCAGCCTATGTATGTCTGTAAGTCAGTTCCTTTGTGGCGCTCTAGAAGCCAAACGATTTTGATGATTCTTACGTCAATCGATTTGTCTTAATCTTGCAGGTGTGACTAAATAACTTCAGAGCGGCCAACCCGTCATACTTTTTATACAAACGCTCGTACGTGATTATGGCGTTGTAACCCATGTTTCTTTGAAATTCTTGAACTAACAGGTATCTTGTACACTGTGTGTAGGTTTCTACTAAAGCTAAAAATATAAATTTGGAGAAACAAATTCAGTGTAAGCCTCCAAAAATCTGCTTTTTCGCACGAATTTTACCTTAACTTTGCCCGTTCATAATTTACTTATAAATTGTAAAAGAAAAGAATATATCTACGTAGAAACCTCGCACATGTTATGGAGATTCTAAATGAAAAACATTTATTTCACAAACTTATAAGGATTACTCAAAAAGGCGTATTTCCTGGAACAAGTTTTATGAAATTTACGCACACTATTTTTCATTCAATGTTGTTATTATTATTGTTATAAAGCGGAAGTTTCCGAATGCCAACCGAGGGTTCAGACGCTATCTCTCTCTTTTCCTTTGTCTCCTTTTTCAAACATTGCGCTGGATGAAACAACATGCTTTTCGACCATGCTCGCGTTACGTTAAGACGCAGACATGAGATTTTATGAGACTCTTCAGACAACTTATTGAATATTAAATATCAATAAAACGGCTAAAAACTCACGAAAAAGAAGGTCGGAAATACTCCGACCAATTTTTTGACTATTTTGGAGTCCTTCATCTGGGAGTGTTATGCCGACAAGCCGCGACGAGCGCTACGAACGTCAGCACGCAACTGACGACGCGTGCGTGGCGCGGGCGGCCCAGTGGCTAACACTGAACTAACTTATTGAATGCCAAAGGTTTATACAAGTTTCCAGCTTATTATCTCTCATTCCGAGGTTGACCCTTGTTTATGGCTTATTTGACTGGATCATATTATGTAAAACTATTGTGAGCTAGTACCCTAGTTGTTTTTATAAAGTTCTTTTCTTTATGAGTTAGAAGGGGTGCCACTCAAGCAAAAAGGTATTAAAGGTATTTTAATATTAAATAAACCTCATTATAATATTAAAATACATATTCAACGAGACCTCTCGATGGGGTTACACAAAATAGTTTTTCTTCATCGCTTATCATGTATGGGAGCTATTGAAAAAAAAACTTTTTTATATTTAGAGGTTTTATACTCGTATATCTATGCATGTGCCAAATTAATTACCAAGTCATAATCGTTTCTGAATAAACCGGCTGTGACCTTGGGTTCCTTGTAAACTCCTACGGAACACTAAAAAACAAAAAAAAAAACACCAAATTTATTTATGAATTTGTCCAGGGCACGCTAGCCCAGCCGCAGATGCTTTCGGTCGGCGACGTGGCGGACATGTTCGTGCCGCTGCTGGAGGGATTCCTGTCCACGCCCGAAGACAGCGGGCCCGTGCTGCAATCGCTACTGCAGCAGCTGCCGACGCTGTGCAGGGACAACAAGGAGACAGAGACCATCCTGTTACCCGCCGTGCAGGTCAGTACAACAGTGCAGGAGGGGTTCCTTTCCACGCCCGACGACAGCGGGCCCGTGCTGCAATCTCTGCTGCAGCAGCTACCGACGCTGTGCAGGGACAACAAAGAGAGTGACCATCTTGTTACCCGCCGTGCAGGTCAGTACAACAGTGCTGGAGGGGACCTTTCCACGGCCGAGGACAGCGAGCCCGTGCTGCAAACGCTGCTGCAGCAGCTACCGGTGCTATGCAGGGACAACAAGGCGACAGATACCATCCAGTTACCCGCCGTGCAGGTCAGTACAACTCTGCTGGAGGGACTTCAGAAAAGGAGACGGTTATATGTTCGGCTGTATGTATGTTTTATTTCATCTACAATTTGTCTGGACACAAGATTCAGAGACTTAAACAGTATATTAAACACTGAATATTATCGATGAAAAAAAATTAGATAAGGTAGGTGTAACCCCACACCCTATTAATGGTAGGTGTGGTCTTTGTTTTAAGTGTAATAAATAATTTTGATTATTATTAACAATGAATGTCTAAAGAAGCAGAGGCCTTCCAGACTGAAAATAGACTCATTTAAGTGTGAAAATAATACTTTTTGAGATAATAACATTTTACTAAAAATATTTACACAAATCATGGCCAAAAAATGCTTTGTGTGAAATTAGTAGCTCGATCAACGAATGGCCCAAAAGGGGGTGTAGAGTGCGTGAGCAGGTACCTATGCGATTCCTTCAGAAACTTGTTCAGGATGCTATGGGAGTGATCATACTAAAAGTCCTGACGTCTAGGTGGTGAGCCGGAGTGGGGAGGGGGGAACAAAGTTTCCACAACTCTTTTATTTACTGGGCTATAGTGTCACAATCAGGTATTTTTTCCGATTTTATACTCTACTTCAAAAACGGATTGTATACGATCATAGAAAATATAAATATACCATACAGACTATACTTATTTAATTTTCGCAATAAACATTTCCAAACATATTTTTGAAATCTTATTGGTTACATTGTCAGGCGGGTCTAGAAGCGCTGAAGGCGGCGGACACGTCCGGCCAGCTGCTCGTGTTCCACACGTCGCTGCCGACGTACAACGCGCCCGGGAAGCTCATCAACAGGGAGGATCGGAAGCTGCTGGCTACTGATAAGGAGAAAACTATATTGAGTGAGTTAATTTCACTATCATTGTCTTATTAAGGTATTGTTTCTGAGACATAGACCTTCTTTCGTATAGCAGATAGCAGATCTAGGTTGATGTTGATGTACTTTGATCTCGAATATCACAGAAATGCGACACTTTAGAATACTAGTGTAATTACATTTTTTGTTTGTGTTAAAGTCGTCTATGGATTTATTGAGTGGCCGCGTTTAAAAAAAATGTAACACTAGTAATATACCAGGCTCCATAGTAAAATGTAAGGACCGCTTTCACAGATACATATTTTATAATTTAAGTTTTTATTATTTTTCAGTTATAAGATTAAGCCAAAATGTGAAAAATAATGTCAGTCCGTACCACTAGTTAACTAATAATAATTGTTTTGTTAACTTCGCCAGACCCAGCGACGACAGCGTACAACGAAGTAGGGCAAGCGTGTTCCGCGGCCGGCGTGTGCGTGGAGATGTTCGTGTGCAACCAGTCGTACGTGGACGCCGCTACCATCGGACAGCTGCCCAGGCTCACGGGCGGTCAGCTCAGGAAATACACTTACTTCACTGTGAGTAAGCACTGATATACTGGCTCTCAGACACAGCAGCGTACAACGAAGTAGGGCAAGCGTGTTCCGCGGCCGGCGTGCGCGTGGAGATGTTCGTGTGCAACCAGTCGTACGTGGACGAAGCTACAATCGTACAGCTGCCCAGGCTCACGGGCGGACAGCTCAGGAAATACACTTACTTCACTGTGAGTAAGCACTGATATACTGGCTCTCAGATATCCTGGATATTGATTAAAATCAGAATAAAAACTAGTGTGAGTTAGATAATTATAAAAGAAATGATTTGAAAAAAACATTGCTTTGGTAACATGAAGTTTATTTTAAAAATGATTAAGTTAACTTAAAATACGCTACTGAATAAAAATATAACAATTTCAAATCGTACCTGTCTGTTTGTTCGTCCATCACGTAAAAACTCCTGGACCGATTACGGTGCGGTTTTAACTGTTGAATAGCTTTTATCTTTAATGATTTATTTAATGAATTTTTAAAATCATTGCCGTGCCTGAAGCGGCCTCGGATGACCCGGGAAAATAACATCTGAGGCCAGCACTAACTCATATGACAAGCAAGCAATCATACTAACTGAGCCGCTCGTGTGTTTTTTTTTATGGGGTCAAAAGTAAAAAAAGTACCTTGGTGACTTTATTCATGACGCTATTTCCTTGTCAAATTTCATCCAGATCAATTCAGTCGGGTAGTAGTGAAACGGTTTGTTTGTCGTATGAGGTAGAGCTGGCCTCTGGTGTCAGTTTGTCAGGCCGCTCGAGGGCCTCTGTCATGGCTTAACGACTAGTATTAGTCAATAACAGGCGGGACTGATAGCTTAACGTGCCCTCCGAAGCACGGAGCGAAGGAAAACCTATTGCGGTACCTATTTATTGTATTCGTTTACTTATGCAGTTTTCCTTTACTTTAACTAGGAAAGAAGAGCCTAGGACCGAACCTGGTATCGTTGGATTCTAAGTTGCATATTGGACCGTTAGGCTACCATAAAAAACAGACAGAGGTACAGAAATGCCATCGCATTTGTAATTTAAGTGTGATCTCTCCAACAGTCTGAAATTGACGGCCCCCGGCTGGTGTGGGACGTGCGGCGCGTGGTGTCGCGTCCGACCGCGCACGACGCCGTGATGCGCGTGCGCACGTCCACGGGCGTGCGCGCCACGGACTTCTACGGACACATGTTCATGTCCAACACTACGGACGTGGAACTGGCTGCTGTTGGTACGTCATTAATATCATTTTACAGTGATTTTAGTTATTGTAATTATAATTCATTGAATTTTCACGCTTTTAACGGTTTTATATCACTAGCTGCGACCTGTGGCCTTGCCCGCGTGGTCATTTATCATTCCAGGGCCTGTATACCAAATTGCATTAAAATTCGTTTAGTTTTTTTTCGATTGTTTTGCTTATTCTTGTCGCATTGAGATGTAAATTACCTACATCAAATTTTAAGTCAAATTCTAAGTTATATATAAAACATTTCGCATACAAGTATCAAACAGATAGACATACATAATTTTTAAAAGCTTTTATTTAACTTGTAATGTTTGTATGTTTGTTTAGGTCAAATCTTGCGAGCTGAATTAAAACCACTTCCTCTTATCATACGTTGTTGAATTTTATACATGTTGGTTCAGTTCCGATGACAATGTATTTTTATGGTAAGCATGTCATCGGAACCACAACATGAATCGAAGTTCAGGATTAGCTCCAGATAAATTAAGAAATCCTTTATCTAGATTATTCAACGGTCAACAACAGACACGAAATTTTGTGTATGCATTTTATTATGAAAGCTGGTTTTAAGTTTTACCATGAACCAATCACTTAATGCACTTAATGCTGCACGTTATGCTGCCCTCAGGGTTGAGTCCTGACTAGGGAACTCGTCAATGGTTAACAGCACAGGCACGAAATGTTGTATACGCATTTAATTGTGATAGCCCGTTCTCTAAGTTTCACCATGTCATGGCTACTGCATAAAAGCTTCTTTTTTTAACTAACTTATTAAGTTAGTTAAAAAAAACTAATTTAATAAGTTACTTTGCGGAAATCAATATTTAAAATGAACAAAATACAAAATATGTAGCTTACTTCCGCCAAAACTGTAAGTCAGACAAATGATAAATGGTAAAATTAATACAAGTAAAAATGTAAAACCCCACGCTAAACAAACCCTACCCAAATTGAACTATTGTAAAATATAAATGAAATGAAAGCTAAAGGCCTGGAGGCCAGAAAATAATAAAAAAATAGAGATATTATATTATTGTTTAGTAGTCTCTTAGAATATTTGTTATAATTATCTTAATTTGTTGCTTACTGCTTTATTATAAGTATAAGTATAGATTTTTAATAGCGAAGCCTCGAGCACATTGCTATGCTCGTGGTCTAAATAAAAATATAACCTTTCAGACGCGGACAAGGCTATAGGAATAGAAATCAAGCACGACGACAAACTAACGGCAGAAGATGGCGTCTACATACAAGCCGCTCTGCTTTACACACACAGGTAAGAGGAAAACAGGTAAACGTTATTCGAAGTCAATGGAAGCAGTATTGGGAAGTTGGGTAACGATTTCAAGCTTATAGTTAGCTTATAGTAACAATATGTAGTAATAGATGGCTTCTTGTCTCTAACTATTTATAAGCTCCAAGTCACTCCACAAAGTATGGAGAGAGCTCTGTTACAGATGTTTTTGCGAGATAGAATCAGAAATGTGATGCAAAAGAACTAAAGTTACCGATAACCATAGGGGCAGAAAGGTTCCCGAATGGCGACCAAACTCAAACTCTTTTTTTTATGTAAGTAGGCAACAACATTATAACATACCTTTATAATTCAAAACCTTAAATAATTACTGAAAAAGAATTAAAACAAATAGTTTGGAAAACTATACCACATAACTATAATTTGTCCTAAAATAATGTGTACTGTGACTACTTTCATCTCATATTGAGTCTACGGGTGCTTCGGAAATACGCTCGTTAGAGAAGAGATCGCTACGGGAAGTCATTTTTGTTAATACTTTTTTATATGTCTGTTTACAGTTTTTTTTATATTAATTCTAATATTTTAATAATAATTTTATTTTCATTCAGACTACTCCGAGACTGTTGATTTGCATATTGCGAGACAATACTTCAAATAAACCAAGTGCATTCACAAAAATATTCAAAATTCAAATTCAATGATTTCAAACACTTTCAACTTACATATTTGAAGGGTTTCTAAACTACAAGTAAACAAAACTATTGTTCTTTCTTAGTTATAATTGCAATTGCAACACTGGGCTATCTCAGTATTCAGTCAGTGAAAACTTTTTATTTCTAGGTAGTTTATTTCTATAGTTTGTTTTAGTCTTTGAGAATCATCAAAAGCTGTTTATTTTCCAAATAAATAAATAAATGTGTGATCAATTAATCCAGGTCGGGTGAACGTCGGCTGCGGATTATAAATTTGGCGCTGAGCGTAGCGCAACAACTCGCAGACGTATATCGCAGTATGGAGCTCGATACTTGCATCAGCTTCCTCACCAAGCAAGGTAACACTGACTGTTTTTTTTTCTTCTCTTTAGTTTACCATTACCAGTTATTATTAGTTATTTAAAAATGCCTCTTTTATTATTAGTTATTTAAAAAAGTGTTTTGTACATAAATTCAAGTCTTTCCCCTGCAAGAAGTATGTAATTCAAAGTCAGAAGATAGCTTAAAAAAAGTATAATTCTTTAGTGTGATTTTAAATATTATGTATGAGACTATTAAATAAATAATGTGCTGGCGAAACAAACTAACAACGGGATAGAAATGGATCCAGTCCCAAATCAACTATACACAATTTTAATTTATATCTTACGAATCTATTGTTTATTTCAGCTGTCGTAGCGCCAGGTAAAATAAAACAAGAAAATTTGTATTTGTCAAAATGTACGTAATAAGAAATACAGAAAAAAAACTGTTTATTTTATTCGTATTGTGTGTATTACATGGCTTTCTGTATAAATTACACTTCTTTGCTCGGGTTTTTTTTAGAAATATTGATATGTAATGTACCGAGTTATTTGTAAATTTGTATACTGCCGTACATTGTTATTCGAACATCAAACGTACCGACGCTTTTCGCAGCGATCATGAAATCGTTAAAAGCTAGACATGGATGTGAAACGAGACGAGTACGATATTATAGCTCTTAATGAAACCTGGCTAAAGAATGAAACACCTTTGCAATACTTTCTCTCAATCCGCATTTTCGTTGCATCGATCACGTCTCATTTCGCTTGCTCCTTTTTTTCTGTGTCCTCGGGCACCGTGCTTGCTGTGCGATATCGAGTGAGCGGTGCTCGAAGGGATTATGATACCCGTAAACGAGCAATATTGTTGGAATAAAACCTGCGAGTATTGTGGGTATTAGCCATTCGTCGGCAATACTTGACGGCAATGTGCCAACACTTAGCACGATAATGATGCTCGTTTACGAGCCTATTTAGACAGATATTATGTGAAAATACAATTATATTTGTTCCAGCGGTGTGGGCGCTCCGCGAACATACTCCGCGCGCCGTCCGCGAAGGCCTATCGACCCGTTGCGCGCGTTCCCTTGCCGCCTACCGGAAACACTGCGCTTCTCCTTCGTCGGCTGGACAGCTGGTCCTACCGGAGTCTATGAAGCTATTACCGCTGTATACTAGCTGTATGCTGAGATCGGACGCTATAGCCGGAGGTGAGTACTATTTTCAATCTTAATGTGTTGTATCTGCTTTTTTAACGTGCATGGAACATGAATTGTGTGTTTTGTTTTCGCGCGTATAAATAGTCCTTGCTACACAGATAGGGCGTAAGAGTTGGTATTTTAAGATAGTATTTCCATAAGAGGTATTAGAGGAAGATTAGAGGTGATATTGAGACAAAAAACATCTATAAGTTTATCTTTGCAATATTATTTGTGGACTTTCACGAGCTTTTATGAGGATGTATGAATAGAATAGTTAAAACTTGCAACAATTTAATGGAGGACTTATTTTTGACCTAATTGGAAAGTTAGTACACATATAGAGACCAGATGACATCGAAATATTTGGACAAATATAAAATAAAGATGCAATCAGGAGTTACAGTACACGTAGAAAGTCTTTAACATTAAAGTGCTAATTTACCGTGATAAGCACATTTTGCTCATGTACATAACTACTTTTTAAAAGCTTCCCTTTTTTAATTAAGTTATTTCCTAATAGTCATGTTTCCGGGGTAAAAATGAAATGGCCCATATTCTTCCTCATGATGCAAAATAATTCATTGTCAAATTTCATCACGATCAGTTCAATCGGTTTATTCGTAAAAAGAGTTTCCTTTCAATTCACAATATTTTTAGTGTGATGTTTCTATAATCTTCAGTAATATTTCCACGATAATGACATTTCCTCGTAGGTCCGGATATATCGTGCGACGACCGCAGCTGCGCCATGTACCGCGCGCTGACGGCGGACGTGCTGACGTCGGTCGTGTACACGTACCCGCGGCTGCTGCCGCTGCACCGGCTGCCGGACGTGCAGCCAAAGCAGCTGAGGGCTTCCATCGACAAGATGCACGATCAAGGCGTGTATTTACTAGGTCAGTAGATCCAGAGCGTAGTGCAGAGGCCTCATGTCGTGCGAGACTGCTGCTACACCATGTACTGCGCGCTGACGGTGGACGTGCTGACGTCGGTCGTGTACATGTACGCGCGGCTGCTGTCACTGCACCGGCTGCCGGACATGCAGCCGCAGCAGCTGAGGGCTTCCATCGACAAGATGCACGATCAAGGCGTCTATTTACTAGGTCAGTAGATTCAGAGCGTAGCGTAGAGGCCACATGCCGTGCGAGACTGCAGCTGCGACATGTACCACGTGCTGACGGTGAATAATGTGCGACCTCTGAACGTTTTTCTTCAAGACCATCTTTGTTTCTATTAAAATTGGTGGATTACTTAGTTTTTAAGGTGGGGACATATTTTTACTAGATGGCACCAAATAAATCTTTACATAATTAAATTCTTGGCCCTACGAGTAACATTGTAATCAGGTTTGAATTAAAACTGTATTTCTGGTTAAGAAACTATACACTGCAAACATATTTTGATCTATAGTTTTAATTGTCAAACTTTTTTTTTAAATTTGGTTCCGTATAAATTTGGATTCAAATTCTTGCGCAATTTTGAAAGGAACGAATACGGTTAAAATGTTAGATTTCCAATTGAAATTTACAATTAAATATAATCATTATATGGTGTTATAACCGCCAATTCAGTTATAAAAAAAATGATTTTAATGGCGCAAAAAAATAATTATGGAGAAATTGATATTAGCGCATTCTAGTGAAACCGGTCATGGAGCATCAACACTTTTAGGGAGCGGACCTTGGTGTAAGAACCGTGCAGAAGAAAAGTTATTAAACTCTGCTACACGCATACTTTCTTTAATAAAACCTCTTCTATTTAAAAGTACAATATTGAAATGACTAAATATTCCAATGTGAATATATGTACCTCTCCTCAGAAAACGGTGTCCACATCCTAATCTGGGTGGGGTCGCAGGCGAACCCAGATTTCGTCCATGACGTGTTCGGAGTATCCTCACCGCAACAAATCGACACGCAGGTAAGCCTGACTGGCCAAGTAAATAACAATCCTATCAGGACGTTGCATTGGTATTTAATATGGCAGTATTCAGTATGGGAATGACGGCATGACAACGTCACTGTGCCCCTCAACGTCATTCAAGTTTTGATATCATGCTTGACGAGTACTAGTAATGTGCAGTAGACTAGCTACATGCGTATACCCGTAAAAGATAGGCATAGAGTACATCGAGTATATGGGGTTACCATCTAGGTAAAAATAGTACCAATATAGTAGGTAAAGTATAAGTTCTGTAGAAAGATTGGAACAGACAGAGAAGAATAGTAAAATTATAGTTTCACTAGTTAAATTATAATATCACGGCTTTGACAATATACGTACGAAATATAAACCGCTACTTCTAACCTCGAAGCGTGCAATGCATGCATGTAAGAATTCAATAGGATTAACTGAAAATGCTCTGATTGTTTTGAATTTATTGAACACTACAGTAAACCACCTAATCTTATTGCGCTTTAAATAAAATAAGCTTTGTACATATAACGAACGCCTAACGCCTTTGTCTGCCTTTGATTTCGTGCTGTAATGAATTCTTACGTTTAAATATTTCTTACAAATGTCTTTAATTAACAACGCATAATGCTGTCCTTTTAAATGTCAATGTTGGTGGACTTCAGAAAACTAATTCAAACCCCAAGTTTTTATGCTAGCTGCACCTACACATTGCGCATAGTAACGTCTTCCAGAAATCTGGAAAAAAGCATGCACATAAAGTCAATTTACTTAATTATAATTAACATTCTCAATTTTCAAACCAAACAGTCTACATGCGTATAACTCAGGTCTTGTGAAAAAAGAATGTTGACTAATGCTTATGTAACCAAGATAATATATCAATCGTCGTAAAATAACGCTATCATGGCTTAAATAAAATTTTAGTACGCACTACCACGCTAGTATGCACTTTACAACATAAAAGAATCACGCACATTTGAGCCCAGATATCTCCGAAAAAATTGTGTACACTACAAATTACTATATACGTAGCTAGCCTAATATTTGTATATACAAACAATAAAAAAAAACATGGCGAATGTTCCGTTATACCTAACGTTTGAAAAATTACCCGTAAGTTCGGGAAATTTTCCCGTACATTTTCTGGTATTCTTAAAATAATTGCAATCCGGCTAAATTGAGAATACCGTAGAAAATGGCTGACATCGCTATTTTTTTTGATGCTACTACAAAATTTTAAGTAGAAATTATTATGTTTTCTGATTGTTTTTACGATATTTAAGAAATATTTGAGTAAGGCATTTTCGTATGTTGCTATTTTCACAACAATGCATAGAAGAAACACTAAAATACACAATTACGTATGAAAGGTTATGTTTTCATATTTTTGCTCACTGCTGCTTTTACAGCCTGCCAAACAGCAATGCACCATTTTAAGATATGATCAAAGAGTATATAAATACTACGTAAGAAGAGACGGGACTGACGTACATTGGAACGGATGTTGTGAATTTTTAAAACGTGCGCTGAGTATAAGTGCAACATAACAAAACTAATGACCATAATAACACTGTATATCGAGCATGTTAGCCAACATGAGGCGCTTGCCGTCTCCCTTGACATATCGAAGGCATTTGATCGGGTCTGGCACGATGGCTTTTTAAACAAGCTTCCCTCATATAGTTTACCTGTTGGCTTATGCAATTGGATAGTTGATTTCTTGAGGGAACAATCTATTCGAGTAGTCTTAGAGGGCTGCTTGTCTGATCAAATGGCTATCAATGCCGGTGTACCTCAGGGATCGGTTCTCTCGGCTACACTGTTTTTACTGCACATTAATGACCTTCTGAAGTCCGGTACCTTTGGGTATGCTGTTAACAGTACTGTAGTTGAGAGATACACTTCCAATGCTCAAGCTAGCTGTGACGCTATCCAGTTTCAGAGAGAGGCTATGGTAGACCGTTTAAATTTAGCCTTAGAAGCCGTGTCCGATTGGGGCAATGCTAACCTGGTTAAGTTTAATGCTACTAAAACGCAAGCGTGTTTGTTTTCTGCTAAAAATAGAGTCCTCTACACCGATCTCCGTCTTTCCAAAGTGTAACAATACCAACAGGCGACCATTTGGAGATTTTGGGTGTCGAACTCACATCAAACCTGAATTTTGGGTCTTATATTGAATCCAAAGCCAAGAAAGCTGCAAAAAAACTTGGTATTTTGTCTAAGGTTAGGCGGTACTTCACACCGGGACAGCTTTTGAATCTTTATCAAGCACAGGTCCGATCTTGTATGGAGTACTGCTGCCACCTCTGGGACGGTTCTGCCAAGTATCAGCTCGAGTCTTTGGATTCAATTGAGAGACGTGCTATCAGGCTCAATGGGGATGACACTCTGGTAAAGAGTAAGCTTCAAAGTCTGGCGCATCGACGTGAGGTAGCAAGCCTGGCGGTATTCTACAGATTGCACTATGGAGAGTGTGCACAAGAACTGCACAACCTGATTCCCCCATCACCTTTCCATCACCGTACGACTAGACGATCAGCAAAGCGCCACCCTTTCATGGTTGAAATACCTCGCACAAGAACGAAGCGTAACGATTCTTCATTTATTATAAGAACTGCAAAGGAGTGGAATGCCCTGCCCTCGTCAGTGTTTCCGGTAAATTATAACCCCGGTGTGTTCAAGTCAAGAGTGAATAGGTATCTACTAGGCAAGCGTGCTACACCTTCGACCACATCATCGCTTTCCATCAGGTGAGATCGTGGTCAAACGATTGCCTAGTCCGTAATAAAAAAAAAAAAACTACATATAATGACATTCTTATCAGAATAGACCTAGTACCTCATTATTTGATTATATCATAATAGGTTACACTTTGATGAATAAAAGGTGTCTGTCTGACTTCGATGCTTAATAATGAATGAAAAAGAAATAGCTACCTACGTAATGAAATGTCGGTATGTGGGCATTTTACGAGATTTGTCAGACCGAATGCTATGCAGTACCTTCTAGGTTTCTTCTTGGTATTCATAATTAAAAAAGAATACAATTTGACAAAAACTTTACGTAAGTTTACGTAAGTAGGTACTTTATCGTTAAGCACACGGCGCGCGACTCATCGAGCGCACGCTTGACACTCTACTGAACGAACCTCAATATTACGGCCCGGAAGTTTAGGTATAATATTTGTACTTGTTGCGGAGTGCGACCGCCCTGCTAGTGCTAGCAAAGTTATGTTATTATAAATGAAAAATCATTATTTTCTTGTACTTAGTAGATTACCGAATAGATTTACCACTTACCTATCTTTATTCAGTCGAAATTTAGCCATAAATGTTCGTTTTTGACCCATCGCTCTAACAGATCGCAAACCACAAAGTTTTATAGCTCATTGCATAGAAAACTTTCAAACTCAATCACATTATTAATTATTTCATGTAGAAACAAACACCTTCAAAGCATTAAATACATCAACATACGGTAATTATCACAAAAGCAACCTGCCTAATATTTTTTTAAACAAAGTTAAACCACAGAACACATATTCATATCATACTGTTATAGCGAAGGCGTGCAAGAAGGTCATGCATATAGTGAAGTAGAAAAGATAGCCGCCATATAAATTAGCTCACGTTTGATACAACAGTTTTTTATTAAGCTGTTGCGCCTGACTGGATGTGATCAACAAAAATAAAGAACAGACTATGATAGGGAGAAAAGAAAATGTACCCATTTCTTTCACTTTTACTGAATACTCTATAGTCTATATAACCATCACGTTCGCACATGGTATTAATATGTTCAGCTGAATTAAATTCTATTCTTCAATGCCGAATTTTCAATGCAAAGCATTTTTTAATTTAAATCTTAATGTTAAGCCTAATCATTTTAATCTAATGTAAAAATAATAATCTCAATACTCACAAAATTATCAAGCACCGTTGTTATAAAAAAGAATAATGAAATGCATGTCGACTCGATCACGTAATTATTAAAGTACATACAAAAACATGTAAAGCTTGTTGTCGCTATAACCGAATACCCTGTTCGCAGGTTTAAAGAGGAATTAATTTTTAAAAGCGAATAAATCAATTAAAATTACCACGTGTACACAACAACGTACAACGTACGCTTCACACCGGCAACAATGACGGTCGACAGATATGATAGTATTACAAGTAAAATAAATATGTAGTTACGGAGATTTTCCGCATTGCGAAGTTGTTTATATTCCGGGACAGGTTATAACTATACATGGAAATAAACGGAGTATATGGAGATGTATGGAGATATATGGAGGTAGATGGCAGATTTATGGAGTATTTGAAGATTCCATATATTGACATATCGGTTTGCGTTACTTCATCAAAATGTTCCCATAGACCTTTCATCTTCGATTAGTTTCCGCATGACGTCCATGTTGTTTTTTTTTTTTTATCGTTTGGTGTTTATCAAAGAAGCTAGTACATTTACGAACCGGAAATCTTTATAAAGTAATCGCTGATTTGCAATATTCCACCACCACTATACAAGACAGTATTGGGTACTGGATAATGGCAATGCCGCGCAAGATTTTGCAACCTATGTCCTGGGTGGCACTGCAATAGTAATGGACAGGCATGGCGCTTACCATCAGGTGAACGACCTGCTAGTCTCTTAATTAAGATGTTGATTATTAAAAAGTCAAATGTCGTAATGTTTCGTGTAACGAGAATCAATACACGGTACAAAAGGAACTCTCCGGCGCGCTTCTCTCTGTTTAACTGCGCTAATCTAGAAGACCTCTAAACGGATTTGAATGCTGTTTACACTGGTATTATTTTCACTCCTCAAGGAAGGTTTATGTATATTCAAATTTCAAAGTTAATACGCTATCAATTATTTCCTATTAAGCCGGGTTGGGTCGCTATCCATACTAATATTAGAAAATCTAAAGTCACTGTCTCTCTTTCTGTTTGTTACCCTTTCACGACTAAACGGATCTTGATGAAATTTGGTATGGAGATAGTTTGAATCATGGCGAAGGACATGGGATACTTTTTAATTGCGCTAAACTGTAGTCAAAAGCTAGTAATACATATAATTCCTTATGTCCTCTGTACAGGTGACAGAGCTTCCAGTCCTGGACACCGCAGCGAGTCAGGCCGTCAGGAAACTGGTGCACGGAGCCCGAGTCCAGCGGCGCAGCGCTATGCGGGTAACTAGTCTGTCTAGAGCATCAGCTTATTGCGCTCCCATTGTTGGCACCTCAGAGGAGCCTGGGATCCTATCTACCTTAATGCGGGGGGTGTTACGCGACTTGACTCATATCTGAGGCAGCCCTTTAGTCGTTTAGACTCATTGTACACACTTTGGTACTTACTGCTTTATTATAAATATAGATGTTTGTTTGAATAGCGAAGGTAACACTATATCTAATACCTTTTATTATGAAGGTCAGTTACATGAGCTTATTAAGTTTAGCAATATTTATTGTTGAGCATATTGCTTGAACTCTGTGATAATTTGATGTATCGTATAAAATAACTTCATTTAGGGGATACAGTATGGTGTAATAATTTTGTGAATACATTTTTTTATTGCATGTAGGGTAGCGACGACAACTTCACATGGTGTTAAATGTGGTCGAAGCTAGTAAACACTAAGCCTAAAATGGATATCAAGTGTGTGTTTATAAACTAATCAACAACCACTACACAGTTCTGACCTCTAATTAATTCGTGCAAGTAGCCTGTATATAATAAAAAACTTGTTTAAATACACTTATGCAACGGTACAGGTGTACACATCTATCTGTCTTACTTGTGAGCTCTCCGCATGTATCTCTTCCTTTATTTCTATAATGCCGGCCAAACACTCAACAGCAGCAAAAAGTTGTTCGACTATTCGTAGAAATCAATCATTGATAGATAAGGTGCACCACAAGATTCGATAAACAATATTACATCGGAATATTTTTTTGTCGCATTTCCTCATAGATTTAGGAATAAAGTAAAGTAGGAGCCTTCGGTCCTTTTTTCTTTCAGCAAATTTGGGCTGGTCTAGTTTTTACGAGTATTATATTGAGTAATTCTTTGAATAAAAAGTCGACCGTAAATGGATTTACTAAAGCAACTCCCAATTTTGATTAAAAGTATTAGAGACCACACTGGAAATTCATTCCCTTCATTCATTTCCCAAAACTAAAAAGAGGCAAGCAGCTTTTTAGTTTTGGGAAAAAGCTGCTTGCCTCTTTAGATTCTTGATTTTGAAATATAAGATGCAGTCGGAGGCATGAGGCAATAAATCTTGGAAAACATGGAATGGTTCTTTTTATATGGAATCTGTCATTTCATTAACCTCAGTATGTAGGTGCTATGCACCTTTTGGGTTCTTACTATCCATAACAGACTGTAACAACACTCCCGTTTGTAAAAAACCGTGGAGAACCTCGCCAGGTCCCGTCAATGGAGAAATGAAATGCATGATGCCTCCAACTGCATCTTACATTTCAAAATCAATAAACTTAAACCTTGTTGTTATCGTTTTGTTCACAGACGGATTTTTTATTTTTATTTTAACGTTTTTTGTTTGTTTGTATAAGAATTATATATTTTTGGACTGGTCTTTTAAATAAGTTGATTTTGATACCTTACTCGATAGGTTTTGGTAATTTTTTGTTTCGTCGGAAATACAATATGGCAGCTGTAAGCCGCCATATTAGTTTTCTTGACACTTCATATACCCTATCTCACTCTCGTAATTAAGACGAATCCAATCAATGGTACCTCATTTATCAAATTCCATCTTGCTGTTTAGGCTGTGGTAGGACGTGCCAAAGGACTATACATGCCAAAAACATAGGTTCAGAAATCCCAAAGATTTAAGTAAACAAACAAAAATAGCAGTCAAATCTAAGAATCTCCTTTAAAAGTAGTTTAATGTACGGCATAACAAGAGACCGTACATAATTGTGTTTTGTTACCGCTTTGTTGTCAGATCTCGATTGTACCATTTGTTTATTTTTTCATCACAGACGATAATGACACCTATGTATCGGTTATCAAACCTTTTGGTAGAACCCCAAGGAGTATTGGAATTAATAAAATGTTAGTCCAAGTTTCAATAACTTGTAGAAAATCTGTTGTTCAGTCATCGATACTGAGCGTTATCAACATGTAAAGATTTTCTGGAATTCCTGTTATTTGTCAAGCACGCAGTCATATAGTGCGGTTCGGCAATAATCTACCTATTATGAAAATATTGGTCCTTAGTGCATGACAATAAGGTTTAAATCAAAGCGCAAAATGTTGATTGGTAATTTATTGAGTTTTGTAGTATTGTACGTAGTCTTTATAAGCACGAAGCATGTTGTTGACGAGTTCGGTTATTGCTATCCTTATTTCTTTGCAAAGATACTTCTGCGTGTTTTATATCACCCTCGACTATACGCGGCCGGTTCCATATAAGAGAAGAGAGCCGACTTGCTGGCTTGTTTCGCAACAGAATTGGCCCTATTGTTTTCTGTAAATTGAACGCAACCAGCCCCGTATAGTCTCAGGATTACAGTCGCTAAATGTTTTTGATACAACTAAGTTCCAATATGAACTGAGAACACACACTCCTGATCGGTTCTCTTTTGTTTTATAGAACAACTTTTAAAATAATTTTACTTAGGTTAACAACGTTTAGTATAATATTATTGTTTCTAATAACATTTACTTAGATTATTAGTGTAATACTTACCTAGAGTAATTGTGGATCACATGATTTTTGTTTCTAATAACATTTACTTAGATTATTAGTATAATACTTACCTAGAGTAATTGTGGATCACATGATTTTTGTTTCTAATAACATTTACTTAGATTATTAATATAATACTTACCTAATATAATACTAAAGGTACCATGAAACACAGATAGATTTCCAGGCTAAAAATTAAAAACCACGAAGACAAAGACGGGAGCTTGATACGCTTCGCTCCCGCCTTCGTCTTCTAACCTATCACGGCCAAGTTGGGCTTCCGCCTAGCGCCTCTAGCGGAGGATAATGTTCTAAATAAATGTAAGACCTATCATATTTTTGTCAAATGAATATTTAGTCAAATAATATTGTTCAAAATTAAAATTACATCAAATGTATTAAGATTCAATAAATGTTTGTTTCAAATAATAATATAGGAAATAAATATTAGGTAACGTGAGTACTTTTATGGTAATTGGTTTTATACGAATTTTTGATTTTTTATTATGCAAAGAAAAAATATATTAAAAGCTGTTCTACAAAACAAGGGGTAACCTTCTGATCACTCACCGATTCGAGAAATAGGATTAGGAATTCTCTTTTTGTTTACACCGAGGTCTAAATGCAAAAATAATTATATTCAATGAAGTAAGAGACTTGCAAGATTTAAGATCATGATCAAGATGTTTTACACTGATTCATATGCGGGGCAAGAAAATACAGAGATGGACAATAGTTCTGTAACTTTTGACAAGCACACTATACAATACTTTCTTTTAAAATAGAGTTTAGATAACCCTCGATAACACGATGCCTAAAATAATATGATGAACATAGAACGTTGTACTAAATATTTTTTCGTCCCTATATTCTTTGGTAATTCGACTGACTATCGCGAGCCAGCTAGTCATGTGATCGTGATTTATCTCTACTTAACAAAAACTGATTAGCTCCGATAGGAACAGATTGCTAAATCGTATGTTATGATGTCTAGCTGTATTTAAGCAAGCACGCTCCATCCTCAACTCTTTCCATACTACAAAATAGCGTTAAACTGCTTATTCACAATAAGAAGTAGATATCCGAGCACCTCTCCCGCACTGCCCTGTCCCACAGCTAACAGTGACGCACGCACTGGACAAGTCCGCCGCCGACGCGAAGAGACTCCTGGTCGAGGACCGAGGCGTCGACGGAGCCCCGGCGTACATGGAGTACCTCATGGACACGCACAAACGTGTGCAGAAGATGCTGTAGGTTGGCTGACTGGGAATTGATTATAGCGCCATCTATTGGGACTCGTTTCGCAACTTTTGCAACTTTTGAGTGGGATCGGTGACGGTACTCTTCGTATTTATTTTGCATGGTTTGCGCTTTGGGTGCTGTGTTTCTTCGGAGTTATTTGATGGCTTGGCTGTTCAATGATTGGTCGTTTCTTTTTTACCTGGACCTGGATCGCTTCATGAGTGGATACGATTTAAAATTGTATTCAACTTGGACATGACAACACGCATTTTTGAAGTCATACACATAAATCACAAACATTGACACTTATTAATTCTGGGATTTAAAAACGATGTCATTTTTGTGGATAGATTTTTCGTATACCATTCGAGCAAAATGTATTCCATGTAAAATACAATAAACGTAATACTATGTAACTGATGATTCCATGCACTATTATATTATACTTTATTCTAAGTTAAGATTACGTGCTTAACCACTGTCTGTGTTACAAAAAAGCGGTAATCTGCCTTTTATGGGTACCAATAATATCTTGCAACTTCATACTTTAATTCATTCTAATTTCAGCCTCACATCCTTCACCAAGACCATATTTCCTTTTGATTTATTTACCGTGATCACTTTCTGTAATCGATGCAGCTCTTTCCTGACAATAGATATGTATAATTATATGATTATAAATATGTTTCTGTCTGTCTATGAAACCAAAGCAATCTCAAATAGTACCATATTGTGGTATCAAGCAACGTCAATTTGCTGCTAGAGTTCCTTTATCTATATATGTTTTTTTTGACAATATCAAGAAGATACTACAATTAGTGTTGTCACGTGACAGTCAATAGTCAAAGTCACGAATCAGTAAAATGGTAGACGTTTACCGAAACTTCCTAGGGAGTTTTGGAGAGATCACGAAATGTCACGTTTATTTCATTTGTATCATTTGCTTAAACTCGTGCACGTTAACGAACTCTTAATGGTTAATTCCACTAGTATTACAGATTAACACTCGAAAAAAAAAAGTTGAAAAAAAAACAGCAACATGACAGCTTCGATTCCCAAGAAAATTCCATAAATGAATACTGATAACTTCACTGTTATTCACACGATTATAATTAAATTTTTAAATGTCTATTTCTTTCAGTTAACCGTTATGCGACAACACGACAAACTAGAAGCGGTGCTACGTCACTTCCTTGTGGAAGACCGCGGCGTCGACGGCAGCGCCTCCTACGTTGACTACCTGTGCCACGTCCACAAAGAGATCCGAACCTTGCTATAGCATCTGTATTAACAGGGTTCACAGATGCGTGCGAACAAGCATACGCTGCTGTACTCTATAAGAAATATTTTGCGGTCGTACGAATTTGTATCCGCCCGTATAAATACACACAATACACACGAAGTTTTTATTCACATTTGTCGTATATTCAACATACATTATGAAAATATATATATATATATATATATATATATATATATATATGCGTCGAATAGCGAACCTCATACTTTTTAGTCTGATAAAATGTATATACTCTTGAGCTGGGATTGTAGAATCATTTTTTTAAATCTTTGTTTACATGTTTTTGGATAGTTCATTGTTAACAGAAAAATTACCCCAAATAGTATGCCACACAAATTAAAACCTAATTAACAACTGTGTATGTGAATTCGTACGAACCCGCGCAATAAAAAAAACGCATCGTAGAATCCGAGCTTTGCAGACAAAGCCGAAGGCTATATTACCACTTCTGTAAAGCCTTATGTACTTTTCTAGGACGATCTGAAGTTAGGAACAAAATGGCGCGGCGGCGGGCGCGGTGACGCAGTCAACTGCTGCTCCAACTTACAAACTGACTGCAGCAATTAACCGCGTTACCGTCACTGCCGTTGCGTCAGGTTGTGTGTATCATTATGGAACAAGTATGGACAACACACTTCCAATATTGTAAGTCGCCAAATGTATAGATATTTCTTGACTAAACAGTTTCTTGTGTTTGACTGATCGTACACACACATTTTATCTTGCAACTAACTGAACTGCATCTGGTTCTGATTCGGAAGATTCTTTAGATCCATATTTAACTTGAAGTTGTAAACATATGTGGTATAACTATGGTTTAATATGTTGGTGAACAGAACCAAACTATACGCAACGAAGTGAACTTCCATCGTAATGCATATTATTTATTTATAGTTCACTGATGCAAAATAAAATTTCGTATTTAATAAAATGATATCAAAACGTCTGCTAGTTGATTTTTTTTATATTATCTGCGTCGCAGAATTTAAATCATTTTAGTACCAACAAAATTACCACAAACGTGTGTATGGTAAAAATGTAAACAAGACATCTTTATTTTTATAATAATTAAGATAGGGCTTAATGTGCCCAGATGTTAGACGAATCTAGTAAACGTGGGGGACCTAATGCCCAACACTGGAACAGTACAGGCTATAAATAGTAATAGAGGTTAAAATATTATATTACGCCATATACTTTTACAAACGTCTAGATGCATATTCATCATATTCATATTTCAACTGGTTACGTACAGTGGGCGGCAAATAAATTGACGAACTTACTATCTAAGACTAAACGTCCACACGAAACACGTGACTAACTTATCAGCGGACTGAGACTGGGACTTGTAGGACTGAGGGAGAAAGGATTATAAATCGGTGCGCGTGGTTTTCTCTCTTGTTCACCCATAGCCTAGCGGTTTACTAGTGCGACTTAGAATCCAACAATACCTAGTTCGTTCCTACTCCTAGTTCCATCGCTCCGTGCTTTGGAGGGCACGTTAATCTGATTGATGACAGTCGTTAAGCCATGTCAGAAGCCCTCGGGCGGCCTGACAAACTGACACCAGGGGTCAGCCCTACTTCACACGACAAACAAACAGACCCCTACCCCGCAAACGTCCCACTCTGTGTACAGTCGCAAGCAGTGAAATATAAACGTTCAAAAATATGTGATTTCTGTCCAAAATTATGTACCCGTTAAATTGACAAAGTGAAGTATAATTTTTATCAACTAAACATGATTCTAAATTGTTAATAATGTTTACTTAATATTATAATTTCTATACATTTACATTTCATTGCTCGTAACTGTATCTGCTCGGTTGGGTACCCCCAATCTCAATGCCCGTCAGATCTCAACTTATTTGCCGGCTACTGTAAGTTCAGAGGGCATTTTCGTGGTTTTGTTCGGTCCGAGCTTCAAACAAGTTCACAGAGAATCAATCCTTAGAGCACGGCGTTTACGTTAATGTGCGATATCGTTTAACACGATTCAATAGATTTGATGCATAAATAATCACTATTATATTTCTAAACATACATTTGTAAAAAAAACCACTAAAGTAGAATGAATGATGATGAATTTTGAATGATTTACGTTGACAATTACACGATTCAATTTGGTTTCTCCGTCTAAATTATGAAAGGCAAGTGGTCTGCGCACCCTCTGCCAACTTTCTCGCAATCAAAGTACAACGTGTAATCAATCCTATCCTACAAAAATGCTACTACTCTGCGCTGAAAAGGCAGAACGGATTTTGATGAAATGTTATATGTTGAAATATTATGTCCTGGGATATAAGGATACTTTTTATCCCGGATAATTAAGATTCCTGTGGGATAATTACAAAATGGCCACGATAATTGTCCACGCAGGTGAATCCGAAGGATGCAGTATTGCCATGTGAATGCGATAACATTTTTCATTTGCTTATTATCAGACCAGACCTTTTGCAGACGCGAATAAGACTCCAGGACACGTTTTTTTCGTAGGATTTTCTTATCGTTTCTATTATTATTATAATACATATATTTTCAGTCAAATAACTTACAAATACTATATAGGCTTCATAGTTTAGTTTCCTTTTCCTAATGATATTAAAATATAATTAAATTTGTTAAAAATGTTTAGTTATATAATTGGAATGTATCGGAGTGTAAATAAAATATTATATTGGCATTATTATTTAATGTTTTCTTCTATTATTTTTAGTTAATTATTTACGGAATATTTGGGTTTGTTATTGTGATTATTTTACCGGGCGAGTTTCTCCCTATTTTGGAGAGTTACCTGTATTAGCAAGAACAAGATTTACGATGTCATGAATCACTCGAATAACTTAACAATAAAGTGAATAACAAATCAATTAGTTTTTTCTGCATCCACAAATGTCACCAAAAAAAGGTGGAAATATCATTATGTGATTCATGCTGTTTGGAATATTAATAACAACAAACTGAAATGAATCAACGGAAAAACGATACAAATTATATTTCCTATACGTTAAAGAGAAAGGAAAAATCCATCACGAAGCAGGAATGAAACCTGCGACCTCCGAAATGCCGTTCTATCGCTCTTCAAATTTTAATTAGCTATTCATGTTCCTGCTTCGCGAAATTTCTAAACCAATATTTAATGATAGTCCACAGGTTCCACTGAATTATTTTCTTCTTTTACTTGTATGCGTATAGGGAGAACCTTTACTTTATCTATTGATATGTTATCTAAAACTATAGATTTTCGCTTAACCAGCATTAGACGAGTAGGTACCTAACCTACTCCAAGATCATGGCCTGGTAACTGTAGTCCAAAAAGTTTGGATCCACAGTGATTAGTAAATAAAAGTCAGATTTAAAATTATATAAAATGGCTGTGACTTACAGACGGACATACTGACATGACGAAATTATAAGGGTTGTTTGAATAGGGAACCCAAATAAAATTGACATGTCGAACTGTTACCTTGCAAATGGTACGAGCATAAATCTTGAATTTATTTTCTTTACGAAATCATTTAATAATGTATTTTGACGAATTTTTTGGTGCATTATTTGTTTAATATAAAAAGTGTAAGTTTTATTTGGCAAACAATTAGAAAACCTACACATGTTCTCTCACCAATTTAGTTCACTGAACTAAGGGAGTGAACTAAATCCTTTTGTCGCAGCACTATTTTTATTTCGTCGAAAAGTAGCAACACAGAAGCTTAGAACTTCGAAAATACAGCAACTACCGATATTGACTATTAGAACATTATCATAACGCGTCACTCAAAAATTGTCAGCGTAATTCAAAACTCGTTCGCGTTATCGGGTTTGATTTGATCCTTAGTTCGGGTTTTGTGTGGATAATGAATAAGAGCAGACTATGAAGCTATATAAATTTACAACTTTACACAACAGGCCCAAACTTCCGTCTTTATGAAATGCTACTTAACTATAGTTTTAGAAAAAACGTTATTTTTTCCAGAGATTATTGTTAAATAGTATAAGGATGTATTCGATTGCGTAAGTTGTAATAGGTAATAAAATCTTTTTTATAAATTACCGATATATTTTTCTCTACCCTATCCTACTTAATTCGGATTTGTCCTGAAATTCCCAATCGCTACAGTTGTGACCCTAATAGTTCTGCAACCATTTATGTCGTTATGGCTTTTCGATCGTTGTTTTTGGGAGCGTTTCCTCGCGCTCCTAGCCTACTGGTGCACTTAGTAGGAGCACAAGGAACTACCGAAAAGTTTACATGGCAATGGCAGGAATGGCATTTATGATAGCATACATTCTATTGCATTCATTAGGCAATTAAATGAAGGCGTTTTTCCTGGTGTTTTGTATACTTACAGGTGATAGTAAGGAAGTAACCATTGTAGCTACAAGAAATCGTTCTTGAGACTGTCCGCTATTTTCAAAAATATTTTGACTTGCATTCACAGATTTTGGTAAAATGAAAAAGTAAGAAAATGATCATTTTAATCAAATCTTTTTGATCCTGTTTCTTATAAGGATCAAAAGTATCTACTGGACCTACTGAGGTTTGAGTACTAGAAATGTAAGAAATCGCGAATAACTTTTTCCATACTTATGTAAGTACCTACGATATTATCTTAACTGTTGGTTAGCGTCAGAATGGCTGGTTGCCTGGGGCGTCAGGCGCTGAGTATACATTGAATAATTGTTATCAATTTGCTAGTTTTTGCTACCTTTCCTAAATAATTGCTATTTATCTATGATATATACCGAGAAATTAAAAAAAAAACAGTCTGGTATCAGGATGGCTGGTGGTCGCTTTGTGTGGCATGAAGGGCACAGATTTTCCAAAAGTGTGTAGTGCCAATAATTGCTATCTATTTGCTAGTTTCACGAATTAAAGTTTCAGCGTTGTATCTATAATATTGGTTAAAAAAAATAGCTAATTGAAAATTTTACGAAACTTTGCCTAATTAAATTATAAAGACAACAATTTAGAGAACTACATCGTCATATTGTTTATACGGCAGGCGTTAAAAATAGGGAATTACCTGGACGAAATAGCTGCTTATGGGGTCGGCGCTCGGCGGAGGATGAACTTTCCATACAACCAAAATCATTTGTAATTGGATCATATTTCCACGGTGTAATTATATAATATATACTTATATATATATATATATATATATGCCACCATATATATATATATATATATATATATATATATATATATATATATATATATATATGTATATATATGCCACCAAAATATAGCATCTTTAGACAAAAAAACGCATCGACTTGAAGTTCTCTGACTTAATGAGCTAAACTGTGACGTGCTAGCAATATCTGAACACTGGATGTCTGAACCTAATCTTAAAAGTGTAAACATAGACGGCTATGTGTTAATGTCCAGCTATTGTCGGAAAACAATCGCACACGGAGGTTCTTGCATATTTATCAAAAATAGTGTGAAAGCCATTGAATGTTTAGAGCTTACAAAAATGTCGATAGAACAGTACTGCGAAGTGTCCGCAATAGAATTAGTTGAATATAATATTATAGTTTTGTGCATCTACAGGACTAATTTAATCAGTTCCGTAGAATTTCTGTCCCACTTGGAACGTCTTCTCGAACGAGCCAGTGATTTTAGTAAAGAATTTATAATAGTAGGTGATTTTAACATTAATTGGCTTAAAATCAAATGTGCAGAACGAAAACAGCTGTGTGATGTGTTAGCAACGCACAATTTTACAAATTTAGTTAACTTCCCAACGCGAGTGACTGAGACATCCTCGACCAGCTTAGACCATGTCTACAGCAACATGCTGCAAGGATCAGTGGTAACATCTCCCGTTATTACCAACCTGAGTGACCACCGAGCGGTGCGCGCGGCGGTCGCCTGCCAACGGAGGCAGCCGCCCCCACGCACTCGCCTGCTCAGGGATTATTCCGGGGTGAACCGTATGAATTTCTGTTCAGCAATTTTGAGTATAGACTGGAGGTACATATTTTCAAAACACAGAAATTCTGTCGAGAATCTAGCCACATCCATAACAAACATTATGACAAACACATTCCATATTTGTTTTCCTATGAAGAGAAAAAACGTAAAGAAAAACTCATGGGTCACCGATGAAGTAGTTCAAATAAAGACCTTGCTTTTTGAAACCATAAAATTAAGTAATAAATTCCCCGATAATGCACATATTTTTAATTTAATTGAACAATTTAACCATTTATATGATATAACGATCAATACTAACACAGCCGGCTACTATTCAAATTTAATAAAAAATAGCAGCAATACACACAAAGCACTTTGGCAAGTTGTCAATATTGAGAGGGGAGTTAGCTCGCGGGCTTCGGCTGGTTTCACAGATGTTGTCAAGGACCCAAGCGGTTCAACTTTCAAGACGAGGAAATCAGCTGCAGACGCCATGAACGCGAGGTTCGTGGGCGCGGCGGGCGCGTGCGGGGCGCCGCGAGCTGCCTTGGCGCTAGTGAGCGCCACGCTTGCGGCCGCGCAGGCCCCTGCCGACCGCTCGTTCAGACTCACTTGCTTTTCCGCCGCCGAAGTCCACCAGATCATCACCACGCGGATTCCTCGGAAGCCTACCAAGGATATATATGATATATCAATGGAAGTGCTTCACATAGCAGCTTGTGAATTGGCTCCATACTTGGCCGAGCTGTTCAACCGCTGCATTCGAGCTGGAGAATATCCAGGGGCAATGAAGGTGAGCAAAATCTCCCCATTGTTTAAAGGGAAAGGGAAGCGCGATAATATCGATGGCTATAGACCTGTGTCTATTATTCCAGCGATTGGTTTTTGAAAATGGGATTAGTACTCGTCTCACTAAATTCATGGCCTCCACCGGGGCTCTTTCCGAACGGCAATATGCGTACCGAGTTGGTCGATCTACCACTTCACTCACGCGCGAGGTGATTAAACGCGTATTCGAAGCGTGCGAGCGGAAGCGGCAAGTCGCCGTGCTATGCTGTGACTTGTCGAAAGCTTTTGACGTTGCGGATCACTGCGTCCTCGCTGCCAAGCTACGCCACTATGGAGTGAGTGGACCAGCTCACGCTCTGCTGACTGACATCTTGCGGAACAGATCCCAGGTGGTGGTCAGTGATGGAGGTGAGACGAAATCAGATCCTCTATCTAACGAGATGGGTGTAGCGCAGGGGTCATCGGTATCTAACATACTGTTTTGCCTACTTCTGAACGACTTGCCCAATGTGATTGCCAGTGCTGATATATTCATGTATGCTGATGACGTTGCGGCCATTGTCAGTGCTCAGACTATGGAGGAGCTTGAGCGGTGCCTGAATAGAGCGGTGAATGAGTTGGCACAGTGGTTTCATCAAAATGGTCTGGTTCTTAACCTTACAAAAACTCATTTTCTGCACTTTACCTTGTCTGGACGGACTTCTAGAAGTCTGAGCGTCCACATTAATGGAACTTTTATCGAACAAGTTGAATCTATAAGCTTTCTTGGTTTTGAAATAGATCGTGGAATGACATGGGGTTCGCATATTCACAAAGTCTGTGCAAAGCTAGGCAGTGCATGTTATGCCCTGAGTCGTCTGTCGCGCGTAGCATCAGCTGAAGTGGTTCGCACCTGCTACTTCGCAACCGTGCACTCACTCCTCCAGTACGGCACCGAGCTATGGGCCCGCGCAGCGGACAGGCTGCGCGCTTTTCGGATGCAGAAAAGGGCCGTGAGGACGATTGCACGGGTGTCACGAGTCACTTCGGTGAAGCCATATTTTAAGTCACTTGGGATACTGCCTCTGCCCTCGCTCGTGATTTACCAGGTCGCAGTTTACGTGCGACAGAACCTGAATCAGTTTGTAAGACGTGGGGACAGACACACGTACAACACCCGCGGTGCTCACAAGTTGGCTGCAGTGTCCAGGAGACTGGCGCGGTCTAACAAGTTGACGCATGTGATGGGGCCCACGGTGTATAACCGCCTTCCAGCGCAAGTCACGTCAGCTGCAAGTTTTAACACATTTAAGTTTAAACTGAAATCCTGGCTCATCGAAAAAGCGTTTTACAATGTTGACGAATACTTGACTGTACCTAAATGAGGTACTCGTATTTATTTACTTTTATTTTTTTCTTATTAATTACTTTATTTGACATTTAATTTATTGTTTTGTATGTGATTACTAGATTTAACGTAATTTGTATTTAGTTACCATTTGTGATACTCTGACATATAATTTTTATAACAAATTATGAATAAATGGTTTATCTGGTTTATCTGGTTTATATATATATATATTTGTTTCCAAAATACTTTTAACGAAATATAAGTGACTATTCCATTTTGCATATAAATAAGAAACATGCAATGTTTGCTTATATTTCGTTTTAGTTAAGGCTATGTTTTCATACCTACATACTGCCCTAGAAGAGCTTCTAGGGCAGTATGTAGGTATGAAAACATTTCCTCAGCCCCCGCAAATGTTTCGAGCGTAAAGACGCAGCGAGCGAGAAACACGGCTCGAGTCGCGAGGCCCCGGCGCTTTTGGCATGCCACAGTATAGTAAATGCAGAAGATATGAAGATCGGGTTAGGCTACTGGTTTAGCTTTTCGCTATATTGGGTGGGTACGAAAGAGAAAATAAATTTGCTTTTCTATTGAGTACGTTTAATTGTTATGTAGGTACCTAGGTCTGAATTATTATTGTAATTGCAATCTAATCTTATAATAAATATTCAAAAGTTTATGTGCATTTATGTATATTCAATTTGATTTATTTCAGATAAAAACATTCATATTTGTTAGTATACCTATATATATATATATTCGGGGCAATTCCACACCACGTATGTGTATCTGTTACCATTAAGCGCTGATATGGCTGAATGGATTTTGATGATATTGTGTATATGTTATCATCATCATCCATTATCATTTCTCCACGCAGGTAAAACCACTGGGCGCAGCTAATAAACGTATAGCTGTAATAATATCATACTAATAAAGTTTGTGTGCCTATTTATGATTGAAACTATGTTATCTATATCGGCTGAACGGATTTGGAAGAACGACTAAAATTAGAAAGTGTCATATGGCATATTATTTTTATTGTATGTATAAAACTTATATATAAAAATATGTATAAAACTTATTAAAACTTATGGATTATTGTTATTTAAATCAATAACAAAACGGTGAAATTTAACAGGAGGAGCGAGCAGGTCATTCTGCCTCCCCAACCGTTTCAAATATATTTAGACCTCTAATTTTCGTATCGGATCGTTCGGCTGTTCATAAAAGCTCTTTTGTCACCTTTCTATATGTCAGGATTTTATATAGATGTATTAGTATTTATTAGTAGTCTCGCAATATAAGTGAAACCCTATTTAGTTGTAAAACTTATAGTAATACGTACTAGAATATACTTGGAGCTGAAGAAGGGACGAGGAGGGAAGACGGACAAGGGCACGCGCCTCACCCCACGCCTCACCCCACGCCTCACCCCCGCGTATATAAGGATTTCGCGCCCGTGGTGAGGGACAGACCAGACCAGCCACGTCTTTGGGGCGGGCGTGTGGCCCGTCCCAAAGGGACGAGTAGCAGAGCAGCCGCGTGGGCGACCATTTTGACGAAGGGAGACTGCCGCGAAAAGGAGCCGGAGCTGGCGGGAAGCCAGAAGGCCAGGGGGGCAGCGCAACCAGCCCGCGAGCCGACCCGACGCGAGGGAGCAGGGCGCTCCCAGACCCGAGGATCACCAAGCACGTGAGCAAGCGTTCGCGCTGCCAAAATCTTCCCGTCTAGTGACGTAAGCTGGCCGCGTTGAGGTACCTATAAACAATTATTTCCAGTGCGCGTAAAATAGACGATCCACAAATCGCGCGCGTAATTTTAAGCTCCCTTTTCGTGCCCCCCTCTTTTTCATAGACTATTTGACTTAACCATCGTACCCTCGTGTTAGTTTTTAAGCCTTGCATGTAAAAACACTGTTATAGAAACACTGATTAAATTATCTGTAAGTACTCTTTATAATACCGTTTTCTTTTAACAATATCCCCTCACTCTCCTTGGCTGTAGGCGCAGGTAGGCCCCGTTCCATCGGGGGTGGGCCTCTGAGGCCCATCGAGCAGTACGGCCTGGTCATAAAGCCCAAATTGCTCTCCAACTAACACACTATCCAGGCTACCCTTCCCTACAGCAAATCGTGTCGTCCATCGGTGGAAAACCGAACTTCTACCATCTGCTGCGACGCTGCGGGCGGTGACCTTCGTCGTGATTCTGCCACCCCTGGTTCGCCCGGCTGCCACCCGACGGACACATAACACATAGATGAACTTTATAATTTTTTTACCACGACATGTCGTACGGGTTATTGCTCTGGGACAATGCTGCCGACACACCAATAGAATTTATGTATTACAGAAACGAGCTGTAAGGTATATCTATAGACTTAGCCCTAGAGAATCGCTAAGAAACGTCTTTTCACAAGTGAACATTTTAACATTGCCTTGTTTGTATGTCCTCTTGGATATTCTGTACGCTCGGAAACATTTAAGCAGGATTACAACATGCGGACAACGTCACAACTATGAGACAAGGCACAAGTACAAACTTGTGCTGCCAAAAACTAGGCTATCAAAAATTTACCGATCCTTTTTTTTAAACTATGTTCGTTTTTATAATTCACATGGAGTGAATAATTTGTGTGATTGGATAATTTGTGATTGATATACAATGTTATCACAAAAGACTGCATTGTATTTGATGTTTCATGAGAGCTTGACAGAATTGAAACGACGACTCAATTCTGTCAAGCTCTATAGCTCTATAGCTGCGAATAGTTGAATTGTAACAGATTTGTATTTTATGTTTTCTCTGTTGACGCTCATAAGTGTACCGTGTTGTACCTATATTGAAATAAATGAATTGAAATTGAAAATCATACTCAAATATAAAAACAGAAACAAAAGTAAACAAATTAGAATGACATGGAAACTAAAATCAGAGTTCACAACAACAAATAATAATAACAATAATAAGCCCCCAAAATCCTACCTTGACGCCCGTGTCGAACACCAGGCCTCGGTGGGGGCCGGGCAACGTGTACAGATGTAACTTACACGGCTAATAAGGTAAAGGTAACCCATCAATATGGAGAACGTCAGAAAAAAAATACGTATAGGGCCGCTGCCCGAGGGCGACCGTCGGGGCACGTCTGTTGCTGGCCACGGGCGTGACAGCATGCTAGCCAGTGACTCCCGGACTTTCGGCTGTACGGGAGTCGGGGACGCGGGGGGAGGGGAAATGTCCTCAAGGATTACAGCCGACAACATAGACGTAGAGGATAGGAGCAGTAACTGCAGTAGAGCAGTTACTCCGGCCGAGGATGTTTCACAGGAGGCACACGCCACTCAACCAGTGACCACCAAAGCTGGCAAACCAAGAGTACGCATGAAATGGAATGATGAAATAAACCTGTTTATCATGCGTACATACTTTTACATCACAAAACTTGAAACAGATAGAACAATGTACTGCAAAAATCTCCACGACCAATTCAGTATCAAATATCCAGACTTAAAAGTAACCGCACAAAAATTAGCAGATCAAAGAAGAGTCATTATTAGAAATAAGCTGTTGTCTGATGACGTAATTAATAATATAAAACGAGAAATATCAGAACTACTTAAAAGAGAAGAAAGCGAAAACTCACCGGCACGAATTTCAAGTCCTGTACCATCCACACTGACATCCTAAGTACACAATTCTCAGTTTACAGAAACTAATATTCGGATCACTACATCACCTGTCGCTGCTCAACAAACATTACTCACACAAATGCTATCACACGCCTCTACTCAGACGAACACATTACCAAACATTCAGTCTATCAATCAACGAATCGAAAGCGAACAAACTACTGAACTGACCCAGATTGATGTCTTAACGCAGGAACTTATAAATCAAGTAGAAACAGCTCTCACTCAATTCACAGGTACAGATCCTACGGTTCGACCTAAATTATCAAAGCTAAAAGAAAATAAAAACCTTTATGCATATATTGAAATGTTTAACAAACAAATACTCGGCAGATTTTTCTCGATAGATTCAGATATAAATTCAATACAATTCAATATTGTAGTGCACTTGTTATCAGTGAAAATTTGGGGTATAAAATAAGAATACCTCATTCAACCCCACAAGTAAGGAACTGGAAACCTGAAAAACCCGCGTGGCAAATAAGCATTGAAATTAAAGAATCACAGGATGTAAAGCAGCTTGTTATAGATTCAACAGTTTTAAAACACGCCAAAACACACATAAAAACCTACATATATCATATATTGATTATAAAAAAAGCTTTTGATAGCGTCCCTCACTCTTGGTTAATTCAAGTCCTACATATATATAACATTAATTCCACCATCATTAACTTTCTGGAAAATGCTATGTCTTACTGGACAACTAAATTACACCTGACGAATGGTACTGGCGCGATCACAACAGATGTAATCCGTATTGAAAATGGTATTTTCCAAAATATTCTCTAAGCCCACTGTGGTTTTGCCTCGCTCTAAATCCACTGTCTAGTGTCCTGAACAACACCACTGGCGGATATAAATTAAACAGCAATACATCCATTACCCACCTAATATACATGGACGATATCAAACTTTTTTCAAAGTCCGATAAAGGTATCAAAAACCTAATTGATATCACCGCACAATACAGCTAAGACATTACAATGACGTTTGGACTAGACAAATGCCGAGTACTTCACATTCATAGAGGAAAATTGGTGAATAATAGGGATAACACAGACGAAACCACAACATTTGCACAAATGGATCCAGCAGATTCTTATAAATACCTCGGAATACATCAGTCAAATACCATAAACCATATTCAAATCAAAAAAGATCTTTCCTCAGAATACACGAGAAGGCTAAACTTAATTTGCAAAAAACAGCTATACTCAAAAAACCTTTTCAAAGCCATAAATACTTTTGCAATACCAATTCGATAGAGCAATATTAACAGACAAAACAGTTCATAACAATAGACCAGACATAACCGTTATAGATAAAATAAATAAGCAGACATACTTAATAGATATTGCTGTTCCTAACACCCATAACCTACAAAAGACAATTACCGAAAAAATACATAAATACACCGAATTTAAGGAAGAAATTATTAGAATCTGGAAAATGAATAAAGTTATATCGTGCCTCTGGTGCTTTCCAGTACTGGAGTCATACCCAAACATCTTAATCACTACTTACAACAGATTGACTTGCCTGGTAATTTATTTATGACTATGCAAAAAGCTGCCATCCTTAACACTTGCCGAGTTGTACGGAAATTTTTGCAGAAAGATTTGTCAAATGAAAGTAATTCCCAAAATGAACTTCACTTGGCTTAGGCCCGGGGTGTTCAAATTTATAAACCGAAATTCTTCAAATTTCGAGAATTAAAAACCTTTAAGAATAATAATAATATTTATTGACAGTATAAAAAACATTACAAAAATACATTTGATCAATACCTCACTAGGTAGGTGATAGACTCCTCACTAGGATTCCCTGTCTCGGGGGGTCTATTTCTCTTCCAAAAGTTCCAAGAATAAAATAAAAATAATCTTAATTAATTGAAGTAGTTAGTTTTTAGTTTAATTTTAATTTATTTAATTATATTTGTGTGCGTGTGTGAGTGTGCGTGTATATATTTATTACTAGCTGTGCCCGCGGCTTCGCTCGCGTGGTCATTTCTCTAGGTTAAAAGTACTCTATGTGCTATTCCAAGACCTACAATAAACATTTGATCAAAATTCCTTCAGCCGTTTAAAAGTTTTTTATCGATTGCTCGGCATCTAATCATTGGATTACGATACCAAGTACGCTAGGTCTTGGTCAAACTCTAAGCTATCCAACACTGAAAACTGCATCGCAATCGGTCTAATAGTTTTTACGTGATGCGCGAACAAACATACAGACAAACAAACAGACAGACACGAATTTAAAAAATGTTTTATTCTTGTTCTGTAGCTCAGACCAATTTTTTAAAATTATCTTCTTTGTACAGACTTTTACGTTTTTCAACTCCTCCCACACCCCCCCCCCTCCCTTATAGCAAAGGAACATGATAAACCATCTCGATCACATCCTTTTTAAAACATAAAAAACTGCATCAAATTTGGTCCATTCATTTGGGAGCTATGAACTTCGCCATATCCCGCCCCCCTCCCCCCTTATTATAGCTAAGACAAATCTTGTTTACCTCAGCTTTGAAACATAAAAAATCGCAGCTTAATTGGTCGATTCGTTTGAAAGGTACGATTCTCATCCCTTTTTTCTCGAAACTCCCCCTTTTCTCCCCCCCCCCCCCCCATATAGTTAAGAACCATCTCGATCACATCAGTTTCAAGCATAAAAAAACGAATCAAAATCGGTCCATTTGTTGGAGATCAACGATCCTAACCGCCATCCCCATCCCCCCCTCCTCCCTCCCATTATAGATATAAAAACCATTCGTTTGGACGCTACGATTCTCACCCCCTTTTCTCCCCCCCCTCCTCCCCCCACCCCATATAGCTAAGCTAAGAACCATCACGATCATATTAGCTTTCAAACAAAAAAAACCGCATCAAAATCGGTCCATTCGTTTGGGAGCTTTTTTATGAGGATGCCACAAACAGACACACACACACCCTCTCACACAGTGATTCACACCCTAAACTTATAACACCCGTCTCTTTGTACGGGGGTTAAAAATGTAAAACAGTAAGCAGTTTAGTTAACAATAAAAAAAGCCGCAAGTAAATTGACAGAATTATTTTCTGTTTTTGAGTTTTTTCTAAATTATCTGAATTTGAATTATTGTGACCTATTTTGTTGTAACAATTTGACGGTTTAACTCAAGAAAAAAAAGCATTGAAATTGTAAAAATAACGCATAAAATATGTAAATGCATAAAAATACGGAACAAAACATTTCAATAAGTACGTGATTTCGATCCACGCACGTCTGGGTTGGCAGGCAGAAATACTCCCGCTAAACCAGATAGTATAGTGGCGAGAGGGTCGAAATTATGGTACCGTTTTAATGTTTTATTTATATTACATTTAAATTACCATAACTTTGAATACCTATCCCGCAGGAACCCTATATTTTTTGGGGATAAAAAGAATCCATAATTTTAATACATAATATGTAATTTGACTGTGCCAAGTTACATCAAACTCTGACCAGTAGTTTCAGCGTAATATGTGTTCTTTTAAATAACTTGTAACCCCTATCCTGCGGGAACTCATGAGTTTTGCGGGATGAAAAGTATTCTAAATGTTAATCCATAACATAAGTTATAATTGTGCCAAGTTGCATCAAAATCCATCTGGTAGTTTCAGCGTGATGCGTGTTCAAAGAGACAGACAGACAGACAGACAAAAATTAAAAAATATCCTTTTTGCACTCTTTATCGATTTTGAAGTTTATCTCAATTATAATTTTCAAAAAATATTTAATTTACAGATTTAGCCCAGTTACAGTTATATTATAGTATAGATAGAAGAATCCATGTATGTTGTGTGGTAGTGAGGGTGAGAAAAAGCTCACAATGTTTATGATTTATGCAGACCTTTATATAAAATAGAGGAGAAGACAACGGTCTGCTGATGGTATTTATTTCTTCTCATCAAAGCACAGCTTTTTTTTTGTGTTATCCTCGCCATTTATACGGAAATTATTGACCTTCTGATTTTTCATTATCAATCAAAGACAAAAATAATAAATATTGACATATATACTTTAAAAATATGTGTTTTTGTAGCAACCATATTAGCTGCACAAACACAAATATACACAAAATCACTTGCGCAGGCGTATTAATGAAAAAAAAAACAAAACAAACTATGGTATGAAACGAACGTGTGTAGATGCAGCAATGCCATCTAAACTCAAGGGTTGTCCCAGAAAGTGATGAGATTCTGTCTGAGAACGAATACTTCTATGGCGGATTGTATGACTTGCATGCTTCTAGACCTGAACCCAGCAAAGAGGATTCCCACGCAATGACCCGCCACTAAACTGACGAACTGCCCGACGTCAGCCTAGACGAGACTGAGATGGTGCTCAATTAATTTAAGAATTAGAAAGGGTGGTATAACTTGATGGTATAACTAACTGGTTGGTCCATAGAGAACACTACGTCATGTCTAGTCGGGTTAATGACTTCGATAAAACCGCGATTATATTGTACCGTAGTGACGCAATCACGTATTGTGCAGTTAGATATTGCTTGCTCTGTAACTATTACGTCATTGTCGTGGAAATTAATCGGGACTCGAATCATTCTAGATGCATTTGCCGGTATTATCTCCTCAAATAGATTGCAGTTTCGTGAATCGTACATACGCAAGGGGTTAGTAGATTGCCGTGTAACTAAGACCTTATTTTTCAGATTGATACTGGACTCTAATTTTTCTATTAAATCTAAGCCAATTAAACCATCAAAAAAGTCATGGAACTTATAAATGAAAAGAGTCATCTCATTATCTTCATTAAATTCCTGAAAACACGGTAAAGTGATAGAGTAGTCGTTTCTGGTGGTCGCGTGAATATTAGTAACTTTCAAAGGTTTATAGTTGCAAGGTACGTGAGGAAAAAATCTTTCTACCGATTCGGGGCTAATGAATGATTGGTTAGCGCCTGTATCAATTAATAGCTTTAAGGGTGGATCTGCTATCTGCATGTAGGGTAGCTGACGCTGCGTCTGCAAATTAATTTCTATTTACGTTTTTCTAACTTCAAGACCTCCTGAAAATCCTGGTTTTCAGTGAGGGCAAGCGCTTCATCCTGAGTTTCCTCAAAATACGCAGGGACGTACTCAGGGTGAAAGGACTGTTACTCGTAGGACGGGTCATACATTGGCTCGGGGTATGTCGGTTCATAATGGTCAGTGTAATAGTCACTACTGTATTATTCACCGTAAGGGTCGTAATAGTTTTGTGAGTCAGAAAGCTCGTTCAGGTTCATTTCTCGTGTCTTAAAGTAGTTCTATGGGGGTGGATTACCATGTTTAGTCCAGTCATGTCCTATCGGGGACCTAAATGGCATGGGTTTCGCTACAAAGTGACTAACGCCACTCATAGGCTGAGCCTGGGCCTGTATTGTTAGAGGGTTGAAACCCTGTTCTCTGTTGCGGCATTCTAAAAGCGTTACTCTGAGGTCTATAGTTAGGCGGGGGTACGCCAAACATCTGCTGAGTTCTTGTAGGAAAACGATTATGAGGCACCTGGGGCCTCCAGGCTGGCATTGTCCTTCCTCGTGGGCTGAAAGTTCATGGGCTAGAGGGGCCTGGCATGTTTTTGAACGCGGGTGGAAACGAAAACGGTCGCGGAGTTGATATAGATACCGGCGACTGAAAGAAGATTTATCAGGATTATATGAAAACGAAGACTGCATCCTTCTCTCGGGCTTGTTTCTCTGTAGCAGGTATAGCGTGTTCATTTCCTCATGAACAAACTCTAAGGCCTTCTCTAATGTCTCAGGTCGCATGCACCGTATTCGAGAACCCAGAAGGTCGCGTAGACCACGTAGGTATGCCTGAAGGGTTATTTTTTTATAAAGCAATTATTTCGCTTCAATGGTACTCAACACGGATTCATGCAAACTGATATATGTCATTATAATGCTTAAAAGGTTTTGACATTTTCTATAAAATTTCTGAGGGGCTGAGATTCCTGGAACCCTGGGCTACAGCCAGAGGATACAAAAAAAAAAACAAAATGTATTTTAAAAGTCTAAGTTTATTTAATAAATTTACAAATTAATTATTACTAAAGACGCGACAGTTGTTCGATGGTTGAATCAAAAGTGCTGTTAAAATTAGGTTTCATGCGGCAGGTGTTCGATGCTTCTGCTGCGCCGGCGACTCGTGTCGGTGCAAAGTGCGCGACCTAGATTCAGTCACGTAGGCATGCAACTTGTGTAAATTGTAGGCTGTTATTGTCAAACTGCGTTGTGTGCAGTTTTGCGGTGATAGTGTCGTTGCCAAAAAACGGCCACGGCGCGGGGCAACGCGCCGCTCGTAGCTTATCGGCTCTTTCCGCTTCAGCTCGACGATATTCGATGTTTCACATAAGCGAGGCATCTCGCCATAGCAATTTTTTTTGAGGTTTTAGTTCATTACCTGCCTCGTTATTATGTTTTTTTTACAATAATACCGGTTATCTTAAAACATTTACAACTTTAGTTCTAAATGAAAATGCACCAGCTATCGCTGCAAACGTTATTGGCATGTAGCGGGTGGACGGAATGGAATCGACAATGTTGTTAACTTTTGTTTGGAAGCAATTAACGGTGCACCTATTAGGTATCTAGTTTGATCTATATCTATGGCTACACAAATTCTGTCAGAAAATATTTTGCTTACCTGAATTTTTCCCAATGTAATTAAATGCATTAAGTACTACTAAATCATAATATTTTCAGCACGTACACTATAAGGAGCGTTCGTATACTAGTTTTCATTATTAAATAGTTTCTAATAATATTGATAAGTACCAATTCTAAGTGTAGTGTAATTATGTATATATGTGTACCTATTAAGTAATTTATTTTTGTGTTATCCTGTGTCTGTCTAATTGTCTTGTGTTGTCCCGGTTGCTTCAGTTATAAATAAAAACTAAATTCACCAGCCATCTCCAGCGTTTGTTTTCCACTCTATCCACGCGACATTGGCGAAATTGCGGTAACCCCACACAAGCCATTAACAAAGAAATTGAAGTAGTTTCTTTACAGAAGTGATAGATCTCATCTATATCTTCGTTTTGGATGACAGCTGTCAAACTTAAAAGGGCTATAACTTTGAAACTATTGATCCTAGATTAGTAGTTATTTTTACAGAAGTGATAGATCTCATCTATATCTTTATTTTGGATGACAACTGTCAATTTTAAAAGGGCTATAACTCTGCAACTATTGATCCTAGACTAGTAGTTTCTTTACAGAAGTGATAGAACTCATCAATATCTTCGTTTTAGATGACAGCTGTCAAATTTAAAAGAGCAATAACGCTAAAACTGTAGACCCTAGACTACTAGTTTCTTTACGTAAAGAATAGATCTCATCGATATCTTCGTTTTAACTGTCAACTGTCAAACTTACTTAACTTGAACTTGTTGTTGTGTCTTTAAACTATTGATCCTATACTAGTAGTTTGTTTACATAACGGATATATCTTATCGGGATATTAATTTCACATGACAGCTGTCAAATTGACAGGTGACAACTGTCAAACCTCAAAACATACTAATACTACTAATAGTCTAGATAGGACCTAATTATAGGAAACTACTAGTCTAGGACCAATAGTTTTAAAGATTTACAGCCCTTTTAAGTTTGACAGCTGTCATCCAAAACGAAGATTACGATAAGATCTATCACTTCTGTTAAGAAACTACTAGTCTAGGATCAATAGTTTCAGAGTTATAGACCTTTTAAATTTGACAGCTGTCTTCCAAAACGAAGATATCGAGGAGGTCTATCACTTCTCAAAAGATACTACTAGTCAACGATCAATAGTTTCCGAGTAACAGCTGTTTTAAGTTTGACAGCTGTCATCTAAAACGAAGATATCGATGAGGTATATCACTTCTCAAAAAATACTACTAGTCAACGATCAATAGTTTCCGAGTAACAGCTGTTTTAAGTTTGACAGCTGTCATCTAAAACGAAGATATCGATGAGGTATATCACTTCTCAAAAAATACTACTAGTCAACGATCAATAGTTTCCGAGTAACAGCTGTTTTAAGTTTGACAGCTGTCATCTAAAACGAAGATATCGATGAGGTATATCACTTCTCAAAAAATACTACTAGTCAACGATCAATAGTTTCACAGTAATAGCTGTTTTAAGTTTGACAGCTGTCATCTAAAACGAAGATATCAATGAGATCTATCACGTCTGTTAAGAAACTACTAGTCTAGGAACTATAGTTTTAAAGATTTACAGCCCTTTTAAGTTTGACAGCTGTCATCCAAAACGAAGATATCGATGAGATCTGTCACTTCTGTAAAGAAACTACTAGTCTAGGACCAATAGTTTTAAAGATTTACAGCCCTTTTAAGTTTGACAGCTGTCATCCAAAACGAAGATATCGATGAGATCTGTCACTTCTGTAAAGAAACTACTGGTCTAGGACCAATAGTTTCTGAGATATAGCCCTTTTAAGTTTGACAGCTGTTATCCAAAACGACAGGGACAGGGTTGTATGGAAGCGAAAAAGTATCTCACTGCTCCAAGCCAATCTCTCCTGCACTCGGTCATCCTGCTGGATAATGAAAGAGGCTCTGGCGACCGACAGATGGCGGTATAAGCATCTCAAAACAAGCGTAACCAAATGACAATGGACGGTGAGCAGCGTCACTGGTGCAAAAAGCTATGCTCTGCGAGCGCCAACCCGCATGCCTAGCGTGGTGATTAAAGGGCAAAACCTCCTCATGAACGGCACAACTAAAAAATAGCCCCCAGTTCCCGGTCTCCCTGCTAGTCCTGACCAACGGTGGCGGTCAAGGAAATGGCAGGGCAGGGGGTGCGAAGAATCCCCGGGCTACCATAGGCCACCCGAAACAAAAACAACTGAACCCTGGCTTCTACAACAGACAAACGATTAGGCTTAATGAACACATGGAGCAACTCGAGACGGAGCTAAGATCAGGTAGGGTTAAGTGAAGTCCGAAGAGAGGGGAAGGACACAATAACCCTGGAATCGGGCCACCTATTTTACTTCCGAGAGGGCGTTCAGCAGTCTCAGGGTGGCGTGGGTCGTCAATAAAGTCAACATTGATAATGTTGTAGAAGTATCCAGTGTGTCGACCAGGGTAGCGTACCTGATTCTTAAGCTGACCGAAAGATATAAGCCTTAAGATCGTACAAGTTTAAGCACCGACCTCGGCACACTCGGATAATGAGGTAGAAGATATGTTGTCATGGGAGACTAACGCCAAAGTGGGAGTACAGACTTGCAGTGAATCGAGAATAGGTCCACACGGTGATGGGGACAGGAATCACAGGGGGCAAATGCTAGTAAACTTTTTGGAAAAAGAGGGGTTCTTTTTGATGAATTCTTTTTTTCAAAAAGCAACCCCAGAGGACTTGGCAAACCCCCTATGTTGTGACTAAAAATGAGATTGACTTCATCATTATGGACAATATGCACATATTCAAGGATGTCTCAGTGATCGCAAGGTTCAAAACCGGTAGTGATCACAGACTTGTCCAGGGCTCCTAGGATATCGACCACAAGCTTGAAAGATGCCATCTGGTCAAGTCTACGCTCCGACCCAACCTGCTGCGGGCCGCTGTTGGATCAGAACAGTTCCATCTTAAGTTGCAAAATCGATTTGCTGCCTTGAAACCACAAGTGACGAAGACGAGGAACTCAAAAAAGTTGTGGGAATCCATAAGGAGAAAGGCACTAAATTTTGTCAGCTGCAGCGAACGGGCACGAAGTCTAAAATCATGGATGAGGCACTTCGGCTTATGGACATAACACCACATGCGTCGGAAACAACAGCAAGCCGGTTTGGCTTGCTGTTGTCAGAGAAAAGGGAGCTCAATAAAAAGATCAGCAAGCTGGTGCGACGTGACCTCAGATGCTCAAATACACGCCAGATAGAAAAAGCAATTGAGCAAAATTGGGGGTCACAAGCTCAAACCAATAATGGCACAACCGTCGTCTCTAAGCCGGAGATCCTTTCTGAGTTTGAAGACTTCTATAGCCAATTGTAAGACTCGCATGCTTCTAGACCCGAACCCAGCACAGAGGATTCCCGCGCAATGGCCGGCCGGTTGGTCTAGAGGCTAGTAACACTAGGAACGAAATCAAACGGTCGCGGGTTCGAATCCTGCAAGGTGCAATCATTTGTGTTGAGCAGAAATGTTTGTTTCCGAGTCATAGATGGTGATATTCGTATTTATGTATATTTATACGTTATCAAATAAAATACTGACACGCCACTATACTGATGAACTGCCCGACGTCAGCCTAGACGAGATTGAGATGACGATCAAACAACTTAAGAATGGGAAGGCTCCCGGTGAGGATGGTATAACTTCGGAGCTCTTGCAGGGGTGAAACCCGTACTTCGGGAGCTTCAGGGATTATTTAGCACCGTCCTTAACAGTGGGAGAACTCCAGAGTCTTGGAGCAGGAGTTTGGTAATACTTTTCTTTTTTAAAGAAAAGTATTAAAAACTCAAGTCGGTGGTGAGTTTTATATCCTTTATAAAACTCACCACCGACCTATTTCACTCTTAAGTCACGTCTATAAGTTGTTTTCGAGAGTCATCTCAAATCGTCACGCAAGAAGACTTGATGAATTCCAGCCTCCTGAACAGGCCAGGTTTCGCGGAGGATTTAGCATCATAGATTACATACACACAGTTAGGCAGATGATACAGAAGTCTGAAGAGTATAACCAGCCCCTGTGTCTTGCTTTTGTGGACTATGAGAAGGCCTTTTACTCCGTTGAAACCTGGGTGGTTCTGGAGTCTTTGCAGCGTTGTTAAGTGGACTGGCGATACATCGAAGTGCTGAGGTTTCTGTATGACGCTGCGACTATGAGTGTCCAAGTACAAAACCCGCAGTCTTAACATATCCAACTGCGCAGCGGAGTGAGACAGGGTGATGTTATATCCCTGAAACTGTTCACTAATGCCCTGGATGATATGTTTAAGAACTGGATTGGATAGGAATGGGCTTTAATATCAATGGCAAGAACATCTCACAATACGATTTGCCGATGACATAGTCCTAATGGCGGAGTCGCAGCAAGACTTGCAAAGTATGCTGACCAACCTAGTTGATGCTTCTCGACGCATCGGTCTCGGAATGAACATAGATAAGACCAAGATCATTTTTAACGATCTTCCGGGTCAATACCCGGAAACGATTGCAGTCAATGTTGCTCCTCTTGAAGTTCGCCAAAAATATGTTAACCTTGTGCAAATATTGCAATTAGGTAAGAACAACTTAGATAAGGAAGCCAACAGAAGAATTCAGCTGGATTGGACAGCATTCGGCAAGCTTCGTCAAGTCTTCTCGTCATCCATACCGCAGTGCCTGAAGACAAAAGTTTTCAATCAGTGCGTCCTACCAGTCATGACCTACAGAACTGAACCGTGGACACTCACGGTCAAACTAGTCCACAAATTTAAGGTCGCTCAGCGAGCTATGGAGAGAGCTGTGCTTAAGTGTTTCACTGAAGGACAAGATTTTATCTCTATCTTAATGAATATATCCGACGGAGAACTAAGGTAACCGACATAGATCAAAGGGTAAGCAAGCTAAAGTGGGGCTGGTCACATTTCCCGAAGAACTGATAACCGATGGAGTAGACAAGTTCTCGAGTGGAGACCATATTTAGGCAATCGTAGTGTAGGACGCCCTGTGGTCAGGTGGAGTGACGACCTTCTAAAAGCGGCTGGAAGACAGCAGTGGAAAGATATAGGCTGATGATGATGATGATCCAAAATGAAGATATTGATGAGACTTGACAGGTGTTGACGTATAACTTTGACGTTTACCTCTCACTTTGTCACCTGTCACTTCTACACCTGTCACTTTGACATCTGTCACTTTAAAATGTACTACCAACTCAGTAGAACAAATTTTTGTTGTTCAGTCTGTTCTATCGTAGAACAGCATGGACGGCCAATACACAATTTGTTCGGATCCAAATTGATCCAATATGTCATACTGCTAAGTAGAACAGATTGTTTTTTTTTTGGCCAATCTGTCCTATAGTAGAAAAAAATTGTAGAACCAGTTGGACTAACCCAGCACTACTGGCATCGTTTGGTTGTGTCATTGGGATAATATATTTTCCTATAGCACAACTGGTAGTGCTTAAGGGAAAAGCAATTCCCCAAGGCACTACTGGCATTGTTTGGTTGTGTCATTGGTTGGTATAATATATTTCCCTTTGGCACAACTGGTAGTGCTTAAGGGAATAGCAATTCCCCATGGCACGACTGGTGGTGTCAAGCAGTTGTGCTACGGGTAAGTAACGGCGCAATCGTTCACAGAACCTAACTTCACAAAACAAACATAGATTGGCTGCGACTACTGTAATTGAGTGCCTGTATAAAAAGTTGGAACATGATTCAATAGAAATGTGAAAATAGAACTAGTTTATTGTAATAATTTGACAGCTGTCAGTTGAAAACGATTCTCCCTACGGCTGAAAAGTATTACTTTCAACCCGCTCCTTAGGCAACTTCAGACTTACTTTCCGAGTATGAGTAATGAAAAAAACTTTGTTGAAACAGCTATTTATTCAAACAAACATTTTATCGGGCAATTATATAGAATTGGTGAGAACGAAATTTTTTGTGTGTAGAGAAAACGCCTATTTCCCGAAGTTGTAATCCATCACTGTCCTGGGTGAGTCGGTAGGGCTCATCCTGGCCCGTCAAGCTGCTCCTTTTCCCTGAAGAATAAGAAAAAAAAAGTACTTAGATATCATTAAATTATTATATTTAAAGTATCTAATTTAGCGTAAATGGCGGCAGCATTATAAGACCTTGTTTTGATTGAAGCACTGAATCTAACACGGAATTACTTAGTAATAGTGAGCACCGAGGACAACAACGTGAAGTACCTACATTTTCAACATTTTAAATATCGCGTTTCGAATACATAAATAATTATTTAAACGGGACTTAGGCCACGCTGGAAACGTTATTTTATTAGTCTTCTCCACGGAACGTCGCTACTACTACGTACGTGAAGCGGTTGAAATGAAAAAGTAGCCGAATTCAGAAAAGCCAATGTATGTCTTATGCAAGTCGTTTAACCGATTATTTTCCACTTTCATTCCAGTCCAAGTGCCATCCGCGCTGCTACAGTCTATTGTTAAACCCTTACAAGTTCAAGCCTATGCGCGCCTAAAGCGGTAGCGGTAACCTGCATTTATCCGGGTTGAACTGAGTTCCCTTCTTTATTTACGGATCTTCCTGCTGAATGCTTACGATTATAATGTTTTGAGTTTCTTTTCTGGACAGCCATTTAAATTATCAATAAGGATAAATGAACTAATATTACATAAATAAAAAACTATGTAATTTTTGGACATAAATTACCTATACTTTAAATAAACTCAATTTTTTCAATTTTGAATATTTAACCTCGGGTTTTCTATAACATTTCCTCTCTAAAATAAGTTAAACACAAGCTTTTTTTTACTTGTTTCTAATAGCAGCATGATCAGCAAATCAGCACCCAAAGATATTGGCGGAAACTCGCAGAACTAAACTTATTTTTTGTGAATTTTTACTGACGAACGAAAACATCTTCTCGCCAAAACAGCTCTGCACTTGTTTACAAGTTTTAGTCTTCAAGAGCTCTAATTGGGAATTTTGAATTATTTTACAGTTCAAAATAGCTCTTCTTTTTAGCACTTTTTAATTTCTATGTAGGTATTCGGCAGTAGCTCTACATTTTCGTGATCTCTATCAGTACCTTTTATAGTTTTTTTTAATTATTTTCTTATGATTGTGCATTATGTTTCGTTTTGTAATTGAAAGAAAACATTTCAAATATTTTCGCGCTCGCTGCGCTCGCGCTTTTTATGACTCGTTCCAGTGCATATATATTTTTTGGAATCGGAACTATATTTTAGATAATATATTGATAGAAATAACTCAAATTTCGCGCTCGCTTCGCTCTTTCGCGCTTTTAGAGCTTGTCCATAGATTGAATTTTTTGATTTTGATTAAATTTTATTATTTAATTCCAGCATTGATAGAAATAGCTCAAAAATTTCGCACTCGCTTTAGTCGCGTTTGTTTTGGTTTTTCAATATGGTTATATTTCATTTTCCACACTGAGAGAAATAGCTCAACCTTTTTGCGAGCGCTCTGCTAGCGTATTTTAATCATTTCGATGTATAAATAGATTTGGAATAAAAAAAATAGGGGATGGCAAATTTCGGTTCAGCCCCGGGTGGCAGAATCTCACGCTACGCCACTTCATGTGTTCTTGACTGTGTACCTACAATTCATAATTTTCCCGTCCTTCATACAATATCAATTTGCCCCCCCCCTAGGCCATGGGCTGGCGACGCCCTTGGTTACCACGTGCCTGGCGTGACCACTAGCGGGACTAGTTCTCTAGGATTGCTATAGGAAGGGGCTGGCGAAAGACTTTCTACTTGTGGATGTTAGCTATATAGACTCCGGGATATCGTAGAGTACCCTCTACCCACCAAAGTTTAATTATGATGAAATCACAGATAATCGGGACGAAATAATGAAAGCTCAATGTTCCTTTTGCTCGGCTGGTTGGGCTCGACCACAAATCAACTGCGCAATCATCGCTTCAAAGTTCAAAACTTACCAAGGTCTCCTCTTCCATAATCGTGTTACTTAGATGGTAACTCGACGGGTGAGGTGCCTGACCCAGCGTACTACCTTCTACGTGAATTGCAGAATCAAAGAAAAGCGGAGTAGCAGATTCATTTCCTCTGTAAATAAATCAATGGCCATTTATTCATAACGCACCAAAACTGATTATGTAATATTAGCTTGGGCAGAGTTTATGAAATTCTTCATCAGCGAAGACTAGGGTAGTTATATTATTATGAAAACTAAGCTTTTCATACCTACATTTTAAAAGTTACGGGAGTTACTTGTAGCAGTGCAGTTGCACACTAAGTTACCTACTAGGGTAGTTACTTAGTGCATAACTCCAGAAAAAACAGTTATATGCACTAAGTTTAAACATTGAAATAAAAATAAAAAACACACTGAATAAGGCATTAGTTTGTAGGTAGGTATAAAGGTATAAAGTATAAAGGTAGGTATAAAGCACCTACATAGCCTCAGACTGGGTCCACTAGTCTGAGGCTATGTAGAATGTAGGTGTAATACAGTCTGTTCTTCTGAGTCCGCATATTCGCTCAGAGGGTGGTCGGGCTCTACAGCGAAAAGCATCTCACCGGCTTTGGCTCCAGAACTTCAATGATAGGTCCTTTGTAAGTGCATGGGAGACAGTAGCTGGGGTACCTCGACCGCCGTTTGCAGCCCAACCCTTCCGCGATTATGAGGAGGAAGTGCAGCAACAGTAGAACGTGTCGAAAGATCATCTTGGCGGAGCCAGCTGAAACTTTCTGGACATCAAAAAATTAATCTATGCTCTCAGGGAAAGCCCGTTTCTGAACAAACTAAGAAAAATTGTTAAAAAATAAATAAACCCAGAGTATGAATAACAAAAAGTTTTTTAAAATTAAATTTTTTGATGCTTTTTAGTTACGTTTACGTTAGTGTCAGGTCTAAAAAATGAAGTAGGTAGGTAATCCCGCTTTCTAAGAGAAAACCCGGTAACAACTGTTTAAAGTCCATATCATATAATCTACTGAATCTATTTTGACAAAACTTGCACTTTTCTCTAGGTTGAAAGATACTGACACCACGACAAAAAGATTATTTGCAATCAAACTTGTTAGTTCCTGAGAAATACGTGGACAAGCACACATAACTTCGTACATAAGAGTAACATGCATTAACGTTTGCTATATTTTTCTTAGATGCCCACAATTCAATCTTGACCTGCACCTTGACATATCTACATCTATATACAAAACAGCTAAACAATATTGCCTACGGAAATCTGATATCTGTAATCAGCTGGTCTGTCTGAAACCACTTACCTATTAGCTCGACAGCAGCTGCTGCCTAGCGGCAGAAGCAGCAAGAAGCTTTGGAGTCTCAGCTTGCTGCCTAAGAGCGACCGGCCTTTGGAAATACAATGTAGAATTAATGCAGGTTAAACAACGTCGCTGTGGAAGCATGAGCAGAAGGTTAAAGTTAAGAATATGGATACGTCTGCAGCCTCATAAGCAAGAATTTATGAAAAAAACTCTTGCTTACCTTCTGGCATACCTATTATAACCCTAAATAAGTAGATCATGTCACGGAGTGTAGTGTTTGGGGGGCTCGCAGCTGCCCTCGCCGCACGGCTGGCAGGAAGAGCTGTTCCTGCGACCACGGGACTTGCGAGCTTGAGAAGCATCCAGCTAAGATATAGCGATTTGTAGTAACAGAAGTAAGAACTCGTTGATACACGGTACAGTCAAGCTGGAGGGAGAAAGGATGTTAAATGTGATGTAACAACTAATCACCGTTACAATTATGGTAGGCACAGGGTCTCATTCAAAATAGTACACAGGAAAAATAGGAAAGAAGACTTACGCAGTCATGAAAGTCAGGGTACTTCTTGTGGCAATAGGCGTAGTCAGCAATGAGTTCCTAGCTCTGGTTCACGTCGGTGATCTCTAAAAACGACGAAGCTTTAGATATAACAATGAGAACTGGTCTTTTTTTTTTTTTTTTTTTTTCTGTCAGTAGGGAGTGTGGAAGGAGGTATAATTATGTACATTATAGGAACTTAGGCTGATACTACATAGAAGTTATAATGATAGGTTCACCTAAATTGAAAGGTGTGAACCGTTTAAAATTTTATTAAATTTAAAACAAAGATCAACCATGAGGGTAAAAAGTATGTGATTGGACATAGTTATAGGTATAATTTCGATTCTTTCTGTTGTATAATTGTAAATGTAGCGATAGTAGCCTAACTGTTTAATAGTGCAACATAGAATCCAACGATATCGGGCTCGGTCCTAAGATCCTAAGATACTAATGTGCGATTTTTTCACCGCTCTGTCCTTCGGAGGGCACGGTTCCGGCTTTTATAGAGTAATAGCAGTCGTTAAGCCTTGTCAGAGGACCTCGGGTTGCCTAGCAAACTCTGACGCCAGAGACCAGCACTACCTCATATGACAAACAAACAAATTCTAAAACTCCTGGTTTCGGGTTCAGTCTACGAATAAGTATTATTATTTATTCGTAGGGTTCAGTAGTCAAACCTTGGTAAGTAGGTACTTGTTTTCAAAAATATTTTTAATGTACAGACATAGCTAATACTTAGGTACAGCTACAGCAAAAGTACAAGTGGTACAAAGTTAATAGATGACTATGCGTACCCTGGGCACTATGACAATAACTGGCTTTTCGTCTCGCTCGCTCTTTATTGTATTTCGTTTTAAATAAATGCTAGGCTTGCTCAGTGGCGGTGGAAGTGGTCTGGTAGGGCTGGTAGGTCTGGTAGGCTTGACCTGACGATACGGCCCGACGCGATTCCGGCTAACTTGCGATCCCGGTCTTACTTCTTGGCGATTCGTAGACTGAAAAATAAGTCGATTAGTAGTTAACTATAGTTATTTTCTGCGTCACCACTTTTACAATTTGTCAGTCAATTACCTCCCCCATAACAGTTTTAGTTCCACTCAGAACTTTGAATGCAAAATTTTGCGCGTCGCTGCACTGCGCGTGTCACTTGCCACCTTATTTATAAAAAAATAAGCAATGATTAGTAATACTGCGCACTACAATATTGTACTGCGCAGTTCTAATTGACGTTTATTAACTTTTTATAAATAAGGCGGTTTGTTTTCTCATTGCCCAGTAATTTTGTAACCTTGCCCTTCAAACCAAAACGCAAATGTTTCCTCACTACTGTTTGGCAGTAGAATGTCGACAAAGGCGTGGTGTTCTTCCCTAGGCGGACTCTTGAGAATTACCAATAAAACATTGTTCTATTTTCCACTCAATCCCTTCGAGCATTCATCATCATCATCTGACGTCTACTGCCACCATGTTAAACGTAAGTTTTGCCATGGAACGCCAATAATAATCGGATAGGTAGTCGCTGTTTGCACGCGATTCTCACCAGGTCGTCGGTTCACTTAGTAGAGGTACGTCATTCACTCCCATCTTCCCTTTTCAAAATCTGCATAGCTAGGCTAGACAGATACCTATTCACTCTATTTGAACACACCTGGGTACCTAATAATATAATTTACTTTACGTGTTTCCGGTACCGCGAGCGGAAAAAACACTTACTGTCTTCAGACCGGGTTTGACTGGTGTCGGGTCTTCCTCGAATCTTGGCTTTCCCCGGTGCCCCTTGCAGCAAGAAACGACCGCGATCAAGAGGAGCAGGTAGAGCAGCAACAACAACGGGCGACGGAAGTTCATATTACTGGCTGAAAACAACGAAGCCACAGTCAATTTTACTGATCATGATGATGATGATGATGATGATGATGATGATGATGACGACAGACAATTTTACTGCGGCGAAGGCTTTGTTTGGAACTAAAATATCGCAACACGACCCGACTTTTTCCTTGGTATTGTTATCCTGCCGACTAATACTTATTATAAATGCATAAGTTTTAGTGTATGTCCTGCCGACTAATACTTATTATAAATGCATAAGTTTTAGTGTTACATACACTTAAACTTATGCATTTATAATAATGTAGGCATGTAAGTTTGTGACTACTCAGCGTTGAATCGGCTGAACGGAATAATTTTGTGTATAGATATTTTAGATCCGGAATAACACACAACACACGCGGGTGAAACCGAGGGCCCAACTAGCATTAGGTACATTAAGTAGTTACTTAGGTACTGAAAGTCTCATCAAAATTTAAAATAATGATTAGCGGAATGAAACTTTTTTATACTTCCTAAACAATTTTTAAATAATTTTATGGAATATCGAGGACTAGGAAGTTGTTAAACATGTTAAAAAAATATGTTACTTTGGACTGTGGAAGCATTTGCATGGAAGCATTACTAGTGGTCTCTAACAATTTTTGTGCACAGGTTAATGTGTAATTTTTTGTGTATGAATCTCTAAAGAATAATGTATTTCTAAAAAAAAACTGCCCTACCTTTTACAGTCAATTCCGGACTGATTAATTTATTTCTTCTTTTGTTTCTATTTCCTTATTTAACGGTTTATCTGTGGGCCGTGAAAGGCCCAGGGCTGGCAAGTTGAGAAGCGTCCGCTGCCACGGCCGTCCGAGCTGGCTGCGACACTTTTTCTGCGCTCGGTGCAAGCTTGACTAGCGTCCAGCCAAGATATCGCGATATGCAGGAACACAAGCAAGAACTCGTTGATAAACGGCATAATGAAGCTGGAGGAGGGATAAAGCACGATAAACATTACCGTGGATAAAGGATGGTATCTATTTCTAAACTTGTTTAAAGCGTGGCAAAAAGTTGATATTCTGATGATAAAAACCACTTTTTGTCTATTAAACCTATTTTAAGTGTTCTCCATTGTGTTTTGTTTTTGTAAAGGACATGTTCGGAATATGTATGAGAGCTGGTACTAAAATAATTTAGAATAGTTTTGTTCAACTTTATATCTAGGAACATATAACTTATTTGTCAGTCTGAGTGTCAGTGACATATATAAAATACATATATTTATCTAGACCGCAGTAAATAAACTTTTAAATGAGGTATATATCATAGCTGCTGGAATTTCCTCGGAATAAAGTACCACTTCCGAACATCTCTTTTATGGTGCCAATAAAGAGGATACGAATAATAATACTATATATTATAATATTATTACGATCTGCGGGTTCGAATCCTGCAAGGTGCAATCATTTGTGTGATGAGCAGAAATGTTTGTTTCCGAGTCATGAATGTTGATATTCGTATTTATGTATGTTTATTCGTTATCTAGTGCCCATATTACAGGGTATCCTAGTATGGGGCTAGGTAATTGGTGTGGAATTGTCCCGAATGTATGTGAATGTGTATTATATTATACATTTGATACTATTCGACTCTTTTCGATTCTATTCTATTCGATTCTTTTCGACACGATTCTATTATGTTTCACATCTACCAGGCATCCCGCGACGGCTCATTTATTATTATTATTATAAACACTAATTTAATATATTAAGCTGTTTTTATTGCACCTAGCATTTTCCTCGCTGTAGTGAGGTGAAAAGTTGTGTTTTACACGGCTGCAAAGTTATTCTGCGTCTTGTACTTTTGAAACCCTCGCTACGCTCAGGATTCTATATTTGAATCCTAGAATCCTTCGCTTGCTCGCGCCAAAAAAAACAGTTTGCATAACAAATAACTATTGTATACATGAAGGGAGACTCACACATGCAAGTGTTCACTTTTTCTGTGGTTGCTGGCACCTGGCGTCGTTTTCGGAACAGGTTTCGTAATGTACGCGGGTGCAACCGTAGCAGGCCTCCAGGTAGGACAGCAGGAGCGTCACGAGCAACACTACTACTTCTTGGAGTAATGCTGTTTCCATAGCCAGGAGTTCTTCAACTGAGAGAAGAAACGAATGGAGTGGACCAGGGTCTAAATAAATAAAGTCTTCCTATTTCGTCACAGATTAGTCACGTGATAGGTACGCTAAGGGTGAGTTGCATTGCACTATATCCTAGTTAATGTTTTATAGTTTAAATTAACTATAACTTTGACCTTAACCATGAAGTTGAGCCAGCATATGTTGATGATATGATATGATATGATATGTTAATACGTTTTCTTTTTAATAACTTTCAACACTTATATTGTGGAAACAACCTATATTACAAAAATTGAAGGAACTCATTAGTTTCGCACAGAAACTACTGAATTCATTAAAAAAAACTTACTAACTTACTTACTTATTGTTTTACTTTTTATTTCAAAATAAAAAATAAAACAGCTTTGGCTTTAGTAGGTATCGAAATAGAGAACCATCCAAAAATATTATTTATTACTTAAATATTAATATAACTTTAGACCCATATACCGCAGAAGCCCTTTTTTACGGGATTGAAAGTATCCATAATTTTCACCCATCTTATAAACTATGTCTGTGCCAAGTTGCATCAACATCCGTCCAATAGTTTCAGCGTGCTACATGTTCTTTGAAATAATTTTATTAATTAATTTAATTTAATAATTTTTCACCCCTATCTTGCAGGAACTCTTTATTTTTTCGGGATGAAAAGTATCCAATGCCCTACTTCAAAGTATGAACTCAAATCATACCAAATTTTATTTGAAGTATGTGAGTATTTTCAGCGTCATGCGCTGCCAAGGTACAGATACACAGACGCACAGACAGACAGACAGACAGACAAAAATTAAAAAATACAGTTTTGGCTTTAGTATTGAATGTAGAACAGCCTCCAAAAATGTTACAAAATATCTTCAATTTACAGAATTTGGGACATTATCCAGCAGGAACTCTTAATTTTTTCGTGTTTTTTTTGTCCCTGAATTTTGTAAACTATGACTGTGCCAAGTTGCAACAAAATCCTTCCAGTAGTTTCAGCGTGATACGTGTTCTTTTAAATAAATTTCAACGCCTATCCTGCGGGAACCCTTTAATTTTTCGGGATTAAATATGTCCTACCTCGTAGTATGAACTCAAATCATACCAAGTTTCATTTAAATTTATTCAGTAGTTTCGGCGTAAAGCCTAGCCAAGATACAGACAGACAGACAGACAGATAGACAAAAATGAAAAAAAAAACAGTTTTAATTGGCTTCAGAATCGAATATAGTAAAAAAAATCAAAATATCTTCAATGTACAGAATTGGACCCGTTACAGTTTTATTATAAGTATAGATATGCGCAGAGTAATTTGATATCAACCGGACAGTAGGCAATTCAGCAGACAGACAACTTCCAGTCGCAACTCGCAAGGATTTGAGAGCTGGAGGTTGTGCTGAGGCAAATTCGAAAAGTTTACAGATTTGAATTTAGCGGAACGCTTGGTTGCAGTGAATGAAATGCTTGCGCGCTTTACGGACAATCAGCGCCATCTAGTTAAATCGGAGGCAGAACTTTGATTAGTCTGATTTATGCGCTGGAGTTGTTGATGCTAGCAAAGATTTGATGCTGGTTTTCTAATAATCTTTGATGCTGGCAAAGATTTGATGCTGGCTTTCTAATAATCTTAGATGCTGGTAAATTATGTTGTGTCTTTTTTGTTCTTATTGCTTTATTATAAGTACAGATACTACGCTCTCTTGTGTAGAGGTTCTACAATAAAAATACTTACGCCATGTTAAGGGAGTAGGATACTCCATTGTGCTATACCTACTCGTTCCTTAATATCTAAGAACCATCTCGATTACCTCAGCTTTCAATCATAAAAAACTGCACCTAAATCAAACCATTCGTTTGGAAGCTACGATTCTCACCACTTTTTCTCACCTCCTCCCTCCCCCTCCCCATAAAGCTAAGAACCATCACAATCACATTTCGCTTTCAATAAAAAAAAAAACGAAAAAACACACTCACCCACAAACACACATATACAGTGATATACTCCCTAAACTTAAAACACCCGTCTCTTTGTTCGGGGGTTAAAAAATGTAAAAATAACGCATAAAATATGTAAACGCTATTAATTATGGAACAAAAAAAAACTAAAAGCGCATGGTTTCGAACCACGGACGTCTGGATTAGACTTGCGTGCATGTTAACCGCTCGGCCACTCGTTACGTGACGCGGACAACGAAATTTGGTACCGTTCTTTAAACGGACGTTTTATTACTTTAATTTAACATAAACTTTGGACCCTTATCCCTTAAAAATCCTTTATTTTTTCGGGAGTAAAAGTATTCTAAATTTTAACAGGTAATATAAACTTTGACTATGCCCAGTTACATCAAAATCCGTCCAGTAGTTTGAGCGTGATACGTGTTCTTTTAAATAACTTACAACCCTTATCCTGCAGGAACCCTTTATTTTTTCGGGATAAAAGTATTCTAAATGTTAATCCATAACATCAGCTATGATTCTGCCAAGTTGTATCAAAATCCGTCTGGTAGTTTCAGCGTGATGCGTATTCAAAGAGACAGACAGACAGACAGACAGACAGACAGAAAATAAAAAAAATACCTTTTTGCACTCCATATTTGAAGTTTATCCCAATTAAAATTTTCAAAAAATATTTAATGTACAGATTTAGCCCAGTTTATCTATCTTCTATCTATACTATAATTACAGTTTTATTATAGTATAGATAGAAGATAGATAGATAAGTGTCACGCGATTTTGAAATAAATTAGATTTAGTCAGATTTGGCATCTGCTGTGATCATTTAGTCACAATACGTTAAAAATAACAACAAGGTACCTAGAGCTCATTTCAATAAGATCGATAATAATCTGACATCTTTTTAATGATTTTGGAGCTACGTTCTTTACAAAAATAAGCGTCACACGATTTTGACTCTTATTGATATCAATCAGATTTAGTCAGATTCGGCATTTACTGTGTTCATTTACCCCACCCTCCTCCCATTTATCCCCACCCTCTTCTCACTTCCCCTCTACTCCTTTCCATCATCCCGCATCTTCCTCCATCCTCCCCAACCTCCTCCATCCTCCCCACAGTTCCACCATCCTCCCCACTCTTCCCCCATTCTCCCCACACGTCTCCCATCCATCCTATACTTCCTTACCCTACCTGTGACTTTTGGCTATTGTCTTGTGACTTGTAACTTTAACTTTCTTGAACTGACTGACTTCACTTGCACTTTGACATTGAATTTGACTTCGACTTGCACCCCCAACTTCCCCCTAACTTACTCCACCATCCCATCACTTACTCCACCATCCCATCACTTACTCCACCCTCCCTCCATACTTTTCCCACCTTACCCCACACTTCCCCACCCTTAGCTCACTTTTTCCCCACCCATCCCGCCCTTTTCCTACCAACTGTCACTTTGAAAAGTACGTTTTTTTTTTTATTTTGATCTTGTACAAAATTTATTCTTAATATTTTCTTGAGTGTCCTTATTGCATATAACATCACAATAGGAGCATAAGGATATATTAGTCCTCATGCTCCTACCATTAGGAGTACACAGTAAGAGCATGCGGAAACGCCCGTTAAGACATCGTTTTACAGCGACGCGGTTTGCTCCGTACGGAACGCGTTCCACGTAGAGCGCTGCTGTAGACTAAGGATTACGCAGTAACTACTTAGCAATCTGTGATAAGGGTCCGAACGTATGGACAATAAGCATTGCTCTGAAAAGCAACCCTAATGTAAATGTGTGCGTGAGGCTGGCACGTACGAGCGGATCGAGGTGAGGTCTTGAGCACAATTATCATGTGACCCACCAATGACCCCTGCTTGAATGTGTGGATAAATATAGAATTAGCACTGAAAACATACCTAACAGAGAGATTGAAAATTGAGTTAAGAGAACTAATCAAAAATGCCTTTTAATGGATTTTAGTTTTATTATTCACGAATCCTAAGTATGGTTACATAATTAATGTCTAGAGAAGTTTGGATGGACCCCGCCACAACAACACGGCTGAAAGGATCGGGTAAAAGACAAAATACGAGTACCTACCTACAATGATTTCTAAAACTAAGTAGATTATGGGTTAGGTCGTGGGATCGTATTGATTCCACATGTTTACAATGAAACTTGTAGGATTTCTGCATGATAATGTCAACACCTCCTTTTTATCTACGTACTACGTGCTGACCCCGCGGTTTTGCTCGCGTGCCAATTTTGCCCTCTCTAGAAACCCTAAAAAACGTGCCGCATGGATGATGATGATGATGATGATGATGATGAAAAGTACGAATATCCATCATTCGACACTTTTTTATTTACCCGTGACATGTTGTGGTATATATAGATAATATTATCTTTTGCCCGCGACTTCGTCCGCGCGGACTACATTATTTTTTACCTCGATAAAAAGTATCCATATGTCCTTCGACCCCAGAGCTCAAACTATCTCCATACCAAATTTCATCGTTATCTGTTCAGTTGTTTAGTCGTGACAATGCAACAAACAGACAGACAGTGAGACTGAGTTAATGTAGTTTATATAATATTAGTATAGAAGTAAGGATAGGTACCTAATATCATTTGTGATAGTCGATAGAAAATCCATATACCTACTTATTTAAGTAGGCAGGCTTATTTCTGCCAAACACGTTTTGGTTTTTGTATTATTTCTACCTATTTATTGTGAAAAGATGCAGGTTTGAATTGCACCCCATCACTAGAAGCTGATGACGCACTAAAGGAGCTCAAAGCAGAATAAAAAACAGTAATTATTATTCAATTTTATTCCTCAATGAACTTCGTGCTCAAAGAGGAATTTATTTTGTGCTATTGGGCATACATTACGTGGGCATTCTTCTCGTTACACTTTGAGTACTATTGGGCATGTATTAACGAGAAGAATGCCCACGTAATGTATGCCCAATAGTACTCAAAGTGTAACGAGAAGAACGCCCACGTACCTACTAACATCTAAGCATTGGTCGGGGTCTGGTGGCTTGTCAGTCGCAGCCTCATCAAAGTCTTCCAACGACCTCAGCACCAGCAGATATAGCAGGAACGCCACCAGCCCCAGTATCAGCGTCATGTCTCTGATGATGGAGAGCTCAGTACTCACAGTTATTGTTATTGCGCGGCAGGTCGTTTGGCTTGTAAATGACCAGCTATTTTCGGCACGGAGGGCGTTCCCTCCCGCAAGTGATCTTTTTAGTGCAGCAACTGGCCACGTGCAGCAACCACACAGCTAGGAGATACAGCACCCTCGCCAGCCAGGATCCGACCAGGATCATGACAACAGCTTCTGGTGATGTACAGTCGTAGTCACTGACACTGGACATGTTAAAACTAGAAACGGAACCTTGAACGACCATGGACCACCTTTTGATAGTGCTGTGACTACGAGTACAAGGAAATCAATTCGGCGTAGTGAAACTATAGTGTGAAAAATTGGTGTGATCACGAGTCCGCACCCCAATGATTAAATATAAGTTATTCTGTGTCTGAGCGAAGCGAGCTCTCCAAATCAACTTTGAAGAACCGGTTTTAATGTGTAGATACCTTTGTGTGTTTGTTCGATAACTTTTTAACACTTCATGAAATGTGAAACATAGTAATAAATTAAACAAGAAACTTTGTGGTTGTGAAGTTAGGCTCTGTGAACGATTGCGCAGGTATTGCTGTGAGGATAAACCAGTATAATGTAAGATAGAATAAACGTAAGCGAGTGAGGGATGCAGTTATATAATGCTGTCTTCAACTTCAACATTGGGATTGCGCCTGAAAATAGCAGTTTGCGCAGCGACTTCCGACCACTCAAGGGGGGTCACACTAATATTCAGCCTGGGTGGGTTCCAAAATTATACAATACTAGATGGGTTTTTTTTCAATATAGTTTGGTATTCCTTATCACATAAAAATTCTGCACAATAAGAAAGCGCGAAAATTTTGACTTAATATTTCTATCAATGTTAAAAGGAAACAATTCCAAATCATAATAAAATTTTTAATAACCTTGCATTATCCCATAATGAGCGCGACCGAAACGAGTGCAAATGTCTGTGGCTTAACGTCGGACATTAATCAATAAAAGCCGGGACCCAACATAACGTGCCCTCCAAAGTTTCTCTAAAGGGTTAAACCAAACTAAAACAATTATAAATTGTCCAAAAAATAACATCGACGACCAAAGCGCTAGCGGAGCGAGCGCGGTAATTTTTAGTGTTTTTTTCAGTGTACAAAATAAACATGATAACATATATTATATGAAAATTGTGTTTGGATCTTGACCTCCATGACTCTCCCCTGGATCCGCGCTTGCAAACAGGGCAAGCTAAAAAAAAACCGTTAAAAAATAAGGGAGGTTGTTGCTTATATAACTTAACCAAAAGCCATTTTGAATTACATTGCGGCGAAGCGCTTTTGCGCCCGCCCCGCCGTCCGGTGACGTTGTAGAGGTCAGTTATAGACCAACACAGCACATAAACTTTCTAAAAAACATAAAAAACTATACGAAATCTGCTCATTTGGCGAAGTGCTTATTTTGAGAAGTTCCCGATTAGAGAAGTGCACGTTGTGGGAAGTGCACCTACAGTACATAATATATAAAATTAGTATGTTTGTACTTACACAAGTTATGATTTTCTTGTCAGCATTGTTTTTTATCCGTTGCAAATCTCATTTTACACGTGCATCTTGTTCCTGCAAACGAAAAAGAATTGATTTGAGTCTTTCCACCAACCCAATGTATTACTAAAATAATACTTAAGAAACATCACTAATCTACAGTTAAAGCTAAAGCCATTAGGTGGAACCTGACCCAAATCAATACTTTAGCGTCTACAGAAACTTAAAAACAAATGAATAATTACAAACTCTAGAAAAAAGGGAAAAAATTAAATATGAAATGAATATTTTACATGTTTATTTAAGTTTTAATGAGTTACTTTCAAATCAGACTATCAGAAGAAAGGAAAATTTAAAACGGAATCTCCACCACATGAAGAAAAAAAAATGCTTTCATAAGTTTTTAGTTATGATTAATAAATCACACGTTATTTTTTCCGAAATAGGGTTTTCCTTTTATAAAAACTAACAATTTGCTACTCGTAATTTGGTTGGCCGTAAGTTATGTTGCGTCTACGTCAATTTGGTCGGCCGTTAGTAATGTTGCGTCTACGCCAACTTCTTCACCACGGTACCTTCCATGGATTAGGGGCGATATGGGCCTCTGCGACATGGTGCTTTGCCGCGACATGGAATTTTTCTCTTACAGCAGTTGCATGATGAAACGCTCATGACGAAAACGGAGAAGAGTGCGAACAGGATGGCGTAGAGACGGTTTGCGTCAAAGTATGCCATATTTGAACCTGCAACAAGGAAATGTCCCTTTGACATGTACAGTCAACACTGACACAATTTGTTCTTTTTTGCTATACGTATGCATAGATCTAATCAAAAGTAGGAAGATCAGATACCAGCTTCTCGGACGTGGACCACAAAAATTAGATGCAAAATACACAATTGTCTTTCTTTGGCACAAGCTGGCGTTTGTGCAGCACGTGTTAGCAGTATCATTCGCACTACAGTCTGTCTCTATGTTTTTGTTGATGCACAGTATGCACGACTGTGGGAGTGTTATGTTTGGTCTAGTTTATGTTTACGTGAAATTAAAGCGTGCCGTTTCTTCCCCCCTTTTGAATAGATCTATGTGTGTATGCAATTTTTGTTCGTTGATCCAGATAAGTGTTAGTTGCGTCTATAGACCGCGGACAAAGTCATGGGCAATGGCTTAGTTTAACAAATAAATTAAAAAAAAAACACTGAATAAAAAATAAATAGACTCCAAATGGTTTTACAAAAAAAAACTGAACCAATTTTGATGAAATATAGATGGGTCTAAAAGAGCACATACCATACCCTCTGACCGAAAAAATAATAGTACACGCTCGGTTTGTAAATTGGTTCTGAAATCCGGGTATACGAAAGAAGATAGGTACACAAAAAAAAATAACAGTCAATTTGGGAATCTCCTTTTGGGAAATAATTAAAAATAACACTCGGCAACTGTGGTGTCGTAATTGGGTTGGGGAATTTGATGTTTTTAATTATATCAGATTTAATGTAACGTTTGTATGTTACTTATCCCGACACGGATCAAAAAATAAATTGGTAAATAAATTATGGTTTTCCACAAATAATAATGTCTGTAATTGGTAAATAAATTATGGTTTATTTGTGTTTTTGAGTACATATTCCCTTCTGAGCCAGTGATAGGCTGGTGTTAAATGCGTAAAAATGTGGTCAAAACCGGTTTCTCAGTGTACCGGTGATCATGACAACATTTTAGTGAGGTGAACTAATAAATGGATTTCAAAGCGTATCTGTGCTACATGAAGATTCGCCTTGTACCACAAGACGAATCTTCATTTAGCCACAGAATAAATAATAGTAGAAGATTTAGCATAGATAAATCGCTTGTTTCACAAGAACAGAACTCGCGAAATAAATATCTATAACAAGCAAAGCATATTATGTCTGGTGCTTAGATCGATCAATTAAAATAACACGAAATAACTTTATTTAAAAACATTGAAATCTATACTTAATAAAGCAATGAGAACGAAAAAGTCTGTACAAAGAAGATAATTTATATAAAATGGTTTAGTGTACTTAAAATAAGCTACTGAACAAGAATATAACATCTTTTTAAATCATGTCTGTGTTTGTTTGTGTGCTTGTCTGTATGTTTTTTCGCGCATCACGTAAAAACTACTGGACCGATTGCGATGGGGGATAGCTTAAAAACAGGTACTTTGTTTTTAACCGATGATTAAATGCCGAGAAATCGATAAAAAACCTATTTGACGGCTGAACAAATTTTGAAGAAATGTAGTATTTTGTACTTCATAGATAATTTTGGTCCTGGAATAACACGTATGAGCTACTTTCAAATGAAATGACCACGCGGGAAAAGCCGCGGGTACAGATAATTTAAAATTAATGTGGGTATATGTACTAAAAGCCAAAAAAAGCAAAAACGTGTTACCTTGTCGAATTTCTGTTACTCAGGGTACGCTACGCCCCCCGATTATATTTTAGTTAGGTATTTCTAAAGTGTGCTGTGTTCTACTTGTCAAGCTCTTACTTTCATGGTGTACTGTACTTATATTCCTTTCATTTGATACCCATAATGAGGGGTTTGAAAAAATAAATGTAATCCGCCATTTTGTGGCGGCAGCTATCTTGGATTTACAATGATACTGAATATACTTAATTGTATTGTTATCGGAACTAAAGGCGTGTACCAAATTTCAGATCAATCCGTCAACAGGCAGGGGGTTAAATTTCAATTATTAGAATTTGACCCAAACAAACAAATGAACAAACAAACAATTATAAATCAACAAACAGGCCAAGCTAAATAAAACCGTTTAAAAAGCATTTATGCAGTAGCAATGTCCATGTCACGAGAACCAAACGTGTGTGCCAAATTTCAGCCCGAAGCTTCAGTGGAAGTGGGTGAAATGTTGATTGCAAAATTCCAGTATATACATACAAGTGAAGTTAAATAAAAGCTTTTATCTACACTCATATCGTAAAATCCGGATTATGAACTCAAAAATGGGGTGGCATAATGACATACTTTACGCACGGCACGTCTGTAATAAGAAAAAAAACATTATAACACTGTTTTTTGAATTAAACAATGTAATTATATTAAAAAAAAACGTAAAAACACCGCTTTGGCTCCGCACAACGAGGGTTTTTCGCCATTTATTATCTATAGCGGCACGTGTTACACCGTATGCGCGCGAATTCGCTGTGGATTGAATTTTGGCGCCATAATTTACTTTACATTAGTACCTAACCAATTTAATGTTTTTGTAGTTTTTTTATCCCGGTTACCGACAGCAGTGTTAGTGAGGAGAATTTGACTCCACCTTAAAAAAAGGTAAAAGCTTTTAGCGGCACAAACAAGAAAATATAACGTCTTTTTTTCTTCATTTAATGTAATATCCTATTGCATGAGTGTAGTTATAGTAGTGTATGAAACGGCACATAAATAGGTATTAAAACACTCGAGTGAAATACTATTAAAAAACTCGCCTACGGCAACTCACTCTCGTGTTTTAATTCCCCTCATTATGCAACCGTTTCATAAACTACTATTACATTATTGCACAACCAATTTAATGTGTTTTTTTTGTTGATCAAATATTTTATCCTGATAAAAATGTGACAAAAATTTGTTAAACATGTGAAAACAGTGTACGTGAGGAGAATTTGACTCCACCTGACATCACAGAAACAGCAACGAACATGACGAACGAGCTTTTACCAGCAAAATCAAGAAAGTATTACGACATTAGTTTCATTAAATGTAAATTCCTGTTGCATGAGTGTAGATATAGGAGTATGAAACGGCACATAGTTATGTTAGTTACCTAGTTAGGTATTAAAACACTCTAGTGATACTATTAAAAACTCACTCTCGTGTTTTAATACTTCTCATTATGCAACCGTTTCATAAACTACTATAAAAAAGTAATAGCACTTTTAAAGAAGTAGCCTGTACCTACTTGATTTCCGTCAACTCAACATGACCAATCAATGAGTAAACAATAATTTAATTTATATTCACCTTTATTTTCACTTGCTGCAAGGCGCTGGAGATCTGCAAGCGATGTACACCTTCTTTGTACAGCACCTCGCGAAGCCGAGGATCGAGAAGAGCGGACTCAGGGCCAGGAGTACCCTACTCAACAAACCCATTGTATCATGGCGCTAGCATGGCTTCACCGTGGCACTGCTTCTGGAAAACGTTAACCTACCTCAAAGCTTTGGCGCCGCCAATTTTGAAAAAGTTAACATGTTTGGATTTAATGTGGCGCTAAGTAAATTAAACCTGTAAATAGTTTTCATGGCGTACAAATGGACTAATAAGATGAAACATCAACCAATTGTATGTTCAGATGTTTGAGCTTTTAATGAAATAGGATCCTTTTTATTTTTCGTAACAAATTTCAAGAAAATAGCATAGATTTGGGTCAAATTCACATACTACACTAAATACAACTGTGAGACAACATACCTGTTTGAATATGAGCGATTTTATTTGTATTTTTCGTCACTGGAATTTTGTTAAAATTTTCACAATTGGTGTTGTTTCTGACGGGTTTGAAAACTTGATTGATCTGCCAGATGGAACCGCGTTTGAATACTGACAGAAGTTTTAATTGGCCAGTCATAGATTTACGGCAAGGCTTGTTGTTTAAAAGTTACAAACTATTCGGTGACATTTATGGAAGACGTTGCTTCAACATTTCGCTATCTCGCAAGGAGTTCCTGAGTGAAGGTCGAATGTGCGAGTGGAGCGAAGGGACAACGTTGCGAGAGTTCTGGCGAGAGTCCTTTTACTAACTCAGTGGTGATAAAACTGATAAACATGAAATTGGCCAATCAATCGCAGCTTCACAATTTGACGCTGGCGATAGAATTGCAGCAATCGGATAAATGTGTACTAAACATGTGTGTTAACTGTGTACTGATTGGTCGCTAGTGGGTGAAGCCAGTGAGTGGACGGGGCATGCCCCGGTAATATTCGATCGTGCATGTACTTGCACAATTTTTGCGTCTGTTTGTAGCTTTAAGAATTAGAATCCGTCAGATTGTAATCTATCGATTCTTACAATAAACCGGTGACATACCCGTATAGACTACTGAGAAGATACCTAACCGTGCTTAAAGCATCTATCTCATAGAGACTCAACTCACTAGGTAACATTTTTTTTGCAGTATGTTATTGCTTGTCGTGCTGGCATTTGGTGTCAGAGTTGTCAAGCCGCTCTAGGCCTCTTACGTGAGAGAATGCAACACTACGTGAGAATGGCCTGCTATTAATCAATAACAGCCAGGACCGATAGCTTAACGTGCCCTCCGAAGCACCGGAGCGATCACCGGAGCGATAGAAAACCGAACATAACTTAGAAGGTGCCAAGAAGAATCAATGGTGCCATGGTGGCATGCCTCGACTGATGACGGTTTGAGACCATCCACGGTAGGGGTTACGCCAGTAAACGTAATTCAACCTCTTTGGGGCTAACGGAACTGTCGTGTTCCGGACATAGATCTATAATTAAAGGGGTGGGGGGGAGCCTTTACACAAATCTATCGTTCCGGCAGCGCAAGGTTTGTAGAGTTTTTTGTGTCTGGTCTAGCATTTGACCATTACGTATCTCACCTCGTGATATGTGACGATATGGTCGCAGGTGGCAAAGTAACGAAACCTAGATTAAGACGCTTTGAAGAGGTTTAAAAGAGGCTCGGGGACAGATTGTCTGCTCCAGGGCGGTATTTAGCTATATGCACGTGTGAGATTTATAAAAATTTGTATAATAATTATACGTACTGTAAAATTATCAAAACCTAAGTTTTGTAATGTTAGCCTTCAGTTGGTCAGGTTTGACGAGTAAGAGATAAAACTTATCTGCACCTAGTATTAAAAGCAAGTTGCTATATCCTATAGTTGGTATCTATAGTACCTAGCAAAGAGTATACAAATGGTACCTAGTAGCTACAGCTACAGAATAAATAACTTAAGGAGTATTTAATAAAAACAAGGAAATAGGTTTGCAATTCTTTATATTGTTTACTTATTTGAACACCGGTTTCGGAATACACCACTTTAGAAGAAAACCTATTATTACCTTTTAAATACATAGTCATTAATAATTTAAATGTGATAATTGGTCACAGACAAACATTTATATTTGCCTTAGTTACACTAGGCATAACACCTTCGAAAACAGCATTTAAACACAATGAAATTGATGATAATCCCGTTAACTATAATCTTATAGATTATTTCATCACCCCACAATGAAGTGATACACAGTAACAAATACACAATAATAATTACACGGTTACAAATAAGCAGCATAACAGAGTAATATAAAAAACACTTATTACCAAGGTCCTTTCGGTGCGGCGGTCACAAGAACACTAAACATTGCAAATTTTTTTATACGCTTTATATTAGCTTCACTTGTATGTTTGTATGTTTGTATGTTTGTAACCGACTCCTTTGGACGCTATTTTGACCCACTTTAAACGGTCAGATTTCATTCAAATTTTGCACACCATTCAAAGACCGATGACAATACAATAATTCGAAGAAAAAAAAAACGCTCTTATAAATAAACCAAACTAAAAAGTAGAAAATAAATAATAGTTTAAAGAACTAAAAAAAACGCTTTATATAGAATACCTAAATAAAAAATAGAAAATAAATTTTAATAATGTAAATAAGAAAAAAATGATTTATTTAAAAAAAAGTGTGGGGTGCTTTTTAAGATATTATCGAAATGATAATGCTTCTTCTTATATCTGTCAATGAAATATTTATAACTATTGACCCATGCACCCCACGATTTTTTTGAAATAAAACTTTTTTTTTTAGGAATGACTAATGCTGTTGGCCTTATAACAAACAAGCACTCCACCGCAATGCTTGGCGCAGAAGGCGCAGGTTAAATTTGGACGACCCGCACGAGGGTACCCAGGCGTACGGCCTTCGGCTTGGACGGCCGTCTGATTACGGGGGTATCGAACTAAACACCCCTGGATCGCTACCGTTAGGTAGTGATCGAGGGGGCCCTGAAAAATGGCTAGGTGCCCTTTGATTGACTTTTATAACTGACCGCCGATTCGTAATACACCTTCGAGAAGAATCGGCAAGAAACTCGAAGGCGAATAATATCTGTCTATGTTTTATGGGACCTGTAGACGACGCGCCACCTTCTTGAAGACTTGTCAGTTTTTAAAAAGAGAGTGCGAATCAGTTTGATAATAGCGAGTTGTCAAAATAGAAAAATTTCGAAAGTGCATTTAAGTGTTTTCATTGATTTAATTTGCAAAATATATCTTTACGCTCGTACAAACCTTTTGTCATTCCTTCGCTAATAGGACCTTTGACTTCGCCGGCGAGGTCAAAGGTCTGTGTCTAAATGTGTTGATACCCCCTGGCGGGTTGCCAGGGGTGGTCGGATTGGGCGAGGCCATCGCTGCCAGTACTTTTACTGCGACGGCGTCGTCCGGATCGTCCAGGACATCGCGGGGACGTCTACGGAGGGCAAAAACATTGCAAAGTCGAGAGAGCCTTTATATAGCATTTTCGAACATCCGACGCTGTCAGAAGTCATCCGAGTTGAAGACTACCGACATCGTCCGAGCTATTTGAGTCGTTTGAAAACAGATCAACGAATATCTACCATTTACTTTATTAATTACATTAGTCATGTGTTTTTTTTATTAATTACATTAGTCATGATAGTTGTATTTAATTATTGGAATAAATTTTAACATAATTCTAATAATTATGGCATAATATTATAGATGTTTCATAGTGATGGATGACATACATCGTAAGTTTACACGTGGTACTTTAATTTTCTTTAAAGTAGTCAATACTTCGTTTCAGAACGAATACTTCGTTCTGAAAGCTGGATACATAACATTTACATGTACCAAGTATTATTTTTATACATTTCTATATTTACAATAAGTAGTAATCTAACACACGCATATTGCGAACGCGTATTGTGCTGATGCGAACCTGCCGAAGGAGCCGAATTTAGAATTATTTGTATGAAATGCTATGAAATCCATTCGAGACGAACGAGGTGAAAATCAAACGATCAAAAACTGGGACAGCGTGGTGTAGGAATAGATTTATTGTCCACACTATCTCTCTTCTTCTTGAGGTATTTTTCCTTCTTTCTTGTGGCTTGGCAAACGTAGTGTAGAACGCCCACCAGCCAGGTGGACTAACAACCTGCTGAACCGAAACTGGATGAGAAGAGCCTAAGATCGTCAGCCTGAGATCGGTCTCAGTTCCTGCGTTCATTGGGAGAGGCATATGTCCAGCTGTGGACGAATACAAGCTGATTTAGTACGAACCAAACTTAATGGCGGCTGTGAAATGCGCTGCTAGCGCGGCATCGCGCATCCCCTCACCCCTCCAAAGCCCGCGCATACCTAATATTTGCTATTGCGCAGCGATCCGCGCCAACTTCACAGCCGCCATTAAGTTTGGTTCGTACATTATAGTACGAACCAAACTTAATGGCGGCTGTGAAGTTGGCGCGGATAATTATTGCAAATTTTTTTTTTTTTTTTTTTTTTAGTTGCGGTTTTTTTTTTTATTCTCTCTCCTTGAAGAAAAACGTGAGCCCCAGCAGTGGGAACATATCTATGACGAATCGTTCATAAAAGAGTTTCATATCAGTCAGACTCATATCCAATTTTAAAACTTGCCGACAACCTTGGTGTGCCATATTCGGCGTCCAGCGCTGTACCATTTATCAAAAGGTCATAAACCACTTGTAGTTGAATTTTTACAGCTGCACCACAGTATAAGTTATAGTTACTATCGGCTGTACCGCAGAATAACAAGCAGTGACATCGGCTCTACCGATGAATGCTCGTTAAAACTAGGGATGCTATAGAAATAGGTATCTGTAACCGTAACTATCAGATTTATCAAATAATACCGTATCCTTAGTATCCGTAATCATCATCCACGTATTTCTAGATGTAGTAATTTTTAGATGGACTGACATTGATTAATTAAATATCACAAGGTATGTTATTAATCGCGGACCTACACTCACATCAATCTGCTCTGTTTACTCAGTATTACCTAGCCTTGAAAACCTACCTACCTCTTAGGATATATTATAAAGTTTTATAATAAATCTACTTTCTGTCGTTTTGTTAAAATTACGAGATAGGCTTGACCTATGTCAAGACCATCAGTAAATGTACTGATGGACACATAACTGCATCAAAGTTCAGAATTACTTTCAAATTAATATTTTTAATAAGTATGCAAACTTTTAGATTTACATAAATGACAAAGTGAATACTGGCCATTAAACATAAAAATAAAAATAATAATGAACTGCAGCAAAACAAATGATTATAGCCGCGAAAATAAAATTTACGCGTGTTCTCAGATTTGCGTGTCATTAGGGTAAAGTTTTAAATATTGATTGTTATTGGGTTTTTTCATTTGCTAATTGAATGGTTTCGCACAGACTTGTCAAATACTTGGTTGGTCAAATGCTACACAAGTCAAAAGCTTAATTTGTCAATTTCGCAATTCGTCAAAACAGTTATTCGTCAAAACCCTTAATTCGTCACATCAGTTATTCGTCAAAACCTCAATTCGTTAAATACGTGATTTGTCAAGTCATTGTACAATCGGACACAACCTACATCCGTAAAATTATTGTTACCAACAGAATTGTTAGGTAGTCTTTTTAACTCAACAAGAGTTTCGGTACAATAACATGGATACTTCGCCCGAACAAGCCGCTCAAATTGTGGCTTGGGTGCGGCAAGGCTTGGATCAACGAACGATTGCTAGAAATTTAAATTTAAACCAGTCTACAGTTTCTAGAGTGTAGCAGAAGATTTGTAGAGACAGGTTCTTACAAAACGAGACGTGGTACCGGCAGAACTTGAGTAACCACCCGTCATGATGACCGATTTATTGTGTCAACTTCCTTGCGAAATCGTTAACTTACGTCAGTTAACATCAAAACAGAGCTGAATGAAGTGCGTGGAGTAAACGTGAGTGCACGAACAATAAGAAGGAGGCTAAAGGAAGGGGCTATCACTCCTTTTAAACCAGCAAAATATGGTCCAATGTTGTCTGCAGCTCACAGACAAGCTCGCTTAAGATTTGCGCGTTAACACCTAAATTGGTCTGACGAGCTATGGGTCTCCGTATTATTGACCGATGAGTGTAGTTCATGTTTATATGGTGAAGATGGTCGCAGAAGATTCTATCGTCGACGTGGGGATAGATATGCTCAAAGTTGCATTGAGGAGCGTGTTCCTTTTGGAGGCGGTTCGTGTATGGGGTGGCATATACTCGTAGTTGAACGGGCGAACGGTACTTGTGTACATTGACATGGTTCGTCAAAATGGTAACAGAGAGAATTTGACGGCATATCGCTATATAACAGAGATTTTAGAAGATCACGTGGTACCTTACATGGCATTCATAGGCGAACATTTTACTCTAATGCAAGATAATGCCCTACCGCACGCTTCTGCACTAGTTCGACAATATTGCGAAGAGGTTGGGATAAGTATCATGAATTAGCCAGCACGTAGCCTGGACTTTAATCCAATTGAGCACGTTTGGGACCATTTAAAAAGAGCTATAAGTATATGCGAGAAATCCTGTGCCCACAACAGTGGCCATGCATAGCAAATTCACAAGAATGGGACAATATTCCGCAAGACCGTTTAATAACCGATTAGAATCAGTAATAAGGGCACGTGGAGGTAACACACATTATTAAAAGAAAAAAAACGTGTGCTTAAACTTTTTTTAAAGTGTTAAAACCAACTTTTAAATAAAACCAATTTTTGTAACATTTATCGTTATTGTTAAAATAAACATGGTCGTTTCCTGTAAACAAATTTAAAAATAAAGATATAACATAAGGGTATTACGCTGTTTCAAAGTGTTAACTTTGAAATAGCGTACCAATCTAAAGTTTTCAATTTAAATTTGTATAAAAAGTTTACATACTCGGTTATAATATTTATTTCAAAGTCGTCTTGTACTTTGATGCAATTACAGACGTTTGTATGTACTTACTACTCGTGGCAATGCCCGCGTGGTAATTTGTTTGGGTTAAATATTGTATGTGTATTGTATGTGGTTTCTATATGTATTCAAGTACCAAAAGTACCTATAAAGTAAAATATACTACATTTCATCTAACAGTTTCATCCGCCAAATAGATTTTTATCGATTGCTCGGCTTCTACTCATCAGATTGAAATACCTACACCAGTTTTTAAGTCAAACCCTAAGCCATACAACAGTGAAAACCGCGTCCCAATCGGTCTAATAGTTTTTACATGATGCGCAAACAGAATAATTTAAAAAATAAAAACGTTTTGTCTTTTTGGGTTCACTCTCAGACCGAAAGCTGTGCTCCACTCAGTTCAGCCAAAACTCATGTCATCATAGTAGGTGGCTCTCATTATGATCTGGGTGAATCTCCCGCTTGTAGTTAAAGTTCCTTATAGTGACGTAGTCAAGAACCTTGGTGTAATAATTGATCAGAATTTAACTTGGACTCTTCAGATTGAAGCTGTTACCCGTAAAATGTTTGTTCAGCAGGATCAATTCGACGGCTTCGAAACTTTTTACCGATAGCCACTAAAGTTGCGCTACATAATCTCTTCTTCTTCTTCCTATACTAGATTACGCTGACGCCAGCTACCTTGATCTCACTGAGGAGCAATTAAACAGGCTTGAGCGACTTCAAAACTTTTGTATCAGGATCATATTTGACTTACGGAAGTATGACCATGTCTCTCAATATCGTGTTAAGCTCAAGTGGCTCTCAATTCACCTTACTCATATCTTTTCTCTTCTCTACAATATACTATTCAATCCCACATCTCCAATATCTTCAGGAACGATTTGAATTCCTGCATTGCTCAAATCCCCACTTCCTACGGTCATCAGAAAATCTCCGTCTAAAGTTTCATCGGCACAGAAGCTCCTATTATGATACGTCTTTCGCTGTACAAGCAGTACTTCTGTGGAACTCTTTATCGGTTCCTATACAAAAAGCACAATCACCGCAAAGTTTCAAAGATCAGGTAAAGAGTTTTAACCTCTCATCATTGTAATTTTCAATTTTGTCTGAAACTATCAATACCGCATGTGTAATATTATGATGTTACCTACCATACAATATTTATTATAATTTTTATATGTATATTAGTATTTTAGTTGTATATTAGTAGTATTAGCTATTTACATAAGATTTATTAGTATTATCTTGACATAATTTTTTTGTTAAAATTCATTTTTGATTTATTTGTTTGTTATCTTTATATAGTACTAGTTTTCCCGCCCGCGACTTAGTACGCGCAGACTACTGTTTATAGCGAAAAAAGCATCCTATTTTCTTCTAGGATATTCAAAACCAATGCAAAAGTAAATATAGCACCACTCTTGATGTTTTTTGACAGACTTGTTATTTCGTTTCCATGGCAACCACAGACCATTCTGTGATGGCAACCGTCACTTACAGTGAGTAATCATCATTTTCCAGTTTTCCCGTGGAAACTTACAATATTCCTGGATAAAAAGTATCCTAAGTTTTTATTCCAGGGTATAATTTAACGGTTCTATAGTGCAATTTAGAATCCAACGATACCGGGTTCAAAACCTAGGCTTCGCACCAATGACTTTTCTGAGTTATGTGCGGTTTTCCATCGCTCAGTGCTTCGGAGGGCACGTTAAGCTGTCGGTCCCGGCTGTTATTGATTAATAGCAGTCGTTAAGCCATGTCAGAAGCCATCGGGCGGCTTGACAAACTCTGACACCAGAGGCCAGCACTACCTCATACGACAAACAAACAAACAGTTATCTCCATTCTAAATTTCATCAAAATCCGTCCAGCCGTTATCGTGTGAAAGCTCCCCAAACAAACAAACAAACAATCAAACAGACAATGTTTCACTTTTATATATTGGTATGGATTTTAAAACGTTGCCTACCAACAACTACCTTCTATTATATAGTTATGTGTCTCAATGTAATCTACGTTTGTCTGAAAGAGATCGCTGCTTAGCGATAAGGCTGCCGATTGTACTACTTTTATAAGTTAATTTTTTATTTGTGTTTATTTTGGTGCAATAAAGTGTTATCTATCTATCTATTTTAAATACTAGGGTACTTAAAAAAAATATTTTATTAGGTACACTATCTTCTTTGTACAGACTTTTTGTTAATAACTGCTTTAAATAAGTAGTAAGTAGTATATAAGTAGTTTAGTTTACTGCTTTATATAAGTAGTTAATTATAGATAGATAGAGTCGAATAAGGTAGTGTCGGCCTCTGGTGTCAGATTTTGTCAGTCCGCCCAAGGGCAATCGGGTCCGACGGCTTTACGTGCCCTCCGAAGTACGGAGCGATGGCAAAACCGCACACAACTTTTTGAAAGTCATTGGTGCGGGACCGAGGATTAAACCCAGATTCGTCGGATTGCAAGGCACATATACCGACTGGGTAAAGCTCGGCCACCATCTATATAGGATTGCAATGCTCGGCCAATGTTTATATGTGTGTAGTTATGTATCCGTTACTGAACTCCATAACCATAACATCCCTAGGTATAACGCGGTAGTGGAATGGAAGCATGAAGCATAATGTTATGTTTTACAACCGCTCTAAACGTCCAGGAATAGCCATGATGCAAGGTTGGTTTTATTTCGTTAGATTGGGGTCGAAGCGGTTCGTAGTTTGACCCTAGAAGATGCCGTGGGCTGGACACAAACAGACACAAGACATAACCGAAAGTTCTACCCGACTGCGAACAAAACTAAAAAGATGCAAAAATTTAAGTGAGAATGGTCGCTGACCAACCTTAAATCGTTATAAATCCTAAATGGTCATTCGAAATGAAAAATTATAAGAGAAATCTAAAGATTACTTTCAACCTAAATACCTACCTGTTCAATGATACCTACCCTACTTATAGTAGTTTGTTGACATTATTTTATTTTTCACAGTATGGCGTCTGGTTGTCGCCATTTTGAATTTTGATTACATTTGATTATCATGTCTTTAGTGACACTCGCAAGACAAATTGTAATTCTTTTTCTATTGTCTGTCTTATAATCGTTATAAGACAAATTGACTGACGTAAAAAAAAACATCAAAATCGGTCGACGCGTTTGATGTCTAGAGCGCCACAAAGAAACACAACATACATACATACATTACCCTCCGCTTAATCGGGTAAAAATACACACGAACAAGATGATGCAAAGTAGGTACACAAGATGGGACGACGACACTGTGTACTACCTCTTTGCCTTGTCTTATACTTTTAACAAAGAAATTATATGTACACGGTATGGTAAATATAACTTCCTTTAATAAGAACATGCTCAAAATTCAAATTCCTACATAAACAAACAATCCTGTCAAAATTTGTCTAAAATTCCAAACAGTATTTTCTATCATTTAAAACTTAAACGGGTCCTCCTGTGATCTAATTGACTTCCACAATTGCCTTTCAACACATTCTGAAAATCTAATATCATAATGTTTATAATGTTTTTTCGTGGTGGAGAAAACGGTAAAAATATGTTTTTGCTTATTCCTGTAATCCTCACTCCTATTATAGTGGGGATTTCGGGAAAACTATTCCAAGACCTAAAATACCAATACACCAACATTTGATCAAAATTCCTTCAGCTGTCAAAAAGTTTTTATCGATTGCTCGGCTTCTGCACATCGTATTGAGATACCAAGTACACCAGTGTTTTAGTCAACCCCTAAGCTATCTAACAGTGAAAATCGCATTGCGATCGTTATTGTAGTTTTTACGTGATGCGCTAACAAACATACAGACAAACAGATAAACAGACAATAGACAGACACGAATTTAAAAAAAATTATATTCATGTTCTTTTAAGTACCCTAGACCATTTTTTTCTAATTATCTTCTTTGTACAGACTTTTTCGTTCTTATTGCTTTATTATAAGTATAGATAGATATAAGTGTGCATGTGTGAGTGTGTGTATATTATGTATTTTAGGGTACATGTGTGTATGTTGTGTGAGAGTGAGGGTGCCAAGGTGAGAATAAGCTCACAATGTTTTATGATTTATGGAGATCTTTAGAAGTTGCTCTGTCTCCCTATGATTTTTATTTTGTAACCAGTTACAGAGTTTATTCTTGCATTAATATCTGGAAAGATTAATTAGGTTATGTTTTTTATTTATTTTATTGTACAAGTATGGTCCCAGATATGAATGGCATCTGTTTGCAAAGTGTGTGCGTGTTCGTTTGGTTTTCCATCTCTGTCTACGTGTTCCCTGACCAAAAGCAGATTTACTTGCGATTCTGTGAATACGTAATATGGTAGCAAGTATAAAAATTTGTCCTACACGTAATACTTTTGATTCTTCAAACAGTGCATCAGTAAAAAATCGGAAAGGCTTTTTGTATGCGACTTTAAGTATTGCTCTCTCCGCACGTTCCAATATTAACATAATATTAACTTTTGCTAAGACTTTTGATTTGAGGTTCCCAGGAAAGACGATAGTCTATTAGGATACCGAGATATTTGATCGTGTCTACGGAGTCTATAATGGGGCAAAAAATACATAATTTTAAATTGACTGTACTTAGTGTTCGGACAAGAGTTGTGTGAATTTCTAATGATAAATGGTTACGTTCCAGCCAATTAGAAACATTACGAAGACCCTCCTGAGTTCGAGTCTTAGGATTCAATTGAGAGACGTGCTATCAGGCTCATTGGGGATGACACTCTGGTAAAGAGTAAGCTTCAAAGTTTGGCGCATCGACGTGAGGTGGCAAGCCTGGCGGTATTCTACAGATTGCACTATGGAGAGTGTGCACAAGAACTGCATAACCTGATTCCCCCATCACCTTTTCATCACCGTACGACTATACGATCAGCAAAGCGCCACCCTTTTATAGTTGAAATACCTCGCACAAGAACGAAGCGTTACGCTTCTTCATTTATTATAAGAATCGCAAAGGAGTGGAATGTCCTGCCCTCGTCAGTGTTACCGGTAAATTGTAACCCAGGTGTGTTCAAGTCAAGTGTGAATAGGTATCTACTAGGCAAGCGTGCTACACCTTCGACCACATCATCGCTTTCCATCAGGTGAGATCGTGGTCAAACGATTGCCTAGTCCGTAATAAAAAAAAAACTTTTACTCTTTCCCAAGAATCTGCATAAAATATTATAGCAGTATCGTCTGCATAGGCAAATATTTCAGCATTTTGTAAATTTAGTGTGCAAAGGACGTTAATATATGCCAAAAAGTGAGAGTGAAGTGGGTAGGACCGAGCACTCCACCAAACCAGACGGCTTTATAGTCACTTACAATCATCACCCAATTTTATTCTTACAGAAGCAGATAATAAAATTGGTTTCAGTCAATAAAAACTGGTTACAGTCTTACCTAACTGCTTCTGTTAGGTAAGACTGAATCCATTCGAGAGCAATACCACGAACACCAAGCTGTTCTAGCTTTTTAAGCAGAATTGGCCTAGACACGGTGTCTAAAGCCTTGGCATGTTCAAGGAAGACACCGACACACCGATAGCCATCATCCATTTTGCTTGCTACAAAATCTGTTAGGTTAGTGACGGCATCCTGCGTTGACTTGTCAGCGCGAAAACTATACTGATTGCCTACAAAAAGGTTCCGTGACTTCAGGTAATCCAAAAGTCTTTTGTTTACTAATTTTTCAAGTGTTTTTGATAGCGTACTCAATAAAGATATGGGTCTATTTGGATGCAACTTTAGTGTTACCATCTTTATGAATTGGACTTTCTACTCATTCATCATAGATCATTTGCTACTTTTAGACTATCAGGCACAATTGCCGTACTTAGGTTTATTTGAGTCACTAAATAGTAAACATCACTGTAATAAAATACGCTTTCCCAGTAGTAGAACGGCTCTGTTTAATAATAGCGTGTTTTGTATGGCCCCACCGCCTTCAAAAAACTCTTTCGTATTTTATGTTGTATTTTTGCATTATAATTACATTGGTAATTTCGAAAAAGTGATACTGTTGTGGCTCAAATGTAATTATTTTATTCTTTTTAGTACGAAGTCAATCTATTTTTTTTTGGTAAAATGTTTTATTTTTTGATTTTGAGTGGCCTAAACAAACATCGTTTGAGTGAGTGTAGTGTATATTATTGTATTAGTGTAGTGTAGTATGTAACAGGTGCTAGTTATAAAGTAAACATTAACAATGTGACTTCACCCTAATAGAGACTATAAGAAAAATGTTAATGGATACATTCTTAGTATACTTCTCAATGTAAAATTTTAACTTTTATTCAAATTACTTATTAGCCTAATCGTGGCTAGATTGTAATAAAAATAGGGTACTTAAGTCTTACGTACCCTAAGAACAAGGTTTTTTTTTAATTTATTTTTAATTTTTATATATTTATTTTGATTATTGAAAGCCTAAAAGGCCGTATGTATTGAACTATATATTACTATTTATTTTTACCACCATTGTTACACCTATATTCTCAATAAATTACATACACGCATACATTACATTATTTTGATTTGATTTGATTTAAACTAAGATTACATACAAACATGATTGGTGGGGTCAATTCTACTTTCACCATTTTCGGAATGTCATTCGAAATATTGTCAGGACCTGGAGCTTACCGTGATTTTAAATTGCTCATAATGTTTATAATTTCAGTCTCGTTAGTGGGATACATAAAAAGGGACGAAAGTGATTTGTTGCGGGATATATTGACTGTGCTTGATAGCTGATCTTCAGAATGTTTTATCTTTTGCAGAATTGAGTTAGCATAAGACTCACCTATTGAGGTAAAGTATTCATTTACCTTGTTCAATGAGTCTTTAGGACAGGATTCTATTTTCAACAGATCTGAGAATCTGAACAATTTCATACCTCCCATTAGATGCAAATGTTAATGTCAAGTAATATAATTATTATTAAATAATACACATAAAAGCAGTTTTATATTATTTTAGGGCTCTGTGAAATATTGTATTAACCAAAAGGGTTCCGTCACCAAAAAAGTATGAGAACCGCTATAAGGGTAACTAATTTTATTGGATACTCTAAATATCAACCGTGGCCTTTTATTTTCGTAATGAAGTAGAAAGGGTTCCGTTTTCGTTCAATAAAATTAGCACTAAATACTTTGGAATCTATTACTTAGCACTTTCTATTAAGTATGTCATGCAACCACCCATGGTATCGAGGTGGCAACCCTGATCGCATTCTGTCTGCCAAACGATTCTTCCGATGCGGTCGATTCGTACAATTCTGACGATTCGGCGCGGATAAGTGTGAGAGGCCGTAAGAAACTTCGATTTCATAGGTTCACTCTGGCAAATGCGCGTTCACCTTTAACCGCATCCCACGTCTTTTTGCTATTGCCTTTTGCCTCTCTTATTAGCTGACGGTCATATTCGTCCTTAGGGTTTTGAAGTATGTTGTTGCAGCAGTTCCTTTTAGATTTTTGTCTGTAACGACTATTAATCAAAAACAACCGAGACCGACAGCTTAACGTGCCCTCCGAAGCACGGAGCGATGGAACATCATAATGATTGGCATACGAGTCTGCAAAATTTCAAGTCAAATTGACGCACGTCTGGACGTGGTTGAAAATCGAGTTCAAGATTGTCCAAATTCATAAAGCGGACCTCGATCGGTAGCATGTGCGTTTTTACATTTGTAGCAACCGGTCCGAACCTCGGCTCTGCCTGCACAAATGTATGTATGTAATGAGGTATCGTGTCGATTTCTGTTGTAAGAGTTTGTCAGGCCGCCCAAGGGCCTTTGGCGTGGCTTATCGATTGCTATCCATTGCTAGCAATCCGGACCGTGGTTTCCAAATCACGGAGAGATCTGCTCCCGAGGATCGATCATACCGGTGTCATTAGATCCAAAGTGCACATTCGCCCACCGTCTGAAATTCTTTATGATCCTCGAGGAATCATTCCTATCACAAAACAAAAGAAATGATAGGTAGAGGCAGTGCAGTTTGCTTTAATAGTCAATCTATGGAATGCAGGAAGAAACGGGACCCGCTGAGAAGGTATTTATTTTTGCGTATTATCTAATGGCACAGTAATCTCGAATATAATGTACGATGGAATTGCAATGAAAATACCAGCGGTACGTCGAACGGGAGCTTTCAAGCAGGTAGTGATGTGCGTGCAGATCCATAAAACGATAGTCGATGAATCGATAAACTATCGACACATTTCCGCATATGGAAGAAGAGAAGAAGCTAATTAGTGCTATTTGGGATTTGTTACCTTATTAAAATACCTTAATAAAAATTTAAATAATAGGTTATTAATAATAGTAGTAGGCCTCTTATGCAAGAGTCCGCCTGGGGAAGTAGTACGCCTTTGTCAGATATTCAACCACCGCCAAGCAGTAGTGTGTAAACATTTCTGTGTTTCGGTTTGAAGGGCAATGTTTCCAGCAAAATTACTGTGCAATGAGACTTAACAACCAATGTCTCAGGGTGACAAGCTCAGTGCAGTGACGCGCAAGACTTTGCAACCAAAGTTCTGGGTGGCACTGCAACTGTTATGGATAGACTTGACGCTTACCATCAGGCGAGCGACTTGAACGTCTCGTCATTCAACGAAATAAAAAAATACAATATAGTATATATTTTAAGTATATTGTAAGCCGTATACAGAAAAAAGAAACGAATATTTTACATAAAAACAACATTTAAGTATTCAACCACTATTCGACGTGGTTAATAATACCTCTAGACCGATTTCTAAGAAAACATCTTCCTATCTTTAAAGGTTATCTTAGCTACCTTAGAAATCCCCATTAAAAAACTCATCCTGTATAAAACGAATGTTCCAAATTGGTACAGTTCTTTTGAAATATTTCAAAGAGGGATAATTACAATAATTAGAAAAATATTCAAACTAAACTCAATGGCTATGGACAGGCATGACGCTTACCATCAGACCAAACATCTATTTGTAACATCACTCGATTGTTAAAACTCTCAAAAAGTACCTTACAGGATTTCACATAATTGAACATTGAGGTTCTTGGACGTGGCAGAAAATATCCTTCAAGTTGTTTCCCTACGACCAACGACGAGAATCTATTTATCGATACGCCACAACTGCCATCCCTAGTGCGGTTCCACACGCTCTTACGAAGCGAACGCGTGCGACGCCACGCGCGCGTTATTTTTAACGAAACTTCCGATCGACTGTACGACTCATATTTAAAATATTATAAATAGAAATACGTAATTTTATCGCGTTACTGAAACCCGTCAAGTTCGCGGAGAGTACACTGACTTTGTACAAAAAGGATATTTTTATAAAATATGCGAAGAACGTGTTTAGTGATGAAAAAACTGTGAACAAATGACGGTCTCGTGCAAGAAACCACATAAAGTCATTTAATATCGGAAATACCACTTCGTTACTTTATATACAACGTTTCAAAAAATTTACTATACGTACAAGAGCGTTAAATTATAGAAAAGTACTGTACACATATATGTATATAGGTTACAATAAGTTTTTAAGTGGTTTTTACACATAAAAAATTAAATCTAAGCATTAAACTTTCAGTTAAGCCAAAGTTTACTCATCATCAAGACATTAGAGTGATTGACCTTTTGAAATGTCAGTGATTAACATTTTCAGTGACACAGCGTTGTGGATTTTCGAGATTAGGTACCGGATGCTGCATATTTGAAATAATCCAGAGGTGAGTTATGATTATTTGCGCTAATTTCTTACGAAGTATGATTCTTCTCATACTCTGCGGCGTGATTCAGATGTTTTGTTATGGTGGCGATTATATATTTTCGAATAGGTACAGTTGTGCGCGGGAGTTTGAAGGAGGACCACGTGCAGTGCTATAAGTGGCTAATGACAGTAAAGCAAATCGTGTTGATTGAATGTCTCCTGCATTTTATTAAAAGTAATAGTGGTACATTGCGAGAAAAAAACAGGTAGGTACCTAGGTAGATAGCTCTATAGTATAACGATTTTTACCTCCAGGATCATTATCCATAATATTCATAATGCATAATACCATATATCCATACTAACATTACAAAAGCACCAGTAACTCTTTCTGTTAGCTTTTCTCGTATAAACGACTGAATCGATCTTGATGAAATGTGGTATGGAATTAGTTTGAATCCTGCAAAAGTACATAGGATACTTTTATCGCGATTAACTGTAGTCCTCGCGGACGAAGTCACAAGCAAAAGCTAGCAGTTTTATATGAGTAAAAGTAGAGTTCCTCAAAGTTCTACTCTACCTACTTTCGTACAGTAAAATTGTTATAACTAGTAATAAAATGAAATTCCTAGAACTTTACTTTGTTTCGTATCAACCTTTTAGTAATTCTACATAATTTTTCATCAACAGCCTACTTTAGTCCACTGCTGGACATAGGCCTCTCCTAATGCGCGCCACTGAGCCCGATCTTCGGCTTTTCTCATGTGATTGCTGTCAGCTACTTTGCGTAAATCGTCACTCCATCTGGCCGGAGGGCGACCTTGTAGGTTTCCTGTACGTGGTTTCCACTCAAGACCTCGTCTACAATAATTTTTAATACACCTCAATAATTCATTTACAAAAAATTCAAGCGTTTTTGTGATTTAGTGCGCCGTCGTAAAACCTGATAATCTTATGTGGCCTGGACGAATTTCTTTTTAGTTGGGATTGTTTTTATGCTGAATTCTTTGATTTATAACTTTACATATGAATAATAGATGGGTACTTACTTGCTTGTAGGTAGTCATGTGTGAGCTCTCCATAAAATGTATGTCTAGAAACAAAATCTTTACTCTATCAAAACATCACTAGTCTATAAGGTGAAAAAATATTAAACATTTAAAGTGTTACAATATTTCTTTTAATAAAAAGCACAAGTTAATAAATTATATAATCCACGTCCCGCCCTCCCCCTCATTATAGCTAAGAGCCATCTCGATCACATCAGCTTTCACACAGAAAAAACCGCATCAAAATCCATTAGTTTGGAAGCTACGATTACACAACAGACACAATGATACATAGATACATACACACCCTAAACTTACAACACCCCTCCCTTTTTGAGTTCAGGGGTTAAAAATACAGTTTCATATCTTCTATAGTTTTTGAGAATAGACAAATGCTACTTGAAGATACAAGTACCTAAATAAGAAAGAGAAAAAATAAAAAAAACTTAATATGATATTAAAGTTTTAAATCTTTTATTATTACTCAAATATTTTGAGTAATAATAAAAGATTTACTCCCTACTAACTAAATATGTAAAACTTTAAATTTTACAAAATGATTGGTAATTGGTAGCTTATGTAAATCATACCAAGTTTCATTTGAATTCATTCAGTAGTTTCGGTGTGATGCTCAGTCAAGATACATACAAACAGACAGACAAAAATGAAAGCAAATACAGTTTTGGCTTCAGAGTCGAATATAGAAAAAAAAAACTTAACATAACTTTGGACCCTTATCCCGCAGGAACACTTTACTTTTTCGGGATAAAAAGTATCCTCAATTTTAACCCATCATATAAACTAGGACTGTGCCAAGTTGGGTCAAAATTCGTCCAGTAATTTCAGCGTGATACGTGTTCTTTTAAATAACTTTAGGTTTTTAAATAACCTATCCTGCGGGAACCCTCTATTTTTTCGGAATGGATAGTATCCTATGTCCTACCTCGTAGTATGAACTCAAATCACCATGTTTCATTCAAATTCATTCAAAGTTTCGGCGTGATGCGCAGTCAAGATATAGGCAAAAAGAAAGACAAAAATGAAAAAAAAAAATGTTTTGGCTTCAGTATCACACAAAAATAAAAAACAAAAAAAACACTTCCATGTACAGAATTGGACCTGTTACAGTTTTATTTCTAGTGGCTCTGTGAGCTGTATAGATCTCGTGCGTACAAACTTTTTTGCAAACAATCTAGCTGTGCACAGTAGCACCATCTAGTTAGGAATAATAATCTACCTTATTGTACAACTAACATTAATAACCAAGGTACTCCATCAATCCCTACCTAGTAGGTAAAGGGCTGATTCCACTGGTAGAAACCTAAACGTGAGAAATTTACTGCATTTTGAGGAACTATTGTGCTCATCACGCCGAAAATCCTCATCAGATCTTCACCAAATATTTATGAGACTAACTTAAATTTACTGCCTATTAAATGAAAAAAAGAACCATCGAAATCGGATTTAATAAGGCGGAGATATTCAGTGGCCCCCTTTTTACCCATTTTACCTACCCCAATCAAAACCGAGTAAAAAATAAAAATAAAAAATAATAATACCCGATGAGTAAAAAATTCAGTAAGAACAGAGATCCGGACGGACAGCCGGACATTCGGACATACGAAAGCATTTATGTCTAAGCTGAAACGGAGACGCTTCGCTAGCGCTTTGCGCTCGCTCGGTCAATAAGTATAGATGCCGATTCAACACATGTGCGGCCAAGGGTTAGTCATACTCTGAAATTCCTTCATAACCACAAAATGTAAAGTACGCATCATTTGTAATTAATTTGACATATTTATATAACTAAACAGCAATTCTCAAATTCTCATAGATAGTACCTATTATTTGTTGTGTGATAGTAAGCTGTAATTCTACTACGAATAATATTTCTCCTTTGCAATTTTGACCTTATTCTTGACTGTATAAAGTTGAAAGTTCATTGGTACAGTAAAACTGTTTCATGGTACTAAAAATAGATGGCGTTGAAAACTAATGACAGTAATTAATGGTGTTGAAGTGTGTGACAAGTGGTCGACGCAAATTAATTTTTTAAAGTTCGCTTTTTGCAAAACATTTTTCCTTGAGAAATATTTATTAATTTCAGTTGTAAATCATGCAAGTAGAATAATGACTTAGTATTATAAAATCCTATATTTTTTAATTATAAAATCTCATTATATTTAGGTATTTTCTATATACATACTCTATATTAATATAAAAATAGGGAAAATAACCCTGTATGTTCGTTTGTTTCCAAACACGACTAAACGGCTGAACTGATCTAGATAACATTTGGTATGTTGATAGTTTGAACCATAGGGAAGGACGTAGACATACTTTTTATCCACGCGGATCAGTCTTTCAATAATGTATTGTAAAGTAGTTATAGTACCTACTATAACATAAGTATTGAAAGTTGAAAGTCAACATAGCAACGAGAGAATATACGTTTCATAAAAATATATTATCTATACTTATAATAAAGTAATAGGAATAAGTCTGTACAAAGAATATAATTCAAAAAGAAATGGTCTACATAAATTATGCTACTGAACAAGAATATAACATTTTAAAAATTCGTGTCTGACTGTTTGTCTGTTTGTTTGTTCGCGCATCACGTTTACTACTGGACCGATTGCGATGCGGGTTTCACTGGATAGCTTATGTTTTGACTTAAAAACTTTATATCTTAATCCAATGAGTAGACGCCGAGCAATGGATAAAAATATTTTTGACGGCTGAAGGAATTTTGATCAAATGTTGGTATATTGGTACTTTAGGTCCTGGAATAGCACAAAGAGTACTTTTAACCTACAGAAATGACCACGCGTGCGAAGCCGCGACCATCAGCTAGTAATGAATAAGTGACTAACGATTTGAGCTTTCTCTGGACTTAAAATCAATGAATAAACACAGAATAATCTTTTATTATTAATGTATAAATAAACCATCAGCAAAATTATCTTCTATTGCAATAGCTTAATATTTTTTTTATAATATATACTTATAATAAAGCAATAGGAACGAAAAAGTCTGTACAAAAAAAAAAAATTAAAAAAATGGTCTAATGTACTTAATATGTTGTAATAAGCTACTGAACAAGAATATAACATATTTTAAATTCGTGTCTGTCTGTTTGTCTGTATGTTTGTTCGCGCATCTCGTAAAAACTACTGGACCGATTGCAATGTGGTTTTCACTGTTGGATAGCTTGGGGTTTGACTTAAAAACTGGTGTACTTGGTATCTCAATCCGATGTAGACGCCGAGCAACCTATAAAAACTTTTTGACGGCTGAAGGAATTTTGATCAAATGTTGGTGTATTGGTATTTAGGTCTTGGAATAGGACATAGTACTTTTATCCTAGAGAAATGACCACGCGTGCGAAGCCGCGGGCATCAGCTAGTTGTTAATATAACCTATAGAGAAGAAAAATTGAATTTGGTTAAAGTTCAGCGGCTATGTTAACGTGACGGGGCGCCGCGACTATGTTTCAATGTAAGCGGTAAGCGACTGTTCGTAAATAAGCATGGGGAAACCATCCCTATATCCCATAATCTATACTATCTATATTAATATTATAAAGAGGTAAAGTTTGTGAGGTTGTGAGGTTGCAAGGGGGTAATCTCTGGATCTACTGAACCGATTTTGAAAATTCTTATTTGATTTTGAAATTGACCAGTAGAAAGCCACATTATTTGTGAGTGTCATAGGCATGACCACGCGTGCAAAGCCACGATCATCAGCTAGTAAGTTGCATTTTTAAGAGTTACGAATGGAGTCTATATTAGCTTTTAACATAGTAATAATAGAAGAATTATATATTTGTACAATGTGTGCGTCAACTAAGACAGTATATCGTTCGGATATGCAATAAGCGACGTTTGATAGAACATTTCGGTCCATTCCCACTCTGATATAACCTACAGTCCATTTAAGTTGGTTTATGAAAGTAGCTCATATTGCTGACAACATTATAGGTAATCTGTTCTGAACCCGACCCTCTTACAAGGATTGTCTATAAGGCAGATATCCGTGGTCCAAAATCCATGAATATACAACAAAAGTTTTATAAACACTGTTTGAAACCCTCAGCCTACTCAACAATATTTATTGTGATCACATTTTGTTGAAAATGCCGCGGTGATGTTAACGGAAGTCACCCACCATTGAATCACGCGAGATCAAACGGATTGGCTTTCAACCTGCTTTCAACATAAATTCAGAAAAAAAATGTTAGTCTGGGAGCGGAAAACGAGGAAAACATGTCATTTGATTTAAATCAACTAGTTTGTGTGTAATCATAAACTATGTATTCGTTTAATCTTTTAAAAATTTTTTTTTTAACGATATGGGAAAAATAATTGTTGGTAATGTCGAATGAAGCGTAATTAATATATCAGAATTCTTCGTTCACAGGTCATAGATGAAAAATGACTTTAATTAACTTCGACAACAACACACAATACAAAATACTGCTGTTTATGCATATTGGGCGAATGTTGTAACTACCAAATATAAATTCTTTAATTTTACTCATTAGGACTTCAAAAAAGTATTTACTACGTAGAAAAATAAACATATAAGACTGCGCCATTTTTAAGTGCAAGTTAAGTGCCCGACTGAATATATGTATTCTATACTTATAATATAGTAATAATTAAGTAAAATTCGCAAAAATCCAAGTGCATTTTTTATATAAATAAAAAATACTCTTGGGTGCTTAAAAAGGTATTAAACACGAATATAAACATTTTTTTAATCGTGTCGCTCTGTTTGACTGTATGTTTATTTGTTCAGGCATCACGTAAAAACTATTGGACCGATTGCAATGTGGTTTTCATTGTTAGATAGCTTAGGGTTTGATTTAAAAACTGGTGTAATTGGTATCTCAATCCGGTGAGTTAGAAGCCGAGCAATTGTTAAAAGTATTTTTGATTGCTAAAGAAATGTTGATCAAATGTTGGTATATTGGTCCTGGTTATGGTACTTTGAACCTAAAGAAAAGGCCACGCGTGCGAAGCCGCGGGTACAGCTAGTCTATACTTACATAAAGCAATAAGCCCGAAATAGACTGTACAAAGAAGATATTTTAAAAAAAAGGTCTATGGTACTTAAAATAAGCAACTGAACAAGAATATAACATTTTTAAAATTTCTGTCTTTCTGTATGTTTGTCCGAGCATCACGTAAAAACTAGAAGACCGATTGTGATGCGGTTTTCATTGTTCGATAGCTTAGGTATGACTGAAAAACTGGGGTACTTGGTATCTAAATCCGATGAGTAGAAGCCGAACAATCGATAAAAATAACTTAACTTAATAAGGAATTTTAATCAAATGTTGGTATATTGGTATTTTAGGTCCTGGAATACCCACATAATATAATACTTTTAACCTAGAGAAATGATCACGCGTGCGAAGCCGCGGGCATCAGCTAGTGTATGTATATAAATGGGTGCCTATAATAGGGATAACACATAAGAACATAAAATACAATTAAATACATAAAATACAATTAAATACAATTGTACATTAATTTTTGTACATTAAATACAATTAAAAAAATGCTTAACTACTAAAGTCCTGCGCAACAATAATATCTAGTATAGTAAGTACGTGGTACAACCAATAAAAATTTTCCATTGAAATAGCTATGTTTACTGATTCAGAAGGTGTCTTCCGCATAAACACACATGCACCATTTTGTTCATCACTTCCTGCACACCTTCACTTACACATATACAGTCACACACACTTATATACCTGCACAGGTGTGTTCAAGTAGGTGTACAGTCACAAATAAATAAAATAAAATCTCTCAGCCTTATTACAAAACAAAGACTAACAAAATACCGGGTGTAGTCCATGGACCAAATTTAAATCTTATTACAAAACGAAGCTTATCGCTGATTCGAGTAACATCTATGGTACTAAATATAATCCTCCGAGGACCCTAGTTTAACTATGGTACTAACTCACATAACGTCAATTTACACCCCTTTTTAAAGATTTTCTTCAACTTCACTTGTATGTATGTATTCTTGCAATCTGGATAGGGCATGCAAAACTCGGGTAGTTTAAAAAACCCGGGTTTTACGAGTTTATAATTTAAAAAACCGTTTTTTTTAGTTTTACGGGTTTTTCGAGTTTTTCTTTATTTAGGCCTTGAAAGAACTATTATTAGTGTGTGTAAGTAAAGAAAAGACTGAAATGTAATTAAAATATGTTTTACTTTCGTGTTCTTATTTTTTAGCTTTACCAAGAGCTGAATCAAGTAACATTTGGTATATGTACTACGAGTATTAATAATCAAAGTAACATTTGGTACTAGTAATAATAAAAAAACTGACTGTCCGTCTCCAAAATCGCAGCACGAATTCTATCGAATTGCAAAAAGGGGTGAGACAGGGAGACGTTATTTCTCCGAAATTATTCACCTTTGCACTGGAAGAAATATTCAAGCTTCCAAACTGAAACGGATATGGAGTTAACATCAATGGCAAATGTATCTCTCACTTTCGATTTGCTGATAAAATAGTCATCATGGCGGAAACCCTGGAAGACCTAAGCACAATGCTCAGTGACCTCAATATTGTTTCCCAACAGGGTCATGGTGCATGGTGTCAAAAATGAACATGGTGTCAAATTTCCATGTCGCACCAATGCCAGTTTATGTTCGGAGCAATATTATCGAAGCTGTCAACTGACAAATCCAACTCGGATGGGCAGCATTCGGGAAATTACGCCATATTTTCTCGTCACAGATACCGCAGAGCCTCAAGACGAAAGTTTAAAATCAGTGCGTGTTGCCAGTGATGATGTACGGTACTGAGATGTGGTCGCTAACTATTGGTCTCAGACATAAACTCAAAGTCGCGAAGCGTGCAATGAAGAGAGCTATGCTTGGAGTTTCGCTACGTGATAGAATCCGAAATGAAGAAATCCGTAGAAGAACCAAGGTTACCGACATAGCTCTCAGAGTTTTCAAGGTGAAGTGGCAATGGGCAGGCCACATAGTTTGCAGAACCGACAACTGGTAGGTAAAATAGTTCTCGAATGGCGACCACGAACAAGCAAGCGAGGTGTAGAGAGACCCCCAACACGATGGACCGACGACATTGTACCTATCGCAGGAAGTTGTTGATGAAGGTGGTACAAGATCGCTCGTCATGGCGCTGTTTGGGAAAGGCTTATGTTCAGCAGTGGACTGTTAAAGGCCGACATGATTATGACGATGGTAAAAAAACAAATTTCTACCCCTTTCGTAGATAACACATTTAGGTAAAGAGAAGGAACATTTCATACACACACAAACACACACACACACACACACACACAAACACACACACACACACACACACACAAACACACACACACACGCGCGAGATAATCTAAGCAACACCTTATCTAAAATTAACTATTAAGTAGCATTTAAAAACAAAATCAACAAAATGAAAGGTTTTCAAATAATTATATGTGTGTTTTCTAACTGGTAATTACAATAACGTGTTTCGTATCGTAAATTACATAAAACAAGTCTTATTTATTGTTTATATAGTAACTTAAAAAAAAGGACAATCTTTAAAAAATAATTAGACTGAGACGATTCCTAATCAAATCAAAGTAGAAATGGTGCAAATTTGTTATTAAGGTCCTTTGTCAAGTTGTAAACGGACCGTTATAATAAATCTGCACCATTTATACTATTTTATTTAACTTTTTGTGACCCTAGTCAAGATTTTACTTTGACAGTAAAAACTAACTAGGGTTACAAAATGTTCAATAAAATCCGCCGTTACCAGATGACTCTCGTAGTCCCGTAGTGTTCGCAGCGCCTCACTTATTCAACGTCAGACCAAAGCCTAACAAGTAACAATATATTACTCCCTAATACCATATAATTATTATAGATTGTGGTCAGCCTGTCCAATTTATTCGCTCTATAGAGTAGAAATAAGGAAAAAGTAAGTTTTTGAGAAGTTTGACTCTTTATTAATGTTCTGGTGGTAGTATTTTACATAAACCATTAAGAATGAAAAAACTCGAAAAACCCGAAAACCCGGGTTTTCAATCTTAAAAATCCGAGTTTCAAATCTGTCGGTTATTCGGGTTTTTCGGTTAATCGGGTATCCGGTTTGCATGCCCTAAATCTGGAGTCTTGCAATTCAAATTTCTAGCACTTCCCGATCAACTAATATTTGAAAAAGACTCACTTTCTCTTCAGAACTCCCGTTTTTTCACCCGTTTTTTTGCTAATTCATTTTTAAGCAAAAACAAAGCACACTCGTTTTTTATTCAAGTTCAACTCGACACAACACTTTGTTTCACAAGCACTTGAAAAATTCCCTTTCAATAATTAGGCCAACTTTGTTTACAGTAAGTAAAAACTATCAAATTACGCGCTCTCCTCAATGTAATGTTTACGTTTCAATCCTCGCAAAAATCATTACTTACTAAATAAATTGTCAAACTTAAATATGGCCGATATAACAATTTCTTTATTTAATTGAATAGGTATTGATAGATAATCAATCAAATATTAAGTTTTCGAAAGTAATAATTGATTATGTTAGACGAGGAACGAAAATTATAAATCAATATTGTGAAGAAACGGAACGTTGTTAACAAACGTGGTCTGAATTAATGTAAATTTTTGTACTTAGTCTATGGACAAAAAATTTACAATAGACAATCTTTGGTATCAGCTGGTCCTCGATTAGTCGAAGATTTGTACTAAGGTCAAGTTTTAATCCTAAGGGATTAAAACTTGACCTTATTACTAAGGTACTAAGGTACCGTAACAAACTCGGACTTTTTAGCTCTGGTATAATCCAGGACTAAAATTTTTTTTGTAATAGGACGGGTCTACGTTTAAATAAAACGACAAATTTTCTAATTTAAAGAGCTTTATAATTATTTTGCACTAGCTGTACCCGCGGCTTCGCAGGCATGGTAATTTCTCTGGTTTAAAAGTACTCTACTTACTATTCCAAGACCTAAACCACCCTAAACTACTACAAACATATATACCAACATTTGATCGAAATTCCTTCAGCCGTCAAAAATCTTTTTATCGATTGCTCGGCTTCTATTCATCGGATTGAGAAACCAAGTAGGTACGCCAGTTTTTAAGTCATACCCTAAGCTATCCAAAAATGAGAACTGTATCGTAATCGGCCCAGTAGGTTTTACGTGATGTACGACCAAACATACTGACTAACTAACAAACTAACAGACATGATTTAAAAAAATGTTCTAATCTTGTTCAGTAGCTTATTTTAAGTACCCTAGACCATTTTTTTCTTAATTATCTTCATTGTACAGGCTTTATTATAAGTATAGATAGAGTATAGATAGATAGATAGATAGATAGATACGAGTACCTAGTAAATATATTTTTCACTTCTCATGCTCGTACAGTTCTTATTTAACGCTGGGTGTAAGCGGATTAAAACTGAATTTTATGCTCTAGCCAGTGCATAAAAGTGTTTTACTTCTCTATGGTCTCCGATCGGAGCCTAATTATGCATACCTAAATGTATTTTTCACTTCTCATGCTCGTAAAGTTCTTTTTTATGCTGGGTGTAAGCGGAAACTGCATTTTATGCTCTAGCTAGTGCATAAAAGTGTTTTACTTCTCTATGGTCTCCAATACGAGCCTAATGGTATATGTAGAAAGTTAAAAGAAGTGGCGGGAAAGAAGCTCTCGTCTTTTCTTATCAGTATTTAAACGTTTGGTTACTTATTTAAATTTGCATAATTACTGAAATTATTATTATTCATTTATAGAAAGAAATAGAAAGTTGTTCAGTAGATGGATAATTCTCATCGCCGCGATTCTCATCGTTACCATCGTGGCAAATTTTGTTTTTTTGCTTATTTGAACTATTTTTGTAAAAAAACATACAGCGAATGATAAGACGAGTAAATTCATATGTAAATTAATTGAATCGTGAGCCCTATTTGTGAATAATGGTTTTGAAGTTCTAGATGCCATGAAAGTGACGCGATGATCTATGAAAGTGACTCAGTAACTTTACAGATATTATTTTCTCACAATTTACTACTGTTTATGGGACTAAATATTAATTAAATAACAACTTATTCCTATTTCATAATTAAACAGGCAAATATATGATCAGTAATCAAAATAAATAATTTATTATCAGTTCGGTCCTAAGTTCGGTCATCCAACGAAATAGATATACTGATATGCTACGTTAATTAAAACTACACAATTTTAGTGAAAGGTTTTTATTATAAACATTATTAATGCAGGTGACAAATAGGAACTTTACTGTGATTTTATTAACTAGGTACTGTGCCGTTAAGCCACCCTTAGTTTCTACTGGCCTAATGTGGTAGCTAAACAAAAATGAAACTAAGGTATTGATATTCAAATTATAAGGTTTAATAATAAAAAAAGTTAAATTATAATAAAATTATGATTAAGTTAAAAAAAATATTAAAACTCAGAAGGAGGGCACATAAATTTATGAGGTCGTTGTTCGACCTGAAGATTTCTAATGTTTCCACTTCCGTAGCGCAGTACTCCCCTTTTCTCGTAAGTCCGGCCGAAGATGGTAGGTAGGCCTCAGCTTCACGGAGCAGTGCAGAGCAGTAAGCAGCCAGGATCAGCAACGGCGATGGCTGTCCTTGGTGTTAGGTAGCACAGCGAGGGCAGTACACGGAATTCCCGTGTATTAGGGAAATCCGTGTATTGCAGTATATTCCGAGTGGTGCAGTTTTAGCGGTGCAGTTTTAGCGGTGCAGTTTTAGCGGTGCAGTTTTAGCGGTGCACCTAAAATCGATAAACCAAATAATTACAATTTGGCTCATCTATGCATCCGTTCTGAGGGCCCACCACGGCATTACGAAGAAAAGTGGGTAGGTACTTACATAGTTGTTTTGCCGTGGTGGTATCTACTATCAGAACGGAGTTCACAATTTAAAAGCAAGAGAAGCTGAAGGCCAAATGATACTAGAGGGAACATCGTAATCCACTAGTAAATAAAACAGATAATAAGGAATTAAGAAATATAATTTAGAAAAACAAGATAGTTGTGAATAATTAATGTGATGAAATACTAACGGAAAGTGGTAATAAAACTAGATTTGTGCAAATATGAATAGTATGGAAAAAGCTGAAAATGAAAGATTGATTACACAAATCGTAAAATATAACAGTATAAAAAGCAAGACGTGATGTGTGTTTTGTGTGCCATTCAAAACTTACCCTATATCGGGAAAACACTCACTACTCACACGGAGTTTAAGTCGACGTTAATTCTCGTAATCCAGCTAAACCGCTTGTGTCAAAAGTTTACAATTCCGATCGCGCTTGTCAGCTAGGGAGCCGACAATCGCTAACCTCACTCGAGCTAAGTTCGCTGAGAGTGGGTCCGATGCGCGGACGCCAGCTCGCTTTATTTGCCTCCCCTTCCCTTGAGTCTTGTCCCGCAGGCTGAGTGGCTGTGTGCGTGCCAATTACACAGTCACACAATGCGTCGGCTTTAAAGGCAAAACAATGAAAGTGTTTTAGTATAAGTACATACAAAGAACTAAACATTTTAATATGAACTTTTAAATTTATATATATATATAATTTAATATCTAGGTTTTCTTTAATATTATTATACTATTTGCTTAAAATAAATATACCAGTAACGTTTCATTACACTACTTATATTTCAGAGTATATTTTTACTCTAAATTACCCTCTAAAATAAAATATTATCACATATGTACTTATGTAAGTATGTGATTTAATTTTATTTATTTTTACTATTTATTAACAACAAACCGAAATGATGTACCCATCTAAACTTAAAATGATTTCATTTTATTTCACTTTCATTAGAGTACTTATTAAATTGTAATGTCACAAGGTATATATAACATTTACAAATAATCAGTCTAATTCGTCGTAATATGAAGTTTTTCCTAACTAAGAAGCATATGAGTCTTTAAAAAGTTTGTAAATAACTACACCACCAGAATACAAAAAACTTCAGAATAAAAAAAATGCAAATAATCTCTTTCGTGGCACAAAATCACCTTCATGGATAAAACGCCATGAACGTGATGCCACGAAGGTGACGAAAATATCCCTTTTTTATAAATTGCTGCAATGCTTTGGTGTAAAGTTTTAAATCAAATACTACATAAATATCTCGCACATTTTGGGGTTTCAATGATCTAACTTTGATTTCAATTGCTAAAATACAATGCAAGTGATCGGTACACCTAAGAATAAATATAAACTTACCAATAAAAAATGTAATTACAGCACGATGAGCCGCACTTCTCACTTCTGCGAAGCCGGAACACGACTGACGTCCGACTAAATTGAACTCTGTGTTTGATTGCTAACGTTGCTCAACGGTCAGCCGTTATACTAAGCAAATCTAAAGTATCTAAAATCGTGTGATCGTGTATATTTTTTTAAATTCAAAATTATGACCAAAAGATTTTTCTGGGTGTAAAGTGTATTTAATTACGATGACTTTAGTATAAGTAACATACATATACACTGAAATTTGGTGAAGCAGTACCCAAATGTTTTACTGCAACGGGAAGTGTAACTCGATGAGAATACGAAAAATGGCCCTGTTTGTTGACCATTCGTGTTAATTTTTGGCATTATTTTTGCTTCTATTCTGATAAGCTTTATTTATTTTGTAGCCTAGCAAACGTATGACAGTTTCATGCACTGGATAAACGAGAAACCAGTAAATATTTACAATATCACTGTTGAATTTCTTCGCAATCGTAGTGAAAAACAGAGTATATAACTCGTTTATACACATTTAAGGCAAGGCATTTTATCCCCGATTCAATATTTACCCTCGCCTTCGGCTCGGGCGGATAAATGTCTCGGATAAAATGCCTTGTATTATGCACTTATTGTACAATCCTCTATTTTTATTTGTTCTCGTGATGATTTGATTACTTGCCCGTAGCATTTGCAGCACCATCCAGAATTAGTCATTGAAATTATGTTTAAAATAAGGTAATAATCCAATTGTGTCAAAAATATGAATACATTTAGTATCTTGTTTTGTTGTTAAAAATGTTTACAAAATTATGCGATTTTTTAAATTATTAGTTACATTATTTTGAATAGAACTATCACATATTTTTGCAATATATAAGTTAGCTAAAATACATCAAAAAATTTGGAACGTTAACTTTTCCTTTTCATTTGTTTATACAGATATATAATACCATGATAATATGTCTGGATGGCTTCGACGGGACATAGTACACCTTCGGATATTTAGCTTCGGAGTTCAATCCCCAACTGGAGTGTTACACTTTATACATAAAAAATGTGATGGCATATAACTTGAATATGGCCGAGCTGAGGCGGAAAGAGCCGATGAGCCTCGATTTCCACGCCAACAGTCGGCGTTACTTCAGTAAATCTTATCGTAACTTGCGTAATTTTTGATGTGTTTACATTTACACATCAAAAATTCACGTTCCAAAACGTCGAAGTCTTGAACAGAAAAGACCTACTTTGCTCCCTCTTTTCAAGGAACCAATCAGCGTTTTTCGAATAGATGTGATGGATAAACAATTATGTATTATTTTGTATATGAATAGATTTAATGTTGGGGGGGTTTAAACAACTCTATATTATATATTTTCAGCTAAATGCGACCTCAATCTATTGCACCTGTGTTGCGACTGACAAACAAAGAATATATCTGACAAACGTCATGCACAGGTAGGGTGTGACAACATTCTACGACGCCGAAATTAGCCGAGTCTCTTTCCAAAGGCCGATGTGCATTATTTATCGCCGGGTACTGTACATTGTTAGTGGTAGGTATCATTGCATACAATCGCTATCAAAAGTTCTGTGGCGGGACGTGACGTTATCAGGCGGAAGCATATAGGGCCAGGGAATTAGCGAGAGCCAGAAGTTCTTTTTTGCAGACTTGTTTGATAAAATAATGTAATGAATATTTATTAAATTTGTCTTCATAAGGCATAAAAACATAAACACATATTATGAATAAACCATAACTAGGTCTCTTGCATGCTGGATTATGAGAAAGCTCATGGTTTTAAAATAAATCATCTTTATTTGAATGTATTTAAGTCAATGTTCGACAGTGTATGCTTTAATTGAAGACAAATACTGACTTTTCTTATTATTATTGGAGATGTAGGTGGTAAGGTCTGCACTGAAGTCCCGTTTGGGCTGAATTGCGTATTTTCCACTTCCAGCTTCTGCCCAAGTCATCCTAACAACTTAATACTGTCTGTCCACGTGTGACGATCGTCACATAAATAAATTGTTTATCTATTGTAACTTTTGAACTTTCGCGATTCGAACACATAGTTATATATTTAAACGGGACTTAATCGCGCTGAAAACTTAATTTTTATTTACCTCGACGTTTTGATCAAGTTGCATTGATCGTGGTCACGAGAAAACTGAAGTATAAATATATATTTTTAAGTATGTGTTTGTCTATTGTTTCACATAGACATAAGTTCAAAAATAAAAACCCTCTACGGTCGGGTAAAAATTTGTATATGACACTTTTGCGTAAAGACAAATTGATTGATACCTAGCTTGTCAAAATTGGACCAAGTTTTTAGTTTGAACACACAACCCTTTAAACCGCAAATACGGGAGTTACTCACGTATTAGTTAAATTTAGTGCAAGGCTGGACATGTTCGTGAGCGTTCCGCATTCGCCTTGAGAAAGACCACCGGATGTGGTCGAAACTTTAGTTGGAATAATTCAACTATTATACCTAACTAGTTTATGCCTTTTAAAATGTATAAAAACAACGTTTTTTTCATAGTAACATAAACCTTGCTTCGCCGTAGTCGTGTAAAAATTAGTAGAACTTGAAGGGTTAAAAGTCCTGTGCCGCACTTGTTATGACCCTACCTTGTCTCTACAAATAATACAGCAGTTGTCTGCGAGTGTACCGCAGAAAGAGCGTGCGGGGCGCGGGGCGTGACGAAGGTATTACAGCTAGTTAAACATTACTTCTAATGTATTTTATACAGTGCTCAGAGTTATGCTTGAATTGGAGACGGAGACTGTCTTTTAGGGATTGTTTAACGTACATTGACGCATATGGACAGTTGTTGTGATAGAATTTGGGGAATAGGCATTGTTATTTGATTTTGAAAACTAACGCAAATGTTATTCATATCAAAAGTTTGATATGCGGCTTGAAAAACTCAAGAAAAAGAAGACTCCAGCTGGTATGGGACTATTTTGAAGTCCTTCTTCCGGAAACTTTGTGTAAACGGAGTATATCCAATCTTCTTTCTCGTGGGGTTTTTAGCCGTTTAACTAACTTTATTTCTTGTAGATTTCTAGAGCATGTTAAATGTTCAATTTATTTATTTTATCCGAGCAAGCGCGAGTCAAAATAACGTAAAACGTATAGTTTTATAGTTTAAACAACTAATTTTTAACAACTTATTAGCACTGTATAGATATGTGTTGTCTCTTCAAGGCGAGTAGTGGAATGACGACCACCGCAATTTTTTTTTTTTTTTAGAAAGTATAGGTGCTGTTGGTCTATAGCTGACCTCTACAGCGTCACCGGACGGTGGGGCGGGCGCAAAAGCGTTCCACCGCAATGCGTGACGCAGAAGGCGCACGCCAAAGTTAAGTTTTTGCCCACTTGCTCAAGGGCACCCAGGGGGTACGAACCTCGGCTTGGACAGTTGCCATTGATTACTTGGGGAGTATCGAACTAAACACCCCTCGATCTCTACTGTTAGGTAGTGATCGAAGGGGCCCTGATGAAATGGCTGGAGCCCTTTAAATTAATTGCATAACTGACCACCGATTCGGAATACACCTTCGAGAAGAATCGGCAAGAAATTCGAAGGCGAATAAAATCGACATTAATTACGGGACCTTTGACCTCGCATCCGGCGAGGTTGGTGTCTGTGTCTAATTGTGTTGAAAGATGGTGAAGATGACAGAGTGGGCGAATCAATCGCTGCCTGCACTGCGGCAGCGTTTTCATCGTCCGGATCGCTCAAGATGTCTCTAGGGCGTCTACGAAGGGGCCGTGCGTCTGTTGTCGCATCTGTCGTGTAGTCAGAGGCCTGAACTACTAGGGGGTTGGGGTGATGGGGTGCCGCAGGAGCTGGCACCACCTGGCTTTTATACTAACATTTCCCTCCCTTTAACCTCACTTGCCGATGTCCACGGTGTGTATATGTTTATATTACTGGAATCAGGTGGGGTCGGGTGACTCGCGGATCCAGGAGAGACTTTCATGTCATATTTTTATTCATATGTTAATTTCATATGATTTATTTGTTAACACTAATAGAAATATCTTCGAATTTTCGTGCTCGCTGCGCTCGCGCTTTTTAGTGGACTTTTATATTTTTTGTATCAATCAATGTAAAAGATTTTTTACCGCTAAAGCCGCTAGAAATTCACAGAAATTAAACATGTTTTTACTTTCAAGTCGAGCAAAAGTTATCTTGATGGTTCTAGGCCCACGCCTGAGAAGAATAGAAGTGCCACACGGAACTTCAGTCAGCACAACTCTGACATGGCATGACTTGCCTTTCGAAGCACGGAGCGATGGATAACCGCACATAACTTAGAAAAGCCTTAGGTTAGCCCAAGACCAAGACGATACGGGTTCGATCGTGGGATTCTAAGTCTCACTATTATACCGCTAGACTACCATCTTTCTGAGACATTGGTTTTTAAGCCTTTTATCCCAGTAATTTTGGTTTGGTCAAGTTCTGGTTTGACTTCCCTTGTAACTTTCAAAACGAAACACATATATTTGCATACTACAGCATGGCATTAGAAAAAAATATGGTAGTACTGCTAGTTAACCAACCTGATCAGATCTTCATGAAATTCGGAAGATACGTACCTAGTTAATAATAGTTACGAGACACAATCGCATGTACTAAAAAAAGCCGATTGCAAACAAAACTAAAAGGCAAAAAAATAGTGAGAATGGTTGCTAACCAAATTAAAATCGTTATAGACTTAACATAGTACGTCGGCTTTCATTTCTTCTTTTCCACATTATGGGGTCTGGTTGTCATTAGTAGCACTCGCAAGATTAAGAGAAGTCAATTGACGTAGGAATCATAAAAAAATAGTTAAAAAATTGAGGTAATTATGTCGGTCAGGGATGGGATTGAGATATTGGAGCTACAAATGGAGGTTACAATTTCGAAGTGAGACAATTAGGTCAATCATATTTCATATGAAAGGGCTTTGTTTGTATATTTTAATGTTAGAATTACTTACTACTTTTTTAATTATAAATCAAAATGCAATATCAGTACATTACAATGTTTCAGTTCGGGGCAAGCCACAAGTTTTAATACAATTAACATTTGGAGCATTTTCCCAAGTGAACTAAGCCAAACTATATTTGACCAATTTCAATTCTCGCGAAGGAAACTTACCAACTGCTAAATCATCCGACTACAGTGAAGGCCGTTAAATATTACACAATATTACTAACAAAGTTGCGCCGCTCTCCCACGGGTCTCGTAGATGTTGTAGCGGCTTGCTACGCGCTACGCGACTACGGCGTAGCTTTAGACCTTGTACCTATTATTTATTCTGTGCTTGTACGTAGCAATGCTATTACGAAAATATTTTGGTATTTTTTGTTTGTTTTGTTTTCTTCAGTTTACCATTCATCAGCCACTGACTTTTCACTAGCCTCGTGTACGAATTTGAAGACAGTTCAGTAAGTGTTTTCAATTGTTTCCGTAAACGAGACCAGTAGGAGGCCAGTGACTTTACTGAATCACTGAACTGACTCACAAAGTGGCCTCGTGTCCGGAGCGCATGAATAAGTAAAAGTTCTATTTCCTATATATTTCTGACTAGATGTGCTTTGACCGCTTGCAAACTGCCACTTAGCGGGAGTGGAAGTTTGCGAAGGCGAATTTTCAAAATTTTTTTTTATGCTCCTTACTAATCTTAACTAACAGAGGAAGCTATCCTGAAAATGTCACGTCTCTATCGCCTGTTTAGGTTGTGCGTGTGTGATTATCAGTTAGTAAGTCAATCAGCAACACGATGGTTTTATATCTACACTAATATTATAAAGAGAAAAGATGTTGTATGTTTGTTTGTATTGGATAAACTCAAAAAATAATTAACAAATTTAAAAAAAACTTCCACCTATAGAAAGCTACATTATTAGCGAGTATCATGGGTTGCATTTAATTATTCTTATAATTAGAAATCCCTAGCAAATTGCAATAATATAACCCGTGTCAAAAATTTGCTTATAAAAGTCATTATTTAGCGTGGGATTCGAAAACTATTGATGTTACATAAAATAGTGTACTATATTTTTGTAGTACTCATTATTACTCACAAAAAAGTCCCCTAGACTATATGTCTAACCATAATAGTTAAGTCACAATAACCGTTTTTTGAGTCAATCAAAACACGGGTAGAATAGTGAACAAATAAAGTGAAACTCTTAGCTTCCCCTTGCGAAGCCAGGGTGAGTCGCTAGTATTCAGATAGATAGATATTTCATTTCCCCACTCTAAAACACAAACTAATCCATACATTCCCCTATCATGTGATCCCGTAAAGTAACGGCTGACACCATTATCATACCGTCAGCTTTCCGATAACTCGCTGTCATCACTCGCAATTAATAATCATTAGTGCTCAATAACTTAGTTACTGGTTAACTTAGTGCATTACGGATGACCTAAAACCCGAACCTACATATTGATGGACATTATGCGTTCACTGACACATGGTGAACGCATAATGACACTGCTTTCATGGGACTTCAATAGGCTGTGAAACCATGAATCATTGGCTTCGCACGGCAAAATTTTATTTTTGAAATATTTATTACTTTGTGTACATTTTGTGCCTCAGCCCACCTGCGTCGTCGTTCAGTCGCTTATCACACCTCACACCTAATACCACAGAATAATAATAGTACAATATGAAGAAACACCGCCGCTGCTTCCGCGTCGTAATTAATTTTGTTGCCTCAGTTCAAAAAAAGCGTCATAACTTCAAAACTACTCGACAAAAAGTGAAATTTAGAAAGGCGAAATAGATTTTTGCATAAATTACATTAAAAAAAGTGTTACCATTAAATAATATTTCTGAACAGAGAGATATACAGACAGACAGCAGAGTTAGATAGTAATATCACGACAGCACATTAGGTAACAATAAAAAGGTTTGCATTCGACCAGTGCGTTGCCGTTTCGAAAATAATTCATTGCGCTCTCAAAACCAGGTCATACCACAACCTGAAGTTAGCAGCCAAAGCAGCAGAACAACTAATGTACTTCAGTGCGCATCCGACTGAAGTTGGGCGGGAACAGTGCGCGCGCCGCCCGCCCAACCGCCCTAGTCTCCGATGGCCAGCAAAACGTCCACATCAAAAAAATATAACAAAAAAATAAAAGAGATAATCAAGGTGTGTTCTTAAATTATTTTTTACATCTATCATGGGCGCTAGGGTTGTGCTAAAAGATCGCGGCGAAGACGCCTATAACCATATATAGCCCACAATATTATGGTGCGCTCAGTGTTCGGGACATAACTGAACCTCAGTGTAATGATAATTGTTGTCTGTGTGTTTTCAATTGTAAATTTTTATTAGTGTTTATTTGTGTGTGTGTAATCTAGTATTGGTTGAAACTTCGCCTCTGGACAACCCTGTGTAAGTATCAAGAGCTTTCTATTTTTATTTAACATTTTGTGGATACTCTATAGAACTAATAATAAAGAATTGTAACTGTGCCACTCTGTTCCAAAATTGCAAGTTCAATTAGTTGGCATTGTCTGCAGAATACAACGGACCATCTGCTGGAATTTATTTCGCTTCTCTAATTGTTATTTCGATAATTGATTATCAATGTACATCTACTTAGTCTTATAATATGTAAGTAAGGGTTGGAATTCACCGAGCCCAGAGTCCAAGATCATCGCGGTAAAAATCTATTCATATCGCTTACTAACTTAAATGGCAAGAATTTTCCTCTTTCACTGAATATTCATAGTCCCTAATTCATTGTATTAAGGTCGTCGCATCGGGTCAGATAATCCTGGTATCTCCGCGGGTCACTCTCTCGTCTCAGAGGTCATCTAGAGAATTGATACTACAGTCTATCAGTATAACCTACTCTGTAGTCGTCCAGGATGCGCGGATAGAACACTGATTAGCCAGTCAAGATCACTATATTTTAAATTATTCGTCCTAAATCAAGCGTAGATGATTGTAATCACAACTAAATATAACATCAACCAAATTAAAAACTGGTAGGTAAAGATTTAATTTTCTATGATTAAAACCTTATTCATATTTCATACAAAAAATAACAAGAATAATCCTAGAAGTTTTGTAAGTACCTACCTCCTTTGACAACGTTTGATAAGGAATGTAAAAATGTAGCGTTTTTGATGAAAATAAAACAACGATAGGTGTATTTGGTTATTTTGAATCAAAAAACAGATTCGACAGAGTTTTTTATATTATCGATTTAGTATACGCCCCAGCGTTATTTAGCATCTAATTGCAGATCATGGTCCTCCTCCTCAGTCGTACACTCTTGACAGAGTGGTCGTGGTTGACGACGATGCATTTTCTTTGGCTACACAGCCCCCGCGATGCGCCTCCATTTGTTGTGGTCCTCAGTGTCTCGGGAACATTGGACTATGGAGGTGTGTGTTGTAGATTTTATAAGGTCTGTCCAACGCGTGGGTGATCGTCCGCGTAACCGCTTGCCTTCCATTTGTCCCTGGACAACAAGTCGTTCCATGGAGTGTTCATTTCGAACAATGTGTCCGAAGTATTTGAGGATTCGTATCTGCACAGTCGACGATAATCTCTCATTGATTTTTAATTCCTCCAAAATTGAGACGTTAGTCCGAAACGCTGTCCAAGGGATCCGCAACAGTCGCCGCCAGCACCACATTTCGAGTGCATCGATTTTGCGCCGGTCTTTCAGGCGAACCGTCCATGTTTCTGCGCCATAAAGAAATATTGAGAAGACTAAACTTCTCATCGATCAGATCATAGTAAAATCACATAAAATGAAGACCTATCTATGTATACCTTAACTAGCTGTGCACGCAGCTTTACCCGCGTTGTCATTTCTGTGGGTTTAAGTCATCTATGTGTTATTCCAGGACCAACAGTACTAACAGTACGTGTGTGATCGCAGCACGAGCTGAATCTTCCCCTTTTAACGTATATTCGGTTAATTTATATTTTTTGTATTAAGTTAGTTTGTTTTATTATGTGTTAAGTATATCGGCAATAAACATTTATCATTTCTTTCATTTTTTTTACTAATATCATCAAACTTCAGACAGACTTCAAGTGGTTTTTTTATTGACTGCAAGACTTCTACGGAAGCTACAGAACAAGAATATGCATTTTTTTTAAATCGTGTTTGTTTATTCACGCATTTCGCAATCGGTCCGAAAAACTTCTGGGCCGATTGCGATGCGGCTTTACTGTTGGATAGATTAGGGCTTGATATAACAACTGGTGTACTAGGTATCTCGTATCTCAATCCGAAAAGTAGAAGTTGAGCAATCGATAAAAAAACATTTTACGTCTAAATGAAGTTTGATGATATTGGGTACTTTTGGTCATGGAATAACACATAGGTTTTATATAAGTCGATGTAGATGTGTGTATGTAATGTATTTTAATATATTTGTATATGTGTAGTTTTTGTTTAAATTAGAACTAGATTAGTTGTTTAAGTTCATGTACCTTTTAGATTTATTTATTTTTGTTTATTATTGAGCACCACCGTCCATGACAATTAAATGTATTCCTCTCCATTCAATGGTTGTCTGGAAGAAATCGCTTTAAGCGATAAGACCGCCCATTGTACTCTATTTTAAGTTAAATGTCTATTCTTGTGTATGATTTATATGGTGTGCAATAAAGCGTTTATCTTTCTATCTATCTAAGTTTAAGTTTAATAAGTTTATTATTAATCAAATAAGGTGGATATACAATGATAGGCAGCGGCCCCACGCTAGGCTCTAGGCCCGTGTCGTGGAAGCCTGGTCTGAATTCCATAACACAATTTAATTTAATGGAGGCATCCCTTCCTGGCAATAAACATTACTGATCTAAGTTATAATGATGAAATAACAAAATTTAAAATATATATATATATATATATATATATATATGTGTGATCTTAACTTAAGTGTCAACGTAAGGGGAAATGTATTGTGTATAAGGGTATGAGGGGGTGAGAATGTGTACGCATGTTTTGTAAACGAAAGTGAGTGTGTGTGTGTGTGTGTGTGTGTGTGTGTGTGTTGTGTGTGTGTGAGTGTGTGTATTTATTCACAGATAAATCAGGTCCTCTATGTCAGAGTAAGATCGCATAAATAGCCATCTTTGGACTAGTACTCTCACTTGGGAGGTTCGCTCACTCTTTATCTATAGGTTACTTTTAACTAATTATAATTTAAATTGTATTTATTTCACTTTTCGAATACCATTCTAGCCGATCTTTACCCTAAATTATCCCATGCAAACGTACCTAAATAAACATAGTAAAATAATTAATAACTACTCAAAACCATAAGTTTTGTTTTATCTCGCCTCTAGACAGAGTAAAACAAGCAATTCTGTAGATAAGATACACGTATGAGAGAATACCATCTGGTTTGTATAAAATGATTTATGATGCCGTCCAAGGTCTTTGTTGTAGGTATATCTGGCGCCTCTAGAGAATACTAGGTAAGACTGTTTGCACTTACGACAATATGGAGCAATATGAAGCCAGAGTATACATACACGTAGGTAATGAGAAACCGGAGACGTCTAAATTCAAGTATTGTACAACAACAAAAATAAGTATTTTTTTTCCAAACGCTTCGTCTGACTGAACTTATTTATGTAACATGAACACAGCTTTACAAATGTGGACAAAATACCGAGCGAGCCTTAGAAGTCGCATATAACATCTGGCATCTCAACTTGGTAATAAGCAACATCTAGCACAACGCAGCATTGGTCAACTGTGAATCAGCAACTACCTACTTCATGAAATCTATAGATCTTACTTTTCATCAGAAACCGTATGTAGGGATAGCTCAGCTTGCAAATGCTCGGCTGCTAGTCTGAAGTACCGAAGTTTTATTCCTGACTGTAGTGTTTACATTTTGCACTACATTATAAAAAAATATGTGATGAACCTTCTAGACACGCGCTTCCCCAGCTTCCTGTTACACACTTACGGTTACAATCTTACTCATTGTTAAGCTTTTCACGAAATCACTCCCATAAATTGGAGGAAAGCCGCGCGCTCATTGGTCAACTGTGAATCAGCAACTACTTAATCTGATCCATAGATTATACTACCTGTTTCACACTTCCGGTTACACACTTTAGATTACATACTTCCGGTTACACACTTACCGTTACACTCTTCCGGTTACACATTGATTACGCTTTTCACGAAATCATTCACATAGATTGCAGGAAAGCGAGCGAAAATATAAAATATTGCACATCAAAAAGTACCACAGAAGCCGATTCAAGAACTAAGAAGTCAAGTGCAGTAATATATCAGATGCTAGGTAGTATGTGTGTCTGTCAATTGAGACAGTGCTGACCTCAGGTGTCAAAGTTTGTCAGGCCGCTCAAGGGTATCTGACGTGGCTTAACGACAGCTACGAGTATTAGTTGTTAGCAACCAGGACCGACTTAAGGTGCACTCCGAAGCAATGGAAATCAATCACATAAAATCCACACATAAGTTAATAATTAAATTCATTGGTGCTGGACCGAGAATCTTACTTGGTATTGTTAGATTCGAAAGTGCTCATATATACCGCTCGCCCACCAGCTACTGCTTGTTAAAATACGATAACAAAAATAACATCGAAATAAAACAACACAATACCATACATATACGAAGTAAAACACCACAGATAAATAAAATTGTACGCCCTTAGAAACTGATATTTTTAAAATATAGTTTTTTATATAACTATGAGCTATAAAAAATGATCGATTACATTCGTTCGTCACATAGAAATTATTTTCCTCCGCGCCGCTGTCATTACTCGTAAATACATCTTTAATGTTACAAGATCAAGATTGCCAACTTAGATATTTTTTCAAACTCTAATATAGACGTCTTCATGTAGTTTTCGAACTTGCTAAGATAAGTTTCGGCTTTCGCAGTTTACAGACAAAATTTGCGACGTCTGACAACGGACGATCCCCAGAGATGCCTTTTTGAGCTTTTTCGCAGACGTGATGAAAAATCCTGCCTATATCTATCTTATACTATAATAAAACTGTAACTGGGCTAAATCTGTACATTAAATATATTTTGAAAATTTTGATTAAGATAAACTTCAAAATCGATATGAAGTGCAAAAAGTTTTTTTTTTTATTTATTGTCTGTCTGTCTGTCTGTCTGTCTGTCTCTTTGAACACGCATCACGCTGAAACTACCAGACTGATTTTGATGAAACTTAGCAGAATCATAGCTGGATTAACATTTAGGATAATTTTTATCCCGGAAAAATCAACGGTTCCCGCAGGATAGGGGTGAAAGTTATATAAAATAACACGTATCAAGCTATAACTACTGGATGGATTTTGATGTAACTTGGCACAGTCAAAGTTTATATAATGTGTTAAAATGTTGAATACTTTTTATCCTGAAAAATTCGTTTACGACTAGACTGATACCGAATTTCGTCATTCTGCTATGAGGCTCACTGGCCCAGTTGGACAGATGCATGGGTGCGTAATCCAGACATACGTGGATCGAAATCAGGCGCTGTAGAAATGTTTTGCTCCATAATTAAAAGATTTTTACATTTTTTAGGGGTATTTTTTTACATTTTCCTTGATATCTATAACTATAATAAAACTGTAACTGGGCTAAATCTGTACATTAAATATTTTATGAAAATTTTAATTGAGATGAACTTCAAAATCAATTGTTTCTTCCATTGAGATATTATAATGTACTACCTACATAATTATATAGTTATATCGGAGGTTTCTTCATAATGTCTTACTGGCAAAATGGTTAGTTGTCGGTATTGAAATGGTATTGTACATACAGAGGTAGGTACATGTATTGCTCTTTACAGAGAAAGTATAGAAACTTTTATTTTTTCAAATCAATCCTCATATCGAGTTGAAAAAGCTCAAAAAGTAGGTAGGTAGGGTAGGTAATTATTAAGAGCCAGTTAAAGTGCCAGCAAGTACGTCGTTCTGTGAAACATCATAAAAAATAATTTGTACTGAGAACACAATGTTTCGTTGCATTAAAATTTGATCTTATGGACCTCATAATAATGACCTACCCTTGATGCCCCATCCAATTTACCTCACCACCTTAATTACTCTCTAATCTGTGCCACCTTACCTTCGGAGATAATTTTCTCTACTCATTAACAAGACGTTCATGATAACAAGTTACTTCGTTTAAACTAGATGGCGTTGTCTACCCTTAAAACACGCAAGCGGTTTGTTACGAAGTGGTTTGAACGTTGAATGAACTCGAACAACACATTTTCTTCTTTTTTTACTTTATGGTCCCTAAAGGCTCTTAAAACGTATTCAGATGTTTTTTGTGTTTTTTGATAGAATAAGTCGTAGTCATGTGTCGTTGTGTGATTTTTAGATAACAAAACGAAACGCGTTTTGAGTCTCGATAACGTTTTCCAAACCGTCTATTTTATAACGATCTATTTCACAACCGTCTAACTCTCATAGAGGTTTATTCTCAAAACAATGTCCGTTATTCGATAAATGTTTTTTTATGATAGAGGTTTACGTTTTTTAACTAACATCTATTCACAATAACGTTACGTTTTTCGATTGCTATGTTCATGGCGACTGCATACACAATTTTTGTCATACTTTTTCCAGGCTTAGACTGGCTGTATAAATAAAGTAGGTAATACTTAGTTAGATAGTAGTAGTTAGAAGCAGTTCAAATTAAACGGTATTATTATATAGGCGTATTTAAATGTTAATTTTATATACATTTACTTAGGCTGGTTTGAAAAAAAAAACATTTTTTTTATTACAACTTTGTTGTTTTTTTCATAGTAAACAGTATCATCGGTAGCATGTCAAACGTCACGAAAATGCACAAAGCAAAAGCACATCGAAATTACGATCACGCCGTAACCGTCTCTTTCGCACCCGCGCGTCTAGCACGTGTACAAAAGAGATGGTTCCATTTCTAGACGTCAAATTCAACTCATTCCATTTCACTTGATTGGTTCGTTATGTCGGCTGCGTTACCAGATTGCTTGCATCTCGTGCGACCGCTATTCGCAACGCCAATTGTTTAGCAAACTAGGAAATAGTCGTTTTGAGAAATAGATCGTTGTGGAAGTCGCCCGTAACGTTTGCGTTGCTGCTCACTGAAAACGTTGGGACAACGAGACATGCTATATAACGCCCACGCCTTAAGTCAACTTCAGTTGTAAAACGCGCAGCGAAATTAAGCGAATTATTTATAGTAAAATAGTAATTTATTAATTAAAAAAGTAAATTTAACTCATTCATGTCATGAATCATTCATTATAAAAACCAGGGTTCAAAATACTTTCAAGTGCTTTGTAAACCGAAGCCTAAATACCCACCTTCCCTAATTCCACGCAGGTGTCGTGGAATTGGCGTGAGTGGTCATACAGAATCCAGGCCCTGCTCTCAAGCCCTTGCGACTGATTTAAAAACTGGGGTACTTGGTATCTTAGGCCTTGCACGCACTGCCTTGCAGTGGAACGCGGTGCGTTTATTCCACATTGTATTATATGCGTTTATTTCATATTTTATTATATACGTTCATTTCATTGCAATATGAACTATATGCACTTCTATGACACTTGCACTTCTATGAAGTGTCATAGAAGTGCAAGTGTGTTATAACGCATATTCTGTGAAGTACGGCACTCTGTACTTCACAGAATATGCGTTATAAAAGGCAAGGCAAGGTAGTGCCTTATTCCGATGATTAGATGCCGAGCAATCGATAAAAAACTATTTGACGGCTGAACGAATTTTGAAGAAATGTAGTATAATATTGTACTTTGTAGGTTTGGTCCTGGTCCTCCTGGTCCTAAAACGTGGTAACCGTGGTATAAAACGTGTGGGCTACTTTTAAATGAAATGACCACGTGGGCAAAGCCGCGGGCACAGCTAGTTTGAAAATAATTATGTAAGTAAAGCTCCAAAAATCAAATTAAATAATATGAAATCATTATGTCGCCAAATAGTAGAAGCGTTTCCGCAAACCTAGAATAGATTAACATAGGTATCCGCATGGCTGAGAACTATTTACGAGTATATATAATGTGCGGTATACGATTGGAATAAAAAACTTCTTTGAATTCTTCTTAGGTTTAATGAAAATGTATACTAGTGACTCTGTGAGCTGTAGACCTCACCCGTACAAACTTTTTGTCAACAATCTAGCGCTGCACAGTAGCGCCATCTAGTTACCTTATTGTAACACTAACATTAATAACCAAGGTGCTTCATTAATCCCTACCTAGTAGGTAAAGGGCTGATTCCACTGGTAGAAACCTAAAAGTGAGAAATTTACCGCATTTTGAGAAGCTATTCTGCTCATCACGCCGAAGATCCTCATCAGATCTTCACCAATTTTTTGTGAGAGTAAGTTAAAGTACCTACTACCTTTCAAATAAAAAATAATCATCGGAATCGGATTTAATAAGGGGGAGATATTCAGTAGCCCTCTTTTTTTTACCCTTTTTTGGGGAAAGTACCCAATTAAAAATCCCCGACGACTAAAAAATTCAAAAAAATCGCTTAACTTGTGTACCAAGTTTCATCTAGATCGGTTGAGAAATGCGGCCTGTAGAGAAAAACAGCCGGAAATCCGGACACACATCCGGACATACGAAATATTTTTTGCCGAAGCTGAAACAGAGACGCTTCGCTCGCGCTTGGCGCTCGCTCGGTCAAAAATAAGTGCGTGGTAGTGGCTCGTCGACATCATATAGATATCATGCATGTAAATATCGAATGAGATAATACTTCTGAGGTGCTCTAAGTATTAAACGTTACAGTGTAAACTACTATAAAATGTACCTTAGCCCTAGACTTGAAAAAATACGAGCTGTCTTACCTCGGGCTTCTGAAACGTTTGTTAACTTTGACAACAGATTAATTCTAATGCTGCCTTTGTCTGGCACTCAACAAATGACAAAGACAGCAATAGACTTAATTTGTTGTCAAATTTAACAAACGCTTCAGAAACGAGGTTACTCTCTTACACTTTTGCGCTTCTTGAACTAATTTCCTTTTACAGTTATAGCAGGAAATGACTGTTACCCCAGAAAGGTTCAGTTACTGCGCTCGCGGGACCGTAGGCTCAATTCCAAAGATATAAAGGACATTTTGGCTAAGTCACGACTGTGTCGTGGGCGTATTGTCCTATTATTATACTACGTCTACTGTCACACCTGACAAACATGTAGCTTTAGGAGTTACAGGGTTCAGCGATTATTAAATTACTTTAATAAGTTTACGTACGTTTTGTAAGAAGCTATATAATACCAATAGGATAAGTTGCTATTGATTTTATCAATTCTTCAAAACGTGCATCTGCGGTAGGTACAGTGTTTGCATTATTTTAATGTAGCATTGAAGCAAAAGCTGATAATAATGTCATAAGTAAGTATTCGTTATATCAAAAAAATACTGAAACTATATTATGTAATATTGATTGATATATCTATTATTAGCTGCATAATATTAGAGGGTTTGATAAGTAGTCCTAGCACACCTTAGGTTCTATTCGTTGCGCTCTCCATATTACTTTTTTGTGTATTTAAAATGTACGGCCCTTTAAGTAAAAAAGTTTTCTACCATACATATGTGCTAGAATCCGTGCAAGCTGTGGTCGTTAGGTGGGGATCCTCACGATAAGAATCCACGACTCCACTCGAATTAGCTCGGGCACTTCTACATTCTTGATTGGTCTAAGCTGTTTTCAGTTTAGGAGTACTATATCCACACCAAAATATAAAAGTGAAACGTTGTCTGTTGGGAGTTTTTACGTGACAGCGACAGCATGGATTTTAATGAAATTTAGAATGGAGATAGCTTATACCCTGGAATAAAACACAGGATACTTTTATCCCGGATTTTTTTAAGTTTCCACGGATAAAGTGGAAAGTGTCGATGACTCGCTGTAAGGAACGATTACCATGGAAAAGAAATAATAACAAGTCTGTCAAAAAGCATCAAGGGCTTTGGTGCCAAGCAGAATACAATACGTTGGTGCTATACTTTTGAATTGGTTTTATTATCCTGGAAGAACATAGGATGCTTTTTTCGCGATAAACTGTAGTACGCGCGGACGAAGTGACGGGAGAAAGCTAGTATAAAATAAAAATAGTAAAACACCAAAAGATAAGCATTTCGGCTGTCTCTGACCAGATATTATTAGCTTCATCTAATCAAACGATGTCCTCACGCGTTGTTTTTCACATCTCGAGTGAAAGCGAGAAAAGCTCCGCTCTTTGCAGACAGACTAAACATTCACGGCCTACTACAAAGCGTCTGAATGGAAACAAATGGATGTAAACAAAGCTGGGGAACAATGCTATTGCGAGTGATAAAGGGGCTTTATTCGAATTTGTATAAGTTAAATGAAAACAGATTTCTATTCTCCGATGTCTTCGTCTTTATGGTCGTTTACCTGGGTGTCTCTGAAACTGATACTATCTACTTCTCTTATCTATTGTACTGCACCATTTTTCACCAACTTTTTCAAATTTTAATGGGTTTTCTTAATCCAAGACGTTTGCAATGGTGATTATGCTATTGTGGCATTCTAAGGAGATCAATGTTCAGCTGTGGACTTTTACCGGCTCATGATTTCCCAATGTTCAATCTACACCTTAGCTCGTATAGCGCTAATTTTTATAATATTCAATTAGACTTAATCACCAAAGAACTTAAAGACTAGTATTTACTAGTAGTATGTACCTAGTAAGCAGACCAGAGACATCATAAACTTGCAGCGATTGAATTTACCAATTCTACAAAACGTGCATCTGCAGAACATTTACATTTTTATTGGAACATGCTGGGTTCGAACGACGCGACCTTGGCTAGACAGATTTCTATGCATAGTGGCTTTGTATATGTATACATGTAAGTACATATGTGTGTATTTTCTTGGTATTAAAACTCTTACGACATAATTAGATACCTAGTCTTCTTTAGCTATGATATTGCGAATTGAGGTTCGATGTCACAATAATATTACCATTACACAAAGAAAATAAACAGACCTAGGAAAACACTTAAAAATAAGCTCAATGGGAGGTCTTATCACTAAAAGCGATCTCTTTCAGACATCCTTAATATGCCAGGTAACGGATCTCTCTTCATTTGTGTAACTTCTGGAGTGAGTCATCATTGTACATGCGGGTAAAACCGCGGGCGTAATGTATATAGGTAACCTCTTAGCGCTAAAACTGTTAAATGGATTTTGATGTTTTTATTTACATAGGCACTGTAGTTTCCGGAATAACACATAGGATACTTTTCATCATCATCATTCATAATTGTCCACGCGGGTAAAACTGCGGCGCGCGGCTAGCTAGTCATAAAGAGGTATATTAAAAAAAACAGTATGTCTATGTCTATCTAAATCTAGAGCGCAAACTACCCGCCCTGGTTTTCAGGTTATCACCATAAAGACTAGTTTGTATGTCCTATATTCGAGCTATCAGTGTTTTGCATTGGATCGTTGAACACGGACCGCCGCAGTGGGGGAGGGGGTGGTTTTGTTTATTTAGGATGCTGACTGGCAGTTGTTGAAGAAGTATCTTATTTCGCCGACTATAAGTAACATGCATTTATGCAAAAAAAAATAGCTTTATTTTTGTGTTTATTCCCTGTGTCCATCCATACCAATATATAAAAGTGAAACGTTGTCTGTTTGTTTGATTTGGGAGTTTAAACGCGATAACGGCTGCACGGATTTTGATGAAATTTGGAATGGAGATATAAGCTATCTCTTATCGACTTTTTATCCCGGAAAATTGTAAGTTTACACGGTAAAACAGGAAAATGTTGATTACTCACTGTTAGCAATGGTTGCCAATTAGTGCTCTACTTTTGCATTGGTTTTTAATATCCTAGAAGAAAATAGGATGCTTTTTTTCGCGATAAACAGTAGTCTGCGCGTACGAAGTCGAAAACTAGTAAGTAGTATAAGTTGTTATAAATAGAGTATCGAGTTAGTGGGACCTTAACAACATCTAATTTAATATCTAATCTACACAATCTACAACTACACTAATATTATAAAGAGGAAGAATTGGTTGTTTGTATGTTTGTTTCTAATGGATAAACTCAAAAAATAATGAACCGATTTCAAAAATTATTTCACCTATCGAAAGCTACATTATTAGCGAGTAACATGGGCGGTAAAAAGGGGTGGTTTTATTTTCCAAAATATTTTGTACCCCTACGAAAATTGCAAAAATGTAACCCAAGGTATGAAAATGTTTGCAAAAATAACGATTACTACGCTGTATAAGGAATTTAATGACATGTTGCCGTGGAAACGAAATAATAACAAGTCTGTCAAATACGTGAGTAATAATGCAGTTGTCTATGGTCAAAAAGCACTCCTGCCAATGATTTTGAATTACGCTTACTGGTGTATTTTTATTAGAAGTTTTTTTTTATTACGTTGAATGACGAGACGGGCAGGTCGCTCGCCTGATGGTAAGCGTCACGCCTGTCCATAACAGTTGCAGTGCCACCCAGAACTTTGGTTGCAAAGTCTTGCGCGTCACTGCACTGCGCTCGTCACCCTGAGACATTAATTGTTAAGTCTCATTGCCCAGTAATTTCGCTGGAAACATTGCCCTTCAAACCGAAACACAGAAATGTTTACACACTACTGCTTGGCGGTTGAATATCTGACAAAGGTGTAGTACTTCCCCAGGCGGACTCTTGCGTAAGAGGCCTACCACTACAAAATATAACAAAGTCGGGTTAGTTACACCATTTATAACTCAAGAACGGCTGGACCGATTAGATCTTTGATTGGTTGGATTGTTCTCCGCCCCGAATAGCAGAATAAATATTAAAACACCAGAAAAATTCACGATAAAATATAAAATTTATTCATACATTTTGTATGGCAAGGCCTTTTCGCGGCTTTCCTCTATGCGTTCCTAAAACAGATTGCGATGATAGGGTCTTATGATGACGCCCATGAGAGTTTAAGGTAAAAGATAACATATAGATTTAGAGACAAAAAAAAATGAAGATGTCGATATTGTATTTTTCTTGCAAACATGATTTAAAAATAATAATTAAAAAACAAGTGAATGTCAGAAAAACAAATGAATATCAGAAAAAAACAATTGAATGTCGGGAGAAGTGACAATTGTAAAAGTGGTTTGTGGGGGTTCGGCAGGACGGGCGTTGTTGGTAGGGGTTTAGAGGGAACGAACGAGAGGTGTGAGGTGGTCGTGGAAGATGGGTAGGGGAAGGAAGAGGGGAAGGGGAAGGAAGAGGGGAAGGGGAAGGAAGAGAGGGGAAGAGGGGTAGGGGAAGGAGGCAGGGAAAGGGGAAAGGGGGCAAAATTTGTACGTGTACAATGTTGCGGGACGCAGCTAGTATTAAATAATAGTTACTTCACCTAAATATCACTGTTTTGCTGGTTCAGGACGTTGAGCACGGGCGCAGTCGGGCAGCGCTTATGCAAACCGTGTATTTGAGGAGTCACATTATTCAGTCGTTTTAGGTCTAAGAGATAATAGTTTGATTAATTTGTATACAAAATAATATTAGAGTGCTAGTGTCAAAGGCATCTGCATAATAGATTAGCATTAGCATTAACTTTTGTTAGTTATTTAGATATTATTATTTTGATTGCAGATAGATAGGTAGACAAATTGGACGGAGCCGAGATTTTAATAAAATAAACAACAAATTAAATTTGAAGTTAATTTTTTTGGTCTTACTTTTGACCGTACAATTCAAGCGAAGATAAAATAATGACAATTTGTACTTAGTAACTTCCTTATATAACTTTTATAAATGCGTAGGCGATTTCTAGTACATTCTTCATTGTAATAAACAACTAAGTAGTTACATTTCTCATAATTTAGCGAGAAAAACATCTAAGTACATAAATGCTTATTCAGCTATGCGCAATTAAATCAAATCAACATGTAGAGTAGCTCTACTGCGCATTATTCATAGAAAAACAACATAAGTACAAAAAGTGCTTACTTGGTACTTTCACAATCTAAGGAAGTACCTACTTGTATGATTAAATATGTCGCAATTGGACTTCGGTAAACAACGGTGGGTTTGTGGTACATATAACTAGGTAAACGCTATTTATAAATACAATATATTTAAAAAAAAAAGTTAGCCATAGCTGATCTGCCTCACCCAGAGACATCAATTAACGCTTCATATCTAGTACATTGACAGTTTAATTAGTGTCAGTGGCTTGATTAGTTTTAAATTGACGGCTCTGAGTACTAGCAGTGTTTTAAACAATAAGCGATCTTATCCGTCAAAGCTATATTAACCTAAACATCTCACAAAGCCATTGGGTTTCATTCGATGCATATTTTTCCAGCAAGAAACAATTTTATTAGAAGTGGTTTTACTTAAATGCATGAACATACAAGTACATTAAAGATACATAAATTAGTTACATTATTTCATAGAAGTCACTATACAAAAAAAAACACGATAAAATTGTTTTTTAGCCCCCTAACTACAAAAGACTCTCTTTTATAAGTTTAAGGTGTGTACGTTTCATTGTATCATTGTGTCTGTCTGTGGCATCGTAGCTCCCAAACGAAATGACCGATTTTGTTGCGGTCTTTTCTGTTTGAAAGCTGGTGTGATCGAGATGATTCTTAGCTATAATGGGGGGTGACTGGGGGTTATTTAATTTTCCATTTGTGCTAGTTTACTCAATCGATTTATTGCAGGGGCTATGCTTAATCTACACACAAGCACAAATTAAAAATGTACATAAACCCTGACCCCCACTCCCCATTTTAGCTAAGAAGCATCTCGATCACATCAGTTTTCAAACAGAAAAAACGGATCAATATCGGTCCATTAGTTTGGGAGCTACGATGCCATAGACAGACACACATAAACAGTGACACAGTGACACAGTGATACACACCCTAAACTTATAACACCCATCTCTTTATTCGGGGGTTAAAATTGGGATCTGATGACTATGCGTAAAGAGCTCGTCCGTTACCTATCTAACATCTAACTGCAGGATTGTACAAGTGCGGCTTAGGGCATAGAATAAATATATAATATACTAGACTGTTCCCGCGTAGACATTTTTCTGGGATAGAAGGATCCTAAAGTGTTATTCCAGGACCAAAAGTACCAATATCAACAAAATTCGTTCAGAAGTCAAATGTTTTTTTATCGATTGCTCGATTTTTACTCGTCGGATTGAGATATCAAGTACAGCAAGTACACCAGTTTTTATTAAAATCTCGTGTACTTGGTACTTAAAGTGAAACCCTAAGCTATCTAACAATGAACACGGCATCACAATCGGTCCAGTATTTTTTAAGTGATGCGCGTACAAACAAACAGACTAGCAAACAGGCAGAGAGATATGATATAAAAATAAATTACACATTAAAAAATAAACAAAAAAACACTATTTAATACCTTTAAACCGAACTAAAACGCAAAAAATAAATAATACAATGACATACATTTTCTCGTTAATCACTTTATTCTTATACTGAAAATATTTTTTTACTTTTTAGCTCGGTTTAGTTTCTTCATACTTTTTTTTTATATTTCTTTTTTGTCATCGGGCCTGACAAGAATGCAAAATTTTGAATTAATCTGACCATTTAAAGTGGTTAAAAATCGAGTTCAAAGATTCCGTTACATACATACAGGTGAAGATAATAATAGCGTGTTAATAAACTAAATTGTTCATTAGTTTATTTTAAGTCCCATAAATCAAAATTTTAAATTAATTTCTTAGTAGAGACTTTGTTACTTACCTACTGCTTTATAATAAGTACTAGCTGTGCCCACAGGTTAGCCCACGTGGTCATTTATCTAGGTTAAAGTAACCTATGTTTTAATCCAGGACCAAAAGCACCTATCCTGTAAAGTACAAGATACCGAATTCCGTTCAGCCGTCGGATAGTTTTTTTATCGATTGCTCAGCTTCTTATCATCGTATTAAGATACCAAGTACACCAGTTTTTAAATCAAACCATATGCTATCCAACAGCGAAAACTGCATCGCAATCGGTCCAGAACTTTTCATGTAATGCGCGTACAGAGGAGCAGATAAACACGATTTTCAAAATTTTAACACTCTTGTTCAGTAGCTTATTTTAAGAACCCTAGGCATTTTTTTTGAAACCTGCTTTTGTAAGACTTTTTGGTACCTACTGATTTACTATAAGTATAGATAGTACATGAGTTTATAGTTCGCGCTTGGCCGCTGACTCGGCTTTGTTCAAGAAGTTTAAAGAGTAGCTTTAGGTTTACTAACTCGATGCCTCTGAAACAAAGAGAGAGTGAGGGAAAGCTGTTTTGAACTTTAGGTAATTGCTAGGATAGTTAGGATGGTGTGATGCTGAGAATATTTCAATTGTTTCTATCATGTACCTTCTCTATACTTCATAGACTACTGATGGTATAAATAATATGGAAATTAAATTAACATATACTTATATAAATTATTAGTTTTCCCGCCCGCGACTTCGTCCACGCAGACTACTGTTTATCGCGAAAAAATGCATCCTATTTTCTTCTAGAATATTAAAAACCAACGCAAAAGTAGGTATATCACCACTCTTTATGTTTTTTGACAGACTTGTTATTTCGTTTCCATGGCACAGAACATTCCGTGATGGCAACCGTTTCTTACAGTGAGTAATCAACATTTTCCAGTTTTCCCGTGGAAACTTACCATTTCCCGGGATAAAAAGTATCCTATGTTTTATTTCAGGGTATAAGGTATTCCCATTCTAAATTTCATCAAAATCCGTTTAGCCGTTATCGCGTGAAAGCTCCCCAAACATACAAACAAACAGACAACGTTTCACTGTTAAATATTGGTATGGATGCGACATTTCTCCGCTTGAACAAACTTTAGAAAAAATAATTACTTCTAATTACGTACAGAAATACAATTATAGACGCTGGACGTGATCTTCGCATAGTAGGTATTTAGTAAATGTATTGCTATTCCTTCCCTCCCCCTTAGCCCCTATACGAGCGATAGAGAGAGTTGCTGGTCTAGTCGTTTTAGTAGTACAATTTTTGATGGAATTGTTGTTTTGGGGGAAAGCACTTTCCACCCCTTACATGGTAGTGAAATCTTTTGTTGTGTTAATCGTTTGAATCTCATACAACTACATATTACTTCGTACTATGAACAAGCTGTTGACGAACGTCGCAATGGGAGCATCTGATAATCGCCATTTTGGCGATAATCAGATAGTGAGCAGTAGTGAGCGTCCACGGAACTAAGGTGTTTTATACTATTCTTTATTCTGTGACTAACGGCAGGAGATGAAACAATGTCAATTTTATTTCCATGGACGCTCGGTTGGGCGCTTTGAATAAGCACAAACGATTTTTTAAGGAGAAGGGTGCTATGGTTACCTAAACTGATATAATATGTATTTTTTTAAAACTAACATGGTTACGTACACTATAAGTATAATCATAAGAAACGGGATATTTACCATGGATACTATTTATATTGAGTTCCCGATATTTCGGCACTGTTGCAAGCACCATGATCACGGATAACTGGAGTAACTGGTGTATAAAATAACTTGTCAAAAACTATCCACTTAAACGTAAAAAAAATACTCAGCTTTAGCATATATTACGTATAATTGCAAAACATGCAGTAAACATATTTGATGTAATTACATTACTTTCTTAGAAAAATGTTCATAATTACGTAATTAGGCACGTAAAACCGTCGATATTAAATTTTGACCCGGGCCTAAGCCTTAATAAAAACGTGTTAAAATCATACTGAGTTTTTACTGTGTTAAATGTTCGCGTAACATTCGCAGTGATCAGATATCCTGCCACCACAGAACCCAAAGTAAATAAGAGGTTCTGTTGCCAAAACTTCTGTTATCAATAATTGTAATGTTTTATTTATCTGGCAACCCCTTTTAGATTTATATTTCAAACTGGTGTTTGTTCAGGCGGATGGTTGGAAAATTTCAGGCTATTTATATATTATTTATGTAGGTACCGTACTTGCTGTAATTTTAAAGCGGAGTTGAACATTCTTCTCAGGGATTCATGTCTCATGTGGGATGAACAGGAATTCCACCACAATGCCGCGGCTAGTAGTCACTTTTTACCTGATTATTGTACCTAGGTAAATGTTTTAATTGGCTTCTGACACCGCATAATGGTAAACCTCTTTCATTTCACCCATAAGTTCGCACAAGTTGGCGTTGCGTCTGTGACAAATTATTTTATTAACATCATAGTTTTATTGCAGCTATTGAGTAAAAGTTTTAAACAAACAACTTGAAAGTAGGCAGAGACTGTGCTTGTCTTATTGGATGAGGAAGGGCGTCCCAAAGACTTACAGCTTGCATTGTCAATGATCCGTCTCGTAACAAATACTACGGTGGAAAGGAGATTTTAATGTGAGATTTTCTGATGACCTAAGAATGCTTGGGCCATTCTTGTTCTTGGATCTTCCCTTTTTCATAGAGAACTTATGTGATATTGTTTTGTTTGCATATGATACTTCTCTTATTTTTAAGATTGACAGAACCTTGAATAATTTTGACGATGTTAACAAGACAATCTCACTAGTTCTTAATTGGTTTACAACTAATAATTTAATGTTTAATCCCATGAAAACTAAATGTATTAAATTCTCACTACCCAATGTCAGAGGGGTTCCTACGAATTCAAGTATTTTAATAAATATTGAGCCTGTAGACCTTGTGCAGTCAACCACATTTTTGGGTATCACTGTAGATTCAAAATTACAGTGGGGTCCGCACATATCGTTGATAGCTGGTAGATTGAGCTCTGCAGCCTATGCAGTACGTAAAATTAGAGAATTTACCGATGTAGCCACTACAAGATTAGTGTATTTTAGTTACTTTCACAGTATTATATCATATGGCATTTTGCTGTGGGGTAAGGCCGCGGAAATTCAATCCATATTTGTGCTGCAGAAGAGAGCAATTCGTTCCATATACAATATGAAATCATGTGATTCTCTCAGGTAACATTTTAAAGAGATCAATATTCTTACAGTGGCTTGTCAATATATATATGAAAATATAATGTATGTTCGGAAGAATATCAATACCTTTGTTAAAAATAGGGATGTTCATAATTTTAATACTAGAATAAACTGGATGGAAGTCTGGATTTTAGTTTGTTAGTGGTTCATATTTGGGGAACTGTATACGCTTTTTTAATAAGTTACCTGAGGGCATTGATCAATTATCAATGCATAGGTCTAAAACTTTTGTTAAATTAAAACTCAGAAAGAAAGCGTATTACAATGTAAATGATTATATTAATGACAGAAATGCATGGCCTGATAACTCCAAGCTCCCTGATAATAATAAGTGATAGCTTCGATGTTTACGTTAAGTGACTAAAATGTTCAAAGTACTTTGTGAGATGTCTCACAGCATACCATGAGAACGTGACATCATGCATGACATGATGTAAGGGTGCTAAATGGATATGTTGTTTTACACGACATATCTATTTGGAATTATTGCTTTATTTTCCCAGTTTGATTGTTAGATGATTGTGGGACATCATTGTCACTTTTATATATTTAGTTTACGTAAGTTATGTTATAAAATGAGACATTTGGAAAAAATATAATGAACAAATATGAAAAAAAATACATCCCCGTAGAGTTTCTTGGTTTTCTCTTCTCTAACGGGCGTATTTCCGAAGCACCAGTAGAGTCAGAAGGGTATTTCTTTTTCCAGTGTTTTATTGATTTAACTCTGTTGGCACATGAAAGGGAAATTTCCTTGGTGGAGCATGGCACATATAGATAAGAGAAGATAATGCCTCTTTCATGAGATTACAATATGCTGTGAAGACAATGAGGATGATAATTCATATTTTTTTGTGTTTTAAACGCCAACGGTACATACATGTAATAATAAGTGGAAAGATTAGGTACCAGCTACTCGGGCGTGGGCCGCAATTGGCCTTCTTTCACCTTAGTCAGAATTGAGTGGCATTCGTGTAGCACGTGTGACTCTCAACCGCGGTATAGTCTACATATGTCTCTCTACCTTTGTTATTGATGCACTACGGTGAGAATTTAGCTGTGTGGGTAGGTATGTTTGCCTGTAGTTGTATTTAATCCAGTTTTTGTATAAATGATATTAAAGCATGCCATATCTTTTCCCTTTTGACTAGATATATGCCAAAGTATCATTGTTTTATTTGCCAATTTTGATTGTGACGTCAAAGTAATGAGAGTCATCAGACCGCGTTCAAAATTTCACTAAAATAATGCTAGGTAGAGTCTTTACTAAACAATGCAGTGAACATAATGTCGTGCTGCAATTCCAGGCCCAACCAGGCTTACCCAAGCCTATAAACCGTGACAAGGGTCTGCTGGAATCCTTAATCCATTAGATTACGATGGCTTCTTGGCTTCCCAGGACTTTATTATACCCTAGCTTTTTCTCTGTGGCATTGCCCAACCTTTTTCTGAGATGTCCAATTTTCTCAAGAATAAAGGAGGGATAATTCAGGGATCAAATAAGTAGGTATTAGAAAATATTATGTTAAAATTACACGTACTTAACATCCAAAAAAGTATCTATCTTTGCAACGTTATATTGTTTACAAAAATAAAATTATACACGAGACTAAGTAATAGTTCCATTCAACTTTTTAAACTTCATATACGTACATGAATTCGCCAATATAATTTATTTATACTTATAATACAGCAATAAAAACGAAAAAAACTTGTACCAAGAAGATAATAAAAAAAAAGGTCTAGAGTACTTTAAAATCTTTAAATAAGCTACTGAACAAGAATATAACATTTTTTAAAAATCTTCTCTGTCTGTCTGTATGTTTGTTCGTGCATCACGTAAAAACTACTTGACCGATTGCGATGCGGTTTTCATTGTTGGATAGCTTAGGGTTTGACTTAAAAACTGGTGTACTTGATATCTCAGTTCGATGAGTAGAAGCCGAGCAATCGATAAAAACTTTATGACGGCTGAAGGAATTTTTATCAAATGTTGGTATATTGGTATTTTAGTTAGTACATAGAGTACTTTTAACCTAGAGAAATGACCACGCGTGCGAAGCCGCGGGTACAGCTAGTAGGAAATAAGTTAATTAAAAAACTTGTATGTAGTAGCCATGTAATGATGAAACTTAGAACGGTCTACCACAATTCAATGCGTATACAACATTTCGTATCTATGCTGTTAACCTTTGAAGAGGAACTACTACTCTGTAGAGTACTTTCTAATCTAAGGTTGCCTGGAAGAGATCGCTGCTTAGTGATAAGGCCGCCGATTGTACTTTTGTAAGGTCATTGTTAATGTGCCATAATTTAAGTTTGTTTAGTGCAATAAAGAGTTATCTATCTATCTATCTATCTAAGAGTTCCCTAGTCAGGAGCTAACCAGGAGTGCAGCAACCATGTCATAGTAAAACTTCAAACCAGCTATCATAATAAAATGCGCACACAAAATTTCGTGACCGTGCTGTGTTGTTGACTGTTGCAGAATTCCTTTATCTGGAGTTATTCCTGGATCAAGTCAAGTCAAGTCAAGTCATGCTTACCGTAAACATGCATTGTGCAAAAAGATGAAGTGGTTCTAATTCAGTTTACAAGAATTGACTTAAACAAACATACAGCTATTAAAAAAACTCTTCTCGGTAGAAATTCTTCTTGTAACCACGGTCACACCACCATGACTAACCTCGAAATGTTGACCAAGTAGCATTGACTGTGACTAACCTCGAAATGTTGACCAAGTAGCATTGACCATGTGATCAACATAACAACTAGAGAAGCTTTAAAATCAAATAGATACCATACGTTTTGCTAAGGTTCGTCTCTACCATTCTGGAACGGTAGGTAGGCAATATTGGTACCCTTTCGTAGCAATTCCGATACATGTAGATTTGACCCGCATTACCATAGTCTTGTAGTAACTGGAAACACGCAGCCCACGTAGGTACTTGAATATACATTACATCCATACTATATGCACTAGTACTCTAGTGTGTGTAGTATCTTGTATACTAGTGCAGAAGTATTGCACGTTTTCTCAAACATGTGTAGGTTTATTACAAAAAGTAGGCAAATTACATACCAAAAGTAGGATTACAACTTTTAGAAAGTTTAAAAAATATTTTATATTGTGTATTTAATTTTTTAATACGTATTCCCGCAAGGTAAACGTACAACTACCAACCAAAACACATTACCTAATCAGTTCACATTAAAACTACGGTTATAGAATTCGGCTTAGCCAATAAACAGTCATAACATATACAATCTATCTACACACATGTGCAACCAAAGCTCCAATCTGCCGCCAAGGCAGCCCTACACAATGTAGGTCGTCAGGTCAGTGCGTGTCGTCCGTCGACCCCTGGGGCCCGGGGCTCACATCCGCGTTCCACTTATACCCTTAAAAATACAACGTAATTAGTAGTTCCAAGGAATTGCGTTTCATGACACGCTAAAAGTGAAAACAGGCATATTTTCTGTGTATTTCAAACGGAACGTTTACAAAATGATTTGGAAAAAGTTGAATGAAATTGTTTGCGATTATTGTTTGATGTGAAAATGTCTTGTGCGTAACGCGGAATGTATGAAAACAAATACTAGCAAAAAGAGCACTTCGAATCCAGAAATTTCAAAAAGTCATCATCATCCGGTTGTCCACTGCTGGACGTAGGCCTCTCCTAATGCACGCGACTGAGCTGTGTTTCATTCAGCTCCCTGCATCGAGTTTTTGCCAGCCGCAGAGCCTTACTCCACCTAGCCACAGAGTGCCATTCACTACGCTTGCCTAAACTGGCACATAGTTGAAAAATTCATGGACACAGTAAAAGCACTTCTCGACTAACCATTTAAAAACCCTATATTTAAATATCTTAAATTTTAAATTCTTAAATTCTTCAGGAAGATAATTGAAAAAATGTACTGTTTTGAAAGGTGCGTTTTTTTAACCCCCAAACAAAGAGACGGGTGTTATAAGTTTAGGGGGTGGATTTGATGCGGTTTTATCTGTTCGAAAACTGATGTGATAGAGATGGTTCTTAGCAAAATGAGGGAGGGGGGAGGTAAGAAAGGGGGGTGAGAATCGTATTTTCTAAACGAATTGACCAATTTAGCTGTGGTTTTTTAAGGTTTCAAAGCTGGTGTGATCGAGATGCTTCTTAGCTATAATGGGGGGTGGGAAGTCGGTTTTTAATTCGTGCTTGTTGTAAAGACAACTTACTCTTCGGCATAAACAAACGGTTATTTGTATGAGTACGAAGTTGGCGAATCTCTTGGTGCCTATTAAAAAGCTCAGGATGCTGCTTAACAAAAAGAACTAACTGTTTTATGTACATCGACGGGAGAGAACCATACCAATATATAAAAGTGAAACGTTGTCTGTTTGTTTATTTGGGTAGCTTTCACGCGATAATGGCTGGACGAATTTTGTTAAAATTTAGAATGGAGATAGCATATACCCTGGATTAAAACATAGGATACTTTTTATCCCGGAAAATTGTAAGTTTCTACGGGAAAACTGGAAAATGTTGATTACTCACTGTAATGAACGGTTGTCATCACAGAATGGTCTGTGGTTGCCATGGAAACAAAATAACAAGGCTGTCAAAAACATCAAGAGTGGTGCTATACCTACTTTTGGATTGGTTTTTAATATCCTAGAAGAAAGTAGGATGATTTTTTCGCGATAAACAGTAGTCCGCGCGTACGAAGTCGCGGGCGGGAAAACTAGTAATATAATAAATGCAGTTGCGTGCCGAGTCGGTCATGGCGCTCGTCGCGGCTTGCAGATAAATACACCCAGAGGAAGGACTTCAATATAGTCCGAAACCTGATCAGAGAAAAGCCAAGTCGTCAGATGTAGCCGTTTGCAAAAATTTAAAACAAATAGTGTACTTTTTCTATTTCTTGCATGGAGACAAACACTTTCTTGCCAACTCTAATCATGACAATTTTAAAGAAGTAATAACTTCCTTTAGACTAACTTTCCTAAGTATTGACTTCCTTTAGTAATAAATAAGTTTCCCAAAAGCACTCTCCAGTTTTCCGCTTTGTCCGTCTGCCTGTCAATCTCATAAATTAAATAAAAGCTTTCCAATTAGGTAACGAAAAGCTAATTCACTTTCCATTTCTGTGAAAAAAATACGCAGATTGAATAAAAATGTTCGTTACTTTCTAAAGAAATAATTTGTTGTTATGAGCTTAAAATTGTTCCTTAAAATTCAAAATATTATGTAGAGTAGGAATGTTATAGATATAGTTGTTCTTTTTTAACAGCGATCTCTATGGCAGCTTTGATAACCGTTAAAGATTAAAACTGAAGTATAAAAAAAAAACTTACACGAATACAACCAAAAAAATATTGGGTTAACAAGACGTGGCCTATGATGTTTTTTACTTACTTACCGTCAAAGACGAACAAAAAGTCTGAACAATAAAGATAATTTAAAAAAATTGGGTCTTAAAATATAAACTACTGAACAAGTTTTATTTTAATTTTTGTCTGTCTGTCTGTTTTTCTGTTTGTTCACGCTTCACGTAAACTACTAGACCGATTGCGATGCGGTTTTTATTATTGGATAGCTAAGATTTTGATTTCATAACTGGTATACATGGTATCTTTAACTTGACTGACTAGCACTGACTTGATGTATTTTTGTATGTATAATTATACACTTATATGTATGTAAGTTTATAATTACTTATAGCTATATATTTTTTTAACATAGTATATAAGTAACTATTACTATGTAGTTTATTTTATATTTTATGTATTTCTTATTATTTACATTAAATTTGTATTATTGTATAATATTGCCACACTACCTACCCTTACTAGCAATTAACTTCTTTCCATCCTAAGGTTGTCTGGAAGAGATCGCTATGAGCGATAAGACCGCCCATTGTACCTATTGTTTATGTTATTTCTATTTGTAATTTGTTTAACTGTGTGTCAATAAAGTGTTATTGTATTGTATTGTATTGTATCTCAATTCGATGAGTAGAAGCCGAGCAATCGATAAAAAACTATTTTACGGCTGAACTAAAATTGTTACTTTGTACTTTAAATGTAGGTACTTTTAGTCCTGGAATGTTCCCTTTAACCCAAAAGAATGACCACGCGGGCAAAGCCACGGGCTCAGCTAGTTATACATAATATTCTGTGGCGCTGTCCGCTTGTGCAGCGCCACAGAATATGTTACATTCTCCATTCATTCTCATAAAATTCAGGTATTCCAGCGAGTGAGCTACAAGGTGCTCTCAAACGTTTTCAGTGACGAAATTCTGAAATTTTGAAACGCAGTCAATTTGTGTTGATTTTAAATATTTTACCGAAACCAAATTGTTTAAAAAGTTACTGTGTAGGTTTTGAGCTTGCTTTGACAGCCGCTGAATAATCCGACTTTTGATGTGCAGAATTTATTTATAAAGACAGATGCCATATATTTGGTTACAGATAATATATATGTCCATCTGTTTGGCCCTAAAAATCATACCTATGTGACAAATAATTGAAACATTGTGATCGGGAGCTCATTGTATCTTCAAAAATGTATCAGATCTGCGCTCAGCATATTCGCTAAAAGCTGGTACTTATTTGGCTCATTGAATTAGCATTGCAATTCAATGGGAGCAGTGCCTAACAGTGGTGGACACTTGCGCTACGTACCTGTAAGCCTTTAATGCTATATATTTACGATTTTTTTTTAAATACTGGCTGTACCCGCTGTTTCGCACGCGTGGTCATTTATTTAGATTAAAAGTACCATAATGTGCTATTCCAGGACCTAAAATACCTATATACATTTGATCATATTTTTTTTCAATAATTGCTCGGCTTCTATTCGCCAAATCGAGATACCAATTACACCAGTTTTTAAGTGAAACCCTAAGCTATCCTACATTGAAAATCGCATAGCAATCGGTCCAATAGTTGTAACGTGATGCACAAAAATACAGACAAACAGAAAGAAAGAAACGAATTAAAACAAAAAAATATGTTCTGTAGCTTATTTTAGGGTACCCTAGACCTTTTTTTTAATTTGACTTCTTTGTACAGCCTATTTCGTGCATATTGCTTTAAGTGATATTGCTTTAAGTATAGATAGATGACTGTGCCAAGTTGCATCAAAATCCGTCCAGTAGTTACAGCGTGATACGTGTTCTTTCAAATAACTTTCAAACCCTATCCTGCGGGAAAACTTTAATTTTTCGGGATGAAAGTATCCAATGTCCTATCTCGTAGTATGAACTCATATCATACCAAGTTTCATTTGAACTCATTCTGTAGTTTCGACGTTATGCGCGGTCAAGATACAGACAGACAGACAAAAATGAAAAAAAAACAGTTATGGCTTCACTATCGAATATAGAGTACCCTCCAAAAATGTATCATTAATTACTTCAAAATTAACATAACTTTGGACCCCTATCTCACAGGAACCTTCAATTTTTCGGGATGAAAAGTATCCAATGTCCTACCTCAAAATATGAACTCAAATCATACTAAGTTTCATTTGAATTCATTGAGTAGTTCGGCATGATGCGCTGCCAAGATACATACAGACAGACGGACACACAGACAGATAGACAAAAATTAAAAAAAAAAACGGTTTGGCTTCAGTACCGAAAATAAAACAGACTCCAAAAAAAATGACTAAATTTCTTTAATTTACAGTATTTAGACCCCAATCCCACAAGACCTCTTTATATTTTCGGGATAAAAAGTATCCTTAATTTTCAATCATCATATAAACTATAACTGTGCCAAGTTGCATCAAAATCTCTCCAGTAGTTTCAGCGTGATACGTGTTCTTATAAAAATCTTTCAAACCCTTTCCTGCCTGGGAACCCTTTAACTTTTCGGGATGAAAAGTATCCTATTTCCTACCTCGTAGTATGAACTCAAATTATGCCCAGTTTAATTTGAATTCATTCAGTAATTTCGGCGTGATGCCTAGCCAAGATACAGAATTACCTGTTACAGTTTTATTATAAGTATAGATTACCATCGATTTTATTAAAAGTGGGAAGATTAGGTACTAGCTCTTCGGCCGAGGACCGCATAAATTAGGTGCAACGCACATTATTGGCCTTAGTGACAATCGGAGTGGCATTTGCACGTGTTAGCGGTGACAATTATTGTTATCTCAATCGCGCTACAATTTAAGTATGTCTCTCTACCTTTGTTGTTAATTCACAAGAACCACGATGGTGGAAAAGCAACTTCGTGAGTCTGTTGTGGGTGTGTTACTCCTGAAACACATTTTCACTAGTTGGGTGCCTCTGGATTCACAATTTACTGTGTCAAACTTATGTCGATAAAACTGTATTTTTTTTTGCCTATTGTTATATCAAGTATAGTTTTTGCTTACTTTATATTAAAGCGTGCCATATCTCTCCCCATTTAACATCTATGCATATTCCCTATGGGTCGTCCAACTGTTTGATGTAAGTAGTAGTTAGTTGTACTCAGCAGTTAGTCGAAGTATGTACGCTCCCTCCTACAGTATGGCCTGCTTCTCTGGTGTAACTCGACAGGTAAAGATGAAGATTTCTTATCGCAAAGAAAGTGTATACGCGCGATGGTAGGCTTCTTAAGTAAAGCAGTAGGTAATAAAAATTCGGAACAATAAAGACAACTTAAAAATGAACGATAGAAGAGGAGACTTAAAATAAGCTACGGAACAAGATTCATTTAAATGGTGCCAATCACATAAAAACTTCTGTACCGCCGATTTCCATTTTTGGATAGCTTAGAATTTGACTTAAAAACTGATGTAATTTCCATCTGAATCTAGTAAATAGAAGCCGAGTTTACACTCGGTTAACTTGTTCCTTACGGAACGGAATGACAGGTTGTCGTGGCCAAAGAGTATACAAATATGGTCGTGGCAACGAAAAATTACAGCGGCTGTCAGAAGAAAACCTTGGAGAAGCTTAGCTGCAACTTTTGCATAGGTTTTAAATGTTTGAGTAAACTCTCTCTCTCTCTCTCTACCTACCTATATTTGATTATTTCCTGGCGATTTCGCCCCGGGTGTGTACACCGAGTAATGGATAAAAATGATTTGATGGTGGAACAAAATTAGATGAAACTTGAAATTTTAGTAGGTACTTATATCCCATGCAGAAAAATGACCACGCAGGCAATCCGCGGACAGAGATAGTTAATGAATAAAACGTTTCTTTGTTACACGTTTGTATTCAGTAGAAGTCCCGATCAAAAAATAAATGAGTAAATTGAGAATTCTCCATAGTTGAAGTCGATTTAAAAAAGTATGAACATGCCTCTCCCTGACTCTACAACAACGATAGCTGTGCGACGGTAATGCCGTTAATGTCATACAACGCCGTTAATATCGCGATCTCCATACAAATTGCGATTGCTCATAACATCGTAATAGCTCAGCCCACGTACACTGACTGATTGAATTCTCTCTCGCGTTACTAGCTTCAATCATTTCATCATCATTTGTGCTTTTAATTTCTAGACGATTCAGGGGCCAATTTTTCCTTAATTTCTTACGAGCGACCCGCCCCGGCTTCACATGGGAAAGTTATGGCTTATTATCAAAATGTATTGTAATTGATTCGTGCACTTTTTAAGTTTTATTTGTCGTATATCATTTCCCTAAACATATCACTTGACCAGAGATGGTTGTCTTTTTTTACAGAGTTGGTGTGTTATATAACACAAAATACGTATCAACATATAAATTACACACTAAAAACTCAGAAAGTGCGGTCATACTGACAGACAGACAGACGCGCGCCGGGGACCTCAATGCAGGCTTATATTTTTTTTACTTTTGTCAAAGAAAATATATCTACTCTACCTATGGCAATTTTAGCTTTTGCCATATGAAAAATTTGCCAGCTTAGGTTTATATGCGACCTAGCGACAGACAATCGAAAAAAGATAAATGCATGTAATACAAATCGATGATAAACTTGAGCATTCACTTGTAATGAGCATTCTACATGACAAGTAAAAACTCACATAAAATAACGTTGCTCAGTTGGACAACATTAAAAAACTCAATGTTTTGTTACAATCACTTGTAACAAAACATTGAGTTTTTTACAAGTGATTGTATGCTGATAAACCTGAGTGAGCACCTGGTTGTTTTCTAATGTCAGGGTTTTTTTTGTAGAATCCTATAATAAATTGTTAGAACATCGATCTGGAAGAAGCCGTCAAGTTCATAAATTTAGCAAAATATTTATCAAACCTTCTACAAACTTCAATATCCATTGAGCTTAGAATCTATCAAAATCATAAACCTTAATCAAACTCTAAAATACGAGTAAAATAGAAACTTTCAATGTAACAAAGCTAAATAGATGTCTGGAAAAGTTACTTCAAAGGGTACGGTCCAACGCGTAACATTCGATTGAACAACGGTGAACGACGGCCGGTCAATCAATCAATCAATCATTCAATTTGGCAAAGCGGTGGAGTTTATAATGCGACCAGTTGCGGCTTTCCTGATTTGGGGAGTTAGAAAGCTTTGGAAATTATGGGTCTATTTTTGGTACTTTTGTAAACATATGAATGTATCGCTTCGATTGCTGAAGTCAACATCTCTTGGGTTGTTTATAATATTTAACTAGTTTTCCCGCCCGCGACTTCGTACGTGCAGACTACTGTTTATCGCGAAAAAAGCATCCTATTTTCTTCTAGGATATTCAAAACCAATGCAAAAGTAGGTATAGCACCACTCTTGATGTTTTTTGACATACTTGTTATTTCGTTTCCATGGCAACCACATACCATTCTGTGATGGCAACCGTTACTTACAGTGAGTAATCAACATTTTCCAGTTTTCCCTTGGAAACTTAACATTTTCCGTGATAAAAAGTATCCTATGTTTTATTCCAGGGTATAAGCTATCTCCATTCTAAATTTCATCAAAATCCGTCCAGCCTTTATCGCGTGAAAGCTCCCCAAACAAACAAACAAACAGACAACGTTTCACTTTTATATATTGGTATGGATTTTATTATTATTTTTCCATTTATCATTAGTTTGATTTACAGTTTGACGGAAGTCTATCAACTATAACTATATATCATGTAGAAACTCCCGAGAGAGTTGTGATCGAGTATGGTTAAGAATGATGCTTGCGAGGTATTGGGACTCTTAAACATACCCGAATTCGAGTGTTTCAGCACGGTATGGTTAGGACTTAGGACCTCGTTTTTTAATATTCTTTAGTTCCTAATAACTGAATATACCCGCCAGCAGCTTGGTAAGCGACCTAACGAAACTAATGCTTTTTGTGGGCGCAATAAATCTATATAACATGAATCTACTTTTCTAATGTATAGTACAATTGTTAGCAATTGTACTACATTTGCGCAACATTCTATGTTATGAATATTATTAGTTTGTTAGTTACATCTATGTGATGTGTTCAATAGAGAGTTATTGTATTGTGTTTTACAATGCGAGAACTCCAGCAGGGTATGATTCGATTAGACGCGTTGAGAAATGATACAGTTAGACCTGATTTTTCTTTAGTTATTAAACATACCCAGCCTGATCAGAGGCGGCTCGTCCTAAGGAGCGCTGGAGCAGTGCACATTATTTTATAAATAAAATTGAGGTATTTTTAATCTGTAGGTACTTATATATTTTTCATAATCAGTTATTGATTACCATTTACACTCTGAACTGAACACAGCATTCCTAGAAGAAATTTATATAACTAATAAAAATATTTGGTGTGAAGTTCTATTGAGTGGAGCGCCAGCGATTGCGCTCCTATGAAATAAATAAAGTTTAGTACAAAGTTAGGCACGCTGTAGGCACGTAATTCAATGAGTGCGAAAGAGAAAATTCTACACAGTACGGCACGTGAAACAAAAGATTTTTTATGAGAAGTTAGCCTAATCCGGAGCGGCGCTCTTGCGCTACGTTGCCAGTGGCCCAATTCCATAACTTGGCTACAATCGGATTATCACTTTTTTCATAGCAAATTCGACTCTATCGCAAGGCATTAGTGGTTGCGATACTGAGAATTCGATTGAAGCCAAGTTACGGAATCGGGCTGCTGATCGCGGTGACCGGTGACCGCGCAACGCTGAGGTTCACACGCGGTGTTGCCAGTTGAGTTTGCTTATTTACATAATCCGTATTTGCTAAAAGCATGAAACTTTTCAAAATTGTAAATACTATTCCTATGACCTCAGTAGAATGTGAGCGCTGTTTTCGACGTTAAATAAAGTCAAACCGTTTAACACGCAACGCAATGGTGCAAGATCGCCTGAATGTATTGTTGCTTATCCTACATAAGCATAGATCTCTGATTTTTCACTAGAAAGTGATACATGTTTTTGCTCACCAAAAAGACCGGCGCATGGAATTTTTGTATAAAAAATGTTAAGCAAGACATTTTCTCTTGTTTTATTTTTAGTGAACACCTACGAAAAAAATTCACGAGCCGCCTTTGAGCCTGATTAAAATCGTTACGGCCGGGCAGGGTATAGTTAGGGGCGATCACATGACAAATTAGATTTCCTATCTATACCCGAAGTCAGTCAGGTTTGTGAAGTCATCGGCGTTTCTACTGGGTATTTAAGGACAGATGCCGCAAAGTACCATTCGGGTGTTCTGATATTAGCAGTCTTTGAGAGCCACTCCCGTGTTTACTTTCCCACTTTCAACCACATCGTCACTAACCACCAAGTGAGACAGTAGTGACAAGATAGCAAAAAAAAGTAAAAAAAAAAAGAGGCAATGCGGGATGCCTGGCAGATGTGAAACATTGAATATCGCAGAGCTGAGGCGGAAAGAGCCACAAGCGGCGCGTGTCTTCACGCCAAGAGTCGTGACATAATATCATATTCGCATATAATATTTTTTAAATATTATGATTAAGCACAGAATAAATGAAAGTACTAGGTACGTATAAGATGCATTGATATGCTTAAATTAATAGGCGTGTATACTGTCCAATATAATACCTACTTGAGCTATGCGGCAATATATTTTTTGGTTAATTATTATACATTTTTGAAATTCTCGGCATAGTATTCAAACGTATAGAATCATCCATACAATAATTATTGTCAAATGTAGCCTCTGCGTATGTAGGTACTTAAATATGAGAAACCCTAAAAAAATACACATATTATGCAGCTAGATTGTGTCTAGGAGATGCGACGACTTGCCAGATGAAAACGGGAGCGGGTTTGATTTCATTAATTGACGAAAAAAAAAGTTATGCTGAACTTGCATTTTATTTTAACAAAGAACAACCTTTTAGATATTTATTTTCATCGGTGCAAAGCATAGATCTTGTTAGAGAAGGAAGATAAGGCACGCTGTAATATTACGTAAACAAAAACTGGACCAGATACAACTACAGGTAAACACACCCACAGCTATATTCTCCCGGCCGTCGCGTCGTGCTTCATGTGCATCAACAACAAAAATAGGTTTAAAGACTGTAGCGCGAATGGTAGTCACACGTCCTAACACGTGCTACACAAAAGCCACTCTGACTCTAACTAAGGCCAATTTTGTGCATTGCACCTAATTTATGCAATCCACGCCCGAGGAACTGGCACCCTTATCCTCCCATTTTTATTGAGATCTATGATGCAAGGCAAGATATAAAAAAAGTTATGATACTTAATGTTACATTTTCAGTAGCTACGCATGAAACACCCATACTGTGTATCGAGTGTTCGAGCCACGTACAGAACCCAGTAACAAATGAAATGAATACGCAAACCCCAGCGGGTGGCGGCGGAACGGGAAGTTCACGGGATAAACACGGCACGTTTATTATATTTTTAGGGATCCGCAGCCGTTAAAACAACTTCCGCTGCTTTTGTTTACTTGGATTAAATTATGAAGTGGTAGATTGTTTTGGAATTCAGAGAGGCTGCATATTTTAGCGAATTGTTCTGAAATTTCTTGCCTTTGTCTTTCTGAGTGTTTGTAAAGTTGACTAAATTTTATAAGGACCCCGTTTCGTTCTTTCTGCCTGCTCAGCTACAAATTTTGAAATCGATTATTCATCCTATTGTTATTCAGAGTCACTTTTTTATTTTTTATTTGTAAACTAAAGTTGTCGAGATGGTTCAATTTGTTTGGAAGAAATCGGTGCAGCCATTCCTAAAACATTCAGTTCTGATCACTCTTTGTGAAGGGATCTCTGGTACGTGCTCTTGCAGGTAGAAACTGAAAGTTTGTGATCAAATGTTTAGCTGAGATAACATGTTTGTACCCGCACAATAAGGTCTGATAATGAGTAGGGGGAGTAATGTGGCATAGAGAAATTTTGAAATGGACTAGAATATTACAGTACTCTTTTATAATATGTCTGATCGGTGTTTTAAAATTTTGATCAAAATTTATTTAGTTCCTTGTACCTACTTGTAGACGAATAGATAGGTCCTTAATCATTAATAAATTAATCAACAGAACTTGAGAGAGCACGTTTTTCGATACTGTTTTTACGTATTTTCTTGCAAAGTTTTTGTTTGGACACAAACTTCGCTAAAAGAGGTTTCCATTTATTTTTGATGTCGTCAGGGGTGGAATTTGTTTACTTACTCGTTTATTTCACAGTTGGCCGAAGATTTTGTCTTATTGTGCTTTTAATTTTGTTTTTTTCTGAGAAAGCTCTTGCTTAGTATAATTCTCTAAACTGTTTAATTTTTGCTTAATGTAACAACAAATGAAGAATAGACACTAGATTTGTCGGGGAATGAGGTTCTTCAGCGAAGACCCTCGCCTGTCACGCGAGCACTTTTACAATTAATAAACAAAAGATTTGCGTAAACAAAACAGTCAACGGGAAATCGAAGGAAAAGGAATGGATGCACAAAAGCTTGACTTCGTCATACCTATTCGTATTCCTATGATAGAACGAAAGTCACCGACATACCTCAAACAATTAGCAACCTTGAGTGCTAATTCTTTTACTGGTAACCCTTGAGTAAACTTTTGCTAGTGGTAGATGCTGATGTTGTTCGCACTTACTATTTTGCAACGGTCCACGCTGCCCTCCCTCTTATTATATTCCAGGTGGCCATCAATGTAAGGCAAAATTTGATCTTTTTACAGAAGCGTGGAGAAATACTCTTTTAAAATACCCGTGGCTCACACAAGCCCGCGGCTTTGTCTAGAAGACTCGCGCGGTCAATCAGGCTGTCTCACTTGCTAGGTGAGACGGCTTATAACCACCCCCGAGCAAAATTAAAAGCGCATCTAGTTTAAATGCATTTAAATACTTATAAGCTTCGCCAAGCACATCGAGAACACTTTCTACATGATCGACGAGTTGCTAAGAACCACTTCTTTTTTTTTAATGCTAACAAACTGAATTGTCAATGGGTCGATCAAAAAGGTCGAAGAACCTATAACAAATGAGGTAGGTGGGATCTTGAGTGAAGATTGCGTATAGGCAAATGTAGCTTAGAACGCCCTCAGGCCAGATGGAGCTACGACCTGCGCAAAGTAGCTGGCTGCAATTACTTGAGAAGAGCCGAAGATCAGGCTCAGTGGCGCGCATTAGGAGAGGCTTGTGTCCAGCAGTGGACTAATTCAGGCTGTTGATTATGATGATGACACCTATGATTATGCAGCGGGCAGAACAGAGAATAATAAAATAATAGCTGTTAAATCCTATTCCAATAATTGTTCTACCACGTACCTGCATGATGTGGAAAGGGCTTTCACCCGAAGTCTTCCAACGGTTCCGCTCAAAAAAACGACGCAGAGAGATATCTCGAAAAGCAGGCAAAGCATACCGGCATTATTTCAGAACCTAGTTAGCTCTTTTCCCATTATTGTGACCTAAATAACTAATAACTTTCACCGCCGTATTTCACTCCCAAATTTTAAATTCATGACAGCTATTCGTCTGCTGAAGGTCGTGTTTCATTGCTATTTATTTACATTATCGACCGGCGGGTGTCTTTGGGAAGCTCTTCGTCTGAGACTTGAACCTTTTTGAACTTTTGGTTGCTTTATATTTTTTGACTTGTAGTTTGGTTTAGTTTTTGTCATAAGTTTATGTTTTTGAGCTTTTGGAGTCCGTATTTTTATAAGTTGTTTAGATTCCGCATTTGATGAGCTCTCATTAAATGTGGAATCTAAATAACGTTTAATTAATTATCAGACTATTTACGAATTTAAAAACAATTTAGAATCTATCTTTCTATACTTATAATAAAGCAGTAAGTAACATAAAGTCTGTACAAACAAGATAATAAACAAAATGGTCTAGGGGGCTTAAAATAAGCTACAGTTATTGTTATGTTTTAAATCGTGTCTGTTTTTTTTTTGTTTGTCTGTTCGTGCATCACGTAAAAACTACTCGACCGATTCTGATGAGATTTTCACTGTTGGATAGCTTAGATTTTACTTAAAAACTGGTGTACATGGTATCTCAAGCCGATGAGTTGAAGCCGAGCAATTGATATAAAAACTATTTACGTCTGAACGAAGTTTTTATGAAATTTTGTATATTGATACAATACAATATACAAAAATTCATAAAACTATATAATCATATTTTTCTTTTGGTTTCGGAATAACTCGTGGGATTCTTAAAAAAAACCAGAAAAATTACCACGTGCATAGCTAGTACTAAATCAAAAAGTCAACCGTGTCTAGTGGAAGATAATCCAGAAAGAGGAACCACTGCACTGCATCTGCATCAATGGACTTCGCTAGTGTTTTTATTAGTTTTCGTAAAAGCTAAACCGTAATTATATGAAACGACGAAACCAAGTTACGTGAAAATAACCTTTTCTTTCGTAGAATCGCGTAACGAGGCTGGCCAACGTTATATAGGTATAAAGTGAAAAATTATATATCTTCTAAATATGTGTAATATCGTCGTCGTGCCCTAATAAATATAAATTAAAAAAACGAACGAGGGTTACAGTAGTCGCATATGATGTGTAGCATCTGTTACACTTTTCACGTAATGTAATCACTCCCATAGATTGCAGGAAAGCGAGAGGAAAGATGTTAACACATTGTTAACACTGTTAGACATTTAACGAAATCACTCCCAAAGATTGCAGGAAAGCGAGCGGAAAGATATAACACATAAAAAAATAAGAAAAAGAGTAATGTTCAAAAGCTTAAGAGTCAGGCCTATTAGCGGCCCTCACACGTTGACTTCGGAGTGAGCGAAATACCACGCGCCACTCTTCGCTTCCTGTAGATCCGACATCAAACATCCATAAAATGGACTAGGCCCTTTTCGCTATGATCATTCAGACAATGCGGTGCGTTGAAATACCTTTGTGTAATTGTTCGTCAATTGTAGTTATGGCGTCACACGTTTTCTGTAAGGAATTTCGTGTGTTTATTTTTTCGAATAAATGCCCTGATGAAATAAATATTTCGGGACCATCCAATGATATCGTAAAACAGCTGAGCACAATGGCTAATTGTGATCAGGCGGCTGCGGTCGACCTATATGCGATACAAAAATAGTCTGCAAGTACCACACAGATATAACTGCAATGCTACAGTGCAGTGCTGCGTACAGTGCGTGAGGTCATCTTTTCGTAGTGGCTGTGAATCATGTTTTGTGAGGAAAGTAGCGCTGTTTGTTAAACGATTGGGGTTTCCCGTTGTTTGTTAGAACAGTTTCAAGTACAGAAAATGTAGGTATGTCTCTCTGGAAATGCATATTTTTGCGGATTTAAAACTTATCGAGAATCCAAAAAATTGCTTTTGTGCCTTTTATTCTAACTTCTATGTCATCCGATACTTAAAGGAGTTGAGATGGATTGGGTATAGGCTGACTGAGGAAATGCACAATATACCTATCCCAAAGGACATCAGTGTAGCCCTTACCGCTTCCATCTCGAATAAGATGTACTATGTCGTAGTTAGATTGCAAAAACTGTCATCATCATCAGCCCGTATAAGTCCACTGCTGGACTCCTTGTGAACACCACTAAGCCCGATCTTTAGCTTTCCGCATTCAGAAGCCTTCGGACGGTCTGACGACACCAGAGGCCAGCACTACTGCATACAACCACAACAAGCAAAAGCATCCAGAGTTAAGAGCTGAGGAAGTTAAGAGTTAGTTTGAGTTAAAAGTTCGGAATCTTCACGTATATTGCGGAAACTCGTTTTATATTTTAATTCCATTCCTTATTAGACATACATAAATATGGTAACAAAATGCTTGGTACGAATTGGCAGAATGTGTACAATTAACGGGTAAAACGAAACCCCAAACGCGCAGCCAACTTGTGTACTTACGCATTCCGCAAGTGGCCTTTGATTTGTATTGAAAAAACGAAGAGCGCGCGCCAGCAGCGCTCGGGCCGACGTGTTAGACCAGCTCGAAGGTGACAAATAAAGCTTTGGTGAGCGTATTGGCAACCGAGTGGAGAAACCCCAGTTAAAAAATAAATTCTAACCGTCTTGTTCAAAACTCCATTTTTAAGTGTCATGATGCTACAGACGACAAATTCCTTCGATTTGGGTCTTCATGTGCTGTCAAAGTCCAAAGTATTTTATTGTACGTAGGCAAAATAATAGCACTTTTACAAGACAAAATTAACATCCCATGAACAAGGAACAACAGTACATTACTGCCACGGTCTGTAATGACTGCGTTGCTGGCAGCGATGATGATGGCCGAGAGCGTAGCTAAGCTAAGTTCGAGGCTATCACAGCGCGGTCAGCATTGCAGCCCTTGATGGCCAAGCTGGAATGAAGGCCGAGACCGAAGGTCGAGGTCTTTATAGCGCGGACAGCAAGGGCTGCAATGATGGCCAAGCTTGAAGGCCGAGAACTTAACTAAGCAAAGCTCGAGGCCATCATAGCGTGGCCAGCAGGACATTCATTGCAGACCAAGGCTTGTATAGTGCTTTACTCAAACAATGCGAGGAATTTAAATAAAACCTTAGTAATAATAATAATAATAAAAAAATATAATAATGCTAGCTAATAATTTTGAGTAAATTATTAGCTTAGTATAATAATAATTTACTCAAACAATGCAACAACAACGAAAACAACAACGAAAACAACAACGACAACGACAACGCAACGACAACGACAATGACAACGATAACGACAACGACAACTACAACGACTACGACAACGACAACGACAACGACAACGACAACGACAACGACAACGACAACGACAACGACAACGACAACGACAACGACAACGACAAAGACAACAACAACGACCACAGAAACAGTAACAGTAACAGTAACAGTAACAGTAACAGTAACAGTAACAGTAACAGTAACAGTAACAGTAGCAGTAGCAGTAGCAGAAGCAGAAGCAGAAGCAGATGCAGAAGCAGAAGCAGATGCAGAGGCAGAAGCAGAAGCAGAAGAAGCAGATGCAGATGCAGAAGCAGATGCAGAAGCAGAAGCAGAAACAGAAACAACAACAACAATCACGATCACATCAGCTTTCAAACAGAAAAAAAACCCATTAAAATCGGTCCATTCGTCTGGGAGCTACAACGCCTTTCTTTTCGCGTTCGGGGTTAACGAACCGACGGAATAAATAATAGTCCTACGACAAAAGACGACAATAATGGATTTTCAAAGGAAATTGCTGGCCGCAAAACACGACAATAATGAAATTCCATACAACTTTGCTGGCGCCTATTCAAGCAGCGCGGCAAGGTCGACTTTGCCCAAAGAAGGTTGTCGAAATAATGACCACATTACTAGTATTGATTGAGTAAACATTATAAATAGATCAAATCAATAAAATTAGTTTGAAATGGAAATTTCCCTTTCTTGTGCCGACTCAGAGTTGAATCTCACACGGGAAAATGAAATACCCGTTTGACTCCACCGCCACTGGTGCTTCGGGAATATATCCGTTATAGAGAAGAGAGCACCAAGAAACTCTACGGGGATATTTTTTCCTTAATTTTTGACAATTCTATATATTTTTTCAAATGTCAGAAATTATAATATTACACATTGAAATGACTAATATTTAAGATAAAAATAACAATGAGATGTCCCACAATCATCAAAATATAAAACTGGTAAAAAAAAACAAATGACTACCTAATTTATAGACAGATAGATAGATAGATAACACTTTATTGCACCAAAATAAACACAAATAAAAAATAAACTTTAATAAAAAGTAATACAATCGGTGACCTTTTCGCTAAGCAGCGATCTCTTCCAGGCAACCGTAGGTTAGATTGAGACACATTACTATACAATAGAAGGTAGTTGGTAGGCAACGTTTTAGTAAAATACTAGATAAAGACGCGACTGACTAACCTTCACACTGCTCTATCACACTGGTGTGATGGTTAGGAAGAAAATTTAATAACCTTTTATATTGTTAGTATAGCAGTGTGAAGGTTAGGAAATTTATTTCCTAACAGTCACACTAGTGTATACCATAAAAAACAAATAAAATAAAAAAAAGAAGAAGAATGTCAAGATAATACTATAAATGTTATGTAAATAGCAAATAACAATTATTATTCTTGGTACACTCGCATTACTTGTAATTCTTATGTTAATTTGTATTACTAGGTATTAATTATATTAATGTATATTTTATTTGTTGTGCCAATAAAATATTTTTTCTTCTTCTTCTTCTTCTTTTTTCAAATGTAATACTATAAATATTATGTAAATAGCAAATACTACTAATATTTGCTATTTACATAATATTTAACATAAAAACTAATAAACATTTTATGGTAGGTACATCATAATATTACACATACGGTATTGATAGTTTCAGGCAAAATTGAAAATTACAATGACGACAGGTAAAAAATATCTTCGAAATTTTGCGATGATTGTGCTTTAACTAAAAAACCAGGCTGGACCAGCTGGACCCCACAAGCAGCACCAGTTCACGAGTATGACTTGTGTACCAGCCATCGACCCCTACGACTCAACCCTTCATTATTCAGATAATGAATGGTTACCTACGTAGAATGTTATTGAAAACCTATATATGATCAAATTATTTTGCAATAACTCTCTAGATCCCTTCACAAAGACTAATTAAATCTGAGCTGAATATTATAATATCTCGCTAACTAAAACTAAATTAAAAACTCGTTAAAATCGGTCCTATTATTTGAGAGCTAAAATGCTAAACTGCGACAGACAGAGTTCGCCGTGAACGAAGTTGATCCCATATCCTCCATTGTCCCTATTTTCATTTCGTATCATCTTGAAATGTACAACTCCCCCACTTTTACAACTTTTAACAGTCAGAATAAGGAAAAGCAAATAAATAAGTAGCCCTTCCCACACCCTCCATTCTGAGCCTCAACAAAAAGGAAAAAACAAAGTTCCACGATAAAAAATAATGCTGTGCCTCTGCGTGCGGCACTCCGGGAATTTTGAGGAAGTGGAGTCGAGTCCACAAGGCCTCTTGATATTTCAAGTTTATTTGTACGGAAATTAAGGAAGTCTGTGGTTATTTCGTATTTTTTTATATACCTAACAATAAAATAAAAATTATTCTGAAAACTAATGTGCTTTTTAAAGATTTTAAAAGGCAAAAACGGGAGTTACGTATGTTGTGGATCACCAGGTGGTCTTTCTCAAAGTGATTGCGTAACGCTCGCGAACGTGTCTCGTCTCGCACCACATAACTATTGTAATTGTGGAGTATCCTATCGGATATTAATAAAAACACAAATTTTTCTTTCTTCAAATTATGCACTGTATTCAATTTTGCTCAGATTTCAAGTTTCAGGTTACCAGCTGTGGTCGGGTTGCTGGTTACTATTTCGCTATTGTCGGGAGCGATATGTATGTCACGCTGGCTCATGGCTTTAAGCAACATTAATAAAAAAATACTTTGTGTTTCTAAATACTTTTGAAACCCAGATAGGTTAAAGTACCCAAATGTCTGGCCAAATATTAGCATGTCACTTTACACCTAATATTAAAATGTTGAAGCCATATTTAGTAGATTTTATGAAATAGAGCGGTATGATAGGATTATTTACTTTCATTGTCAACACTTGATTATGGCTTCATAATCTTAACTTTCAACGAAGCCAATATTTGGAGGGAGTATCCACGTTAGGGCATCTTGTAAAGTACCCAAACGTTAGCATCCCCACCCAAATATTGGCATGTAATTTAACACCGAATTTGAAGCCGCATTTAGTAGTTTTTATGATATAAAGCGGCATGGTCGCTTGATTTACTATATGGCTAGTAATTAATAAGGCAATATTTGGGGGGTGTCCACGTTAGGGCATCTTCCCCTACATAATTAATATTTATGTGAACTTTTGTACATTTTGTGTTCGGCCATCTCATCTGTCTTTCTGTACTCGTAGTTTGGTACAACGCTCATGTGTTGTTTATTGTTTTGTTTTTTTAAAACTACAAGTAAGACTAATGTTGTTGTTGTTTTTGTTACACGTTGTTGCAATTTCGGACACGGTGGTGGCTGGCGTTGACCATGGAAACCAGATGTCAAATTCTACACTATAAAATTTACTAGTGCATCTCACTCAAATGTTATTAACAGACATGCTGTCATACAAGCTGTCTAACGCAATGCTCTGTGCAGATGTTGTTGCGCTATCCATTATACGTGCTTTAAGTTCAGCGTCCAGACTCCTCCAGACTTCAAGACTATGAATTAAGAATGGAATTAATTAAGTCTGCAGACAAAAACACGCAAGTGTACTGACTCGTAAAGAACGCAGTTTTAGTGAGATTTTTATTAAAGCGAGTGTAGAATCGCGTTGCCGCAGTCTCGATCTCATATTTTTTAATGGACTTTTCATAAGGCGGAGGTTCTCAAGTTATGTTTTTTTTGTGTATTTTATATGTTAGGGATTCATGAAATGTTTTGGATGTGTTATTTAATTTTATTTGACATGATAGAAATTCGCTGTTTTGTGTTATTTATTTTTCTATATTATGTTCCCTGATGCCTCTGATTTCTGATATAATTAATGATTCTTATTTATTTGAAAAGCTCAGTGTTTAATAGGTACACTGATGTTATAGAAGACTTTTATCGATTCTGCGCCCCGCGGTTTCACTCGAATATGTGTTTTCCAGGACCTAAAGTATCAAATTTCATCCAAATCCGTTAATGTTTCTTCATAAAAAAACCACCCCCAATATTCCATTCTAGCCTGAGATTAATTTTCGCCGTAACTTTAAAAAATGTATCTTAATAAACTTTACTACCCTTAAAACTTTAAATTACTCAATATTTCCACTTAATTTCAAATCTGTAGGTTATTTAGTTTAGGCTATGTGTTATATGTCAGACAGTCAGTCAGTGTGTCACGGTTCGGTTTATAGCCATAGAAGATTAATCATTTAAAGATTATGTTGTCGACTGTATTGAATCCATTCAGTCTTTTAGGATAAATTCAGTGGGACGAGTTACTGAACCAATTTTTTTTTTTAAATTCAGTAATTCGCCTACTGGGACGAGTGTCTTGTGGGACGAGTCGCTGAACTAGCCGTTTTTTTTTAGTAGGTAACTCAATTTGATGCCGTTTTTTATAAGAGTACCTACACTTAGGAAAAGATTGAAAGAAGTAATATAGTTAATCGGCGTTTACATTCCATCAATGGTATTCATTAAATGATAAGTACTACGTTTTTTTTAAACGGGCAAGTGGCTTCAATAACTATAAGTACACTTTCATCGGAGTGGCAAGTCACCTCAAATTGCCAACCTACGCAGGTTCTGTCGCCATTAGACGCAAAGTGCTAGAACCTACCGATCCCACTAAAGTGTTCCTGAAATCAGGGCCCTACTATAATTTCTCTCTCTGTAGTCGATCCTTTATGGCTGGAAATAACAATCATCATGTTCAGTTGTGTGTGAGGCGTCGACGCGTCTCCATCGGTTCCTGTCTATGGCCATTTAGACTATTTCGAAGTACTGATTTCCGGTGACCAGAAACATAAACTTCATACATAAAAAAGTGTTGACCGGCTGGAGTGAGACCGGCCTGCTTGGACGTCTTATTCTTCTTAAGCTGGTCTGACCAGGGATCTAGCACGCGATCGCTTCCATTCAACGTTCGCGCAAATAATCAGCTTTTTCAGGTTTTGCCTTGAGCTCCAACAGTAAAAATAAAACTTAAAGAATGCGGCGATGACAAATATCGTGAACAAGCAGACATTAATTCTTAGTTCCTTGTTTTTTTTTGTACGAAGTTTGCGTTCGAACTGTCGACTGTATCCAGTTAGAATTTCGCTTACACCATGTTATATTTGTACTCTACATGGTCGATTGTTACCACTTGATAGTTACAAAAGGAAGAGAAGTTCTTAATGTTAGCAGCGTGACTCAGTGCGAGTGATTCCGGACATTGCAGTAATAAAACGGTTTACGTACGATTAGAGTTAGGTGCTAATCGATCATCCTTTACGAAACTTCGTTCTAGTTATTACAGTAGGCCTCGGAGGCCCTAATGAAATCGTGGGAACCGCCAGGTGCCGCAGATCCGAGACAGGAGACCTTCTGAACGGGTCTCCGTTACAGATGATATTTTATTCAACCAGGTGTCTTAGGTGGCACTTTATGCTTGATTTTACAACGAATTGCTTAGCATAATACATTAAAAGTCCGCGTTTAGTCGTTTAATAAATTAAAAGTCTAAACGCGGTGACACGTTCAATCTAAATCAAGGTAGGTATCTACCTAGCTGTCATTTTCATCTTCATTCTTTAATACAAAAACCAAATCAAAGATTTACTAAAAATGTACTGAACCAACTTTAATGTAATTTATACGGGTTCTTACTCTTTGAGTCAGTTAAAAATTACAATGGGACAAGAGAAGCCACTTTGTCCATTCGCTCGTGTGTCTGTCTGTGTGTCAAGTCAATATGCTCCGAATCATCTGGACCGATTAAGTTGAAAGGTACACATATGTTATTTTGTGAACCAAACACGAAAGTGTAATGTAAATAAAAGAAAATTGAATATAGGAGACACGTTTGGGGGGCAAATTAGAATATAGTGGTCGTTTGTAGTAGTTTGACCGCTATAAAATGGGAAGGGCTTTCAAATACTGAATCAGGATAACCCCAAAAGGGGTTCGTTGTATCTCTTACGTTTATCCGCTTCTCTTCCTCGCTTAGCTTCAGTTGACAGCAACTCTAACCTTTAAGCTCCATGCGTCACTAATAGTTATTCCCTTATTAGGTGCTCAAGTTTATGGTATTCTGACGTAAAGGGGGTAACACCCCCGCCCTTGTCAGTGAGTAGTGACAGTGTGCTTTTAGATTAAAGCCTTCGAGTCTCACGGGGCAGGCAAATAGTGAGCCATTTGAAGTTGTTTGTATTAAAAAACGATATAGTGCGTATTTTTAGGGTTCCGTCCGAAAATATGAACCCTTACAGGATCACTCGTGTGTCTGTCTATCTGCCTGTCAGTCTGTCACAGACAATTTGCTTCGAATCTCTTGGACCGATTAAGTTAAATGTTGATACATAAGTATATGAATTTCTCTGACCCAAACACGAAAGTGTAAAGTTAATAAATTAAATTTAAATATGGGGGGCCAATTAGAAAATAAAATTAAAAAGTTTTGCATACTATACCGTGTGACATCACACTAATCACACTAATATTATAAAGGCGAAAGTTTTATGTGTATATGTGTTTGTGTATGTGACAGGTGTCAACTCTAGGGGTGCAACAAGGAGGGATTTTAGGAAATGTATTTCCTAAAATCGTGGTGGTGAAGGGTGAAGGGTGAAGGGTTTAAATGAATTGTAAATGAGAAAGTTTGTGTATGTAAGTATGTTTGTTAGAGCGCTGTATTATCATCATCAATCCACGCGGGTAAAACCCTAGCTAGCTGCGCATTTATTATCATATAAAAAGCTAGTTGTAAGGAATTCAAATTAAAAATGAAAAAGTAATTAGTTTTATAGTTTATTAAGAAAATGTATGAAAATTAACCATCCCCCGTTGTCTACGAAGCTACAGAACCTATTTCTTTTTAAATACATAATTTAATTTTCATACTTATAGATTACAGGAAACCTATAAGAAGTATATGGTCTTAACATAACATGGTAAATATCTGTGTGAGATGATAATATTCATCATACACTCGCGTGGAGAGGGTTCCCCTCTCCACGCGAGTGCAAATCGCACTTGTCCGGGGTTTTTCACGGAAATGGTGCTAGAAAAAATTAAAATGTTATGTTTTTAATAAAATAACTAGTTGATGCCCGCGGCTACGCACGCGTGGTAATTTCTCTAGTTTAAAAGAACTCTATCTGCTATTCCAGGACCTAAAATACCAATACGAGTTTACCAACATTTGATCAAAATTCCTTCAGCCGTCAAAAATATTTTTATCGATTGCTCGGCTTCTACTCATCGGATTGAGATACCAAGTACCCCAGGTTTTAAGTCAAAACATAAGCTATCCAACAGTGAAAACCGTATCGCTATCGACCTAGTAGTTTTTACGTGATGCGCGAACAAACAGACAAACTAACGGAAAAACAGACAGACGCGATAAAAAAAAATGATATATTTTTGTAGCATAATTTAATTACCTTCTTTTTTTAAATTATCTTCTTTGTACAGACTATTTCGTTCCTATTGCTTTATTGTATAGATATAGATTTATCAATGACGGGTTGGACGTGCCTTTGTAACCACCTAAGTATCAAAATATGCATGATATTTAATATTATGAGATATCGTTTTCGCTGTCTCGCCCTTTGGATCTTAGGGGTTATATTATAGAAATGAATTAATTTGAAGTAAACAAAACATTTGACGGGTAATCCGCGATGCTATCTTGCGGTTCAGATTACCATATTGACTTTGATAATAATTAAATAAGATGTCGTCATAGATCTAGTTAAAGGGGAGAGATACGGCTCGCTTTAATATCACGTTGACAAAACAACGAGACACAACCACACACACAGCTACATTTCCACCGTGTGGTCGTGCTTCATGTGCATCAACAACAAAGATAGAGATAAATTTATGCAGACTGTAGCTCGAAAGAGTCAATGCTAGCATGTGCTACACAAACTTCACACCGATTGTAACTAAGGCCAATTGCGTGCGTTTCACCTAATGTATGCGGTGCACGCCCGAGGAGCTTATACATAATCTGCCCACTTATAATTAGATCTATGTATGTCGTTTATAAAATGAAAATGGTAAAGCAAACCCCAGATTTAACAGTCACGAAAACTAGAAGGTTCTCAAATTCTTATACTTGCTTAAAAAGGTAAAGCAAAAACTTTGGGTTGTTTCCGCTGGATCATAGTCTATTGATGCATAGTTGACCAAGGTTAAACCTGTTCATTCAACATGTGAACCCCACCTCGAATTGCGAACAAATGGCAAGTCATTGCCAAACCCGTGTCGTCAAGCAAGGTTGACGCAACTCGAGCTAGTTAACGCGGTACCCCTACCACATAATAAATAACTCCTACTCCGAAATATGGATTAGGCAGAGAGGAAATAAAGTGCGATATCAATTTTTTTTAAACTTTCATTATGCAAAATTTTTAAAGGCCGCTTTTTATGTATCTTACAGTTTTTCTAAAGGAAAAAATTGTATTATGGACGGGACTCGAACCCGTGCCTCTGTGCAGGACATGCTCTTTGCTAATGAAACCACCGTAACCAAACTCATTTGCCGGCGTAGAGGTGCATCTCGCATTGGAAATGGATTTACCATCCTGACTCTACCGGTGCTTCGGAAATACGCCCGTTACAGAAGGTAGCACCAGGATAAAAGTGACTATGATGATGACTACGGGTATGTCATTTTTTCAGTTTTGTTACTTATTTTTAATGTTTCTACAACAATTATTACAGTACCTACATATTTTATCTACTGCCTCTAGCTACATCTACGAGTAGGTCCTCCCGTTGCCTCCATTCCACCCACCCACATTTTGCTGGTCATCCTCTGCGGCCGTGTGTGACACAGTGACATCACCCCTGTTAATCACTACGAGCCGAGGATGTGCTTAACGTCGTGAAGGTCGGGAGATTTAATTGTTCTGTATTATTGAAGTAGACAGGTTTGCGTCACTCACTGCTTTACCAGTTTATCTGCTGACAAGTATTATAACTATTACCCTTTTCACTCCTGAGTCTCAGTCCAGCTCTCAAAAGAAGAAAACAATTCACAATAAAAATAATACATAAAAGCACATCCTCTCTCTTGCTCTGGGGGTCAGAAACAAACACATACATGCGTTGACAGGGTTCCGTTTGAACTTTTGGACACAAAACCCTACAAATAACAAAATATACCCCAGCTTTTAAATGGTTTTCCCCATTTTCCATCCCGTATATCTATGCTTTTGTAGGCTATGAGAAGGCCTTTGACTCCGTTGAAACCTGGGCGGTTCTGAAGTCTTTGCAGCATTGTCAAGTGGACTGGTGATACATCGAATTGCTGAGGTTTCTGACGCCACGACAATGAGTGTCCAAGTACAAAACCAGCAGTCTAAACATTTCTAACTGCGCAGGGGAGTGAGGGGAGTGTTCGCTAATGCCCTGTAAGATATGTTTAAGACGCTGGATTGGAAAGGAATGGGCATTAATATCAATGGCGAGAATATCTCACACTTAAGAGTTGCCGATAATATCGTCCTAATGGCGGAGTCGCTGCAAGACTTGCAAAGTATGATGACCAACCTAGATGATGCTTCTCGATGCATCGGTCACGGAAAGAACATAGATAAGACCAAGATCATGTTTAACAATCTTATTGACCCGGAACCGATTGCAGTCAATGGTGTTTTGAAGTTGTCCAACAATATGTTTACATTAGACAAATATTACAATTAGGTAAGAACAACTTTGAGAAGGAAGCCAGCAGAAGAATACAGCTGGGTTTGGCAGCATTCGGCAAGCTTCATCAAGTCTTCTCTTCATTCATACCACAGTGTCTGAAGACAAGTCTTCAATTAGTGCGTCCTACCAGTTATGACATAGGGAGCCGAAACGTGGTCACTCACGGTTAAACTAGTCCACAAATGTATGGTGGCTTAACGAGCTATGGAGAGAGCTATGCTTGGAGTTTCTCTGAAGGACAAGATCCGTAATGAAGATATCCGACGGAGAACCAAGGTGACCGACATAGCTCTAAGGATAAGCAAGTTAAAGTGGCAGTGGGCTGGTCACATTTCCAGAAGAACTGATAACCGTTAGGGTTGACGAGTTCTCGAGTGGAGACCACGTTTAGGCAAAGTGTAGGACGCCCTATGGCCAGGTGGAGTGACAACCTGCGTAAAGCGGCTGGAAGAAAATGGATGAGGAGAGCTGAAGACCGAGCTCAGTGGCGTGCATTAGGAGAGGCCTACGTCCAGCAGTGGACCAATATAGGCTGATGATGTCTATGCATCCCCATACATCATAATTTTTCTTGACACTCCAAATTACAGAGCTGGGCTCCAAATCGGGTTTTAATCTGTTAAAAGTAAGTACCTATCTAAGTTTAAATCTACGTGCCCAAATTATGAAGCAGGCGACGTGAAAGACATTCACAGTTCAGTGGGCGCAGACAAACCGCCTTTGAGATAGATAACGTCGATGTTCGATCCATTGTGCCCATAACACGTTGACTTAAAGCATCTTAGCGCATTATATTATTTTTAACAGATATACAATCAAAGCTCACCTAAAGAAGCCAATCTTCACCTAAAGACTTCTAGAGCACAAAAACTTTTTGACGGCTGAAGGAATTTTGATCAAATGTTGGTATATTGGTATTTTATTTAGGTCTTGGAATAGCACAGAGTACTTTAACCTAAAGAAATGACCATGCGTGCGAAGCCGCGGGCATATATTAGCTGTGCCCATTTAGATGGTTTTATTATGATAGGCTTCGCACGCATGGTCATTTCTTTAGGTTAAAGTATAGTACGAACCAAACTTAACGGCGGCTGTGAAGTGCGCTGCTAGCGCGGCATCGCGCATCCTCTCACCCCTCCAACGTCCGCGCATACCTAATATTTGCTATTGCGCAGCGCTACGCGCCAACTTCACAGCCGCCATTAAGTTTGATTTGGACTGTAGTCTATGTGCTATTCTAAGACCTAAATAAAATACCAATATACCAACAATTGATCAAAATTTCTTCAGCCGTCAGAAAGTTTTTTATCGATTGCTCGGCTTTTACTAAACTGGGGTACTGTTTTTATGTCTAACCCTAAGTAAGCTATCTAACAGTGAAAACCGCATCGCAAACGGTTAATTTTTACGTGATGCGCCAACAAACATACAGACAACCAAGCAAACAAACAGACACACACGATTTTTAAATATGTTATATTCTTATTAAGAGCTTATTTTAAGTACCCTAGACCGTTTATTTTTTATTCATCTTCTCTGTACAGTCATTTTTGTACTTATTGCTTTATTATAAGTATAGATACTCGTATATAACAGTCGTTAGTAAACGAAATTGACAGTTTGTAAATAAGAGTTAATGCATGGTCTTTCAAGACATAGGTAAATGACCGGATGATATTTCATCTAAATTGAACGAGATTAAACGAAAGGATTGAACAATTTCAATACCTTGGGAATCATCTTTCATTGAAATCTATCGAAATGATATTATTCCTTCATGTCGTTAAACCATTGTATCGTTAAGTAAACCAGTTGCGAACATACGACTTGAACGAAAAACAACAAGTTTTATTATAATTGTTTTATATACAGTAGTCGCAGCGGATCTTTGTGGCTTGGAAGTAGTCTGCAAGTCGCTGCGCAATCTGCTATTTTTCAGGCACAATCCCAGTGTCATCTTCAGTAGACAGCATTGTATGACTACCTCGCTCACTCGCTTATGTTTTTCGCATATTTTATCTCTCTCTTACTTTATGCTGTTTTATCCTAACTGCAGTACCTGCGCAACATAGACAACTGCACATTACTCGGAACTATAGACAGGCTGCTGACGAACGTCGCAATGAGTGCATTTGATTATCGCCATTTCGGTGCTAATAGCAGTAGTTTGGCAGTAGTGAGCGTCCACGAAACTAAAACGTATTTGTATATTTTAGTAACATTTTAGTATATGGAAGCTCGGTGGGGTGCTTTAAATCGGCACAAATGAAAGTACGGCAGAGTCTATACATAGAGATCAGTGCTGCTCAATAGTTCACAGAGCCTAACTTGACAACCCAAAGATCCGCTGTGGCTACTGTACATAATATATTGAAAATTAACAGACTTTTCTCTTGTTACAGGGGACCAACCTTCAGAAGAAATTGAAGCAGCGAGTTAAACAATAATCTACCTGCCTATTTTTACCCTATACCTAGTGCGTTACATACAAATAATTCCTTATATCGTGTAAATAAATATATAAATAAGTGATGTGTAAATTGACTAAAGGTGTAAAGTGATTACCGTATGGAAGTGAATGATTTGGAAGAAGTTCTACGATTGAAAGGAGAGAAGAATAGGTAAGATTAAAGTTTTTCAGTTAAAGAAAAAAGAAAAAAAAGGTCTTCCTTCTTCGTGATGTCCTTTGTCCTTGTCAAGTTTCATTAATATCAGTTCAGTCATTTAGCCGTGAAAAAGTAACATACGAAAAGAGAGACAGAGTTAATTTCGCCTTTATTATATTAGTGTTGATGCTGTTGTGTTATATTTTGCCTATACTGTCCCACTGCTGGGCAAAGGCCTCCTTCAGACTTTTATTCTTTGCGGGCCTGACTGTTGTGTGCCAGTTTTTGTCAAAGGTGTCAAGTTCGTCACTACCGTCCCGCAATAATTAGTGGCCTCGAACCTACCAATTTTGTTGTAGTTCTTCCGATATGGGGACTGTAGGTACTACCAATATACCGAAATCCAACGTTCTTTTACCGATTTCTGAGTTTTTTTCTTTATTTTATTTTACCATTATTTAACGATTTAAACAAAGTATAATGCAGACAGAACACCCAAAAATTCATATTTTTTATGAAAAAGGTAAGCCAAACCATAGAATAAATAATAGCAGAAGTTGTACTTCGCGCAACCATTAATAGAAATAGCGACTCTTGCTACTAAGCAACAGTGCAATTCAGCTCACATAAGCGCTCAGTGCCTAACGCGATATTCACCTAAACGTTGCCGCTCTCTTCTAACGCGTAATTCTGTCGCTGTCTGGTGCGGAGTGACGCGCTAGCTGTGGCGCTATGGTTGTCGACTTGCCGCTGCTACTATAATATTCATCGTCTATCTACCTACTTGACCACGTAATCTATCTTATGTTTGATGCGTATGATGACACATGACATGACATGACATGGTCAATGAATATTAAAGTCCGTCTTTTGTAATTAACAAATAAAAATAAACCTACAATCTTTAAGCTACCTAGATACCTCTTTGTTTAACATTCCTCATTAACTTACAATTATAATATTTTCACATTTTGCACTAATTAAAAAGTTCGTAGAACAAAAACATAAATAACACTTTTTTTGAGCAGTCGTGTAAAAAAACTGGTTGTTTACATTTTCACTACACTAATTCTTAATCTCTCCTAAACACGTGAACCAATTTACATGATTCAAACGAATAAAATGGTTTTATTCGTTTGAAAAATCGTTAAGATATCTCAACAAACAAAAAATCTCATTTTGCTCTCGTAATTATCCAACATGTATGAAACGCGTAACAATTCTTTTAAAAACTATATTATCAAACGTTAAACGTTAAATTTATTTTAAACCGGGTCTCATTCAATAAAAAGGAATAACATTTTATTTATATAATTAAACGGGACTGAAACGCGGTGAAAACTTTTTAACTTTTTAACCGCCTGATAAATAAATCTGCAATCACTGAGCATTTGCTCGAATCGGGCCCTAATCACTAGAAAGAACTCCATGACCCGAAGATCCTCTCCACGGAACGTCACTACTACTCCAGGATTGTACGTGAAGTGGTTGAAATTAAAAAGTATACCAATTTCAACCGAGAGGATGGTTTCAAGTGGCTGCGTCCTGGAATCCCGTGATAAGCAAGTATTCGCTCCGCGGTTTATGTCAGAAGAAATCTGCAGATGTCGTTAGTGTTGTGTGTCGTGACAATTTTGAATTTTTACAAAACCAAGGCGAGCAGTTGGAGACAACCCTCGCCCTTCTCGACGCTGACACCCGCTACTTCAGTCTTCTCGTGACCACGATCAATGCAACTTGATCGAAACGTCGAAGAATACAGCTGGAATACATTCAATAAATATTAAGTTTTCAGCGCGGTTAAGTCCCGTTTAAATATACGCTCTCCGGGGCTTTAGAATCTAAGCTCATTTTCCCAAACATCCTCAAACCAATAAAACTAAACAGCGATGTTGATGTCAGCACCGTAAACAAGCTAGCTGCTAATGTAAACCAATAACATCGCCGCGTAACTCTCTCGAATTAAATACTCGAGCCAGTGGATAAATAAATGATGCTAATTTATGGCTAATCTATGTTATTTACGGCTTTGATTGGTCTATTAAATCCAAGGTATTGACTTCCTATTGATATTTTATTTCCTCGGGGATTCAACCGTCGATGAGGATTCTGTGATATAGGAAGTTGTGTGAATAAGCTTGCAACAAAATAAGGACTAAACATATTAACACCATGTTAGGTGTAATTGCTGTCCAGTCCCTTTTAAAACCCCTCCCAAACCCAAAACCAAACCTCAAACGGTTATACCCGCGTGTGTGATGATGATGAAAAGTACGAATATCCAAAGTACGTTTTTTTTGTATACCCGTGACGTGCCATGAAGCCCGGGTGATAAGCGCGCCTGTCAGGCTTCTTTTGTTTATTCTTGAATTTCAAAGAATGCATGCAAGTCATGTTTGAGTTCATACAAAAATCCCATAGAACAAAAGATTTCCTGAATTTTTCAATTCTCCGGGCAATACAATTTGCTATAATATCTATTCTATTATCTATAAACGTTAGTGTTTCTCTCTTTGAGCTTTTGTTAGGTCATCATTGTATTCATATAAGTACCTACAGTAGGTAGGTACAAGGTCCGTCACTCAAAGTGCTACACCTACCAACTTCACACTGCTGCAACATTTAAACTATTCATGAAAGCGCGGCACAATTTGGCAGAACGCAAGATTGCTTACTGGTTGGCACCTGACAAAAAAAACGAAAATGTATCAATAAGGATGGGAAGAAACGTTGGCTGAACGTAATAGTGTGATCGCCTTGCATTTGTCTGAAAAATCAAAAGCAACCAGTTTTGAGAGCTCCAGTGCTTGCAGATGAACAATATGAAAGTGTGGATACCCTGAAAGTAGCGCTTCGTCGGTAATGGGACCGAAAACCAGAATAATCTACCATACCTTACGATACTCGTACCTTTGTCGGAAGACTCGATGCCAATAATAAAAAAAAGAAAGAAGTTTATTAAAATATTTTTTATTGCCAACAAACAAATTAAAATAAAAAACAAACTTCACATAGTAGACCCGTAGAAAGATTTAAAAACATCATTCTCATCATTCATCATTGCACATATCTATTATCTATACTTATAATAATAACAGATCGGATTCTGTACATTGAATATATTAAAAAAAATAAAAATTGTAGTCTGTTCTTTATTCCATACTGAAGCCAAAAATGTTTATTTATTATTTTTGTCTGTCTGTCTGTCTGTCTGTCTGTCTGTCTGTATCTTGGCTAGGCATCACGCCGAAAGTACTGAATGAATTTAAATGAAACTTGGCATGATTTGAGTTCATACTACGAGTTAGGACATTGAATCCTTTTCATACCGGTAAATTAAAGGGCAGGATAGGGGTATTTTATTTGGAGTTGGTATTCATGTTTTACGGTTTATAGTTACTTCCGTAGGTCACCTCTAGGATACTCAAGGAATATTCCTCCAAATTTCATGTACCTAAGTCCAACGGTTTAGGCTGGGCGTTGTCTGTCAGTCAGTCAGTCAGTAGGTATGTCACGGTAGTTTTATAGGCATGATTAAAATAATGTAATAAAACACTTCTTTTTATTCTGCTCAAAAGTGAAGGGCTCATTTAAAAAAAAAAAGGTACTAAAAATAAGCTACAGAAAAAGAAAAAACTTTTTTGAAATTCGTGTATATCTGTTAGTCACGCATCACGTAAAAACTACTCGACCGATTGCGATGCGGTTTTCACGGATAGCTTAGAGTTTGACTTATTATCTCAATCCAATGAGTAGAAGCCGAGCAATCGATAAAAAACTTTTTGACGGCTGAAGGAATTTTGTTTAAATGTTGGTATTTTAGGTCTTGGAATAGTAATAGAGTTATTTTAACCTAGAGAAATAGCCACGCGTGCGAAGCCGCGGGTACAGCTAGTTGAATAATAACTTTGGTTTATCCTGAAATGTACTTCTTTCTAGCATTACCCTGAAATTTTGATTTTGTTTACCAATTGACCAAATAAAAACATTTTTAATTAATAACACTTCGGTTGACGGACACTGTGTACGTCTTGTGGGTATTTATAAAGTATGGCAGACTCCGAAACCGCCGTACGGCCCTCCACTCCTTTTAAGATAAATTCCATTCAAAATTGCTGACCTATATCCATTCATAACTACAGTTTAGATTTATACATGTATTATTATTATACACGAGGATAATCGTATTAGCAATATTTAAATTCAGACTCACCATTTGTTTCGTATCTCGTAACTTCACACATCTACATCAAAGCGATAAACAGTTACACATTGTTTTCTTTATATCAGTAGTTACAGAAACATTCTTGAATTCCTTCGGGAAAGCGTGATTGTTAGATTAATAAAATATTTTTTTAATGGTTCATCATTTCATTGAGCAAATTTAAGGCAAATGTACTGAGAAATAATTTTAGCCTGGTTCCTATATCTATGGAACGAATCGTTTTAGTAACGATCGGTGACATTTTCTGAGAGACGTAAGCTGAAACTGATCCTGTATAAAAAGTTAGTTCAAAAACTAAGACCCTACTACTGAAAAATCACGCACAAACAAGAAACAGTTATTTGTTACTAGCTTTCCCGCCCGCGACTTCGTCCGCACGGACGGCAGTTTATCGCAAAAAAAACATCCTATGTTCTTCTAGGATATTAAAAACCAATTACCAATACCAGCAAAAGTAGGTAAAGCACCAACGCTGTTGATGTTTATTGACAGACTTGTTATTTCGTTTTCATGGAAACCGTTCCTTACAGCGAGAATTCAACATTTCCCAGTTTTCCCGTGGATGATGATGATGAATGTCAAGGATTTATCATCAGCCAGTATGCGTCCACGTTACATTAGTATACCAATTCCTTGGTGTCCACTGCTGAACATCCCCCATAGATCGCCACGAGCAATTGTCGCTGTTTGCTTTGTCATGACGGCATTTTCTATAATCACCGCGCTTGGCAGACCTCTTGGTAATCGCTTGAATTTATTTAGCTGGTTCTCACAGCACCAGCGGATTGACAAGGGGTGGTACTATTAATCTGTATTATGTATACTCTATTATGTTTTTTCCAGAGAAATTACTGGGCAATGAGACTTAAAACCAATGTCTCAGGGTGCCGAGCGCAGTGCAGTGACGTGCCAGATTTTACAACCAAAGTTTTGGGTGGCACTGCAACTGTTATGGGCAGGCGTTATGCTTACCATCAGGCCAGAGACCTGCATGTCTCGTCGCTCAAAGTACAAAAATAGAGGTCAGGAGGAAGTTTTCTAGACTTCCATATTTATAGTTGAATTCCGAATATGATGGTAGTCCTGCTATCTAAAAATCAGCGCTGTGGACAATCTTCACGGCATTTTGCTGATCTCAGACCTATTCTGAAGCACTGTACATGGCAGCGATCTTTGTACGCAGTTGCTTGTTGCTATAGTTTGTAGTGAAGTTGCTCTCTTGATTTCTGTGTTGCTGTGTACAGTATGTTGGAATCAATGGTTTCTTATCTTAGGACAGTAATACCAAAATAGAGGATCAGGAGGAAGTCGTCCATATTTCTGGATGAATTCTAAATCCGGTGGTAGAGTCAGCTAACTTTCACGGGTGCCCTTTTGGGGCCCAGGGGTGCGATTATTGAATGTTATTCAAAAATCGGTGATATTTTTGTCACCGATGATTTCGAAATCACGTATGGATTTCGAAATCACCCGTGACTAAAATATCACCGGTCACTTTGAAATCAGCTTTTCACAAAAGTGGTATTTTTAAATCTCATAACATCTCACAACACAAATTGTGTTGTGTACTATATAATGTATTATTTTTGTATGTAATAAAAACCACATGCTTAGAAAAGACATTATTATTATAAACCCCATATAAATTAAAATAGTCTACGTTTTTTTTCTGAAAATATCGATATCGATAAAAATGTGCTATGTTTGCAGACATCCTTTTCTGTTTGTCATGTTGGCTAACATGCTCGATATAGAGTGTTATTATCTATGGTCATTCGTTTTGTTATGTTGCACTTATTCTCAGCGCTCGTTTTAAAAATTCACAACATCCGTTCCAATATACGTCAGTCCCGTCTCTTCTTACGCAGTATTTATATACTCTTTGCGTAAAATGATGGATGGGGATTTATGCTTTTTAGGGCATAAAACCTCATGAACATGATACATTAACCTGGCTATTGCATACGTTACGACGAACAAAAATTAAAATTAAAGAATAGATATTATGTATATCAATACTCTTTGATTTTAAATTTAATGACAAGACACGAGGGTTTTTAAGAAATCATTCAAAGGAAATCAATTTTAAGACCAGACTCCTAAAGGTTAAAGAATTTGGACTCTAAAGCCTTCCTATCAGATTTCCCTAAATTTATTAAGTTGAAGGCCTACCTACCCTATAAGGGGAGGCTTCCTATATTTAATTATTTTAAATAGGCAAATATTAATATGTTAGTGAAGAAAATTTTCTATCGTAGTAACGGGAACTGTTCGGGAGGAAGGCGGCAACTCGGCAACTCGGTGAGGAGGACGGCGACTCGGGGAGGAGATCAGCAACCCGGAGAGAAGATCAGCAACCCGGAGAGGAAGGCAGCAACTCGTTCTCAACTGCCTCGAAGTAGGCTCACAGTCCGATGAGGAGTTTCAGGCTCCAACTTCAATTTTCAGCGATGTGGTAGAATTGGTCCTGGAGTCGTCTTAATTCTCGAAGAGATTTACCAACATGCAATAGTTATTTGTTATGCAAGGCTGCAAAGTGATTTTTTGGCGAAAGTACTTGTATTGAAACCTGAGCAAGCGAAGGATTCAAAAGTACGAGACGCCAAATAACTTTGCTGCCGTGCGCAACACAAAACTTTTCACCTCACTACAGCGAGGAAAATGTAAGGTGCAAGAAAAACAGCTAAAATAATATATTAAATTTGTGTTTATAATAATAATAATAAAAAAATGGGCCTAAAAATAGAGTAGAATAGAGTAGAACAGAGTAGAATAGAGTAGAACAGAGAAGAACAGAGTAGAACAGAGTAGAGCTGAGTAGAGCAGAGTAGAGCAGAGTAGAGCAGAGTAGAACAGAGTAGAATAGAGTACAACAGAGTAGAACAGAGTAGAACAGAGTAGAACCGAGTAGAACAGAGTAGAACAGAGTAAAACAGAGTAGAACAGAGTAGAACAGATTAGAATTGAATTGAAAATGAAAAGAGACGAATAGAGTCGAGTAGAGTGGAGTAGAGTCGCGTAGAGTCGAGTAGAGTTGAATAGAGTAGAGTAGAGTCGATTATAGTCGAGTAGAGCCGATTAGAGTCGAGTAGAGTTAGAGTAGAGTTGAGTTGATTAGAGTCAGTAGTGTCGAGTAGAATCGAGTAGATTTAAAAAGAGGCGAATAGAGTCAAGTAGAGTAGAATCGAATTGGATAATAATATAATATAAATTAGTAATAAAGCATTTTCAGTGAATTATCGGTATAGAAAATTATTGAATAGAAAGGTTCGAATTTTAAAAACTCTTTCCACGCTAGCGGGTAAAATGCAATTTTGCACTCAGATTTCGAATGACAAACAGAATCTTTCCGAGCTTGTGAGGTGAAAAATATATTTCTCAGATTTGATCATAGACAAGCGTATGATTGCGTTACATTTTATTTTATTTAAATATTTTTACATAGGTTTTTGTTAGACTTCTTCGAATGTCGTTTGTTTGTTTAATTAAGTGACATTGAAATGAATAATAAATTTACTTAATAAGAATATACCTAACTACTCAAAGAGCATTCCTAACTCGTATTTTGTAATAAACTAGAGCATTAATTTGTAATGAGCATTCTAGCGAATGTCACATGACAGCACAAAACACCTACGGCTTTATTTATAAAAAGTTAATAAACGTCAATTAGTACTGCGCAGTACAATATTGTAGTGCGCAGTATTACTAATCACTGCTTAACTTTTTATAAATAAGGCAGCGTATAAATAATATTAACTATTTATATTAGATGATCTGTGTGCGAACACAGATTATATAATAATTATCTATATAAAATCTATTTACATAGTGTGATCATCTGACCATGACAATGAAATCTTAAATTTAATTAACTTAATTCAAAGAAAATTAAAAACTCGGTATCTTCTACCTACTATTGCAACCGATACCTTATCCGTCGCTAGGCGTCATCCACCGAAGAGAAAAAAATATACTGATGCTCTCAGCCTCAGCACGTGGGCGTCATTGATTTGTTATGTATACGATGGATGTCAGGCTTTCATACTAGGAACTAGCAATTTGAACTCATCGCTGCTAGACAAGGTTTATACTGATCACACAATTTGAACAAACCGCCCTGCTGCTAGAAGACAAAGCGTATGACCTCACAATTTGTCTGCGCCGCTGCTAGAAGCAAAGGCGTATGACCTCACAATTTGACAGCGCCGCTGCTAGAAGACAAGGCGTTTGACCTCACAATTTGAACGCACCGCTGCTAGACAAGGCGACATGATGCGACACCGGCGCTGCTAGATTAGGCGTATGACCTCATAAATTCACGGTTAGGTATATAATACAAGCGCGGCTTTGACCGCGTGGACATATTTTCGGGATAAACGTATCCTATATGTTACTCCAGGACCAAAGTATATTTAAACCAAATTCCATTCAAATTCCCGTCAAATAGTTTTTTATACTGCTTTATTATGGATACATTTTGCCTCCAGAATGCAACTTGAAAACTAGACTAATTTCCAATTCATGTTTTCTCCTTGCTAACAAGACATTGTTATCAGCTACAACACATATAACGAGTTACCTTGTATTATTTACTTCCCTCTTCATTTCGTGGAACATAATAATGAGTACCTAACCCATTTTGTGCCTTATTATGTTGGAGTTAGGAGTTATTAGAGTAAGTAGTGATAATTTCTTTGAGTGTAATTCAGCAGCTAAGCAGTCAAAGTTAAAAATGTTCGTAAGTACATACTCAACTGAGTATAGCACTGAGTGAGCATACATTTGTCAGGTTTTTGGCGGATTTTTTGGCGGATTGACCACCGTTAATCCGCTGTAAACCTGACAAATGTATGCTATTTTCAAGTTGACCATTAATTAATAATCAAGACTCAAAATTTTAGTGAATATCATACTATAAGCACAGTAGGTACATATATAAGAACTATATATCTACTGTGCTATAAGGTAGGTATAGTAACCGTAGTTGCATAATACTTAAATGTAAGTATTGAGAAAAAAAGACGCAGTAAATTTATTTTTTAAATTCCACACTGTCTTTAGTTATTCCCAAAAGATCACTTGACTTGATTCATGATGGATCTATTATTGTTTTCTATCATTAGATTAAGTATCAAAATAATAATGTCTATATGGAGTAATATTTTTGTAGCCTCAGACGCAAACTACGTATTGCTTGCTTGCTTGCTTGTCGTATGAGGTAGCGCTGGCCTCTGGTGTCAGTTTTTCAGGCCGCCCGAGGGCTTCTGACATGGCTTAACGACTGGTATTAGTCAATGACAGCTTAAAAACTTGCAGGCAGCTTAACGTGCCCTCCGAAGCGATGATAAACCACACACAACCTAAGTTGTGATGGCTTCTAAAAGCCTTTGGTGCGGAGCAGAGGACCGAACCCGGTATCGTTGGTTTTTATTCCGACTAAACTAATATTTACTGGAAAGCTGGTAGTAAAAACAAAATAACAAAAATACTTTACCTTAACATTATATTTTCATGACTCTGAATCGAACCATGGCCACCCATGGCTCTGCCATAATTATCTACTATTAATTATTCTGTGGCTCTACTGGAAAGATAGTTTTTCTACTATCTTTCCAGTAGAATATAGTAAAAAAACCGATAGAAACCATTAAAGCCGACAAAACAGATCCGACACACAACGAAAAAAAAACACCTTACCATCCTCAGTCTTAAGGTTCTAACTCCCAAGACAATGCCTCAGATAAGTAATCGTTACTGTGCCCAACTAGTGCCAAAAACCAGAATGCTTTAAGATTGTAACCCTTACAGCCCAAGACTTAAGAGTGCTCTTCAATGGTGTCCACCCTCTGACCTTTGACCTCGTTACCGACAGAGGGACGATATTGGTTGTTTTGCGTCGTCCATCACAATGGACACTAACAGATGAATCGATTGGGTTTGTTTGTTTGGGAGAATTCATAGATCTAGTGAAAGGGGGAAGATACCGCACGCTTTAATTTCACGTAAACAAAAACTAGAATATACTCGTAACATTTTTTAAATCGTTTCTGTTTGACTGAGTTTTTTTCGAGAATCAGATAAAAACTATTGGACCGATTGCGATGCGGTTTTTAATGTTAGATAGCCTAGAGTTTAACTTAATAACTAGCTTAAAAGCTAAAAAACACGCCTGCCCTGCCAAAAAAAACTTAAGCCAATTACTTAATTTATACTGTTGGAATGTGCTTATCAAGGCCTTTAATTTGATACCCATATTGTAAAATAAGAACAAAAAAATGTTTTTCTTTCATAATGGAGCCATACTGCCATATTGTTTTTTTTTTCTATAAAATAATATCCTGTTACTCGGGGGGATATAAGGATTCTAACGATACCCCATACGTCTAGATCTTTTCAGGAATTTAAACCTTATGGTGGAATAAAGAAACTCACATACATACAAACATACATACAAAAATTTATGAATCCTAAAAACATTACATTTCTTTTTTGGGCAGTCGAGTAAAAACTGGTGTACTTGGTATCTCAATCGAATGAGTAGAAGCCCAGCAATCGATAAAAAACTGTTTGACGGCTGAACGAAATTTGGTATATTGTACCTTATAGCGCAGAATAAATAATAGTACCCAGTAGGCACTTTTGGTCCTGGAATAACGAATATACGTATATGATATTTTTATCCCAGAGAAATGCCAGCCATAGAAATGGGCAAAGCCTACCTACCTACCTACCTACCTACCTGGGGTACCTACTATAAAACACTTAATAAAATTGTTTCTTTATACTTACAGGTTCGTGACGAATATAATTCTATGGGGATTTTTTTACTTGTAATACAAACGCCAGAAGGACTAACAAACTCTTGTCTCCACGCATCTTTAAATTATCCAGACAGACAGTCTTGTTAATTTTAGGCATAAATTAAAATCAAATAATTTTCTAAAGGAAAAAATTCTATTTATGAGTGTTGAATATATTTTATCTTTTTTTTTATTCATGAACCGCGTTGTGCCCGCGGCGTTGCTCGCGGGGTAGTTTTTCTGGGATTTAAGTTATTCCAGTACCAAAAGTACCAAATAGGCATCTACCTACCTGTGTTAAGAACCTTCAGTAGCGACCCGACATGGTCGTGATAGGTTAGAAGACGAAGGCGGGAGCGAAGTGAAACGCAGCGAGCACCCGCCTTCATTGACAGAAAACTGTATTACGGTAGCGTTGTGTGGAGGTATATTTCGAATAAGCTACGCGAAATCCTAAATTCGAAAGTATACCCGATGTCAGCTTGGCCATAAATGTTGGGTTTTTCACTTTTTTTTAAACATGCTCGACGCCGACACGGTCTTTGTGTTATAATAGATTATCAATATCCCAAGATATAATAAACGCGCAGTATATGTTTATCTGCTTGTTTTAAAATAAAACTTAACAAAAAATTACAGCAGCCTTAAAAATATCAAGGAAAACCTCCGGCCCGGAGCTATCAACAAAATTCGGCACCGTTCTGTAAATGAAGGTACAAAAAAAAAACTTGGTGCTAAAATAATAGTTAAAAATAATCTTTTCGAGCATTGTGAATAATTATTTTCTATTATTGCATGACTTTAGTTTAACATAAACTTTGGACCACTATCCCTTAAAAATCCTTTATATTTCGGGATTAAAAGTATTCTAAATTAACAGATAATATAAACTTTGATTATGCCTAGTTGCATCAAAATCCGTCTGGTAGTTTCAGCGTGATGCGTGTCCAAAGAGACAGACAGACAGCCAGACAGTTTTTTTTAAATGACCTTTTTGCGCTCCATATCGATTTTGAAGTTTATCTCAATTATAATTTTCAAAAAATATTTAATGTACAGATTTAGCCCAGTTGCAGTTTTATTATAGTATAGAAGAAGATAAAAACTCAATTTCTTCAATCCTCGTCATGATCTGCCTACACTTGTCCACTGCTGGATGTAAGACACGCCACTGAGTTCGGACTTCAGCTTCCCGCATCCAATTTTTGCAGGTCGTTTCTTGACCTGGCCACAGTGCGCCCTACACTACGATTGCGTTTGTTTGTGTGTTTTTGGTTTCCACTGAAAAACTCGTCTACCCCATCGGTTATCTTCGGGAAATGTGACCAGTCCACTGCCACTAAGGTGCTTGATGCTACTGATCCCCGGATTTTAGTCAGGTCTTCATATGCTACTTATCTTCAGATCCTAATATACAGTGTGAGTGTGATTTAAGTGCACATATGAAATTGGGTGAAACTAGACCCTATATAACAGACAGAAAAAATAAAAATAGAAAGTGTTTTAGACCTTTAAGTTTTTATCAGTAACTGACGACCCTTTGTAAAAAATAAAAATACAAAGTGTTTTAGACCTTTAAGTTTTTATCAGTAACTGACGACCCTTTGTAAAAAATAAAAATACAAAGTGTTTTAGACCTATAAGTTTTTATCAGTAACTGACGACCCTTTGTAAAAAATAAAAATACAAAGTGTTTTAGACCTTTAAGTTTTTATCAGTAACTGACGACCCTTTGTAAAAAATAAAAATACAAAGTGTTTTAGACCTATAAGTTTTTATCAGTAACTGACGACCCTTTGTAAAAAATAAAAATACAAAGTGTTTTAGACCTATAAGTTTTTATCAGTAACTGACGACCCTTTGTAAAAAATAAAAATACAAAGTGTTTTAGACCTTTAAGTTTTTATCAGTAACTGACGACCCTTTGTAAAAAATAAAAATCCAAAGTGTTTTAGACCTTTAAGTTTTTATCAGTAACTGACGACCCTTTTTAAAAAAAACGTTGTAACTTCTGAACCAAAAGGTGTAATAAGTTAAAACAAAAACAGTAATGATTGGAAAACACAGGCAATAACTATGAAATGCAATTTACTGCAAAAATAATAATAACGTCACTTAAACCTAAGAAAGAATTTAACTTTAATTAAATATATAAAGCACCCCACGCTTCTTCTTTTTTTTTTCTTTCTATTAAAATTTATTTTCTATTTATAGTTTGGTTTTCTATATAAAGCGTGTTTTTTTAAACTATTATTTGTTTTCTACTTTTTTTATTTGAATTATTTCATTGTCAACGGTCTTTGACAGGTGTGCAAAATTTGAATGAAATCTGACCGTTTAAAGTGGGTCAAAATAGCGTCCGAAGGAGTCGGTTACAAACATTCAAACATACAAGTGAAGCTAATATAAAGCGTATAAAAATACATATACAGAACATTGGAGCACTAACTCAGATTCAATGTGCATAGAATCCTTGCCCAAAGAGTGATAAGAGGTGAATGTCTTGGGAATGGCTGCACCGATTTCAACAAACAAATCTGAGAACCATCTGGCCAACTACATTAAAAAATGCATTGACATTGGTCCATCCGTTTGGTTGCTTCGATGCCACAATGCTTCAAATTTATAACTCCCTCTCTTTGCGGCAGAGGTAAAAATAAACAAATTTCTAACAATTTGTTTATTTTTACCACGGTCTCAAAGATGGAAGATCCGATTTCTCTATTCCTTTATTATCCCATATTTTTATACAATGGACAGAAATGACCGCCATTTATCAAAGGCACCATCTGCCCTTTGTCAGTAGCGCATTCTATACGAAATATGAGTCTTTACTCTAACAAAGGCACAGAATAAATAATAGTACAAAGGCCCTGATTTCTAGCTGGACAGGACAGATACGTTAATCCGTTACAAAACATTTTGAAGTTTATCTAATGGAATTAAAGATTAATTTGATTGAAAACGATGAAGTGTTTTGATAAGGAAGAAATTTTAAAAGCAAGTTTATTAAAATATAGGGTAGGGGACGGATGGGCAAGAAGGAACACAAATAACAAATTTAACACAAAATAAAAAATAAAAAAACTGTTTGTTTATATTCTTTGGACAATAATGATTGATAATAGAGGTCAAAAGTGAGCAAATATTTTAATCGAATGTTCGATGGGCGAAACGAAACACCATCTGCAATAGACGATAATATTATTAATTAATACAAAGTCATAGAAATCCGATGTATAACGAATTGTAACTACAACGGGAAAAACGTTATCCATTTTACCCGGTTTGTTTTACTTACAGGCAGGACACATATCGACTAATGGCCGCTTCCTTTATCTTAAAACGAACCGTTTTCGCTTACTGTCTGTAAGCTTTTGACATAAACGCCATACAAAAAACGTCAAAAAGTAACGAGACGTTGCAAAAACGACTATATTTCATTTTTATAGGAATATTTTTATTGTTAGCACTGGCATAAAATAAAAAATAAAAAACAAAAATACATGTTGAGTATAGTTGATAATCCTTTGATAACACACAAAATCACTGTAGGTACGAGTAAGTATGCACATCTAAGCGGCCGGCTGCACACTGTTGGCAAGCACGTCTTAGGGACGTGCCCATTGTCTCTAGCTTTGTCCCTTTATATCTTTAGCCACAGAGTAAATAATAGTACAACTTTAGGTTTGATTTAAACTAAATATTCTTCTTACCAGCCCTATCTCTCTTGCCTGTCCGGCCCCTAAACTTTACTGCTACGCTATAGAATAATATGTACCAAGGTACTTACGTACTTTAGATTAGAATAAACATTAATAAAATCCGTAGCTAACTATTTCAGTAAATAAATACAACTACTAATACTTGATGGTGTTAAACGAACGAGTTCGACTTACAATAGTCTTCTGTTTCCGAAAAATAGGAAAAATAGATCACTCCGTGAAAACAAAACAGACCACCTGAATCATTCATTCAACCAAAATATGGACTTTAAATGGTAGAATAATTTATTGCCTAAAACACTTAAATGAAACAAAATAAAACTCACATAATAGAAAGTAAATGTACAATGCTTGTTTGTTTGATTTAAGTTGTGAAAAAATATCACCTCGGATATTTGTATACAATAGTAGTGAGTTTATGACAGTTCTGGACCACTTTGCGTCGTGCAACTGTAGTTGCCACCAGTTCTGGACCACTCATGACGTCATAAAGTACCTATGAGATTTCTGGACCACTCATGACGTCATAAAGTACCTATGACAGTTCTGGACCACTCATGACGTCATAAAGTACCGTTGAGATTTCTGGACCACATTCAAGGTCAAGGTACAATCGCTAACCTTTGCTTTTGAGATTTCTGGACCACATTCAAGGTCAAGGTACAATCGCTAACCTTTGCCTATGGGGGTTCTGGCTCACTCATGACGTCATAAAGTACCGTTGAGATTTCTGGCTCACATTCAAGGTCAAGGTACAATCGCTAGCCTTTGCTTCACCATTGGTCGGATGGTGTGATGACGTAACGATATAGGTACATATAGGTGTGTATAGGTACTCACTGTTATCGTTAGGTGACGTCATAAAGTACCGTGCTTCACCATTGGTCGGATGGTGTGATGACGTAACGATATAGGTACATATAGGTGTGTATAGGTACTCACTGTTATCGTTAGGTGACGTCATAAAGTACCGTTCTGGACCACTCATGTACATGGGTGATGTAATAATTCAAGGTCAAGGTACAATCGCTAGATGGTGCTATAAGAAACATGGATGATGTAATAATTCAAGGTCAATAACCCGCCTATCGCTTGTGGAGATCGCTTGTGGCGGGGAATGTCGAGCGGGTAGACCACTTTCAAGGTCATTTGAATTAAACCTGGAGCTTTGTATTGAAATAAGGTTGAAATTGTGGTGGCTAAAAATGTGGATTTTGTATGGTTATTTTTCAATAGAAACTAAATTGAACCAACACATAACCCTTCCTTTGCTTCACCATTGGTCGGGTAAAAATATCAATGCTTTTAAGTACTGGGATTTCAAATGATGTTAACAATGTAATTATCAATACCCCTCGGTGTGGGAAGTGTAGCGAGAGAAGTACTCACCACCACACTGGTTTGTAGATAAGGTGTATGATGTTTTGAGTTAAAGTTACAATATTTAAATTATAACATAGTTAGAATGTTTTCGAGACTTAATAATGAAATAATTCGATAGCATTGAGCAAGTTTTTAAATACTTACTCAGATGGAGAGGTATATTCTGTCAGAGAAATGTGCCAAAATTTGAGATTTTAGCATTGATGGCTTTATATAAAAAAGTTATATATGCTAATGGAAAATAGGATGGATAAGGATACGGAGTTAATTAAAAAGCAATAAAAACTTATTATATATATTTACATAGCTTTTATTAGTTATCTATACTTAAATGTTACAATGACCCCAAGCTAGCGTGTTCACATTATCCTTTGTAATATACCTCTTTTCATCATTCCCACAGATAACTTTTTTCCTTTTAATCTGTGTATATACATTATGCTTATCACTACAAATGGTGTACATATCATCATAATTTGTATAATTAAGCTCTAGGGCTTTTTTATAGTTTTCAAAATGTAGTTTTCTCACAATGGCATTAGATGTACCTTTGTTTTTTTTCACACACTGATTACCTTCAAAGACATAGCTGTACATTTTGGCGCGAAGACCAACGAATTCTTTTATAATTTTTCCATTGCTTTCATCTTTCATTAATCCGACTATCTTTTTATTGACTAAAGGTAGATTGTAAACATTGTCTTTAGAAAAATCAGACGTGTCAAATTTGGTTTGTAAATCAGTTCTGATATCCTCGTAAATTTTTTTAGTTTTGATATCATAAACAAAGGAATCAGTGTCAGTGTACAACAGCTTTAAATTATTTATATATTTAGGTATCATATAGGAATAGTGAAAGTTGTACATGACACATTTCGAGAGTTCCAGCACGGTGAAGCCAACATAGATGGGTTTGTTGTAAAATATTTTGGTTTTATTCATTTGTACTGCTACAAAATCCTCAGAAAATATCTTACAACTATGAAAGTTGGGGCGAGCGATTAATCTTTCAGCACCATATACACATTTTCTACTAGTTTTCTTATCACCCCATGAGTCACAGAGCTTTACATCAACCCTTTTGGCCACATTCTCAATAGTTTTACCAAAAATGGAATTATTCATGAGTTTATAAAAATCTTTTTCAAATGAGTTTTTTGCCAAAGTTCTCTTCTCAGTGTTTAAATCAATATATGATTTAAGCCACGGTGATTGATGGAACGATAAAATTCTATGTATTTTTTTACAAATTAAACCATTCTCCACACATTGTTTCAGATTTACATAGTGTATAATATAATTCTGTTTATCGGTGAGAGTGAGTAATAGCTTTTTTGTTTTACCCATGGGTGGTTTTTTTGTTTCTGCACAAAAGGGATAGTCATTGTGTGAATCATGCAGACAATTTGGGTACTCTAGATCCACCTCCAAAAAATATCCAACTTGTGAATTGGGTGTCTGCGAGAGAATGTTGAAAGAGTTCACTTCACTCTCAGTCAACCAAGAGAAACTGCCATATGGTAGATATTTACTCATAGCGTCACCATACAAATTATTAACATCCAAGTAAATGATAAAACTACTGAGAGAAATGATTGCCTATGCAGGTAAAGTGCTATGAGTACAATCCTAGTAAATATTATATATTAGTGTGTATTGATACATTTTCTTAATATGTTTGGATTCAAACGGTGAAAAGTAAACAAGAACTTCACTAATTTCAAAACCTTCTCTGTACAACCTGAGTATTGAGACGAGCAAATCATTCTTGTGATGGTAAACGTTACACCTGCCTATCCTATTGTTACCTATCTCCGAGAATATCAGTAATCACTAATTGCAAATTTGCACTTCCCACTAAATATACCTACTTTCTGGGTCTCACCCATTCACCTCACATAAGCTCACTATCAATTTGACCCACTTACCTACCCATCGCTAAAGAGTAGAGAGTATATTCTTATCAATTTACCATAAACCTAAAAAAGTAACCTTGCATTCTAGTAATGAAACAAACCGAAGCTATAAATGACATCGAAAAATAGTAGCCTAATGGTTCAATAGTGCAACTTAGAATCTAACGATATTGAGTTCGGTCCTCGGCTCCGCAGCAATAACTTTTCTAAGTTATGTATGGTTTTCCATCGCTTTGTACTTCAGAGGGTACGTTAAGCTGTCGGTCCCAGTTGTTATTGATTCAATAGCAGTCGTTAAGCCATAATTATCAGTAGATAATTACTGTCACCTTAGCCCACTTAACCACTCTCGGCTTCTTTGAAATATTGTATTTATTACATTACTAGCTGCGCCCTGTGGTTTCACCCGCTGATACCTGTCACTTTAACATTTTCAGCTATGTGAGTGATCATGTTTATGAAAGGTATTATATGTGTTTAATCCAGAATATAAGCTATCTTGGTACCATATTTCATCCAAGTTGGTTCAATCGTTTGAGTGTGGAAAGGTAACAAACATACATACCTGCAAACTTTCGCCTTTATAATATTAGTGTGGTAAATCACTCTAAGATGACCTCTTTTACCATTTAAATTGCATACCTAAAGCTCTAAATCATCTTGCAACATTCCTGCCAGAAAGCATCACACACTCTAAATATACCTAAATTACGTAGAAATAAGCTTCAAAATACTGTAAAGTGAAGTCTTCCATTTATAAATATACTATTATTTATTCTGTGACACCAAAAGTCAGTAGTGTTATCTATTTACATCGTATAACCAAAGATTACTAAATAGTTAGATTCATTCATGTGGTCCGTCGTGTCATCCACCACGGTGTGATAGTGTTATCAACTTACGTCACATAACCACAGATTACTAAATAGTTTGTAAACCATCATCATATTTAATGTTGCTCTTTGAACCTTATTTCTATCTGGGTTATGTAGGTATACCATAATATGAGGAGTTTGAGTTGGTATAGTCCTTGTCGCTTGACCTACTTCCAATAATAGCTATTACATCATCTATGTACCTACCTACCTCATATCGCCCATATACATACTTATGTCTGTAAGTACCTATGTTTGCTCTTGTTGGTATGTACCTACCCATATACATACTTATTTCTGTAAGTACCTATGTTTGCTCTTGTTGGTATGTATCTACTGAGCTGGCTACTATAACATCATACTTATAAATTATTACATGTACCTACCATTGCTTTTAATTCATTGTTTATTCCCTAGTATATTTAACAACATGAAAAAAAAACATGGTTCAACAAGTTCAACACACTCATCGGTGATTCCGCCACACCTCACCCTTGACCTAATTAATCACGTATAATTTTAGTATTGTAACTGCAACTTTATACTTCACCTTCACCCAATCACTACACGCTGCATAAACCTTATCTACAAACCGCTGCGGTGGTGGGTACTTCAATGCTTATGTATTCTCAGTATTCTTCTTCTATACTAAAACCATCGATAATCACATAGTTTCTCACATAGTTTCCAAATTTTAGATTGTGTTAATGTACGTATAAATCAATTGGATAAGTTGAAGATTTATTATGAAAGTAGAATTAATTTCTTTAGGAAGAGATTGAAACTAAATCAACCAAAGTCAGTGGAAGAAGCACACCACATTATGGAGGATATTTGCAATGTAACTTCCATTGTAGACCAAGAAATCAAGTGTTATTTGACAGAGTACATGTTTTACCTATGTTTAATTAATTGAAATAAATGTTACTATGGTGATAAAATATTGTTTTATTTCATAAGACTATACATTAATAAGTTACACTCATACCACATCCTGCTATTTCATGTGAATTTTATTACATTCCCACTGTGATAAACTACACAATAGTATTCTGTTGAGTATAATATTGATAAACGACACTTATACCACATCCTATTACATTATCTTGCAGCACCTAGGTTGAACGCCCTTTCCCTTTATATGAATAAAATGTACTCAACCTAGATACCTACTAAATATAAAACCTCTATCTAATAATAAAAAATCGTATATAAACATTTTTCTTACACAAACTTAATCATTCATGTGAATATATTCATACTAGAAACAAATAATTCAAAATGGAGTGTTTATTTTGTAATGTTGTAGTTCCTACTAACGAACTCATTGCACATTCAAGAACAAAACGTCACAAGTTGCTGTGTGAACAAGATGAAGGAGATCATTTCACATATGTGGTGGGCTCATCATTTAAGTGTAGAATTATAACATATCGTGTAAATGGATCATCCACAATCATTGATCCAAAAGTGTATTTAAGTCAAGCCAAGTCTAAAACAGAACATTTACTCAAGATTGAGTTGGAGATAAATGAAAGAATTAAAGTGAATATGAAACTTTTTTGCACATATGTTATAATGAAAGATGACAAAATCAATCGAGATTTGAAATCCTTCAATACCAAGAATGTGTGTTTAGATCACACATCAGATTTATCCGCTTTCTATGAGCAAATTTCATCCAGTATCCTAACCAAGTGCGAAGAGTTCCAGGAACGAGACAGCGGTTGGGCGTTGGAGAAGATTGAATTCTTAGAAATTAACATTAATAAATACACACCACTAAAGGGTGGTTCCTATATTCCACTTCCTCAATGGATTCAAGCTAAACATGCGTGTGTGAATGTGAAGAACATTGATAATGCATGCTTTTTCTGGGCTGTTACAAGTGCGCTTTATCCAGCTAAGAATCATGTGGATCGCCCATCATCTTACCCACCCTATGAGACACTCTACAAAATGGATGGTATCGATTTACCGGTAACTATTAAGGGAATCAAACGGTTTGAGACATTAAATAACATTAGTGTAAATGTGTATGGTATACAACCTAAAGAAACAATCACACCTTTGTACATATCATCAAAAATCCACAATCGTCATGTTAATCTACTGTATCATGAAAACGATAGCAATAAAGTTCATTATTCTTGGATAAAAAACTTATCTCGCTTGGTAGGCTCTCAAATATCTAAACATGATGGTAAAAAAAGTTTTTGTGATGGTTGTTTACAACACTTTCAAAATGAGGATAGCCTCAAAATTCATGTGAGATTAGGATGTGAAAATACACTAATAAAGCTTCCTTCACCCCGTGAAAATAACTTGAAATTTAAAAATATTAATAATCAACTTTCAATGCCATTTCTAATTTATGCCGATTTCGAATCTATATTGAGTCCACTTGAAATAAATTCTCAAAAAAATACAAATTTCACTCACAAACATATACCGTGTAGCTTTGCATACTACATTCATTGCAATTATGATGATTCACTATCGAAATTCGTCATATACCGCGGTGAAGATTGTGTTCAGAAATTCATTGATAATATTTTATCAGACGTTAGTGAAATTGGAAAAATTATCTCTAAAATAGTACCGTGTCAAGTGAATGCAAATACCACTCCAAAAAATACCTCTTGTCACATCTGTGAACAACCTTTTTTACCAACTGATGTCAAGGTCATCGATCATTGTCATCTAACGGGTAAAATTAGAGGATTCGCACACAATGAATGTAACTTGCAATATTCTATACCTCCTTATGTCCCCATATTTTTCCATAACTTATCGGGGTATGATAGTCATCTGTTCATTAGAGAGTTAGCTCTTAGGGATGGAAAAATTGATTGTATCCCACAGAACAAGGAAAAATACATTTCCTTTAGTAAAACTATATGTTTTGATAAAAATGTTGGTGGTGGAAAACCAAAATATATAACCCTAAGATTTGTAGATTCATTTAAATTCATGTCTTCAAGCTTAGATAATCTTGTTAAAAATCTCTCGTCGGATCAATTTACGGTGCTTCACCGCTATTTTCCTGATCCCGAGCAAATGGCTCTATTAACTCGTAAAGGTGTTTTCCCCTATGAATACATTGACTGTTGGGATAAACTTGAAGAAAACTCCCTTCCCTCCCAAGAGGCGTACTTCAGTAATTTGACTCAATCATCCATTTCCGATGAGGATTATCATCACGCACAAAAGGTATGGGAAAAGTTCAATTTAACCACCCTCGGGTCATATAGTGACCTTTACCTAACGACTGACGTCCTCTTATTGGTTGAGGTGTTTGAGAACTTTCGTAATATTTGTTTGAATGCATACAAATTAGATCCATGTAGATATTTAACAGCGCCCGCCCTTTCATGGGACACAATGTTAAAAGAAACGCGGGTGAATCTTGAACTGCTCACCGACTATGAATGATGATACAATTTATAAATGCCGGCATTCGTGGTGGTATTAGTCAAGTTTCTCAAAGACACGCCACCGCCAACAACAAGTACATGAGTTCATATGATCCCACAAAAGAAAGTAGTTTTATCATTTACTTGGATGTTAATAATTTGTATGGTGACGCTATGAGTAAATATCTACCATATGGCAATTTCTCTTGATTGACTGAGAGTGAAGTGAACTCTTTCAACATTCTCTCGCAGACACCCAATTCACAAGTTGGATATTTTTTGGAGGTGGATCTAGAGTACCCAAATTGTCTGCATGATTCACACAATGACTATCCCTTTTGTGCAGAAACAAAAAAACCACCCATGGGTAAAACAAAAAAGCTATTACTCACTCTCACCGATAAACAGAATTATATTATACACTATGTAAATCTGAAACAATGTGTGGAGAATGGTTTAATTTGTAAAAAAATACATAGAATTTTATCGTTCCATCAATCACCGTGGCTTAAATCATATATTGATTTAAACACTGAGAAGAGAACTTTGGCAAAAAACTCATTTGAAAAAGATTTTTATAAACTCATGAATAATTCCATTTTTGGTAAAACTATTGAGAATGTAGCCAAAAGGGTTGATGTAAAGCTCTGTGACTCATGGGGTGATAAGAAAACTAGTAGAAAATGTGTATATGGTGCTGAAAGATTAATCGCTCGCCCCAACTTTCATAGTTGTAAGATATTTTCTGAGGATTTTGTAGCAGTACAAATGAATAAAACCAAAATATTTTACAACAAACCCATCTATGTTGGCTTCACCGTGCTGGAACTCTCGAAATGTGTCATGTACAACTTTCACTATTCCTATATGATACCTAAATATATAAATAATTTAAAGCTGTTGTACACTGACACTGATTCCTTTGTTTATGATATCAAAACTAAAAATTTTTACGAGGATATCAGAACTGATTTACAAACCAAATTTGACACGTCTGATTTTTCTAAAGACAATGTTTACAATCTACCTTTAGTCAATAAAAAGATAGTCGGATTAATGAAAGATGAAAGCAATGGAAAAATTATAAAAGAATTCGTTGGTCTTCGCGCCAAAATGTACAGCTATGTCTTTGAAGATAATCAGTGTGTGAAAAAAAACAAAGGTACATCTAATGCCATTGTGAGAAAACTACATTTTGAAAACTATAAAAAAGCCCTAGAGCTTAATTATACAAATTATGATGATATGTACACCATTTGTAGTGATAAGCATAATGTATATACACAGATTAAAAGGAAAAAAGTTATCTGTGGGAATGATGAAAAGAGGTATATTACAAAGGATAATGTGAACACGCTAGCTTGGGGTCATTGTAACATTTAAGTATAGATAACTAATAAAAGCTATGTAAATATATATAATAAGTTTTTATTGCTTTTTAATTAACTCCGTATCCTTATCCATCCTATTTTCCATTAGCATATATAACTTTTTTATATAAAGCCATCAATGCTAAAATCTCAAATTTTGGCACATTTCTCTGACAGAATATACCTCTCCATCTGAGTAAGTATTTAAAAACTTGCTCAATGCTATCGAATTATTTCATTATTAAGTCTCGAAAACATTCTAACTATGTTATAATTTAAATATTGTAACTTTAACTCAAAACATCATACACCTTATCTACAAACCAGTGTGGTGGTGAGTACTTCTCTCGCTACACTTCCCACACCGAGGGGTATTGATAATTACATTGTTAACATCATTTGAAATCCCAGTACTTAAAAGCATTGATATTTTTACCCGACCAATGGTGAAGCAAAGGAAGGGTTATGTGTTGGTTCAATTTAGTTTCTATTGAAAAATAACCATACAAAATCCACATTTTTAGCCACCACAATTTCAACCTTATTTCAATACAAAGCTCCAGGTTTAATTCAAATGACCTTGAAAGTGGTCTACCCGCTCGACATTCCCCGCCACAAGCGATCTCCACAAGCGATAGGCGGGTTATTGACCTTGAATTATTACATCATCCATGTTTCTTATAGCACCATCTAGCGATTGTACCTTGACCTTGAATTATTACATCACCCATGTACATGAGTGGTCCAGAACGGTACTTTATGACGTCACCTAACGATAACAGTGAGTACCTATACACACCTATATGTACCTATATCGTTACGTCATCACACCATCCGACCAATGGTGAAGCACGGTACTTTATGACGTCACCTAACGATAACAGTGAGTACCTATACACACCTATATGTAACTATATCGTTACGTCATCACACCATCCGACCAATGGTGAAGCAAAGGCTAGCGATTGTACCTTGACCTTGAATGTGAGCCAGAAATCTCAACGGTACTTTATGACGTCATGAGTGAGCCAGAACCCCCATAGGCAAAGGTTAGCGATTGTACCTTGACCTTGAATGTGGTCCAGAAATCTCAAAAGCAAAGGTTAGCGATTGTACCTTGACCTTGAATGTGGTCCAGAAATCTCAACGGTACTTTATGACGTCATGAGTGGTCCAGAACTGTCATAGGTACTTTATGACGTCATGAGTGGTCCAGAAATCTCATAGGTACTTTATGACGTCATGAGTGGTCCAGAACTGGTGGCAACTACAGTTGCACGACGCAAAGTGGTCCAGAACTGTCATAAACTCACTACTTACAATGTGTCTGGAACTCTGGACATAGGACTCTAAGACTTTAACAGTGTAACAAACACTTAATTTTATACATGAAAAACATTAATGAGGAGGTCCCCCCCCCCTCCCCCTATCTCTTAAAATCTTTCTAGACATAACAAGACACATGCTAAAAAACTAAAACCAGACTATATGGCCGGGTAAAAAAAGGCCCATGACACTCTTGCGACTCTTCGAAGACGAATCGAATGATCATGATTTAACTCCTTTTTGTTTTAATTTTGTTTTTTCAATTCCCTCTTGCTCTATAGCATTAGACTACTTTTTTATTATATTTACTTATTTATGTATAAATATATATATATTCATATGGTGTATGTATGTTTTATTTGAATACTTATTATATTATGTATTTTTATTATTATTATTATTAAATTCTTACTCTATTTTTCGTGTTAGGTCACTTATTCCATAAGTTTATTTTATCGCTCACGCCCTCTGGGTCATGACTGAAAATCAGCGCCAAGTGTCGAAGAAGCTTGGCATTATGCTGAGGCATGATCCTTTCGACACTTAGATATATATCTAAGTATGTATATACATAATAAACATGTTTAATTCGTATATATTATTGTAACTTTTTTATATATATGTAGTTTACGTTTATGTTATTTTTAATGTTTTTGATAAGTGTTAAATAAACGATTTTTCTTTCTTTCTTTTATTGATACCTCGCTTGTCAAAATCGTACCAGGTTTTTAGTTTAAACAAATAACCCTTCCTCTGCTGCGATGTAGTTGGTTACCAAAAATTGCCTATATACCTGAAGACAAATCGATTGATTCCTCGATTGTTGGACCAATAAGGGCGGTGCTATGGTAGAACATCCACATAACTAAATACATACTTACATAGACTGTTAAACTCATTACTTTTCCCTTGCTTCGCCGTACTCGGGTAAAAATATACTTTTTTAAGAGTGAAAATAATACTTTTTGAGATAATAATAATTATGTAACATTCATGGATGTATACAATGAAAACATCATATTAAAAACTAGCTGTTGCCCGCGGCTTCGCACGAGTGGTAATTTCTCTGGGTTAAAAGTACTATTTATTCCAAGACCTAAAATATCAATATTACCAACATTTGATCAAAATTCCTTCAGCCCTCTTAAAGTTTTTCTCGATTGCTCGACTTCTACTGAACGGATTGAGATACCAAGTATCTACACCAGTTATTATGTCGGAAACTATCCAACAGTGAAAACCGCATCGCAATCGGTTGAGTAGTTTTTATGTGATGCGTGAACAAACAAACAGACAAACACAGAAACGATTAAAAAAATCATTTTTGTTCAGTAGCTTATTTTAAAAAAACCAAGACTATTTTTTTTAATTATCTTCTTTGTACAGACTTTTTCTTTCCTATTGCTTTATTATAAGTACTTATACACATATTATATAGAGATATAGAAGATATATACTCGTAGATATATATATTTTTCACTTCTCGCAAAAAAAGGTGAATTTGATCATTTGCGGAGCGCTTAATCTAACATTTGGAGAACTTAAAAAAAAAGTATAAGTTAGTTCTCCTTTTGGCCAATTCCACTCTCTTTTTGAACAGACTCTACTTACTTACAAATTCAGAACCTCATCCTTCTTGATGTCGATTAGTAAGTAGCATGCCAAACCACCTGGCTGACAAGAAAAACAGCCGTAAACCAAATGAAAAACGAAAACTTAAACAAAAGCAAAATATCAACGTTGTAATAAAACCTCATAATAAAATTAGTTTAATAGCGCGAGAGTGGCCAATTAACATTGTAAACAGGTAACAAATTAACTTACAAATTTAATAAATCACGCTAGGCGTTAACCGCGACGTTTACAGCAGAACTGGCACGTGTTCCCGCCAAAAACGAGCTTTCCCGCCATTTATCAACGCGTTCCACGCGCGCTTCATGCGGTGGCCATTGCCCTCTCTACTATTCAGCACGGTGCGGGTAAATTAGGATTTTTATGGGTGTCTTTGTGTTACATTACTTACTTTGATGAAGTTGATGAACTTCCTTATTTTTTAATTTAGCTTACTTTAGGCCTAGGTACTTTCCACAGATTAAAATATCATTTTCCTTTGTATAGACTTATTGTACAGTTTCTTTTTACTAATTTCACAATTCTAATTAATTGTCTATGCAGACGCAATACATCACTTCACAATACATAACCTCTTGGTAAATTGCAATTATCCTAGATTGATATAAGCCATCACATATTTTTTTGAAATGCAAAATTAAACACTCTAGTTGAGAATTGAACTCCGGCACTAAAGATCGCCAGTGGAACGATGTCCCGTCGCCCCATCCAGACTTATGGTACTAGGCCGAAAAGTTAAAAGATCAGAGGAAGGGTTGCTGATTCACAGTTGACTAATAAGAGCGCACGGTACAGTACGATCTTTCGTTATTTTTGTTACATTTTTTTATGTTTACACATCTGCCAGGCGTCCCGCGAAGTCTCATTTTTTTTTAAATTGCTTACCCTAAGGGGCTAAAAGCTAGTCACCCTAAGATAGTTACACATTAAACATGTGTTTTGCTAAAAACGTATCCGCAAATAATTCATCAAAGATTCCACGCGTGCTTACTTTTCCGTGTCGAATGCAAATAATGAACAGTTTTTAATTGATTACTAGCTGTACCCGCGGTTTTGCACGTGTGGTCATTTCTCTAGGTTAAAAGTACTATATGTGCTATTCCCGGATCTAAAATACCAATATACCAACATTTGCTCAAAATTTATTCAGCCTTCAAAAAGATTGTTATCTATTGCTTGGCTTACCATATATTGATATACCAACTATACCAGTTTTTAAGTTAAGGCCTAAGCTATCTAAAAGTGAAAACCGCGTCGCAATAGGTCCAGTAGTTATTACGTAATGTGGGAACAAATAAACATACAAACAGACAGACATGTTTTAAATAAATGTAATATTCTAGTTCAGTAGCTTATTTTACGTTCCCTAGACAACTTTTTTTTATCTCCTTTGTTCAGACTTTTTCGTACATATTGCTTTATTATAAGTATAGATATTTATTACTTCAAAATTAACATAACTTTGGACCCCTATCCCGCAGGAACCCTTTATTTTTTCTGTATAAAATGTATCCTTAATTTACCCATTATACAAACTATGACTATGACTGTGTCAAGTTGCATCAAAATTCGTCTAGTAGTTTCAGCGTAATACGTTTTCTTTTAAATAATTTTCGAACAATATCCTGCGGGAACCCTTTAATTATTCGGGATGAGAAGAATCCAATGTAGTATAAACTCAACCTCGTAGTATAAACTCAAATCATACCAAGTTTCAGTAGAATTCATTCAGTAGTTTCGGCGTGATGCACGGTCAAGCTACAGACAAACAGACAGACAGATGAACAAAAATGAAAAAAAAAACAATTTTGACTTCAGTATCGAATATAGAACAGCACAGCCTGCAATGTTTTTTTACTAAATATCTTCAATGTATAGAATTGAACCTGTTCAAGTTTTATTATAAGTATAGATTATAACCACAGAACACCAGTTTTTTAATACATTTATGTGATAAATATCTGATTTTAACATGCAAAATAAATGTTCCTAATACAAAATGTAGCTGTAGATATGATACAGAATTTTCAAACCCTTACCCTTTCAAAACTGTACACGATTCCACTAGGCGGCTGCACTCAACAATTAATGAAAGCATTCAATAAATAATGAACGCATTCAATAGACTTATTCCTGAAACCCCGTTCCCCGTCCGTTCGTGTCCGTTCTGCACAGCGCGTTAGTTTCTTGGAAGCGTTGACGACTCGTTTCACTAGAAATTTCGTTTCGTTTCAGGTTTCGTTAGATGGTTGAAATGCAGCTGTGAGCTTTAAGTAAACATGTTATGAGAGGAAGCGGGAGTTTTTAATGTGTAAGCCCCGCTCCACTCGCTGTCCTGCAATCTATGTGAATTCATGAAAAGCGTAACCAATATGTAACCTTATGCTTGTAATATTATTTATTCTGTCCCATATGTGTGTAACAGCTCGGAAGCCGTGCCCGGCTTCCTAGCGCGCGCTATTTGATTTGACCAATGAGCGCGCGCGGTGCTCTAGCTAATAGTGCAATTTAGATAACATACTTTTTTTCATGATCAATGCATGATTGAAAAAAAGTTTTACGAAAATAAATTGGCTAAAGTTCCCATTCAAATTTTGAAGCAAAAATAAAGCTACAAACATTGCATGATAAAAAACTTATAAAAATACTGCCGCACATCCCTTGCCCCACACCGCCTCAGGCGGCGCGCCGCCGCCTGATTCACTTCAGTTTAATGCATTCTCAGAAAGCATTAATGGTAGGTAAACCTACACAAACAATGTGTTCCTATTCGCTGGATTTATCAATGAGCTATACGAAGCTTTACAAAATATCGTTCCGGATGTATTGTTGCTGAATAAATTAGGTAGAAATGTATTTTTTTATTCAGGCCCTTCTTTTGCCAAACAGCTCGATCACAGAAATAGCTGAGGTTAAAGCCGACATTTCTAATGGGGTAGTGCCAACCTCTGTAGTGCTATTACCGATGTTGGTTGCAATCAGATTGTCACTATCACGTGCACATAATGCAGCGCGTTAGAGTCGAAATTGCTAAGAAAATATGAAAATCTGTTTGCAACAAAGATCGGTAATAGCACTACAGGTGTCAGGTTAATCAGGCAGCTCCAGGGCCTCTGACGTGTTATGACGACTGCGTTTAAAAGTTAGCAACCAGGACCAAAGGTGTCCTCCGAAGGCTCCGAAGCACGGACTGATGGAAAAGCGTCGTAGAATCGAACTGAACGTACCTACAAGTACCTATTCAAACCACATGAAAGATAAGAATTTGAAAAAATTGTCATAAACGGGAATTACTTATATGAACTGTTCCAAATAAACGAAAAAAAACTATGGTTAAACCACATTTGGTAGTATTTTTCAAGGTCAGTGCGGAACGCCCGCGGAAGCGTTTTGCCTTTCTAGCCTAACTGAAACTATAGTTGGGACCATCTGACTTATACGAGAATAATTTTATTTGCGATATTCAAAATTTAACTATTAAACACGTTAGCTTTCATAATAAAACGTACTTAACAATATTGAAACAACGTCATCGTACGTACTAGATTTTCTGCTGTAAAAAAACCATCAACATAAACTTTATCGCTCGCGCCACAAATCTGCTGTAAAAATTTGCCGTGTGTAATGCCGCAGAACAAGCTATTCATAGCAATTTTTGTACCACCGTGCCCTTATTACCTTACTTTTAACCTACAATTGCAATCAACATTAGTTAGTTTATTGGGATTTCTAATTGGTAATGGGATTTCGCAACTTGTCCTAACTGTCATGCCATTTCAATCGCCAGTTAAAAATTTAAAGTTGTCTCTTACCGAGAAAATAAGAAAATCTCATAGCAATCGATAGTAATCTGAATTAGATAATAGCGATACTGAAGTGACGTGCTAAAAACACCTGTGCCTGATATATTAAAATACTTTTTGTTACAACAGCTTTATGAGTGTTGCCAGATCTTCCAACCATTTAGAAAAACATAAGACAAACGTAATAAATGCTTAAGTCATTAACAGTTATCCATACCAATATATAAAAGTGAAACGTTGTCTGTTTGTTTGTTTGATTGTTTGGGGAGCTTTCACGCGATAACGGCAGGACGGATTTTTATGAAATTTAGAATGGAGATAGCTTATGGAATAAAACAAAGGATACTTTTTATCTCGGAAAATTGAAAGTTTACACGGGAAAACTGGAAAATGTTGATTACTCACTATAAGGAACGGTTGTCATCACAGAATGGTCTGTGGTTGTCATGGAAACGAAATAACAAGTCTGCCAAAAACATCAAGAGCATTGGTGCTATACCTACTTTTGCATTGGTTTTTAATAGAACCTAGAAGAAAATAGGATGCTTTTTTTCGCGATAAACAGTAGCCTGCGCGTACGAAGTTGCGGGCGGGAAAACTAGTTAAATATATATTTCAAATTTGGCAGATTTACAGATCGTTACACAATCACGGTAGCGACAAATTAAAACTGGTCAAATGAGTTTCAAAATCGTCTAGACTTAGGTTTCCGTAGCCAGGGCCATTATTCTCTATTGCCAATAAGACACGTTACGCGCCGCGTTAAGATATCTGCGTGGAATCGTACGGCAATTGCCGTACTGACGTCACACGTTTTCGGCAAGGAATTTCATGCGGCATAGTGAATAAGTGCCCAGGATCTTAAGCTACCCAACCATGGATGGAAACCGCATTACAATCGGTCCAGTACTTTTTACCTAATACGCTAATAAAGGTTGGACTATGTCCCTCACTATGGAATTTGTCCAGAGTTGACGCGGGCATAAAATGCGATATCTTGGTCGGCTTTAGCTCTATAACTAGTAAACCCTAGACAGACGTAATAATGCGCAGAAATAAATATATGCGCTAGTGCCCTATTTTTTTTTTAATACTGTATGTGTAAGAGACATGCAACTCGAGCAAAAAGGTTACTTTAGAGCCGAAGATTTAGTAAACGGTACCATATAGAAAAAAAATGTGTCGAAGAAACCTCATTATATTTTTTATAACCTATTTAACGAGAAAGGCACTTTCTTTGTACCTACTATTCATTTATGTGTGTAATAGTGCAAAGAGCAGACGTGGGTGCGAGCGGACGGGCCGCGGGTTCTTAATTATAATCTTTTGTACATAAACCATTAGCTACCCGGGCGAAGCCGCGGCTGGTAGTTAGAGAACAAAGGCACATGCCTTGTTGAAAAACACAAACAAAGTCCTATCATTAGAAATGGGATATTTACCGTATTCCATGTTGTCAGAATCTGACTGTCTGCATCTCTACCCACGATACAGTCGTCCCAATGAGATGAAACACTGAATTTCGACGTAGAAAAAATATAATACATATTAGGTACATATAACTGTAGAAAATGAAAATCAAAAATAAAACCTACTAATTAATGAAACGTGCCAAGCTTTCGTGCTGTTTCTGGGAAGCTATAACTTTCTGTAGCACCAAAATAAAATATAACATTGCAATGTTTAACGAATCAGATGAACATTAATTGATTGAAAATCAAATAAAAACAACTCAGCGTTTTTTTCCACGAACATTTTAAACGTAGGTAAACTGCAAATTTTACCAAAAATAAACAGTTAAAATATCCTAAAATACGATAGAGAGTTTTAAATGCCCATATGCTCTTTCAATTTCACATCATATCAAAACCGCTGATTGGGTAAAATCAATCATCATTATTCTCAGAATATAACCAGCGATGAAAAAATCCAGACGGCTCCTGAAAATATTTATATTATTAAGTCGTTCGTTATACTACGGGATAAAAATATAATTTGTACGTGGAGTTGCGTTAGAACGTAGATTCTGCCTCGTTTGCATTGCTCTATCTGTGTTCAGTCGACGAGGAGAATGTCAAGAGTGAAATAGGTGTATGGCGAAAAGAGTCCAGTAAGGTTTTTTACCCTTGTCAGGTGATTTGTTTACCAAAACGGTGGTATTTTAACACGTTGAGTGCGAAACCAGATCTGAAACACCTTGTCTATGCCTCGCTTACAGTGCGGCTAAGAAAAGTATAGACCTCTTTGTCGTGCGAAAGGCATAAATTCAATTTGGTTCGGTGTAGGAAAGAGATGAATATATATCTAAGATGTGTTATTAAAATAGAGTCCATTGGTGTGGCTACCTTAATACCAGTTTTTTTTGGCTAGGTACCGCACAGAAGAGATACAATTTCATCACAGTGCGAAAACAGGTTGAATGCTCCTGGTATTCCTCGCACCTTATACCGCACCCCGCGCTAGCTTCGCGTGGCTAGTGTTGGATCGCATTCAAGAGAAACGCACGTGTCGACATGGCGTCAAGACCGACGAAAAGGTGCCGTAAAAAATTAAACTACAATGTTCGTGAAGACAGTGGGGACAATATATTTTTATTTGTCATCCCTAAAATATGCAAAAAACTTCCCTTATTCAGTGCGGCATAGGGTACATAAGACCCTGTATTTTATTATAGCTATAACTTTTAAACAAAACAAGCTGTCGACGTACGCCTTCAGGTTCATGTCAATTAATTCATTACTGTTAATATTCAAAGCAAAAAAATCATATATATTTTTACATGAAGCCTAAAAAAGGGTTTTAGTTTCTTAAACGTTACAAGGTTTAATAAGCCCTGTACCGCCACAATGATAGTTTTATGACCAGGTGTACAACGCCTTGTACAGTAGGAATGGAAAGAATAGAAAAATCACTGCCGCTTTGAACGTGTTAATAGATAAAAATATCGCTTGACACGAGAGGGTCTACATTTTCAAGGTTTCAGAATTCCTGGGTTAGTTACGGACAAACTTTTATTGTGACGTGGTTTTCAGTGGATAGTTTAGGCTTTGACTTAAAAACTGCTGAACTTGGAGTCTCAATCCGATAAGAAGAAGCTGAACAATCCATAAAAACTATTTGATGTCTGATCGAAGAGTTATGAAATTTGGTATAATTATTGTTTTTTTGGTTCTGAAATAACACATCGGTTACTTTAAACCCAGAGAAATTACCAGGCGGGCAAAGCAGCGGGCACAGCTATTCTTCATTAATGGATGTAACGTAACCAACCTAGGTACTGCTTTAACGCAATTCTGTGTAAAATAACGAATTCTATGTAAAATAAATAATTTTATTATTATTTACAAGAACTTTAGCTGAAGGTGTCGTCCCGATATGGATGGTGGGTCCCAGATCGATGCTATACGAGTATATACTGATTATAGCAAAGTTTTCGACAAGGATTGATCACGACATTCTGCTAAGAAAGCTTCTGGTTCTGGGCATTAAAGGTGGTTTTTCTCCTATGTCGCAATAGAACTCAGGTGGTGGTCTTAAGTGGCTTTAGATCTTCCTGGATGACTATCCCTTCTGGGGGTCCCCAGGGGTCATTGTTAGGACCCCTCTTATTTGTGTCATCCATTAATGATATTGGTGAATGCTTTAAGCATTCCAACTATCTTCTTTTTGCGGATGATATGAAGATATATAGGTCTATCACAGACGTGTCTGATGCAATTCTTTTGCAAGAAGACCTGTCGAGATTAGAAAGGTAATGTATAGACAATAAATTGGATCTCAACATATCTAATCCCTGGCAATCACTTTCACTGGAATATCATTTACTTTAAAACATTCTGTTGTTTATAATTACTCAGTTGATAACCGACCCTTATTTCGTGCCAATGTTATTAGGGATTTAGGCGTTCAGTTGGACAGCAAGCTTTCATATGATTACCATATTGACCACATTGCCAAAAAGGCCTCTATGGCTTTGGGCTTTTTAATGCGTAACGCTAGCTCGTTTAGCAGCATGAAAACAATTGAGATTTTATATTGTGCTTATGTCCGCAGTCACCTTGAATATGCAAGCCAAGTATGGAACCCTCATTACGCTTTACACTCGTCTAGATTAGAACGAATACAGAAGAAGTTTACTAGATATTTAAGCTTTAAATTTAAAATTCCTCGCTTAAGTTATGATGATCGTTGTGTTCGTTTCTATGTGCTACCGCTTATTGCTTGTAGAAATATTTCTGATATACGCTTCTTGATGAATCTAGCACAATCCAAGATTGACTGCCCTGAACTCGTTTCAAAACTAGCTATAAATGTTCCTACAAAGGCTTCACGGCTCTCCCGCAGGAAAATTGTGCTCCATGTTCCACGCATACGCACCCTTTATCGTAAAAAAACCTTTATTATACGCTCTTAGACAGGTATACAATAGCATTAAATGATCTGATCTGTTGAATTCCAAGCATTCTGACGTTGACTTATTTACGAGTACATTGGAGTCTGTAAGCAAGTCTATTGCTAACTTCTTAGGTACGCAAGTATGTTAAGTTAATAAGATATAATTAATTCGATGTTGGTGTATTTTATTGGTTTAGGCGTGTGTGCGGAACATTTAGTCAGCTGGTAAATAACGGCTGTTTCCGATTAGATATGTTGCCTTACGTGTGGTAGTCGTTGCTTTAATCAGCCCCTGACTGAATGTTGGTGCACTCGGCCATTCGGTCTATTTGTGGAGGCTGTTTTGGGCTTTTTGCTTTTATTTTTTGTGTGTATTTAGCTAAGGTAGCTGTAAGCCACCCGAACATTAATAAAATAAAATAAAATCATCCATGTTCAACCTAACTAACCGTGGTTTTCTTTTTGTGGGTGAAATTATATGTAAATAATTGCCTCGACACATACTATGTACCTACGATATTTTAGTTGTTTAAGCTCCCAAGAAAGTTTTCCAAATTCATCTCTCCCTGGGCAGTATATTTTCTATGCCCTGAGGGACGCATACAGGAAGCGATATAAGCAGCCTGGGCGGGTCACAAAAAAAGGTTGTAAAATATTATATTGTGACAGGCAGTATCAGAACTGCTGATGGTGATTATTCAGTTATGAAATGTTCGCTATCAAAGATATACCTACTCGTAGCAGCTTTCACTTGTTATTGATAATCGATAAATGATTTATAAAGTTGAATCTAATAAATCTATCTATACCAAAAGAAGAAGAAACAATAGAGATAATTTAATAAATAAATGGTCTAGGGTATAAAGTAACAAAAGTCTACTGAACAAGAAAATAACATTTTTAAATTATATTTGCCTGTCTGTTCGTTCTTCACGTCAAACCGTTTGCGATGTGGTTTTCACTGTTGAATAGCTTAGGTTTTGACTCAAAAACTGGTTTGCTTGGTATCTTAATCTGATGAGAAGAAGCCGAGCCATCGATAAAAAACTATTTGACGGCTGGACGAAATTTATTCTATTGTATTTTATAGGTGTTTCTGATCCTGGAATATCATTTAGGATATTTTTTCCCCAGAAAAATAACCACACGGGCAAATACGCGGGCACAGCTAGTCACGTATAAATAATAGGTATTAATACGATGCGGTACATAACGTAAAATTATCTCATTCAATACCTAGCCTCAAATTTAACAAGATTTATTTAAACTTCAACATAATTTCTCTACTCACAATTATTTTCATAACTTCGTGGAACCCTGCGAAGCGAAGGGCCGTACAACCAATAAACATAAATAATGAGCCGTGAGCTGTTTACATCTGCTTATAGTTTCATATTCGTGCTAAATACCATGATAAATATATTATGTTTATGATGCTTTAAATATGTCGGTGGTCAAGGCGGGCGGAAAAAATTTGAACAATTTTTTATGTTGTAACGGCATAGAATCCTTAAATCAACCCGAGTAACATTTTTGATGTGTAAACATCTAATGGGCAATGGGCAGGCCATATAGTTCCGACAACCGCTGGGGAAAAAGGTTCTCGAATGGCGACCACGAACAAGCAAGCGAAGTGTGGAGAGACCCTCACACGATGGACCGACGACATTCGCATTAGCCATCGCAGGAAGTCGGTGGATGGAGGTGGCACAGGATCGCTCGTCATGGCGCTCTTTGGGGGAGGCCTATGTTCAGCAGTGGACTTCTAATGGCTGACATGTTGTTGATGATGATGATGATGATGATGATGATGACGATGATGATGATGATGATGATGATGATGAAACATCTAATGGCGCGGTACGGGGGTAACGCCGAGAGCCACCGCTCGTGTCTCGTCGGCTCTTTCAGCCTCAGCTCGGCCATATTCGATGTTTACACATCTGCCAGGTGTCCCGCAACGGCCCATATATTTTTTTATATGATCTTTTTTATGCAGTGCTTTTTCTTGTTCTCTTACTTTGATTAGGTACTTGTTACAGTTCCGTACACAGAGTGACCCAGTAGGTATATACTTATTACGTCACGCTTGGTGAGTCATCATCAGCCAGTAGACATCCACTGTTGAACATAGGTCTCCCACAGAACGCCAAAACAATCGGTTGCTCGCTGTATCCAATGGCTCTCGAAAATGCAACTCATGTTCCAATGAGCTCCAGATTTTGGATTCCATCACTCCGTTCGGAAGGCACGTTAAGAGTTTGGTTCCGGCTGTTATTGATATTAATAGCATTAGTTAATCCATGTCAGAGGCCCTCGGGCGGCCTGACAAACTCTGACACCAGAGGCCAGCACTTCTTCATACTACAAGCAAGCATATAAGTAAGGGTTTCAGAAGCCAAAAATCGTCTATCAAGCTTTTAAACTTTCAAGCATTCAAGATTTGGACAAAAAAATTATAGTTCGTGAAGTTAAATCAAGGCCATTGACTTATATTATTTTAACTTATAAAAAGTTAAAACTCTTTAGAGGATGAATCAGATCAGATAGGATTTTTCAGTAACAAAATAAGAACAAGGATTCCTATAATTAGTTTTACATCTCAGAGGAAACACAACCAGGTCAAACGTGTAGGTACATTGTCAGCAACATTCCCACTTTATTTTAATTTGCATCATCGACGCTAATTCCTTTGAGTAATTTCTTAGCATTCAGATTCTTTGAGTCTTCATTCCTCTTGGAGTTAAGTATCTAATTAAACGTTGAAGAAGCGTTAACAAATTTATTTTGTACCCTTGAGTTATTTTAGTCATTTGTTGCGGAAACTGTCACAAAAGTAGGTTATTAAGTGTGTTAAAATAAAATTAAAGCACAAGCTGTATTGTTTTTGATTTCCTAGATAGAGGACATCAAGCCGAATCGAAGTTCTGCTAATGCTGAATTATATTTGGAAAAGTAAAGAGGACTACACAGCAATACTTGAACCTACGGCGTCAATATTGGAATTGCCGATCTATCGTTCTGCTAACAAGCATTTGAAGCATTCGTGATTCAGTAGTCCAAGGTCCTGCTTCGAATTCATTTTTTTTCCTTCACGCTGCTTCCTGCTCCTGGCTTGAATATATTGTAGTGGTAGTATAGACTTCTTCTTTCTTTCCTCTTTTCTGCGGCCTATTTGCAGTGGGCTTGAAGGGCAATGTTCTAATTTACTAGGCATATAAGACTAAAAAAGCAATGTCTCAGGATGATTAGCCAGCGCCGCCGCTCACGCCGTTCAAGTTTTTGCAGGCAAAGTTTTTGGTAGCACCGCAATCTGCCTGACAGCAAATAGGAGGAATCTAGTTGTTCCTGAAAACTACTGAGCTACCCCAAGTCTAGTTTTGGGAACAACAGCAGATCCATTGTTTAACTGCAATCTTGCAACCTTCTCTTTATACATTACTAATCAAGTACCTATTTAATTGTAAGTAATGTACTTTTATATATTATTTTAAAGGTGGCATGGCGCTAAACAATCAGGTGAACGATCTGCTCGTCTCATCACTCAGATGTTTATAAAAAGTTATATCTTCAACCAACGTTCTTTTGATTCCAGGTCAAGATGAGCGTTATGGATGATGGAGGCGAGGTCCCGGCGCCGCCTGCCGGCACGCCTGCCACGCCGCTCACGCCCGCCACGCCCGCCGACGGCGCACTGGGGCTCCAGGTGCCAACTGCGCCTCGCAAACCCGCTCGACGTGGGCCTAAGATCCAGCAGGAGAGGCCGAAGAGAGCCATGTTTTGTCTCACTCTGAAGAATCCGTTACGGAAGCTGTGTATTGATATTGTGGAGTGGAAGTATCCTTTTCAATTTGTTTTGCTTTGCAAAAATGAGCTTCTAAGAAACGCTTCATTCATAAATAATAAGGGTCTATCCGCAATCCAATTAATATCAAAAATACTTACTAATTGACAGAGCGAGCGCGAAGCGCGAGCGAAGCGTCTCCGTTTCAGCTTGGGCAAAAATACTTTCTTATGTCCGGCTGTCCGACGTCCGGATCTCTGTTCTCCTCCACAGGTCGCATTTCTCAACCGATTTAGACGAAACTTGGTATACAGGTTAAACAAATTTTTAGTTTTTTTTTGTCATCGGGGATTTTTGATTGATCACCAATTCTTTATGAGACCAACTTAAAGTTACTACCTTTCAAATAAAAAAAGGACCATCGAAATCGGATCTAATAAGGCGGAGATATTCAGTAGCCCCCTTTTTGTACCTTTTTGGGGAAAGACTTCTCCCAAAAAAGGTGCAAAAATTCCCCCAAAAAGGTGCAACTAGTAATTCTGACCCGTTTTGATCAAGTTGCATTGACAGTGGGGCGTGGTCACGAAAGAACTGGAGAATGTGGGTAGGTATAGAATCGTGACCATCAAAATTCACGAAAGTTTTAAAGGTTCGAAACTATTAATTGTTGAGACTGTTGACATACTTTCGGATGTAACACTTTCCTAAAACCTCAGTAGCATATCAGACTCCCATAATATAACATGTCGAGATAATCGAGAAATCGAAATGATACATAATTATGTCGTGGCGATATCGTAAAATTGATCATTTCATTAAATGGTTGGCCACAAAAATGTTTTTTTTTTCTAGTCGGGTTTTAGTTTTTGAACTTATGTCTTGTTTATGTATAGCAAGTAGATCGCAGCTTTTTGTTTACCATTAGCACAGAATAACTAATAGTTATTACACTAATAATAAAAACGGCGAAAGATTTTATGTATGTTTGTTACTCCTTCACGCTCAAACGGCAAAACAGATTTGGATGAAATTTTGTATTATGTTATTTGCTGGAATAACACATAGGGTACTTTCATCATCAACCATCCATCATCATCAGATGTCAAAATTACAGGTTTCAAAGTGACAGGTTTAAAAATGTCAAAGTGAAGTGAAACCACGGGGTGAAGCTAGTATACCATAATAGAGTTTAGTAATATTCCTAATTCAAAACTTTAATATGTATTCGCTCTTAGGTAATACTTAGGCAGACTGGGTTTCTAGTTTTTAGGGGCGCTGAGGGCGTCGCATCAGCTGTAGCTTTACCCAGGTGTGTTCAAGGCAAGAGTGAATAATGAAAGTGAAAGTGAGTGAGTGTGATAGTGAATCAATAGATATCTACTAGGCAAGCGTGCTACACCTTCAACCACATCATCGCTCTCCATCAGGTGAGATCGTGGTCAAACGATTGCACATCAGAAATTTTAAAAAACCCCTCCTGGCTAAAGAAAATACCGTATCGACCGACGCCACTTGCACTAACTTTCGCAAGGCGGAGACAGTAATGTAGTTTGAGGTGCTGCGGGAAATGACCCGATTCAATACGCGAATTTCTTTATCATTTGGCTGTGTGGCTAAATGATAAACAAGCGAAACAGACAAGTTTGCATAGGACCCGGCTATAGCAGCTAACTGCCGTTTAAACAGCTGCGCAACGAGGATAATGGTGATGGAGAAGTAGGAAAATAGGTGGTTAAGAGAATACTTTAACTTTGTACCTCCTTGTTTGACCCTTTAAGGGTATTTAGTACTATTATTTATTCTGTGATAAAGGGCTAGCTTGGTGTTATATAATTCTTGAATAAACATACAACTTATAAATAGATTTGCTAACAAACATAGATATTGACCCAATTTTGATGAAATGTATATAGCAGCACACGCAATTAAAATCAGAATCATCCAAATCGGTTCAGAAATAGCATATTGAGATAATAATCAACTCAAAAAACATAACTAGTCGAATTGAAACTCCTCAACGCCTCCTTCATAAATACAACATGTACATAGAATATTATAAGTACAGAGAGGAAGATACGGCACGCTTTAATATCACGTAAACAAAAAGCGGACGAAATAAATATAACTACACGTAAGGCAAACACATCAACACAGCAACATCTCCACTATCGTGCTACATGTGCATCAACAACAAAAATAGAGAGACATACTTACGCAGACTGTAAGGTAAATGAGAATAAAAATATACAATGCGAGCATGTGCTAACAAACGCCTGTGCGTTGCACCTAATTTATACGCCCAAGCCCGACGAGCTAGTACATCTTCCCACTTTTTATGAGATCAATGTCTAGGGCGCAATTGTATTGTCCAGAAATAACACTAGATAAAATACATAAGTTTAATTGAAAATATAACTTTTCGTAAATTCTGAAAACATCCGGTAGGTATGTCGTTTGATGAAAAAGAGAAATAGGCACACGTCCGCGTCGGCCTGTTTCCCGTATGTCTGTTGGACGCCTATTCAACTGTTGAAACCCCGTGATGTAGTCAGAAATAGGATTTTTCTTTGTGTGAATATGTAATGTAGTTAAATATTTGACTTATCGTCAATTCTGTTTTCTCAATGAAAATTGAAAACAAATGTCGAAGTGAAAAACAAGCAGATGAGTGCTGATACTCATAGTTGTACTTACATTTATTCTGTGCTGATTAGTTCAATTCAATTTAGTTCATTTACAAATATGTAACATGTCGTAACTTCCATTGCGTTACATTAATTAAATCTAGCAATAAATATATTACCTATCTATCTTCGATTTGTCTATCTTTCTATGCTATCTATATCTATCTATATGTACGAGTATATCTATACTTACCTATAATAAAGCAGAAAGTAACAAAAAATCTGTACTAAAATAAGCAACTGAACAATATTTCTTCTCTGTTTTTTTTTTTTCACTGTTGGATATCTTAGATTTTAACTTAAAAGTTGGTGTACTCGATATCTCAATCCAGGTAGAAGATGCAGAGAAATCGCTCAAAATCTTTTTGACCAACTGAAGGAATTTTGTGGTCTAATTTTGAATATTGATATTTTAGGTCCTGGAATAACACATAGGGTACTTTAGGTACAAAGAATCGAATAGAATCGAATAGAACCAAATAGAATCTAATAGAATCGAATAGAATCGAATAGAATCGAATAGAATCGAATAGAATCGAATAGAATCGAATAGAATCGAATAGAATCGAATAGAATCGAATAGAATCGAATAGAATCGAATAGAATCGAATAGAATCGAATAGAATCGAATAGAATCGAATAGAATCGAATAGAATCGAATAGAATCGAATAGAATCGAATAGAATCGAATAGAATCGAATAGAATCGAATAGAATCGAATAGAATCGAATAGAATCGAATAGAATCGAATAGAATCGAATAGAATCGAATAGAATCGAATAGAATCGAATAGAATCGAATAGAATCGAATAGAATCGAATAGAATCGAATATAATCGAATAGAATCGAATAGAATCGAATAGAATCGAATAGAATCGAATAGAATCGAATAGAATCGAATAGAATCGAATAGAATCGAATAGAATCGAATAGAATCGAATAGAATCGAATAGAATCGAATAGAATCGAATAGAATCGAATAGAATCGAATAGAATCGAATAGAATCGAATAGAATCGAATAGAATCGAATAGAATCGAATAGAATCGAATAGAATCGAATAGAATCGAATAGAATCGAATAGAATCGAATAGAATCGAATAGAATCGAATAGAATCGAATAGAATCGAATAGAATCGAATAGAATCGAATAGAATCGAATAGAATCGAATAGAATCGAATAGAATCGAATAGAATAGAATCGAATAGAATCGAATAGAATCGAATAGAATCGAATAGAATCGAATAGAATCGAATAGAATCGAATAGAATCGAATAGAATCGAATAGAATCGAATAGAATCGAATAGAATCGAATAGAATCGAATAGAATCGAATAGAATCGAATAGAATCGAATAGAATCGAATAGAATCGAATAGAATCGAATAGAATCGAATAGAATCGAATAGAATCGAATAGAATCGAATAGAATCGAATACATTGCGTATTCGATTGAATAGAATCGAATAGAATCGAATAGAATCGAATAGAATCGAATAGAATCGAATAGAGTCGAATAGAGTCGAATAGAGTCGAATAGAGTCGAATAGAATCTAATAGAATCGAATAGAATCGAATGGAATCGAATAGAATCGAATAGAATCGAATAGAATCGAAAAGAATCGAATAGAATCGAATGGATCGAATGGAATCGAATAGAATCGATCATAATTTATTAGAATCGAATAGAGTCGAGTAGAGTCGAGAAGGGGAGAGTAGAATTAAATAGAATTGATTAGAGTTGAATATAGTTGAATATAGTCGAATAGAGTCAAATATAGTCTAGTAGACCCGAAGTATAAATAAGTATTAATGTATTTTTAGTGCACTGGCGGTATAGAAAATTATTGATTAGGTAGCATAATGCAATGATAGAAAGGTTCTAATTTTAAAAACTCTTTCGGAATAACTATTTGATAGCTGACTGAACGTATTTTTAACCCCCGAACAAAGACCCCACCCTAAACTTATAACACCCGTCGGTGTTATAAGTTTAGGGTGTGTATCACTATGTGTGTGTTTGTGTGTGTGTGTGTGTGTGTGTGTGTGTGTGTGTGTGTCTGTCTGTGGCATCGTAGAATGGACCAATTTTTGATGCAGTTTTTTCTGTTTGAAAGCTGATGTGATCGAGATGGTTCTTAGATATATGGGGAGGGGGAGCGACGAGGGGGATGTGAGAAAAGGGGGGGGGAAATCGTAGCTTCCAAACGAATGGACCGATTTAGCTGTGGTTTTTCATGTTTGAAAGCTGGGGTAAATGAGATGGATCATAGCTATACTGGGGGGATGGAGGGATCGTAGTTTTCGAACGAATGGACCGATTGAGCTGCAGTTTTTATGTTAGAAAGGTGAGGTAAACGAGATGGTTCTTAGCTATAATGGGGAAGAGGATGAGGAGGGGGAGGGGTGTGGAATAGGGGGGGGGGGAGAGGATTGTAGCACCCAAACGAATGGACAGATTTTGATGAGGTTTTTTATGTTTGAAAACTAATCGAAATGCTTCTTTGCTGTAAGGGGAAGGGGCGGAGTTGAGAAAAGCGGGGTGAGAATCGTATCTTTCAACGTATGGACCAATTTAGCTGCGGTTTTTAATGTTTCAAAGCTGAGATAAACAAGATTGTTCTTAGCTATAATGGGGGGAGGTGGGAATGGGGGTGACGATCGTAGCTCCCAAACGGATGGAACGATTTTTATGTTTGTAACTGATATGATCGAGATGCTCCTTAGCTATAATGGGGGGTAGGGTGTCGGGGATTAGTACATTTTTAATTTGTGCGTGTAATCTAATTTCGTAGGTATATTAGTATTGTAGGTCCAGAAATGATAAGGCGCGGGCACAGCTAGTACAAAACACAAGGTTGTTATGTACAAAATATTTAGCGCAGTTAGAGTCACATGTTTAAAAGATGTTGTAGTTCTAGGGGACTATAAAAGAAGAATGTTTTTGTAGTTGAATCTGTCAAACGTGGGAAATAAAATACGCCATTAAATTTCACCGCGGCCTTGTCTGTGATCGTTGCTCTCTTTGTTGGACTTACCGATATTCCCGAATAATTTACAGAATGCCATATGGCTTGAAAACTATTATGAAAATAGCAAGCATCGGAAACTTTTATTTCCGTATATTTTTTTTGTAAGCATGCAAAGATTTTCAAAGACGATAAAAGAGAAAATATTGTACTTAGTTTATTTACGCCACGATAGATATAGATAGATAAATTACTTAGATAAGTGAAGTAACTCCGACCGTGTGGTGATTATGGCACAATCCATGGGGGACATATGGGGGACCATGTGCAGCAGTGGACTTGTTCGGGCTGATGTGCTGTGATGTGATGTAACGTGAAGTAACTACAAATAGCTTACCATGAGAGTTTTCTATTTCTTTATAACTGACATAAAAAAAAAGATTCTCAACTTGATGTGTATGTATGTAATATTGTCAAAAATGCTTAATACGACTATTCATATATGTTAGTCTATATGAGTATCTGAACATATACACAAAATTTCGCGTATTTATGAATGTATGTATGTATGTATTTTTGTCCACGTATTTCTCGGACACTACAAGTCTGATTGCAATAATTCTTTTTTTTTATAGTTTTAATGTCTTTCATCTTAGGAAATAGTTCAAGTTTCATTAAAGTCGGTTCAATAGTTTATAGATATGGACTGTTAACTGTCTCCAGTAGAGCTTTTTTCTAAAAGGAATAAGTAGGTACTTCATTTTCTTAGACTTACTTTAACGAAACTAAAAAGTAAGAAATAAAAATTTATTTTAGTAAATAACGACTTCTAATCGAAAAAATAATTAAAAAAAAACGAGGTCTTTGCTAGGTAAGTACCTACTTAGTTACTTTAGTCGGTTTGGGCGGACCACGGATCTCAAAAAGAATGAATTATTTCTTTCGTTAAAGTTTTATACGATTTGAAGTCGTTTTTAATTAGTTCTTTTACATTAGTTTAATCTAAGTAATGTTTATTTAGATAAAATAGTTATGTCACCTATCATTAGTTTTACTAACTGGTTGGCGGAAGCAAGCTACATATTTTCTCTTTTGTCCTTTTTTATATGAATTTCCACAAAATAAATTAATTACGCCTGAGTCTAGAAGTAGGTACTATTTTAAAAGCTTTCATTTTGCAGAATTCTTCATTGGTAAATTATATATTTTTTATACATCCCTTAGAAACAATATCGGAAGTGCAAGGGTAGACTTATAACTGAAAATAATCTCTTCCAGTCAACCTTTAGAAGGAGAGAGATGCCCAAAATAGTGATAACAGAGAATGTCAGTACCAGCATTTGTGTGACATATCTCTGTCTCTTCTATTTTTGCCTGAATTTCAGCCAAGAACTTAATAATCTAAATAACGATTAGTTAAATATAATACATATAAATAAATAACAGCTGATCGATAAATTTAATCCAATTTATTGAAAATCGACGATTCGTAGCGGATGTTATGCTGGCCGGCCGCCAACGTTGAAATCGCACAATACCTGAATTATTGCGTAAAGTACTCTAGCAACAGGAGTCCCATTCATGAGCAGACATTTGACAGACCACGTGTGTGATTAGAACACATAAATGTATCTTCAAGGCAGACATGGAACTTCTAATCTTAATCTTTAGAAGCTAAGATAATATACTTATAAATAAATAATAGCTCATCGATAAATTTAATCTAATTTATTGAAAATCGATGATTCGTAGCGGATGTTATGCTGGCCTGCCGCCAACGTTGAAATCGCACAATACCTGAATTATTGCGTAAAGTACTCTAGCAACAGAAGTCCCAATCATGAGCAGACATTGACAGACCACGTGTGTGATTAGAACACATAAATATATCTTCAAAGCAGACATGGACCTTCTAATCTTAATCTTTAGACGCTAAGATAAATTTTAGAATATAATTAAATTTATTTTATTTTATTTTAGAAATTTTTAATTTTAGATAACTATGCCTGGGTACTTGTACTATTATTTATTCTGTGGCCTGGGCAGGCTAGCTACTATACCATAATAATCATATCGATGCAGAGTTGCAAGCATATCGATGTTTTATGAATGCATTTCTGCAAGCTTTTAATAAATTACCGATTTATTTAACCCAAGACCATTTAATCATTGATCGACACTCTATGGCAATGTGCGATGGAGCATTTTATTTTCTTCCATTATGCACGAAACCCTCACACATTTTTCATGCGTTAACTGAATCTATTTCCTGGTAGTAGCACAGAATAAATAATAGTACAAGTAGTACATAGTTATTAACCTGCCTGGGTTAATATCTACTACCAGTCTTCAAATTACGAGTGAATGGTTTACTTTTAAAGTCAAGTCTTCTGTTATCCATACCACAGCACCTCATGACAAAATATGTATTCAATCAGTGCGTCCTACCAATCATGACAAAAGTCTTCAATCAGTACGTCCTACCAGTCATGACCTATACGGAGCCGAAACGTGGACACTAACGTTCATAGCACTAGTCGAGCTATGGAGAGAGCTATGCCTGGAGTTTATCTGAAGGACAAGATTCGTATGCCGCGTTCCACATAAAAATGCTATACCATTTGTGTTAATGAGTGACTAGCGCTCAATCAGCGTTTCTCTTACGAAAAACCAGCAATTTTAGCACGGTTGACATCTACAAGTGAAACGTGTTGCTGCTAAAAGAAATGTCACTTCCCACCATTTCCTCATCCCAAGTAATTTAAAACTAGGAAATGTAAAGAATTATCGAAAAACTTACACTTATACCGCAAAACCAAGCAAGATAATGTTTTTTTTATTTAAAATTACATGCTCTACCGCTAAATTTTGACACTTTGTCAAAAACTAAAATTTCGAACCCACAAAACAACATGGGTCTGACGATGCTAGTTTTCGAAGTTAGAAATGTTAACATTTTGCATTGTGGAACGTTTGACGTTTGTTATTTGTGCTAGCATCGGAGGGCTTGTGGAACGACATTGGGGCTAAAAAAGTTAACATTGCTAGCATTTTGCTTTAAGTGGAACGCGCCTGTAATGAAGTGATCCGGCAGAGAACCAAGGTCACCGACATAGCTCTAAGGATAAGCAAGCTAAAGTGGCAGTGGGCTGGTCTCATTTCCCAAAGAACCGAAAACCGTTGGAGTAAACGAGTTCTCGAGGGAATACCACGTTTAGGCAAACGTAGCGTTAGACGACAGGTGTGGTCAGGTAGTGACGAACTATGAAAACAGGAGAAGAGCTAAAGACCGAACTGATTGACGTGCATTGGGAGAGCAGTGGACAAGTATATGCTGATGATACCGATGATGATGATGATGATGATGAGGTTACTTTTATCATAGCCTATGTACTCTCGACACTTTATCATCACTTAACATCAGGTGAGATCATTATCTCCAAACAACGCAACAAACGCAAAGGCAACTTATTATTGAGTACAACTTATGAGTGAGTCTTGTCTGGATGTATGTTCCCCGAGCAAGCTTCAATGGTTCAACTGTTGCCTGCTTTATACATATTGGGTTTCTACATTTTATCCCGGAAAAATGTAGCTTCCGGTGGAAAACGGGTAGGTACCTAAATTGCGTGCTAAGCCGGATACCTAGTTTGATTAGATCATAAACGTAACTCAAACCTATCTTTAGATTGGAATGCACACACCAAATATCTCCTCTCAAAAGAGATATCAAACGATCAAAGCGAGACATTTATAACCATTTAAATGCCTCTAAAAATACCTTCCATAGTTCCTACATGAATCCAACTTACTCCATTTCGAGTGTATAAAAAACGCTGGCAGTAGGCCAACAATGCCGCAAATGTGTGAATGGACGGCAATACAGAGAACAATGGAGGAAATTCCACGTTTACGCATAAGTCAAGCCATAGAATAAGTACTAGGTGGTCACCTCGTGACACATATGGTTGGTGCACCTGAATTCTTTGGCAGGACATGTATAGCATTCCGAGAATAATATTTTCATTGTTTTCTTGACCTATCTTTACTAGTTGATTACCGTAAAGGAAACTTTTATTGGTATGCAATTGTCCGATCTATCCATAATCTTACTAGTAAGATTATTGGGAATTTCCTTCCCAGTAGACTTACTGGTAAGACCAGTGAGAATGTAGACACTGGTAAGACCAGTAGTACACAATGTCAAATTTGTTGTTTTTAATTTAAAATTCAACAATCGATAAGCTCAAAGTATTAACTCGTTGTGTTTGTAAAGGTGAAGCATAAAAACTAAAGGCGATACCTTAACCAACGATTATAACTAAAACACTGAAAATAAAGACGTCTCCTATTGTTAAATCAAATCTAAGATCATTTCTCCATGAAAAAAAGCTCAGCTGAAAATGAGAAATGATTTTCCATTATACTCTTGTCCTCGTGAATAGTAATGCCACTCATAGAAGTACTGATTATAGAATAACGATATTCTACCAGTTTTTTATTTTTTTATTTTTTTTATTACTGACTAGGCAATCGTTTGACCACGATCTCACCGGATGGAAAGCGATGATGTGGTCGAAGGTGTAGCACGCTTGCCTAGTAGATACCTATTCACTCTTGACTTGAACACACCGGAGTTATAATTTACCGGAAACACTGACGAGGGCAGGGCATTCCACTCCTTTGCAGTTCTTATAATAAATGAAGAAACGTAACGCTTCGTTCTTGTGCGAGGTATTTCAACCATGAAAGGGTGGCGCTTTGCTGATCGTCTAGTCGTACGGTGATAGAAAGGTGATGGGGGAATCAGGTTGTGCAGTTCTTGTGCACACTCTCCATAGTGCAATCTGTAGAATACCGCCAGGCTTGCTACCTCACGTCGATGCGTCAGACTTTGAAGCTTACTCTATACCAGAGTGTCATCCCCAATGAGCCTGATAGCACGTCTCTCAGTTGAATCTAAAGACTCGAGCTGATACTTGGCAGAACCGTCCCAGAGGTGGCAGCAGTACTCCATATAAGATCGGACCTGTGCTTGATAAAGATTCAAAAGCTGTCCCGGTGTGAAGTAACGCCTAACCTTAGACAAAATACCAAGTTTTTTTTTGCACCTTGGCTTTGGATTCAATATAAGACCCAACATTCAGGTTTGATATGAGTTCGACACCCAAAAGCTGCAAATGGTCGCCTATTGGTATTGTTACACTTTTGAAAGACGGAGATCGGTGTAGATGTACCTAATTTTAATGTTTACAGAATATTATAATTCATATTGGTAAATGGGAAGGACCTGGCTCTTAAGACTACTCACCCGTTTTAAGAGTCAGAGACTCATTATAATTGTACAATATCAAATTTTTGTACCAATAAACATTTTTTGTATTTTTTATTTGTATTACATTAATACAATATTACAATTAGCCAGGAAGAGAAGAGATAGATAGAGAGAGAGAGAGAGAGAGAGAGAGAGAGAGAGAGAGAGAAATTATGTACTTATACTCCAGATCAGTTATTCCTTAACTCAGCCACCAGACCGTTCGAGTGGATGATCCTGACCACCATATTTGCCAACTGCATCGCGCTGGCGGTCTACACACCCTACCCTTTCAGCGACTCCAACTACACCAACTGGGTTCTTGTAAGTACATTTAATATTTTTGATGACAAGGTCGATCTTATGGTAAGCGCCGCTCCTGCCAACTTAAAATGGGCAGTTATACCTATAAAACTTTTAACTTCAAATTCCTGCACTGGTCAAGATACTGCATCGTAATTTCGCAACCTACATCAGAGCGTTTTAAACTGAATCATAGTGTTAGCACACATCACCCTGACAGATCATCGATCACGATTAGTACAACATCGGAGTAACCAGTAATCAGAACGGAGTCTCACAGAAAATTAATATCTTCATCATCATCACGTATTAAGTTCACAGTAATGCGTGAGTACCATCTGCTGAAATCTTTTAAAACCATCTAATTACTGGACATTTGGCTGATCTTTGAACCAGCTATCCTGACTCTGTTGGGTGGCTCCAAATGACAAACTCTCCATACTCCAAATACTCCAGCCCAGTGAGGTTTCCCATCAGTAGTATGTCAATGCGGGTTAAAGAATATGAGATGACGTTATTTTTCTGGTCGTGATGAAATATAGGTATAGATAACTTCCAAAATAATTGGGTATTCAGAGTGCCACTCTAGGACTAGAACATGGTATCTACTTAAGATAACCAATAGTAAAACATTACTCGGTGTGTCTCCATCGACACTAAATATTCGGAATGCTTACCAATGATGAAAATTATATACAGCTTATCCTAGAGTAAGCACTAATTAGATTGAAAGATCGGTTTTTGAAACTATGCAATGTCAAATAAGTACGTGACACATTACCAAGGTCTTGTCAATGATGAAATTATTTTGTCTCCCAGGAGAAGATCGAGTACGTGTTCCTGGTGATCTTCACTGGCGAGTGTGTGATGAAGATCATCGCATACGGATTTGTGATGCACGCGGGCTCCTACCTCCGCAACGGGTGGAATCTGCTCGACTTCACCATCGTCGTTATCGGGTAAGCATTCAATAACAAAGAGTTTGGTTCCACAGTCGCTCAAGATACATAAGAACAGCAAAATATTGTTTGTTCTATTATCATCTGTTTTCAGGAATACAATTTAGCTTTGCGTGTTCAAGTGAAGAAGTACTGGAATTTCACTTTCCATCAGATGGAATTTCGGACATGATGTTTTTTTCATGATTTTTTCTCTTTAACCATTTTAATCAAGATATAAACAATTATTATATGTTTTTATTATACTAATTACAAATCCTACGAATGTTATTAGCCAGATGGTAGCACCATGCCTACCTAAAATCATATGCTACCATAGATCTAGTTAAAGGGAGAAGATGCAGCACGCTTTAATATCACGGAAGCAAAAACTGAACTAGGTACAACTACAGGCAAATACACTCACACAGCTACATTCCCGCCGTCGTGCTTCATGAACATCAACAACAAAGACCGAGAGACTACACACACTGTAGCTTGAATGAGAGTCACTTCTAACTCGTTTATAACACAAACGCCACTGAGATTGTGACTAAGACCACAGAAGGCCAATTGTGTAGGTTGCACCTAATTTATGCAGTCCACGCGCATGCTACTATTATTTTTTATTTTAATTCGAGGAACTCGTGCTACCAATAATCTTGCGCGGCACTGCGCTGCGTCGTCACTGAGACATTGGTGCCATATCTCTCATTTTCCGAATATGAATGTCCTCTGCTTTCTGTTTCTAGTATGGTGAGCACGGTGTTGTCAAGTATATTTAAAGATGCGTTCGACGTGAAAGCGCTGCGAGCCTTCAGGGTGCTGAGACCACTGAGACTCGTGTCGGGTGTTCCTAGTAAGTATTACTTTTTCGTGTAACTATCTCTTAGGTTCCTGGCTGCCAGACAAACCAGTGTGAGAGCTGCTATAGACAACTAGGAAACCAGAAATTAAAGACATCCTCAAATTGTTTAAGCAAAATTTTAGCCCGTAATATCATGAAGAACAAGAAAGATCTCGAAAGACTTCACTTTTTCTTCATTAGGGCGCATCCATTATTTAAGTGAGGCGTTTAGGGAGGGTGGAGGGGGTAGAGCCGAATCTCACCCAATCTCACGTGGAGGAGAGGAGGAGTCTCGGCAAATATCACGTATTCTTTTAAAATAAAGTTCGGTATGCAACCGTCAAAGGTTTAGAGAGGGTACCTAAATCAGAGCGAGGTTGAAGGAGCAATGATTTTGCTGAAAGCCACATGAGTTGGTTCCAGTAGTCACTCTTGTGACCACACATGAGTCCCTGTGAACTGAATTATAATGAATATTCTTTTAAGAACTTTAGTTTATATTTAAGTACTTTATTGTTCGACTAGCTGTGCCCGCAGTTTTGCCCGCGTAGTCATTTCTCTAGGTTAAAAGTAACCTATGTGTTATTCCAGGACCAAATGTACATATAAAATACAAAATATCAAGTTTAGTTCAGCCGTTCGGATAGTTTTTATCCATTGCTGGCCTTTTAGTATTCTATTCATCGCATTGAAATACCAAGCACACCAGTTTTTAAGCCAAACCCTAACTATCCAACAGTGAAAACTGCATCGCAATAGGTCCAGTAGTTTTTACGTGATGCGCGAACTGACAAACAAACAGGAAGGCACGATTTAAAATAAATGTTACATTGTTGTTTAGTAGCTTATTACCCTTCGAACAAAAACACGGGTATTATAAGTTAAGGGTGTGTGTGTGTGTGTGTGTCTGTGTGTCTGTTTGAGTGAGATGGTGTGTTTGTGTGTGTTAGTGTGTGTGTGTGTGTGGTGGCATCGTAGCTGGTTTTTAGATATATGGGGAGGGGGAGGGGGAGGTGAGAAAAGGGGAAAAATCGTAGCTTCCCAACAAATGGACCGATTTTGATGAGGTTTTTTTATGTTTGAAAACTGATGTGATCGAGATGGTTCTTAGCTAAATATATAGGGGGGAGTTGAGAAAACGGGGGGGGAGTTGAGAAAACGGGGGGGAGTTGAGAAAACGGGGGGGGAGTTGAGAAAACGGGGGGTGAGAATCGTATCTTTCAAACGAATGGACCAATTTAGCTGCGGTTTTTTATAATTGAAAGTCGAGATAAACAAGATTGTTCCTAGCTATAATGGGGGGGGGGGGGGGGGAGGGGAAATGGGGGTGAGGATCGTAGATTTTTATTTATGAAAACTGATGTGATCGGGATGCTTCTTAACTATAATGGAGGGTGGGAAGTCTGGGATTATATTTTTTTTTTTAATTTGCGCTTGTTTAAGTATCTTCATTGTACAGACTTTTTGTTACTTACTGCTTTATTATAAGTACTAGTTGTACCCGCGGCTTCGCACGCATGGTCATTTCTCCAGATAAAAAGCGCTCTATGTACTATTGCAAGACCTAAAATACCAATATACCAACATTTGATCACCATTCCTTCAGCCGTCAAAAAGCTGAAGGAATGGTGGTTTATCGATTTCTCAGCTTCTACTCATCGAATTGAGATATTAAGTACACCAGTTTTTAATACAAACCCGAAGCTATCCACCAGTGAAAACCGCATCGCAATCGGTTCAGTAGCTTTTACGTGATGCGCGATCAAACATACAGACAAACAGAAGACACGAATTTTAAAAATATTATATTCTTATTTGAGCTTATTTGTAGCTTATTTGAGGTACCCTAGACCTTTTTTTATAAATTATCTTCTTTGTACAGACTGTTTCGTTTTTATAGCTTTATTAGAAGTATACATAGATTTTCTCACTATTTACTACTTTCTTAGGAGTATTAAATAAATCCACAAAGATAACCTATTTATTAATTACACTCAAAATACACATTTTGAAAAATCTCACTTGCGATCAGGGGGATGAGGAAGGGGGTCGAGCCAAATCTTACGACATCTCACCAAGGAGGGAGGAGGTGTCGAAAAATCGCCAAAATCGCTCCACGTAATTAATGGATGCCCCCTTATTGATAATACTTAATTAGTCCCAAGGACTAACAATTTATTTAGTTATTAATACAGGAAGGTGGGTGGGAATTCCAGTTTCCCAATTTGTCCACCCAGGATATGATTTGATACAACTTAAACAACCTCTTTAATTTTTCTTCCCTAGGTCTTCAGATAGTGTTAAACTCCATCCTCAAAGCCATGGTGCCGCTGCTCCACATCGCGCTCCTGGTCATCTTCGTCATCATCATCTACGCCATCATCGGCCTCGAGCTGTTCTCCGGGAAGATGCATAAAAGCTGCTATAATAGGTTTACAGGTATACCCGATAAATTTAAGCCCTTTAGTTTAATTCTAATCATTCCATCAAAGAAATAGATAATAAATAATATGCAATTTCAAAATATGTACTTATTTATGACTAGCTGTACCCGCGGCTTCGCACGCGTGTTCTTTTCTTTACGTTCAAAGTACCGTAATGTGCTATTCCAGGGCCAATATTCCAACATTTGAACAAAATTTCTTCAGCCGTCAGAAATAATACTTTATCAATTGCTCGGCTTCTAACTCACCGGATTGAGATACCAATTACACCTGATTTACTTTATCAATTGCTCGGCTTCTAACTCACTGGATTGTGATACCAATTACACCAGATTTAAATCAAACCCTAAGCTATCTAACAATGAAAACCGCATTGCAGTTGGTCCTGTAGTTTTTACGTGATGCGTGAACAAACAAACATACAGACAAACAGAAAGAAAGATATGATTAATAAAAAAAAATTGCTCAATACCTTTTTAAGCACCCAAGAGCATTTTTTTCATTAGAATTAATTTATTAGTTTGGGTTTGATGCGCGGTCGAGATACGGACAAACAGACAGACAAAATTAAAAGAAATATCGAATATATAGAACCAACCAAAAAATATTTTTTATTACTTAAATATTAACATAAATATGGGCCCATATCCCGCAGAAACCCTTTACTTTTTCGGGATAAAACGTGTCCTCAATTTTAACCCATCATATAACTTAAGACAGTGCCAAGTTGCATCAAAACCCGTCCATTACTTTCAGCGTGGTACGTGTTATTTTAAATAAATTTCAACCCCTAAATAATAACCCATAAATGTTTCGATATGTAAAGTCCTACCTCGTAGTACGAACTCAAATCATGCCAAGTTTCTTTTGAATTCATTCTGTAGTTCCGGCGGCGTGATGCGCGGCTGAGATACAGACTGACAGACATACAGACAAAAATGAAAAAAGATACGGTTTAGGCTTCATAATCGAATATAGAGAAACTTCCAAAAAAAACACTGTATCTTTAATGTACAGAATTTAGACCCATATCCCACAGAAACCCTATATTTTTTCGGGAAAAAATGTATCCATAATTTTCACCTATCTTATAAACTATGTCTGTGCGAAGTTGCATCAACATCCGTCAAATAGTTTCAGCGTGCTAAGTGTTCTTTTAAATAACTTTTCCACCCCTATCCTGCAGGAACACTTATTTTTTTCGGGATGAAAAGTATCCAATGTCCTACCTCGAAGAATGAATTCAAATCATACCAAATTTCATTTGAATTCATTAAGTATTTTCGACGTGGTGCGCTGCCAAGGTACAGACGTACAGATGGACAGACAGACAAAAATTAAAAAACACAGTGTTGGCTTTAGTATTGAATATGGAACGGCCTCCAAAAAAAATTACATAATATCTTCAATTTACAGAATTTTGGACATTATCCCGAAGGAACACTTTATTTTTCGGGATAAAAAGTATCCTCCATTTTTACCCATTATATAAACTATGACTGTGCTAAGTTTCAACAAAATCTGTCAAGTAGTTTCAGCGTGATACGTGTTCTTTTAAATAACTTTCAACGCCTATCCTGCAGGAACCCATTAATTTTTCGGGATGAAAAGTATCCTATGCCCTACCTCAAAGTATGAACTCAAATCATACCAAATTTCATTTGAATTCATTGAGTATTTTCGGCGTGATGCACTTCCAAGGTACAGACAGACAGACGGACAGAAAGACAAAAATTAAAAAAAACTACAGTTTTGGCTTAAGTAAGGAATATAGATCGGCCCCCAAAAAAAATTTACAAAATATCTTTAATTTACAGGATTTGGGACATTATCCCGCAGGAACTCTTTATTTTTTCGGGATAAAAAGTATCCTTAATTTTAACCCATCATATAAACTATGACAAGCTGCATCAAAATCCGTTCAGTAGTTTCAGAGTAGTAAGAGTTTTTTGAAATAACTTTCTACCCCAATCCTGCGGGAACCCTCTCATTTTTCGGGATGAAAAGTAGCCTATGTCCTACCTCGTAGTATGAACTGAGACAAAAATGAAAAAAAATACAGTTTTGGCTTCAGTATCGAATATAGAGAAAAGACTAAAAAAAAAAACAAGATTTCTTTAATGTATATATGAGTTAGTAGTCAGTTTTATTATAAGTATATATATAAATATACTTATAATAAAACTGTAACGGGTCCAATTCTGTACATTAAAGATATCATGTTTTTTTTTTTTTAAGCGCGTTAATGCTAAAATCTATATATATTTTAGCATTAACGCGTTTAGCGAGAACATATCTAATCATTTTTCTAAAGGGAATTGTTTACCATCCCCGTCAAATAGATTTAGAAGCTGCGAAAATTGTTTCGTAGCGTTGTAATTGTCACGGTGGCTGAACTGGTAGAAGCATGTACTGCTCAGAGGCATGGATTATGCGGGTTCAAGTCCCGTCTGCATAGACAACTGCATTATTACTCACTACAGTCAGTGACTAAAATGTTCTTTTTAAAATAAAATGTCGAAAAAATTTGTGGTTGTGTTATTACCCCCGAACTCCAAAAACAGGAGTGTTATAAGTTTAGGGTATATGGGGTGGTGTATGTATCACTGTATCTGTGTCTCTGTCTGTGGCATCGAAGATTCCAAACGACAGGACCGATTTAGATGAGTTTTTTTCTGTTTGAAAGCTGATGTGGCAACTTGTGCTTGTTTTTTCTTTGTTTTTCAAATTATTTTGTTTAAAACCTTTTTGCATATCGTATTGCAACTTGGAAAACTTGCAAGTATCCATAATAACGAAGTGGCTTGGTGATCAATATGTCAGAAGCGATAAGTTGAAACATCGATAATGGGTCTGATGGACAGTTATAGTCGAAACTGGATGAGATAAAAAAAACCTTTCTTTTTGTATCAAGGGACAAACCTTAGCTAGCATCAGACAAAAAGTTAGCAGTCCTTCTGTTCCGCAGACCAGATCATGGAAAGCGCCCACCCTTGCGACGTCGACAACGGGTACAACTGCTCGGCCCTCGGTGACGAGTTCGAGTGCCGCGACGGATGGGACGGGCCCAACTTCGGCATCACCAACTTTGACAACTTCGGGCTGTCAATGTTGACCGTCTTCCAGTGCATCACACTTGAGGGCTGGACTGATGTTATGTACCATGTGAGTATTTTTGGATCTAAAAGTGACTGGAACGGCTTAGGAGATAAAGGTTCTAATGTGGGAATCACCAATAATAATAACTTCGGACTGTCGCTGGTGCCCGTCTTCCAGTGCATCACGCTTGAGGGTTGGACCTCTTTTTCAGTCTGAACTTCTAAACCACTAACATTAACAACTCCAACTTGTCGGTAAATACATCTATACCTACACCATTAAAGCGTGCATTTATCTTTTTTTATACTATGTTTTTTCCAGATACAAGATGCAATGGGGAACAGCTGGGAGTGGATATATTTCGTGTCGATGGTGATATTAGGAGCGTTTTTCGTCATGAACCTCATTCTTGGTGTGTTGTCGGGGTGAGCAGATTATCATAATATTCGTTTCCATGACTTACTATGATAAACAACTATGTAGGTTTGTATAATATGCTTAGTATAGCGTGTCTTCTTCTTCAATTCCACTCTACCAGCGATCATCACTCTCAGTGATCACTCCTTCATCCATTGCATACCTACATATACTTTGGTACTCTTCCATTGTAACCATCATAATTAAATCAATATTGTTTTGCCCCAAAAATTAAGATTATTTATTAACAGAGGAGAAAATCGAATTGAATCCGTTCCAAAATTTAAGCTCATTCATTTATTGAACCAATGCATTACCATTCGCCATATTGTTGTTTATTAAAACTACACCAAGTTACCGTCAATAGTTACCGTCTATAGTTACCGTCAATTTTAGCGACCAAAATTACTTCCAGAGAGTTCTCCAAAGAGCGAGAAAAAGCGAAGAACAGAGGAGACTTCCAGAAGCTGCGTGAGAAGCAGCAGCTGGAAGAAGACCTGAAGGGCTACCTCGACTGGATCACGCAGGCGGAGTACCTGGAGCCTCTGGCAGACCAGCACGACCCGGTGGACCAGAAGCGGGACTATGGATTGGGTAATGGTAACAAGTTCCGCAGTGTAAAAGGGGTGAAAAACAAAAGACTTGTTTCTTTATTTTTTTTTACTTTATTGGCAATCATTTGACCGCGATCTCACCGATCGTAAGTGATGATGCGAATATTAAGTAATGGTGATGATGATGATTGATGTATCATGCTTGCTTAGAAGATAACTGTTCACTCTACAATTGCAGTTCTTTGTTTGTTTACTGTCTAGGCAATCGTTTGACCAACAATCTCACCTGATGAAATACGATGATGTGGTCAACCACAGGTGTTTGCCTAATTGACTAAGCACACGTGTACACACCTATTCACTGTAGACTTGAACACACCTATCGGGTATAATTTACCGGAAACATTTAACTCTTTTGCAGTTCTACCCAGTAACCCAGTTTATATTTGTCGGAAATTAAAGACGTAAGGTGTTTCATTGCTTGGCTGTTCACATAGTAAATGTAGAAGTAGTTCATCCTAATGCTTTCCCCCAATAAGACTGTAACAATATAACAAAGCGAGACAGTTCATCTGAAATAATGTTGCAGGTCAAACCAACAATGAGCATGACAGCACCGACCACCTGGGATTAGATGTCAGTGAAGTACAGAAGGTATCGATAGGAGTCATATGGAAAAAAGATTTGGAAAAAGTAAGTTATGTAATAGCTACCTACTTACCTAAAGCTCAAAGTCAATGACAATAATGGCTTACTAAACTTGTAGGAATTGACTAGTAGATGTGTTTTTGAGTGAAGATAAAATTTGTCAAAGAGATGTGGTATACTATAATCGGGTTAGAGGAGAGATAGCAGCTGGATGAAAGAGCAGAGGAGCGCCTAGATACTTATTATAAAATGGGATGATGATGATGAATTATATATTTTTTCTAATGCTATTTTAGAAAGTACTACAGTAAATGTCTGGGGTGTATCTAGCAATCTAGGCCTCCCACCTCGGCAGACCATTTACAACAGTAATATGGCGTGGGTAAAAGAATGAACATTCTTCTAAATCTATGCAACCCACTTTGGGTTGCATAGATTTAGAAGAATGTTCATTCTTTTTCATTCGAATTTTCCATAGTCCGGTAATTTTTTTCATCGATTCTCTATGGAGTAATAAGCAAGGGAATAACACATGGGATCGTCAGTTCAGAAGCATAATTCTCGAACAAAATGTATTCAATTTCCAGTTCCGATTTACCATCAATCTCATGAAAAACAACGTCAAACGTTGCTCGAAATGCGAATGTTATTGTAATGTCACTGAGAGTTGAGGTTATGGCGACTCCACACAATCTTCCAACCCTCTACTCCAACTGATCGTCCACCTTTAAAATAATTCGGTTGAGTTGGCCTGAAAAGGTGGTGGCAGTAAATCAACAACCAATTAAAGGAGTTTGAAAAAGTCGCCTGAACCGGCTTTCCACAGATCGAAGTTGGATGGTCGTGTGAATTTTTACGCGTCTCATTCAAAATGTATGCCACATTTACGATGTTATTGTTGGCATCCATCTTCGATAATACATGTTTTTGAATTTTCAATCGTCTGTAGGCTTGAATATAATAATTTAAGATGCTGATGAGATACAGCTCGGCCACATCTATCGATTCGAAGTTTGGCCAAACGTTTGGAAGGTTGGACGATAGTCTGGAGCCAACATAAATTGAATCAGACTCTCAATTTTTATTCAATTCACCATTCACGATTCGATTAACTTTCAGTTAATAATTGGTTCGAGTTGAGGTGCTACTTGCTTCCCCGCTCTGCTCTCGGCTTTTCCTTAAACGCAAAAAAGTCTCGAACGAATTCGAAAGTGTACATGTAAAGATCGAAATGTTCATCGATTTCCACTGTTCCAAGGTGAACCGTCGAATGAAACGCGGCTGCCGCCGCGCCGTCAAGTCACAGTCGTTCTACTGGCTTATCATCATCCTCGTCTTCCTCAACACTGTGGTGCTTGCGAGTGAACACTATCAGTAAGTTCTCTTCAACACTTCTATAGTTAATAAATAAATCATAGAGATATAAAGTAGTGATATAGTGAATCTACTGCAAGATTCCAATAAAGCTAAAAAACGTGATGTACCGTACGTTCTTTGCCAGTGGATCCTTTGCCTCATGCAAGAAAAAGCATCATAGAAACGACGTCTAGGCTCAGAACAAATAAATCGTAACGCGACGCGTAACGTGTCTACACGTTCATAGCGAATAAGGGCCCAGATTAGATCCTGTTATCTGAGGTCGTAGGCATATCGTCTCACACAGCACGTTCACGTTCTGTGATGAACTCTATTGCCTAGAAATAGAACTTGTACCGAAATTCAACTATTTACGAACGGACTAAATTGGGTTAGAAAAATAGCAAGAATTTGGGAGTGCGTCATAATTTAAATCTCATCTTAAAAGAATATAGATGTTTTAAAAATGAGCACTGAGGTGGACTGTTGATTGTTGAAACTCCATGGTAACAGAATTAACCAGTTAGATAGCCATCGCATACTCCAGTGGTGGGCTGGACGCATCTATTCTAAAATACACTATAATAAAGCCGTATAGAACAAAAATACTGTACAAAGAGAAGATAATTTTAAAAAAATGATCTCCAGTTGAGTGCTTAAAATGAACTACTTAACATGATACACCATTTTATTAAATCGTCTGTCTGTCTGAATGGATGTTTGTTCACGCATTATGTAAAACTAATGGACCGATTGAAATAAGGTTTCACTTTTGGATGTGCCTTAAAATCTGATGAACCTAGAATATGTATGCGATAAGAAGAAGCCGAGCTAAAAATATATTTGACAGCTGAACGAGTTTTGGTAAACTTCGGTATTTGGTACTTTTATCCGAGGAAAATGTCCACGCAGGCAAAGCCGCGGGCAGAACTAGTATAGGAATTGATTTAAGAAAAACTTCATCTTTATTTCCTGTTTCAGGCAGCCGAGCTGGTTGGATCGGTTCCAGGAGTACGGCAACGCGTTTTTTGTTGCACTATTTACTTTAGAGATGTTAGTCAAAATGTACAGTTTAGGTTTACAAGTAAGTGTTTGCGTCTTTCTGTCCTATTTCAAACTAACTTTAGCTAGCTGTTATTCACAATCATATGTGCATGATGATTAAAAAAATACCAGTAAGGGTCAAACATACTGAAAATGGTAACTGAAGAAGATGATGGTTTACCTATGTCGGCACAAATCTGCCTGGAATCTGGAAGACTGAGATGTCGTTAGTTTTGTGTGTGTCGTGAGAACTCTGAATTTGTACAAAACCAAATGAGGGTAGTTGGATAAAACGCTCGCCCTTCTCGTCGCTGACACCCGCTACTTCAGTCTTCTCGTGTCCACGATCAATGCACTTGATCGAAACGTCATGGTAAATTAAATAATGTTTTCATTACGATAAAGCCCCTTTCAAATAAATACTATAGAGAAGATGAAAATGAAAAAGCATGAAATAAAAAATATGTTTACTTCCGCGATATAAACTAGATAGATAAGTAATTGTAACCTAGTAACGGTCAGTAACCCTGATCCCGAAAAATAAAATGCACTCCATAGTTTTTCCTTCATGTTTTAATTATATGAATTTTCGGATAGTAATGCCCGAGTCTATCAACTACCTACAACGATAATAAATTAAAAAAGAACCTATTGCAGCCTAGCGTTTTACTAGTGCGACTTAGAATCCAACGATACCGGTTTCGGTCCTAGGCTCCGCACCAATGACTATTCTAAGCTATGTGCGATTTCACATCGCTCTGTGCTTCGGGCGGCACATTAAGGTGTTGGTCCCAGCTATTATAGATTAATAGCAGTCGTTAAACCATATCAGAGGCCTTCGAGCGGCCTTATAAACTCTAGCGCCAGAGACCAGCACTACCTCAAACGACAAACAAACAACGAAAATTAACGACAAGGGCAACTCATTACGCTCCAAAGAGTTTGGTATTTTCTTAGCCTCTTGGTAACAATTAACCCCTTATTGGTACATGCCGTGCAAAACAATACTAAAACACAGGTAAATGTTCACCAGGGTTACTTCGTGTCCCTATTTAACCGATTCGACTGCTTCGTGGTGATCGGTTCCATAAGTGAGATGGTGCTCACGAAGACAGAAGTGATGCCTCCGCTCGGCATCTCTGTGCTGCGCTGCGTCAGGCTGTTGAGGGTCTTCAAAGTTACCAAGTTAGTAAACTTGTCCCTTTTGAACTGTTCTGACCTACCGTATGGCAAAGGTCTCAAATTAGAACCTTGTGGAACCATTTTTTTACAAAAGTTAAATAAAAGTGTCCAATGTGTTATTCCAGGACCAAAAGTACGTATACATTAAAGTAAGTTTACATTTGATTTTGAAAACTAACTCGAGTGAAATTCATTTTAAAAATCTAAATAAAAGGACTAAAAACTCACGAAATAGAAGATCGGAAATACTCCGAACAGTTTCGGACTATTTTGAGTCCTTCATCTGGGAGCGTTATGCCGACAAGCCGCGGCTTTTATTTATATTTTTAAGTTTACATCATACTAAATTTCATCAAAATTTGTTCATCCGCCAAATAGGAGTTTGTCGAATACTCATTGCTTCAAGTAAATAACCAAATCCGTTTATTTGGTTATATGCTCGAAGTCTCATTGTACGAGTATTGAGTTCCAAAGTAAACCATTTTATGTCAAATCCTAAGCCTAATAGTCAATACCGTATTTCAAAAGGTGCAGTAGTTTTAACGTGATGCGAATACACAGACAGACAGAAATACTGGTTATGTATAAATGGATGTTAAGCAGATGGATTGCTAAATAAAAAGGCAGGGATAAGGAGCACTTTCAAAAATTACAAAAAAGTTAGATTTCGTCCTAACTACGTGGACCAATTAGACGAATACTAGATGCACCCCGTGGCTTTGCCCACGCGCAATACTTGCAGTCCCCTTAGGGACTGAATTTCAAACAAGCCCTCCATTGTGCACTCCTATGGTACTACTCAAGGAAATTTCCTCCAAAATTAACATTATAAACGGGATATTTACCATGCTGTATAATTTATATCTTTTGTTTTGAGTTTCCGATATTCTAAATATGAAAATATAAAAATCCCGTTTATAATGTTAATTTTACTGTTAGTGACCATGTCAGTTTCATCATCATCATCAGCCAATGCTGGACGTCGGCCTCTCCTAGTGAACGCCGTATATAGGTCCGGCTTAGGCTCTTCGTGGCCTGTCAGTCAGTCAGTCAGTCAGTCAGTCAGTCAGCCAGTCAGTCAGTCAGTCAGTCAGTCAGTCAGTCAGTCAGTCAGATTGAGATTTTATGGATTGGGTTTGAATTCTACTAAAATCAAACCCAATCCATAAAATCTCAATCTGACTGACCGTCCACCATTTTTCTTTGGCAAACCTGTGCCAAACCAGCCTGTATTTTCCTGTATTACTACTGTCCTATTTACTTAACTATGTGAACAAAATGTCGGCACCAGGTACTGGCACTCCCTTTCCAACCTGGTGGCGTCTCTCCTCAACTGGATCCAGTCCATCGCATCCCTCATCTACTTACTTAACTATGTAAACAAAACGTCGGCACCAGGCACTGGCGTTCCCTGTCCAACCTGGTGGCGTCTCTCCTCAACTGGATCCAGTCCATCGCATTCCTCATCTACTTACTTAACTATGTAAACAAAATGTCTTCACCAGGTACTGGCGCTCCCTGTCCAACCTGGTGGCGTCTCTCCTCAACTCGATCCAGTCCATCGCGTCGCTGCTGCTGCTGCTGTTCCTGTTTATCATGATCTTCGCGCTGCTCGGCATGCAGGTGTTCGGCGGGAAGTTCAACTACGACCCCGTGGAGGAAAAGGATCGGCACAACTTCGACTGCTTCTGGCAGGCGCTGTTGACGGTTTTCCAGGTAAACCTTTGTGTTTCAACTACCATATTTTTTCGATTTCATGTGTTTGTTTTTCAGGAATAAAAGTAGACTATATTGAAATGCATGGGGAACAACCGCAACCACAACTCCAACCGCATCGCAAACAGTCCAGTAGTTTTTACGTGATGCGTGAACAAACACACACACATACACAATTTAAAAAAACTTGTTCTGTAGATATTTTAAGTCTCCTAAGCCAAATAATTTTAAATTATGTTCTTTGTAGATTCTTGTTGTTAGATTATTTGCGACTTTTATAAGTACTAGCTGCGCCCCGCGGTTTTACCCGCATGAGGGATGATGATGATGATGATGATGATAATAATGATAATGATGAAAAGTTTCCTATGTGTTGTTCCAGAGTATAAGCTATCTCCATTCCAAATTTCATCAAAATCCGTTCAGCCGTTTGAGCGTGAAGAATTGATGATGATGAAAAGTATCCTATTTGTTATTCCAGAATATAAGCTAACTCCATTCCAAATTTACTCAAAAGCCGTTCAGCCATTTGAGTTTTAACAAACAAACACAAACATGCAATACATACGAACTTTTGCCTATATAATACATTTTCATACGCACGTCATAACTTCCAAAAAATACGCCAGTAAGCGTAATGCATACCAATATATAAAAGTGAAACGTTGTCTGTTTGTTTATTTGTTTGTTTTTTGGGGAGCTTTCACGCGATAACGGCTGGACGTATTTTGATGAAATTTGGAATGCAGATACCTTGGAATAAAACATAGGATATTTTTACTGTCCCGGAAAATTGCAAGTTTCCACGGGAAAACTGGGAAAATTTTGATCACTCGCTGTAAGAAGCGGTTGCCATGGAAACGAAATAACAAGTATGTCCAAATATACCAAGAGCGTAGGTGCTATACAAGTGCTATACCTACTTTTGCATTGGTTTTTAATATACTAGAAGAACATAGGATGTTTTTTCGCGATAAACAGTAGTCCGCACGGATCAAGTCGGGGGCGGGTAAGCTAGTTCAAAATAAAATCAAAAACATTGGCAGCAGTGTTTTTGACCATAGACAACTGCATTATTACTAGCCTACTTGACATACTTGTTATTATGTCGTTTCCATGTCAACGTCATTCCGTTCTTTGCTTTTGATACCTTGGGTTCGATTATTGCAATTTTCGTAGGGAACTTTAATTTTTTGAAAAATAAAGTACTTTCCATGTTTCTCGCTGATAATGTAGCTACATATTTATAGGTGAAAGAATTGTTAAAATCGGTTCAGTATATTTTGAGTTTATCCATTACAAACAAACAAACATACAAACAATCAAATCTTTCCTCTTTATAATATTAGTGTAGATAGATAGATATTGATATACCCAGGGCTGAAAGTACCTTTAAGGTACATACGATACTTACATCAAATTTCGTGCAGCCGTCAAATAGTTTTTAATCGATTGCGCCGCTTCTACTCATCGGATTAAAATACAAATTACACCAGATTTTAAGTCAAAACATAAACAGTCTAACAGTGAAAACTACATCGCAATCAATCCAGTTGTTTTTTACGTGATGCGCGAACAAACGGACAAACAGACACCATTTTAGTAGCAATTTTTTTTATTTTTTTTTAAATTATCTTTTTTGTATTTTATTGTAAATAGGCAAATAATAGCACTTTTACAAGTCAAAATTAACATATGAGATGTTAATTTGAACAAGGAGAAATACATAAAATATTATAAAAAGCTCAAATCAATAAAATTTTGGTAAACTAAGTACCTATGCTTTGAGTTTGATAAGAAACATTTCCTGTCATGTGCCGACAGAGTTGACTCTCACACTGGAAAAAGAAACCCATCTGAATTTTTGTTACTTACCTATTGCTTAATTATAATTTATAAGTATAGATAGATACATATAGATTGAAGAAGATACATAGATTGGTTGCTAATTCAAGGCAAAAAATCAGCCACAAAATGGTTACCTATTGCATCCGCGTCTTTTACGGCAGTATTTCAATGAATTAATTATTCATCTTTATTTTTATCTTATTTTTTTGCAGATACTAACAGGTGAAGATTGGAACGCAGTAATGTATGAAGGTATAAAGGCTTATGGCGGAGTAGGCTCCTTCGGGATCCTGGCTTGCATCTACTTCATCATCCTCTTCATCTGTGGTAACTGTATCCTTTAAAAAAAATAAGCCATAGTAAACTTCTCAGCTGCTACTTAGAGCACGAAACATTGCAATTCGACGTCGATTGTCGTAGTACTCCTAGTTCGTCTGAGGCGTGCTACGCTACTACTTCGACGATGTACGAGCTGAGCGCTAAGTCAATCGACGTTGATTGTCGTAGCGCTCGTAGATCGTCTGAAGCGTGCTACGCTACTACTTCGACGATGTACGAGCCGAGCGCTACGACAATCGACGGAAATTTTGCGAGTTGGCCTCCAGGCTTATTCTGTGCTTGTTCAGAGTTTGTCAGGTAAAGGACTCTGACATAGCTAAATAACTACTTTCAATAATTAGCAACCGGTACCGACGGCTTAACGTACTAAATACATCGATTTCGTAGCCTAAATCCTTAGCTCACAATCACAGATATCCTGCTGAATGTGTTCTTGGCCATCGCTGTAGACAACTTGGCCGATGCCGAATCGCTAACGAATATTGAAAAGGAGGAAGGGGTAAGTATCTATGTAGTAGCTAAATAGCTACTTATTTAATAGTTAGGTTGATTATTAACATCGATTTGACAGACCTTCGGTAGTCATTAGGAATGTTACATCATCCATTTTTTTTTAATGTCTAAGCAGTTACTAAAAGTTAATTTAAAAACATTTAAATTTAAATATTGCTTTTATGCAGTAACTAAATAGCCATGTCATGTCACAAGAACCAAACGTGTGTGCCAAATTTCAGCCCGATAGCTTCATTGGAAGTGGGTGAAATATTGATTGCAAAATTCCAGGACATACATACAAGTGAAGTTAATTAAAAGCTTTTAATGAAACAAACACAAAAAAAAACTTTAATTGGATTTACTAAAAAAAACTCCAGTACATACCTTTTTATATGGGACCACTCTGAAGACCTCTCTTTCAAATTTAAAAAAAACTTTGAAATCGGTCCTAATCCTGGGAAAGTTAGGTTTATACCTAACAAACATTTAAACAAAAAAACACTTAAAAAAATAGTAAAATAAACTGCTCCTTCTATAAGTTAGTTTAAAAAGATCATTTCTTAGCATAGAGATATATGTGCTTATTATATTTAATAGTCGGAATCATAAATAAAGTTTATAACTAAACATGAATCTGTTCTGTTACGGATGGGTTACCATGAGGCTACGACTGACCATAATTATCAATGTTGAATTCGAGCAGGCCCCTGACGAGAAGGAAGTGGCCAGCGCGTTAGCAGACGGTGGACAAGGGGACACCGATGACGAATACATCCACGACGATGATGCTTACCCTTCAGATATGTACGTAAAGCATGCATTTAACTCCTTAACTTAAATGCTAAACTACCTATACACAACTACATGCGAAACAACAAAGTCGCGTGGCGTCTTTCTGTGCAGAAACATGTAGAAACTGCTGAAGGCTAGTTTATTATATAGCTAAAGCGTAAGGCAAATTTCGCAAGCGCGTATGTTCTCAGGGTCCTTCCCTGAGAGTAATTTATACCAGAGAGTATATTTTATGTAGAGTAACTTTGCAACCCTAAAAACCCTGGGCTACTTCCGTGGTGCTCGAAATTCTGTCAATTGATTTAAGTTTTTTTTTTTTAAACTATACCTTAAGGAAGAGGTTTTCGGGTATCGTTACGCAATATTTTTACATAAAGATACAATTGAGCCTAACTTTAGCTCTCTAGATCCATTGGTTGCGGAGATAGAGCCAGTCAAAGATAGGCATTTTTTTCTTAAATGTGGAAATAATTACGTTAGGGTCATTTTCAAGTCACGTACTGGCTAAACGCACGAAGACACCATTTGCACTTCGATCTTTTGTTTGGCGGTGTGGAATCTGTCATTTTTCAAACATTCTTGCTCTTGAATATGTAAATTCAGACATTAACGCAGTTGATAATACAATATCCTACAAGATAAAATGATATGGCGGCATTAAACATTCCTGGAATATAATATCACTTTCTATAGGTCACATTCGGATAGAGATTATGAAGAAACAGCATCGGAAGATCAACAGGACCAAGTAGATGGTGAGAGTATTCTAGAAGGTATCGACGAAGAGAGGATAGAAGAGGAACAAAGGATAGAAGAAGAAGAAGAGGAAGAAGATATCCATCAAAGGAATCATATAGGTATGATTGATAAAAAAACATCAGATTCATTTACGATAACAAATTAATAACTAAGAAATGCAGATAGGATGTAGTTTTATGTATATTGTAACAAAGCATTTTTTTACTTTGTTTTATTTAAAATCCAATTTAATGAACTTCGTTATGAATTGAACTGAAAAACTTCACTGAAAGCAGGTTGTGAAATAAAGTTTATTTCGTCACAAATGATTCTGAACGTCATTTAGCTAGGAATGCTAGGATTAAAGCTAACCAAACCAAAACAGTGAATACAGAATACGAAGAAGAGCCGCGGTTGAAACGCAAACCGACCACATCGTCTGCAAGGCCCAGGCGTCTCTCCGAGGTCGATATTTGCGACACTAAGAAACCCATCCCTGACGCTTCGTCTCTCTTCATATTTTCCAAAACCAACAGGTTAGGGATTCGGACAAAGCACAAAATCTATATCAGCTTTGATTTCTAACTAGATGTACTTTCATTTATTTATCTCACATTAGTTTTAAACTCTACAGAGACAGCTTCGCCTTCAATCTTTTTAATACTTACGATTAATTTGATATCTATATTTGTTTTTACACTGTTGTTAGCTAATCTCACTTTTATTGTGTTTGCAATTTTAATTTTCTTCTTTCTATTTAGAATAGGTAGGTTTTAGGTATAGCAAGTTCACAACGATTACTTCTAGGCATGAATTTTAATTCCAGCCTCTTAAGGTACACTAAAGTTTGAATAAATTTAGAAATTATTATTATTAGTGATACAAATAGTTGTAAATTACAATTAATAGTGTTTCTACGATAGATGACTTTGTAGATTATAGAGTAGTGAACAAAATCTACGGTCATGTGTTTCTATCTCACAAAGATGGCGATGAAAATGAAGAGGAGGGGCAACTGGTAACTGCCCGCCCACGTCGCGTTTCAGAACTGAACATGCCCAACCAAACGCCGCCAATACCGAATGCTAGTAGTTTCTTCGTATTCTCACCGACGAACAGGTGAATGGTGGTGAAGTCATTGCCGCGGTACCAGTGTCTCATTGTATTGGCGTTGTGTGTCTACAGCCTTACCGATTGGCCTCATCTCATTGGACCCCCTACTTTCCAAAGCATCATCCATTTGTCCTCGTCGTGCACGAGTGTTGTGACCCTTATGTGTGGAATAATCCAAATCCAAAATTAAAGCAATGAGTACTGAGTACCTTTGAGGTGTTCCCCAATTAGACGTAAATAGGTTGTGAATTAGATAGATAACTAGATTTTCTGTCCTAAGCATGGGGTCTTAAAATCCCTTAGAGGAAAGTTAATAGACAATATCAGTTTTAGGTATTTAATTTAACGTGTTGCATGGATTGTTCCTTTTATTTTTAGTTGCATGATTTTTTGGTGCATGTTTATTATGTGTATTACTATATAAATGTATATTAATAACCTTATATGTGTACTTATTTCTGTGTATAAGCTTTATCGCTGTAATAACATAAAATATCTAATATTTAGGTAGGTAACTACTATTATTTATGTGAGCTTTAAGTGTTGTAACATACATACGATTTTATATATAACATAGCATACATACCTCAATTATATTAAACCCACCTTGCATAAACTTGCGTTAATTTGAAATCACAATGTATTGTAACAAACCTATCCCAATAGTTCATTGTACTTTATCTCTCAATCATTCTTTGAAATTCTAAAGAGTGCATTTGACGTCACAATAATATGACCTACTCGTGGTTCTGTTAGAATTACATGTGCAGCATCAATAGTTGAATATGTTATTTAAATTTCCCATGCATACGACTGTTTGCGATGTCTTGTTCTATAAATTTACATAACATTTATTATTAATCTATTGCGTCAGTGTCCAGCTGCTTCCTGGATACTGACGCAATAGATTGTTTCATTTTAAATTAAGCAAAATGGTCAAAAATATTGAGATCAAGTTTGTTTATAACTTTTGCAAACAGTTATTGACAGCCTCGGGCACATAGTACTTAGTACAGTTTCAGTGTAAGACGTGGTTGCAGCTTCGCCTCACATAAATTCCAAAATCACCAATGAACCAATCATCACCGTAACTCTGATGACAGGTTTCGGGTGCTCTGCTACAAGATGTCCGCGTCTTCCACATTCGGTAACATCATCCTGGTCTGCATCATGCTGTCTTCAGCCATGTTGGCTGCTGAAGACCCTCTTGATGCTGCCCAGAAGGGGTTTAGGAACTGGGTAAGAGTGATCAAGATAACGTTTAAGAAAAATACCTTAGAGAGACATAGAGGAATATTTAATTAGTTTTAGTTCGAAATCATTTTTAACAGTTGTTATGGTGTGTACTATTATTTATGCTGTGGTTGCGTGCCCTCCGTATTCTCTCCGTCATCGCTATAATGGATTACATTTTACTATGCACCCAGGTGTTCCTACAAGTTATACCTACCTACAACCGCTATTTTGGAAACTAGCGAAATATTGGCCTCTGATCAAACCTTAATAAATCGATAGAGGACGTCAATACAAACAAAAACTGTTAAACACTATTAAAAAGTGTCGCGTTTCTCTGATATTGGAGCTTTTAAAGGAAACAAGACATAAATTGCTAAAAGAATACCTAGTGCCCGAAAACTGCACTCTCTTACAGGCGCCTAAGCTAAATAATGAAGTGGCGGTTTCTGTATCAGAAGCGACACGCCTTCGAGATAAAAAGAGAGGAGCCGAACAACAACAATTGGGAGTGGGCATCTCAGCCGTTAATAACGCTTTGACCCTCATGCTAACGAGTGGAAATAAGATCGAGGCCATAAGAATTATGAGCGATGGATGTCGAATCCTAACCGATCTCCATCATAAGGGAACGCAAGCACAAATTGATGTTATCAGTTACGCGCTTTCCAAACCATTTCTGAACATAGTTCAGGATAGTGAACGTGACGATATATTCCGTATAGCGTAACGCGATACGCTCTACGGAAACTATAGATTGAAATACGCTATATGCCGTTTTTAGCTCCAATATTAGAGAAACGCGACACTTTTTAATACTAGTGTAGATACATCTTTTGATGGTATTGAACTCCTCTATCAATTTATTAGGGTAAATGAGACCACGAATTTTTCAAAATGGTGGTCTTGAATACAAATACTAACCTATATTGATGAAATTTATATGGGTCCACACTGGAGTTCATATCTTAAAAAAACATCTAAATCGGTTAAGAAACCACAGAGATATGAAGTACATAGATATATACAGGTTGTAGTTTTCCATCCCCGCCATATTCGCAGAGTCGATTGTAATAGGTATACCTTAATTAACTAACAATACTATTTAATTCCTACATTTAACTGGAGGTGGAATTTTTAATTAAATATTTTATTGATAAATCGTAGTAGGCCCAACTTTGTTTTGGAGTAGAACCCCACGACACATACACATGTATGGTAGGTATGTGTGCGCGCTCCTATAGACGCCGCGCGCCGCCGCCGCCGCCCGCGCCACAGAATAAATAGCGAACCTTTAATTATTAGTTGGTATAAATAAACTTAATGCAAGTGAGAATGTATCATCAACGTTGACATTAGCTAGGAATTTCCGGCGTGGTAAAAAAATTGGAATCAGCTTATTTACAGTTCGATTGGAATGTAAAAAATTATGAACAAGTTTACAATTTACGTTACCTTGATACCCTTCATTTTCAATGCACAATTGAGCACGATGTCTTAATGTTTTGTGTAATTTTTTTAACACGTTCACATTGAATTAACACCTGCAATTGCTCTGTGTGGCACCTAGAAACACGACGCGTGGGCGTGGGCAAAAAAAAAACAAATGAACCATCTCCCTAAGTTCGACATTAGAAAATTGCTCCATTTTAGCATCGAGCGTATTGCGGCGAGCGTGAGTGATCGAACAGCTGAGTGCTCGGGCATTACTTCTTTATTCTGTGGCTCGGGCAACGACCGGGGCAATGACCCGCGCCAGCCTTGGGGCACTGCCGCGCCGCACGCCGCGGCCGGCGCGTAGTGTGCGTGAAACAGGCAATACACGGGACAAGGCTTCATTAGTGTGTGTGGACGCAAGCTCTCGCCACACTGGGTGATTTCAAATTAGGATCGCGTACACATATCGCTTTTTATAAACTTTTTTTACTTATTTTTAATTCATTTTTTTTGTACTTCTTTTATTAATGATTCGTGTTCTGTAAGTGGAGTATACCTACCTCTGCAAATATGGCGGGGATGCATAACTACAACCTGTATAGACCCAAAATAAAATGGTCAAAATGAGTTAAGTATATTTAATTCCTTTAATTGACCTGTCGAGCAGGTCGTTAACTTGATGGTATGCGTCAAACTTGCCCATAACAGTTGCAGTGCCACGCAGAACTTTGGTTGCAAAATCTTGCACGACACTGCACTGCGCTGTCACTCTGGGACATTGGTTTTTAAATCTCATTGCTCAGTAATTTCTCTGAAAACAGCCCTTCAAACCTAAACACAGAAATTATTATACCCTACTGCATAGCAGTTGAATATACGACAAAGATGCATTATGCATGAAAATATTTAAACGCTCAATCCTCCACATTATTTTTACAATTTCTTGTTTCACACTGACCTCACGAATCAAGTGCTTAGTTATAATGCTTAAATGGGTAACAAAGCCATTTATTCTCTCTTTGTTGTAGTTACTAAGTCAATTCGACGTATTCTTCACGGGCATCTTCACCCTGGAGCTGTTCCTCAAGCTGATCACCTATGGGCTGGTGCTGCACGAGGGTGCCTTCCTCCGGTCCGCCTTCAACGTGCTCGACATGCTCGTCGTTTGCGTCTCGCTCATCTCTATGAACTTAAAGTACGTCTCTTTCTACAAGTATACACTTATTAAACCTATTGTTACCGGGCACCAACTAGTTTGTATATATATTTTTTTTCTGTGACATAGGATATGTCTTCTGTCGCCTATTCCTCGGTTGCATTATTTGGTTTTACAGGGTTTATGGTATATTCCAGGTCTGGTAGTATATCTGTGGTGAAAATATTGCGAGTGTTCAGGGTGCTCAGGCCTCTTAGGGCCATCAACAGGGCCAAGGGCCTTAAGGTCAGTAGCACGCATTTAACAATAAATATTATAAAGGTTTTTATGTTTTGATGCAGAAATAACACTAGTAACTTCAACTGCTTTAAAATTGACTTCAACAACTGGGCCCCGATTCTGTTAACTATTAACCGCGATAAAGCAAGTCGATCGGTAGAAATTTTTTTTTTGGGATTTTTTATTTTATGAAAATTTCCCAAAAAAATCACTTCTAGCACTTTTCAGTGGTAAATGAGAAAATTTCACAAAAAAATTTTAGTGATCGACTAAGCTACTCGTAGCTTTCTAGTGCATTATCGCGGTTCAATAGTTAATAGAATCGGGGCCCTGGCCCCGACTTAAGCTTTGTAAGTTTGCAATTTTTGTTTGTATAAGAAAAGTTTTAGCATTATAATATTTAAACCGATAATACGACATCTAATAATTAAGATAAGTCCTGACTTTTTTTCATGATTATAGCACGTTGTACAATGCGTGATCGTTGCTATCAAAACGATCGGCAATATATTATTGGTAACGACGTTACTGCAGTTCATGTTCGCAGTTATGGGAGTGCAAATGTTCAAGGTAGGGGGCTCTTACCAAAGTATGCAACTTCTGAAGACTTCCCACCATTAAAGAATATATTTTCCTTACCATTTCGGGATAATAATCACGAGTGACATCACAATTAATTATTGTGCAGTGAATACACTACCATCACTGTTTCATAACATGAAATCATTTACACCTTTGGGTATTTCTATGTTCTATGTATTACTTCGTTATAATATCTTCCCTTTCACTCATTTCTCATGATTATCTTATGTACTTTTATTTATATGAAGCCTTCGCAAACTACATATTTGTTTCAAGCTTTAAATAACTCTTGAGCTAACTTATCTTTGCTATCCTTGAGCCGCTTAAGCTTCCATTTTATGAAACATTTGAAAAGCTTGGCTATATTTTCTTGTGAAATATATTGTGACGTGACTTCATCTTTTTCCTTATCTTCTGGAATAAACAACGAAATTACGCCTCTGCGGGATTTACGAAAGTAATAAGTATTAAATGAACTAAAACTTGCATGAGTAGGAAAGACGTTAGAAGTAACAAAATAACCATCATTTCATTATGTTTCTTTAGATGATTAAAATTTCATTGTCGTCCAAATTAGTTTCAAGCATGATTCCATCAAACCCAAAGGTGTAGTTTTGTCCACTGTTTAGATGACTAAACCTCGTTCAGTGTTAGAAAGTATAACCATCCCCCTACCTTGGCATTTTTTAAATATCTACAACATCTAACAAGTTTCCCCCAAATGCCCCAATAGATGATTCCACTGTAATTATGTCCTATGTGAATTAAATTGGTTTGCTTGTCCCCTATGTTCCGATGCTGCGTGGTTACCGGTCAATTTCTGGAACATTCCTTGCCCGTGGTAACGTACATTATATCCTTGCGACTAACTTGCACTCTCTGGCCCTCAATAATGTAGTATGTGGTGAAATGTGTGATAGTAGCAATTAAGACTATAGGAAATATAATGCTAGTTACGTATTTATTACAATTTATGTTCGCTGTCGTCGGTGTACAGTTATTTAAGGTGAGCTTGAGATTTGTTGTTGAATTGGTTTACTAATGTTAATTGTGGCTACAAGATGTTAGATAAAAAATACTGCTTTTGATGTACTCTAGTTCTTGCAACATCTTACGTGCATGTTTAGTGACCCTGTTAATAAATATTTGTTGCATGTGTTCATCAGTTAGCGTAACGGAATCAACTAGAAAGCTTATAAGTTAATTTAATAACGATCATAACTTTCGGGTTTCCTTAGTGTAAAGTAGTGTAATTAGCAGTTGTATAAAGCTTTTTATATCAAATATGGGACATTTCATGAGAAATGAGTTAGAACTCATTAAATTTTTATTTTTTCATAAAATTAAAGATAACATTAGCTAACATTTTCTGATTACTGGCTGTCATTTTAGATGTCGCATGGAACTAATGTTTACAAATTATACTGTCATAGATTTAATCGCGGAAATTTTCTTTTTCAGGGAAAGTTTTTTAGATGTAATGATATTTCTAAAATGACAGAGGCTGAATGTCAGTAAGTACAACTTCGTAACGATATATTTTTCTTTACTAGATTTTTTTAACGGATTTCATCAAATGTCGTTTTTTTTCTTCAGGGGGACGTATTTGGTTTTTGAAAATGAAGATTATGTGGTGCGAGATAGAGAATGGAACAGAAATGACTTCCACTTTGACAATGTTATGAAAGCGATGCTGACTTTGTTCACTGTATCTACTTTTGAAGGGTGGCCAGGGTAAATAAGACTTTTGTACATTGATGTTTTCCTTATGGTTTCAAGCGCCTCAAAATACAAAACACCAAGATATCTTTGCGTTTAATATAAATTTAATGCTTGCCTGGTGTTGTTTACTTTGCTTTATCTAGCATTTCATGATTTTTACTTTGTTTTTCAGATTGTTGTATGTATCAATTGATTCGAATGCTGAGGATCGTGGTCCCATCACTAACTTCCGTCCAATTGTTGCAGCTTACTATATAATTTACATTATTATTATTGCCTTCTTTATGGTATGTAAATATTTCCCTTTGAAGATTGGGTTTCATAAATACATTTCAGTAATCATTTACAATTTTTAGGTTAATATATTCGTCGGTTTCGTCATAGTGACATTCCAAAATGAGGGTGAGCAGGAGTATAAAAATTGTGAGTTAGATAAGAATCAAAGGAACTGCATAGAATTTGCATTGAAAGCTAAACCAATACGACGGTAAGAGCCAAAAAATCTTCAAAATTATTATAATAAAGTTTAAGACTGCATTTTAGACTGATTTTATTCAATCATATGCTTGCATAACAATTAAAATATCTTATGTTATTTATCTCCTTAAACATTATTTCCTGCAGATACATCCCAAAGCACCGAATCCAGTACAAAGTGTGGTGGTTCGTCACATCACAGCCTTTTGAGTACTCTATCTTCGTACTTATTATGATCAACACCATCACCCTTGCTATGAAGTACCATAACCAGCCTCCGGAGTACAGCAAGGCTCTGGATTTGCTGAACATGCTGTTTACTGCTGTATTTGCTCTGGAGTTCATATTTAAATTGGCTGCATTTAGATTTAAGGTATGTTTTACAAATGTAGAAAAGTGCTTATGTTTAAAGACGTAAAAAGATTATAAAACATGGGTGATGGAGTATTGAAAATTGCTTTTCCAATTGAACATTTTTCATATTTAGAATGAATGAAGAATAAATATGTAGCTTACTTCCGCCAAACTATAAGTCAGACAAATAATGATGATACCTCTATCCAAGTTTCTGTTATCCAAGTCTGTCTGTATCTTGGCCATGCATCACGCTGAAACTACTGGATGAATTCACATGAAACTTGGTATGATGTGAGTTCATACTACGAGGTAGGACATTGGATACATGTCATCCCAAAAAAATTAAAGGGTTTCTGCCAGATCCAGATAGGGGACCAAAGTTATGTTAATTTAGAAATAATATTAAATATACATATATACTTATAATAAAGCAATAAGTACGATACGATAATAAAAAAACTAGGGTACTTAAAATAAGTACTTTTTTTTTTATTTATATCTGTCTGTCTGTATGTTTGTTTGTTCGCACATCACGTAAAAACTAATGGACCTATTGCGATGTGGTTTTTTCACTGCCGTAATTGGTATCTCAATCGGATGAGTAGATGAGAGTAAGCCGACATTTATTTGATGGCTGAAGAAATGTTGATCAAATGGTATACCTATTGGTATTTTAGGTCTTGGAATAGCACATGGAGTACTTTTAACGTAGAAAAATGACCACGCGTGCGTAGCCACGGGCACAGCTAATTTCCTATAAAAACGAAATACTTGAATTTTATTTTGCAATGACATGCTTAATGTTGTCCAGAATTACTTCGGCGATGCCTGGAATACCTTCGACTTCATCATTGTGTTGGGAAGTATCATCGACATTGTGTTCTCCCAAGTAAACGAACTTAAAAATCAGGTAACTCCACCACCGAACACTTGCTTTTGACACTGACTAGTTTCACCTTCACTTTACGCTGTTTGGTCTTGATAAAGTCTTTATTGTCCCTGTTATACTGTTCTTGCTGTTTATGTTTCCCTCGTAGTGTCTCTAAGCATTGTGATCTTATATTATTATTAGTGAATATATTTTTCTCGTTACCTTTTAGTAACTAGCTGTACAATTTTAATGGTAGTTTTAATATCAAAACAAAATATAAGTACTTTATTATATTTCTTGATCTATTCTTTCCTTTTTCTTTGCTTAACCATGAAATCCAGAGAAAGAGAGAGATAAGTTAAAATTATCAAAACTTAAAATATGAATAAAGTATTTTGTTAAATCAAAAATTTGTTTTGCCTAAAATGTACAAAGGCCATATCAAAACCAGATCAGCAAGGTTACTGTCCCCAGCATGGACGATAGATGTTGTAATAACAACGCTATGCAATCTCACTCTTATCCCAATGGAGGAGGGTTCACAATTGAGCGGCAAAATTGATTTCAGGGCACCGGCGGTGTCAAGGCACATGTTGTGAAGGTAAGGAATAAGCTTAACGCAAATGTCTTTAACAATAATGAGAATGTTACTTACAAACTTTAGTTACCCAAAATATACAGAATATAATTATTATGTTTCCAATTGCCTAGATCTATTATGGTCATTATTAAAAAGTTACTTATGTATAAAATTTTATGTAAATACTTATAATGCAAAGTTTGTAAGTGTCATAAACTAAAATAATACCATTAGAGCAGTCAGTGACAGAGAGATAAAAAAAACTATCCACTACAAAATTATTTATTTATATATTTTTCATGCGTTTCATGTGTTATTCGTCTTAAGTTTAACATACATTGGGTTATAATAAACGAAATCAAGCTTTTTCTGTTGCTGACTAACCTGTTTAAATAACAAACTAAAGTCATAGACTATCATAAAAAAACAGCACTGACCTAGAATACGAGTACATACAAATCTAGAAATAAATGCTTTGAATGTTGTTAAAAAGGATGTAGCTAAAAATAAACCAAGAAACCGCTTTAGATGTTGGTTGGGACAGTAACACTGAACTATACGCAAAACAAAAATAAAAAAAGTCACTAATTTTAGCACTTACTAGAAACACTTTGTCACTATTATAAAGTCTACACATTTTATTATAATGTCTATAGTTTATTAAAAATAGTAACTGTATATTTTGTCAATATTGTAAAATATCACAACTTCTTTGAAGCATACTGTTTTGGCTTGAAAGCAATATAAGCATACAACAAGCGCTGGAATCCTGAACTATATATAATTTTGGACCTTACATTGGGAAGGCCTGGGAAGGTGCTGGTAAGAAGAACTAATAATTAATTGATACATTCCAAGTGGGATGTCATTGCTTCACCGTACCCATACGCATGGAATAAAAAAACTCATTGATGTCATGTCGTCACGGTAGCACGTTCAGGAAAGTATCACTTGACCATAGTTTATCCTTAGGATATATTCCATTGCAATTTATTTTGAGACTAATAAAACTTAAACCTACGCAATAGTTTAGCTTACAACCCGACCACTTGAGTTGTTATTAACTTCAAGATAGATGACCTGTTTGTAAGTAGTTCCATCAACCATAATATCTTTATCCACATCGACTAACCTTCAATGTTCTTTAACTACCTACCAGCTTAACTTTACCTTTACATCATTTCAGGAGCACTCCATCCCCTCTATCAACTTCTTCCGCCTGTTCCGAGTGATGCGACTTGTAAAGCTGTTGTCTAGAGGTGAAGGCATCAGGACTTTACTCTGGACCTTCATCAAGTCTTTCCAGGCTCTGCCATACGTCGCCTTGCTGATTCTCATGCTGTTTTTTATTTATGCTGTTGTTGGGATGCAGGTAAACTGAACAAATATAAGTGTTCTAACTTTTGTATTTAATCGCACCACATATTCATAATAATTAACAAATAGGTACAGCGGTAGATGAATCAAAGTCGTAGTAGATGAATCAAAATCATAGAATTATTAAAAAAAAGAAGTATATTCAGTGTATCCAAAACATACGTTCAAGTGATACTTTGATTGGATCGGGATCAGGTCCGTAGAAACATCTCTGGAAATTTTATATTAATAGGTAAGTATCCACTCAGCCCAAGCTATGTAAGTAGCTACAACAAATCATTCTATTTTCACAGGTGTTTGGCAAAATAGCAATAGACGACGAGACTCACATCACAAGGAACAATCACTTTCAAACATTTCCGCAGGCGATCCTCGTTTTGTTCAGATCTGCTACTGGTAAGATAGATACACATGTTTTTTGTAATAACTGATAAAATCCAACGATATGAAATTCTAACAAACGTTATCGGATATCCATAAAATCAACCGCCTGATAGAGACAATTTGCATATAGTCAATCTTTGAGTTATCAAACTTTATATTCATCATGTCAGCCTTAGAAGTCCACTGCTGAACATAGGCCTCCTCCAAAGAGCGCCATAACGAGCGATCTTGTGCCACCTCCATCCACCGACTTCCTGCGATGGCTACAATGTCGTCGGTTCATCGTGTGGGGGGGTGTCCCCACACTTCGCTTGCTTGTTCGTGGTCGCCATTCGAGAACCTTTATTCCCCAGCGGTTGTCGGTTGTGCGAACTATATGGCCTGCCCATTGCCACTTCAACTTCAACTGCAAACTCTGAGAACTATGTCAGTAACCTTCGTTCTTCTACGGATTTCCTCATTTCTGATTCTATCACGTAGTGAAACACCGAGCATAGCTCTCTCCATTGCACGCTGCGCAACTCTGAGCTTTTTTATGAGACCAATAGTTAGCGACCACGTCTCAGTGCCGTATGTCATCACTGGCAACACGCACTGATTATAGACTTTCGTCTTGAGGCTAATTGACGAAAATTCCCGAATGGCGTAATTTCCCGAACGCTGCCCATCCGAGTTGGATTCGTCGGTTGACCTCTTTGTCGGAGTTGGATCTACCCAGTTGGATCGTCTGACCCAAGTAGACATAGTGATCAACAGCTTCGATAATATCGTTCCCTACATAAACCGGCATGGGTACGACATGGCCATTTGACATGATGTTCGTCTTGCCCATGTTCATTTTAAGACCCACCTGTTGGGAAACAATATTGAGGTCACTGAGCATTGTGCTTAGGTCTTCCAGGGTTTCAGCCATGATGACTATATCATCAGCAAATCGAAGGAGAGTGATGTATTCGCCATTGATGTTAACACCAAATTCGTTCCAGTTCAGAAGCTTGAATATATCTTCCAGTGCAGAGGTTTACAGTTTCGAAGAAATAACGTCTCCCTGTCTCACCCCTTTTTGCAGCTGGATAGAATTCGTGCTCTGATCCTGAAGACGAATTGTCATGGTGGCCTTACTGTACAAACACTTCAACACTTCGATGTACCGGTAATCAATCTGGCACCGCTGTAATGACTGTAGCACTGCCCAGGTCTCGAATGAATCAAAGGCTTTCTCGTAGTCCACAAACGCTAGACATAGTGGCCGATTATAATCTTCGGTCTTTTGTATAATCTGCCGGAGCGTATGGATGTGGTCTACGGTGCTAAAGCCTTTCCGGAATCCAACTTGTTCGGGAGGCTGAAAGTCGTCAAACCTACGAGCGAGACGGTTTGTAACAACTCTTGAAAACAGCTTATAGACGTGGCTCAGCAGCGAAATGGGCCTATAATTTTTCAAAAGGGTTTTATCACCTTTCTTAAAGAACAAAACCACTATGCTCCTGTGCCACGCCTCTGGCGTAGTACCGTTGAGGATGACGGAGTTAAACAGTTTCTGAAGGACTTTAAGTACCGGTGTTCCACCCGCTTTCAGTAGCTCTGTCGTTATTCCGTCCTCCCCTGGTGCCTTGTTGCTCTTAAGCTGTTTGAGAGCCATTCTGATCTCGTATAGGCTGACGTCCGGGATATCTTCGGTATAATGTCGGGTCAAACGGGCTCTTGCATCGCTAGTCCTGCTAGGAGGACTACGCGTTGACGTGTATAATTCTCCATAGAACTTCTTGAGCTCACTCAAAATCTCTGGCTTCGACGAAACGATGCTGCCACTGTCGGTTTTCAGCTTCGTCAACAGGCTTTGCCTAATAGACAGATCTCTTGCGATCACTTTGGAGTCTTTGTTCCGCTCTATTGCGTTTTTAATACAAGTAGTATCATACGAACGCAAATCGTGTCGCATTGACTTTGAGATTTGTTTATTAAGCAAACTGGAACTCGACATATCCACTGAAGACTGCAGCCTCATCTCGCCTCATTCTACCATAAGTTTGAGTGTATGCTCAGAGAGTTTCTGTGTTCTTTTTTTGCCTTTTTTTGGTCTTAAAGAACTCTGCCCCGACCGCCACATAACGCATTTAGTTCGTCCACGGTATCGCATTCGGTAAGGATTTGGAAGCGATTTTGGAGCTCCAACTGAAAGTTCTCGGGGTTTTGGATTTGGGCAGGACTTGGGCGAAGAGTAGATCTCATCAAACGAGACCTTTCCAGCTTTACGTTGATATTCAATGAGCCTCTTACCATGTGGTGATCACTGCCGGTCTTAACCCTGTTGATCACAGAGAAATCATTGAATATATGCTTATTGGTCGTCAAAATGAAATCTATCTCGTGCTTATGACCGCCGGGGTGCAGCCACGTCCATTTCCTGGAATGGCGCTTCTTGAAAAAGGAGTTCATCATAAAGAGTCCCTCCTTCTCCATGAAGTCGACCAATCGTTGACCCCTTTGGTTTCGCTTTCCAAATCTAAACTGCCCCACTCTCAGTTCATCGCCATTCCTCATGCCCAGCCGTGCGTTGAAGTCCCCCATCACCACTGTGAAGTGTGTTTTTGGGGATTGTATGGCATTAGAAATGTCGTCATACATAGCCTCCACTTCATCGTCCGGGCGTTTCGAGTGTGGGGCTTACACTTGTATGACCTTCTACGAATACCGTTCGGTAATTCTGAGTATAAGGTATACCACTCTGCTCGAAACGCTTCCGATCTTCACAATGTTGTTGACGATTAACTTGTGGACGAGAAACCCGACACCATGTTGGGACTGCTGGTCGCATTCCCGGTAATAGATTAAGTACTAAATATTACATGGTTACACTAAATATAACTTTATATTACATGGTTTAAATTACTTATGACCTCCCTGTGGAACACCTGTTATACTCAAATTGACTGTACTTTGATGACTTTCTTGTATACACAACTTAACTACAAGAGCTGGCTCGATTAATTCCCCTACTACCTTAGTTATCCCTCGTTCCAGGTGAGGCCTGGCAAGACGTAATGATGGGCGTGTCTCCCGACCCTGAAGTGAAGTGTGATCGCAACTACCACGATGAGGAAGGGAGTGACGAAGACGCGGGCTCGTGCGGGAGTGTGTTGGCCTTTCCTTACTTCATCTCTTTTTATGTGCTGTGCTCGTTTTTGGTAAGGCGTTTTAATATACTTACATAATATTTTTGAAATAGAAACGGTTTTCATGTAAAAACATGAATATGGGCTTCATATGTAGTAATCAAAACGTAGTTTAATGTTTTTTTATAAAACCGAGACGGAGTAGCTCATGGCAATAGTCCATAACAATTGCATTGCCACCTAAAATTTATAACTGCACTGTACTGCTCTCGTTACCCATAAGACATTGGCGTAGTCTCATCTGAATTGCTCCATAAAAATTATCTAATTACACATTTACCTTTTAAAAGATTTTTATCTGTTTGATTGCATCACCTTTGGATTATATGTAACAACTTACCTATCTATTTTCAGATCATTAATTTGTTTGTTGCTGTCATCATGGATAATTTCGACTATTTGACTAGAGACTGGTCAATCCTGGGACCACACCACTTAGATGAATTTATAAGGTAACTAATAGTTCTTTAAATTAAAAGTATGACAACACTTGTGTTTTTTCCGTAAACAAACAAATTTTGAAATAAGTCCTATCTATGCTAGGCCGAAAAAATATTAATATTTTTTTTCGTAATTAATAAATAGTTTGTATTGAAATAGATAAATATCTCTATAGAATATAGAATAAAATGTAACATATTTTTCTTTGCAGATTATGGAGTGAATACGATCCAGATGCAAAGGGTAGAATAAAACATTTAGATGTAGTTACTTTGTTAAGGAAAATTAGCCCGCCTTTAGGTAAGTTGCCCTGAACCGATAAGTAGGTAGTAAAACTATGACTAAAAGAAATATGTGAAATGAACATAAATTTTCCACAGGGTTTGGCAAACTCTGCCCCCACCGAGTGGCCTGTAAGCGGCTGGTGTCAATGAATATGCCCCTCAACTCCGATGGAACTGTACTCTTCAATGCCACCCTATTCGCCGTTGTCCGAACCTCGCTTAAAATCAAGACAGAAGGTAGGTCGATTGGTTTAATTTGTGCGACCATGGTCTTTGTAGTTGTGAAATTCCTAATTCTGTAGATTCAGGGAATCATAGTTAGCGGTCAGTTCAGGATCTCCGTGTGATCGCTGGCCGAGAGCATGATTAGATTAAACTTTGTTGAATAACTCATGCTGAACTGTTTCATTATAATTTCGTAGGGTTGGAAAACAAAGGCTTTAACAATTCGGTCGCAATAAGTGGTATTATATTTACCTACTAGTCTGTGGTGGATTGCGTTTGCCAAGCATGTGTCCAGGCCATGCAAAGGCATGGCTACGAAGCTGTTTATAATTTATCGTAAAAAAATCGCCTTCTCACCTTTTTTTAAGGCGACGTGTTAATTAAGTTGTCGAACTTCATATTCAATGGAAAATCTCCTGTAACACGAACCTTCAAAACCTACATTTTGTTATTTGTAGCTATGCAAACTTCATCCCACAAACCCTCTTCAACAGGTAACATAGACGACTGCAACACGCAACTCAGAGCAGTGATAAAGAAGATCTGGAAGCGCACTTCCCCTAAGTTGCTTGACCAGGTGGTTCCGCCCCCCGGAGACCCCAACGAAATCACGGTCGGCAAGTTCTACGCAACGTTCTTAATACAGGATTACTTTAGAAGGTCAGTAACTTGCTTACTATTTGGTGGGCTGAACTAGAGAAACCTTTCAGAAGCCTTGATATAATTTCTAGAGGAAAACGCAAATAAACTAATTTGGGCATCAGTGACTTTGGACTGTTTTCGGGTAATGGAAAAAATTGAAAAAAGCTGTGATAAAGATCATGTACAGTCTTCTGCTGCTAAAGTATTTTAAATAAGTATGTGCGTGCCTTTACATTTACAACTTTCAAAATAACAAGTAGTACCTAGTTTATATAAGTAAGACCTTTTATTATGTACTCTTTATGATTTACATTAAGTTCAATTTGTTTTGGTTTAGTTAACTGACACGAATATTTTTATTCCATAGGAACCACGCGTAAGTAACGCATCTTACAAAACCGTATGTTGTTAGGATTTTTCCCTTTTTATTACTGTTTGACATCAAATACTCTTTCATAGATCTAATATAAAATAGTGGACCTATGGTAGCTCCCTGAGAGAGGTATAAAGTTAGAAACAAAGTTTGCCCCTGCATGGAAACAAAGCTCCTAAAAATATAATCAAGAGCATAAAAACCATCTTACATTTTATACATAAACTAAATTCTCTGTGAAGCATGTATTTGAATATCCTAAACTTGTAATATTTCCAGTTTTAGTTTCCCGATATTATTTGTTGTGTTTTCCTATCATTTATTTATACTTATTTAGATTTAGTTGTAAATGATCAGGTAGGTCATAATTTACTATTTTCCTTAAAAAATTGACGTAGGATCTCTAGTAATAGATGACTTTCCCGTCTTTAGGAATTTCGTAGAACCAAGATTCCAATATTACCTAACAGATTTTTTGTTTTATTAAAGATATTAGTGCCATAATTACTAGCAAATTCATCATAGATTAATTATAAAACCAACGATACAGTAGTTAATCTAAATGAAATAATAGATTTAGTCCTATCTGTAAATGACCACAATGAACTTGTTAAAACATCACATAAACCTATCATGTTATGCAGTCCCATTTGAATGAAAGCTTCAAGCTTTAGAAAAATCTGTTTTAATCTTTCACTTTTATACTTAGCATAATTAGTTGCACAAACAAATTATGGATTGGAAGTAAGTATCGAAATAGGTCTACACAATGCGATCTAAAATAATTTTATCGTTGTTCAAAACTATTTCCTGCCACTCTAGGTTCAAAAAGAGAAAGGAGCAAGAGATGAGACAGAGTGACGAGCAAAACCACCAGATGACACTGCAAGCAGGATTGCGGACGTTGCATGAAGCAGGACCCGAACTGAAGAGAGCCATTTCAGGAAACTTGGACGATATTGCTGGAGAATGCGATATACCTATGCACAGGGTAAGTGAGAACTGAAACCCTCACAATCAACTTTTTCATTAAGTTAATTATGATTTGAGACAACAAAACTATTTGAAAATCAATGAAGACACACATAAAATAACCAAGTTTTACGTATACAAAAGAAAAATAAAGAAAGAAAGAAAAAAATCGTTTATTCAACACTTATAAAAAAAGTAGTAAAATTAACATATAAATTAAACATATAAATCTAAGTGTTGAAAGGGTCGTGCCTCAGCATAATGCCAAGCGTCTTCTACACTTAATACACGCTGATTTTCAGTCACGGCCCAGAGGGACCAATCACGAAAAATTGAGTAGTAGTTAATAAAATTAATTATTATAAATACATAATAGATAATCACATATATCATATATATACAATAATATATATCAAATAAATATTGGAAGATACACATTTTTTTGTTCACAGAGAAATCATTCTTTGTTCGGTGGCGTATGGTCGAGTATACGAAGACATGGACCAAATAGACACTTCCATAGAAAGAAAAATGGCGAAACTCCCCAAGGTAAAGAAAATATCCAAAGAACGGTTACAAAAATAACACAAAATAAGCAATTATAGCTCCCGCCCCCATTATAGCTAAGAACCATCTCGTTTACCTCAGATTTCAAAAAAAAAAACCGCATCAAAATTGGTCCATTCGTTTGGGAGCTGCGATGCCACAGACACACACACACACTGATACATACCCTAAACTAATAAAACCCGTCTCTTTGTTCGGGGGTCTAAAAGACAGTAAAATGCCAAATTTGGTCCCCACTCTTAACTACTACTACTACTACTACTACTACTACTACTACTACTACTACTACTACTACTACTACTACTACTACTACTAGGAACTAATTGCTGTTTATTTATCTTACAGAAAACGTTGGAAATCATTTAAGTACATTAATGCAAAGAGAGTTAGGACCTACTGGAGGACCCCTAGCACCTAACTTGTAAGTAAATACCTACTAATATTTTAAACCTTATTTAAATCGAAACGTTTTTCATTAATGTTGAATATTCTTTCCACAGAGCAAACGGACAACCGAAAGAACAAATACCACTAAGGCCGCTCATATTTAATGGGGAATCAGAAAAAATATATCAAGTACTCGAGTAAGTTTGTTATTAATATTTCTAATGTCTTTAACATCATTCATTTCATTATTATTATACTGGTTATGTTTACTAGACATATTACTTACAATCAAAAATAAATCTAAAAGATCATGTTACACAATCTAAAATTAGTGATGCTTATTATATTACAGAAGAACCACAAATGATCTTAAGAACGCTATACAAGGTAGTCTAGTGTGGTTTGAACTTTTTATCACCCCTTTCTCATTTACTATGCACTTAACGTCACTTGAATTATTTTCTAACACAACATTTCTTTCACTGCATCCGTGTGGATTCCGGTATGTACTAACAGCAGTCAGAAATCTAACTACCCCGAAATGCTTGGTCAGATAGGCTTGGCGTTCGGTTGTGTCAACTACTTGACCACTCCCAGCGAAACCGCCACCCAGCCGACTCCTTCCGAACGACCAAAGCCTACCGTGTCACGGCAGAAAGTCCATCCAGAAGACTCGGTCACGTCCTCGAAAGAAATGTTATCATTACCGAGAAAGGCGTCGCCGGAAGACAAAACGCCGTCGCCGAACGCGTTTGAAACGATACAGCCTAAGATATCGCCGCTGCTGGCGAGTGAATGTACTCCAACGTCGGAAGTGAAGACGATGACGTTGTATGGATACAACGCTGCCGCCAAGCTGCCATTCGCGTTTTCGCACGCGAAGGAGCGGGTGTGTCGCGGCGGGGAGCGGCGCAGCCTGCGGGCGATGAAGCCAGCGGTCTCAGGTCGGATGGTGCGCAGCGCCTCCTCGGGGGCGGCGGGCTCGCATGTCCCGTCCGCACGGCTTGTAGAACGCCCGCACTCGCCAGGTCTGCACCATAACAGAAAGCTTCCTTCTTACATTTGATTGTTTAAACTTATATAAAAAGATTAGCTTTGTGAAATTCTTCTTTGGTAGTCGTTTCGTAAAAGGTCGATTTGAAAAATGTATAATTATTTGTTATTTTTACCTAAAACAGTTAGTGTTTCACGAACTTTTGTTACTTTTTAATATACATTTTCTATTTTTAGTCAGTCTTCTTTTTGTAGATCGAGATAAAATATGGTATCTAATTATACTTTTCCATTTATTTGAAGGAAGCTTTCTATGAAAATAGATACACTCATCAAATTTTAATATGCAGATTTTCAGGAAGTCATTTAGCTCCGATTGAACTGAAAGTTTTTGGGTATAATAACACAATATACTACTAATATTACACATAGTCACATTCACACATGGCTTTTGCATATTCCATATTTCACATAACTATTATTCACACGAAAGTTTAACACAAATTTTGCACTTTGAGAGACATACAGGTAAATTATTTGTTAGTTATCTTTATTGCATTGTTTTTAACAACACTCGTTGAAATATCTTGTAAAATAAGATTAAACCTAAAATATTTATAAATAATCATCATGAACATATAATTCAAAGCACGTTTATTAAAAATCATTTAAAAAGCTGTATAGTGTTGCATTTTAGAATAGAAGAGGAATAGAAAGCTTTTAGAAAAACAAATAAAATGATTTTGGTTGATTTGCACGATCGCTAATTTTAGAAATAAATCATTAAATATTCACGAGGACACACTTTGATTTACATTTGTTTGTCAATTAAATTGATCCATTGCTTTGAATATACAACTTAAGCTAGCATAAAAAAGCTTACTAACTAGAAATCAGATTTAGAATGAAAGTAGATGAAATTTGAGTTATGTAAAAATCATAATACTTATTTATAACAAAGGTACTTATAGTAGGTAGCTTGTTTAGTTTTAATTACTTAGTCAAATAACATAAATAAAGTTATCATTGAAATTGCGATAAACAAATAGATCCCGTTAGAGCTAGCGGTGAGACAAGATTCACGTTAAAACTTAAATTTAATCATGTAAACGCTATTAGCCGGAATTTACATCAAAAACAAGATCATCAACGTAAGCGACGATGAAATTTTAAAATCTATGTTTACAGGAAGCGATAGCATAGGCCGAAGCGTGATGTCGCTGCCGGGAAGCCCTCGTGGTAACAACGCCTCGGTGCCCATAGTAGGCTCTGCGGAAAGTTTGGTCACCAGGGTAAGAAAACTTTTTGCAACGTATTTGTCAAAATCACAAGTTTATATCTAGAGCCGAAATTAACAATATTGATGGGGTTTCTTGGACAGGTACTTGCAGAACAGGGTCTAGCTGCATACTGCGACCCTGAGTTCGTGAAGAACACTTCCCGCGAGATGCAAGAGGCACTCGAAATGACACAAGAACAAATGGATAGGTATGTTAACAAACTTTTGAAATGCCACAGAATCATAATTTTACTTAATTTTAAAATGGATCTAACGGGAGTTTTGTTATAGAGCTGCGTATCAACTCATGATTCAAGAAAACAATTTTAAACAAGCGCAGAACCAACCACCACAAGTTGTAAGTATTCACTCCTTCCTAATCGCTTGTAGCCCCAGTTGCTTCCTAACTTTCCATTCAGGGCACTAACAGCTTGACAAGTGTGATGAATTATAGGGTACTATTTGGGTTGTAGGGCGACATCATAGCCCGCCAGTACCATCCGTTTCACCAGCCGGCAGCGATGCCCCCACCGGTTTACAAGAGGTTATAGCACCAGCCTCAACGGAACGCGCACCAAATTGCGCGTACTCGCAACATGGCGTCGCAAACGGCGCGAAACGTCACACGCACCACAGAAGAAAACGAAAACGTAAGCCAGTACTGGTATAAGAAGCTTATATTAGAAATACTTAATTGTATTTGTTTTCATGTGAAAAGGTCAATGTTTTCTACTAACTGTGCTCCATATTCACAACGTCTGATCTTTTGGAAGTGCGAGACGTTTTTAAACTGTATAACATACGAGTATGCTCAATTATTATTTGTACCCAAATTAAAGAAAGCGTAACAAAAGTGTAACTTATATTACTGTGACTTACACAGAAAAAGTGAGATTTGTAGTTTGTAGGGTACTTAGTAACTAGTCATAAAATTTTATAAAATAGTACTGTTAGTACCCTAGCTTACCCCTGTAAGAACTGAATGTAACTTAACGATGGATACTTTAGTAAAAATTTTAAAACGTTACATTTAGAATAATATATTTAAATTCTGAGAGAGAATAATGATTATCTCTTAAAACAATAATATTATCTAGAGATAATTTCATAATTTCTTGTTATTCATTGTAAGTAGGTTGAGTTTTGTTGAGTTTTATGTTACCAACTGCAAGTTCCAATTATTAAAAAATATTAGAATAATTATACTTTGTCGTGCCTAACTTAACTTATACGGCAAAATTAGAGACATTTTGTTTTATGTGAAGCAAAACGCTTTGTTTATTGTTTTATTTTACTGCATCCGTGACAATACCAAATCGGAAGACTTGTTATGAACTGAATGTAAACCTCAATTTTAGAAAAATACAATTTTATGTAGAGTTAAATAGCTGAATCAGTAAAAGAAGTTTATTGCTAAAAATTTGGGTAGGTAGTTTGAGAGTTTTCTAAATTAACTAAGTATGTATTATAAGGTCTCTACTTTGTTCTTGCTAGATAGTATTTATGATCTATTGTTGCTACTTTTGGAAGTACCAGACCATTTAATCAAATTGGAAACCTGTGAATTTTAACCCTGGCTTAAACAAAAGTAATCTTCTTTTACGAATCCAGCTTTCACTTAGCGTTGACCACTTTATACAACATACTAGACATATTTCTAGTTTTGCCTAATTGTAAAAAAGATGAAAGTCTGATTTTCATCTCCTTAGTATACTTTACTACCTATTTTAAAATTTAGTAGTTTTTTGGGCGGTGTTTGGTAAATATTTTGTATAAATACTCAAACTATGATAAATATTTTGTTCGATGTCCTCTTGGGTTGTTAGTTATGTATCTTCCACTAAGTACATACTTTTTCTTTTTTGTCTAGGTTGAGGTAACAAAGTCCACGTGTGCCTCAAGTTGAAGATTTGAAAGTCAATATTGCTTTAATATATGGTAGATTCAGTTAACTTTCATTACCCCGTGGGGCCCATCCCATGTAACAAAGATAATTTGATTTAGATTTGCAAAGATTTCATACACCTACTGGTAAAACCATGTTGTTAATTTCGCCATTCATATAGTAGATAGTTTTTTTTTTCATTTAGGTACATTTTATCGCGATATAAAGTTATGTTATAAAATGTAATATTACATTACGTTATTCATAAAAGACAGTAGTGAATATTTTACGTAACATTTTTGTATTTTTGTGCGAAGTGGCATTTAATTCGATTCGTTTTTTTTTTAAAGTGAAATATAGGTAGGTATATAGGAGAAAATGCGACACTTTCAATTTTTCTAACTTTCATTATTTTTCATGACATTCACAAGAGATTAAAGCTTTATGGCATTATGTGTGTCTTATGCATGGTGATATTTCAACTTCTATGAAAGTGTCTCATATTCCTTAGCTTACCTTCCTTAGCTCTATAAGTCCCCTAGTAAGTGCCCTTTTTAATGTTTCGATTAATGCGAACTAGTTTAGAGTTCATGTCCTCTCCATTGCCATGTTCCACATTCCTCTAGTGTTAAGGACAATGTCAAACCAACCATACGTCTTTCTACTGGCCAACAGACTCTTTCATATATATATCTACTCGTGCTAACCATTAATCCAATAATAGTTATCATTATTTCATCAATGTCTTATTATTAGGTAGTTTACCAGAAATTGAGGCAGTTCAAAATAAATATATATATTCGGGACAATTCCACACCAATTACCTAGCCCAAAACTAGTACAGGGTATCCCTGTACTATGGGCACTATATAACGAATAAACCTACATAACCTGAGGTTGAGGTAGTTTACCTGATGTTGAGTTAGTTTACCCCTGAGGTTGAGGTAGTTTACCTAAGATTGAGGTAGTTTACCTGATTTAGAGGTAGTTTACCTCAGATTGAGGTAGTTTACCTCGATTTGAGTTAATAACTACCTTCCTCTTTACCTCAATATGAATTATGCGACAGTCTTTGACTGAGTTTTTCTAACCATAATATTTCACGATATCTTTACTTGACTTTTGAGAGGGTTTTTAATACTCCGTATATTTCTAATTAAAATACGCTTTATAATGGCATATAGGTATCAATCAATTAACGATTCCGTTATGTGAATTATAACGATTCTTCCTTTTTACTCTTTTTCAAGTGCCAAGAATGTTATGTTTTAAGAATATTTACAAATTTTTGCCTTGTTACTGTGTTGAAATATTTATTCTTTGTTTTCTTTGTCTTTCATAACTTAATAACCTAGCAAAAAGGCTCCATGAAAACCTTGACACAGCGAGGTGATCTCCTTACTATTGATACCAAATAATAAAAACACTAATTTATATACTTAAGTGCTACGTCAGTTTTTTTTAGTATATTATGGATTAAATTAGTGTGACGTCATTCGGCATAACTAGTTTAGGATATGTACAATTCTATAAAAACCCTATGTTATTGCTAAAGAAAAGTCCAACTGCTATTTTTTTTCAATTCTTTCATGGCTTATTCAATCTATTCGACAATTTCCATATTTTTTTTGTTGCTTTTAAACGAATTTTGCTTATTCTATTAATACATCTAACAAGTGCTCCATTGTCAGATACTTTTCTCCGATACATTTCTTGATTCTGCTGCGCCAGCTTTTTATATTATTTGTGGTTCTAATAGTTCAGCACATTATAAAAAAAAAACAGTTTTTGTGAGCCACTGTTTTTTGAAATAATTATTGGTATTGTACAAGAACAAAAAAGTCTTCGATCGAAACTGGTTTCAGACAAGGACAAAAATAGTTTTTGATCGAATTAAGGACGAAAAAGTCTTCGTTTGCAATTGGTTACAAAGCTCCGGTTTCGTACACGGCCGAAGGGAAAATTTGAAGTGGTGTTCAAGAACGGTCTTAATAAAATGGATTGGAGATCACCTCATTGTACTAAAATATTATGAGATAAGATAAGACAACCAACCTAAGTAACTTAAGTACTTACTCAGACACTTTCAATTTTGAAAAATTGTGATAATTTTTCATCAGTTGTTTACATTTTAAAATTATCCTGTAAAAATCCAATGAAATCAGATTTAAAATATATGTGGGAGCCTATTTTGTTTTTACTTATTTAAGTAGTATCAAATGAATTTGTAAATAATGTAAGAAAAATACAATAATTTCACTTCAAAAATTTACATTTTAATGTATTTTTTTATGCTAGCTGTATTTATTATTATGAATTTGTAAATAAATTATGTAAATATACTTAAGTCAAAAATAATATACTTATTTATTCCGTCAGTCATACTATGTTGAAACATTACTAAATTATCTATATTTATTGTTTAAAAATGAACATTAAAAATTGTTTTTATATAAATAAAAAGTGGCAAACACCATATTTAATATGCTTTTATTTACATTTTTGTAGAACTTATCTTTTAACGGGGGCTCTAAGATGCAGGAGATCTCTAGGTGCGTGCAACTTGGATGTGCCGCTTTTGGAAAACTTGATGACATTCTCAAATCAAACAAAACCAAGACATTTAAACAATGTGTCCTCCCCATTTTAACCTACGGTGCCGAAACATGGCCGCTCACAAAAGAGCAGATGTAAAAAATACGAGTTGCTCAGAGAGCAATGGAGCGCGCCATGCTAGGCATCCGCATTCTAGACCGTATACCGAACGTCGAAATTCGACGTCGTACTAAAGTCAAAGATGTAGGATAGCAAAGCTTAGAAGGAGATGGGCAGGACACTTGTCAAGACGGGATGATCAAAGGTGGACCAAGGCGATAACGGAGTGGTGGCCTAGAGGAGCGCAGCGTTCACGTAGCAGACCACCAACCCGATGGTCAGACGACATTTTTAGGCACGTAGGAATAGACTGGATGAGACTTGCACAGGACCGGAACAAATGGCGTGAAAGAGAGGAGGCCTTTACCCAACAGTGGGTGGATGCGGGCTGAGTAGATAGATAGATAGATAGATAGATAGATAGATAGATAGATAGATAGGTAGATAGATAGAAATTACATTGTGAACTTTAGGGTGAATATTAATGATATTAATATTCACCAATATTATAAAAAGTGGTGAGCGTCAGGACTGCGGGTGTACCTAGCACAAATTTGGGCATATTTCTAGAATAAGTATTTTATAGGTGGGAAAAGTGGGCGACGGACAAAAAAGTAAAGAATTTCAAAAAGGGTTAAAATATCTAGTAAGGTTTATACAAAACCTTCGGGAAATCTACAATTTGTATGTAGGTAAGAAATAACAGAAAAAACAGAAAGTAGGTAGTTAAGTGGCGAACATAGCAAATACACAGAATAAATTAAAAAATATCTAGGTATATGTGCTTGTTTGAATGATTCTTGTGTGAGGTAGTGTTGGTATCTGGTGTCAGAGTTTGTCAGGCCGCCCAAGTGTCTCTGACACGGCTTATTAACTGCTGTTAATCAACAACAGCCTAAATCAGGCTTAACATGCCTTCAGAAGCATGGAGCGATAGCAAACCGCACATAACTTAGAAAAGTCATTGGTGCAGAGCTAGGACCAAACACGCTATCTTTGGATTCTAAGTTGCACTATTGAACCGTTAGGCTACCATCGCTCTGTCTGTATCGGTGCTGAAAATATTGTAACAACCTTCACCGTGTACCAAAGTAAAGCAGTCAGAGGCAAGCTATTATTAAAAAAAAAGAAGAGATTAAGAAGACAAAATTAGAATATATTATAACCAATTAGCCATGTACTCGTACCACCTAAAAGCCCCGAACTATACTAGATAGACTTACTGCGAAACCTAAAAATAATCAACAATTAATGGACCTATTCTGGTGTTCTTTATATTAGACCACACTGAAAGAATAGTGTGGTCTAATATAAATAGCAGCAAAATAACCAAGTGGTGGGAATCCTGAGGAAAGAGGGAACGAAGTTCTGTGAGTTGCGGCGTACAGGCAGGAAATCAAAAAAACAAAAAAATCGAAAAAATAATAATCGCAAAAAGTGAAATCGGGGGTCAAAAGTCTTCGTGCAACAGCTTGGTTGAAGCCATCTGACGAAGTTGACCACATCAAGCGGGAAAGTTATCGTTTCTAAGCCGGAGATTCTCGCGGAAGTTGAAGATTTCTATGGCCTACTGTTCTTGTCACACGCGTCACAACCCAAACCCGATATGGAGGATTCCAGGGCCACTCTGACCCGCCACTATACCGAAGAGCTGCCAGAAGTCTGCCTTGACGAAATTGAGATGACTCTGAAACAGCTCAAAAATGGATTATCCCCGGATGAGGACGGAATTACTTGGAGCTCCTGAAGGCAGGAGGTACTTCCACGCTTAAAGAGCTTCACCGTAAGTTTATTTCTGTCCTCTTCTCTGGGAGAACTCCAAAGGCATGGAAAATAGTGTGGTCGTCCTGTTTTCAAAAAGAGTGATAAGACCCTTTTGAAAAACTAACGGCCCATTTCCCTCCTGAGCCATGTCTACAAGCTGTTTTCGAGAGTCATCACAAATCGACTTGCTTGGAGATTCGACGAATCCCAGGCAATAGAGCAGGCCGGGTTTTGGAGAGGATACGGCATCGTAGACCACATACATACAGTGCGACAGATTATACAGAAGACAGAAGAGTATAATCAGCCCCTGTGCCTAGCGTTTGTGGACTATGAGAAAGCCTTTGACTCTATCGAGACTTGGTCTATTTTCGAGGGCCTGCAACGATGCCAAGTCGACTGGCGGTATATCCAAGTGTTGAGATGTCTGTATGACGCCGCAACAATGACCGTCCAAGTACAGAACCAACAGACTAATCATATCCCCCTGCATTGAGGTATGAGACAAGGGGACGTTATTTCTCCAAAATTGTTCTCAAATGCATTGGAGGATATGTTTAAGACTTTGGACTAGAAAGGATGTGTTATTAAAATTAACGGTGAGTACATCTTACACTTGAGATTCGCGGATGACATCGTCATTGTAGCAGAAAAGTTGTAGGACTTGCAACAGATGTTGGACAGCCTAGCTGATGCTTCTCAAAGCAGTAGTCTCCGGATAAACTTGGACAAAACCAAGGTTATGTTTAACGAACATGTTATTCCCGAACCAATTGCTGTTATCGGAACTGCTCTCGAAGTTGTTAAGGAGTATGTTTATCTGGGGCAAACTTTGGTAAGAACAACATCGAGAGTGAGATCCGCAGAAGAAGGCTCGGCAGCATTTGCGAAATTTCGTCGAGTCTTCTCGTCGCCTATACCGCAAAGTTTGAAGACAAAAGTCTTCAACCAGTGTGTCCTACCTGTTATGACATGCGGAGCCGAGTCGTGGACACTCACAGTACGACTAGTCCGCCAATTTAAGGACACTCAGCAGGCTATGGAAAGGGCTATACTCGTAGTTTCTCTGTAAGATCGTATCTGGAATGAGGTGATCCGGCAGCGAACCAAAGTTGTCGACATAGCCCTTGGGATTAGTAAGCTGAAATGGCATTGGGCTGGTCATATCTATCAAAGGACTGATAACCGTCGGGGTAGACGTGTTCTTGAGTGGAGACCGTGGCTCGGTAAACGTAGTGTAGGGCGCCCTCCAGATAGGTGGGGCGAAGATATACGCAAAGTGACTGGCAGCAGTTGGAAGAGAAGAGCCGAAGATCGGGCTCAGTAGCGTGCTTTGGGAGAGGCCTATGTCCAGCAATGAACTGACACGGTCTGATGATGATGAAGAAAATTCAAATCTATCTATCTATCTATACTATAATAAAACTGTAACTGGGCTAAATCTGTACACTAAATATTTTTTGAAAATTATAATTGAGATAAACTTCAAAATCGATATGGAGTGCAAAAAGGTTTATTTTTTATTTTTTGTCTGTCTGTCTGTCTCTTTGAACACACATCACGCTGAAACTACCAAACGGATTTTGATGCAACTTGGCACAATCACAGCTGATGTGATGGTATGTTATATAACATTTAGAATACTTTATATCTTTTTATCCGCAGGATAGGGGTTGAAAGTTATTTAAAAGAACACATATCACGCTGAAACTACTGGACGGATTTTGCTGTAACTTGGCACAGTCAAAGTTTATATTATGTGTTAAAATTAAGGATACATATTATCCCGAAAAAATAAAGGGTTCCAGCAGCATAGGGGTCCAAAGTTATGTTAAATTTATTTTGAAGTAATAAATTTAAAAAAATGGTGGGCACTCTATATTCTGTACTGAAACCAAAACTGTTATTTTTGTCTGTCTGTACCTATAGCGCATTTTTTCAAATAAATAAATTATTATTTATAATTTACAACCCCTCATAAAAACTCGCCCTCTTGCCGCTGTTTTTATTGGTAATCAAACTGCTTACTGTTTTACATTTTGTACTAACAGAACTATCACAGCCGTGCGTGAGGGCAAACAACGCGAGTCATTGGCCGAACAGGAATCGGGTATACTTTCGAATTTAAGATTTCGCGCGGAGTATTTTGAAAATATACCTCCAGACAAAGCAACACAGATAGGTTTCTGTCAACAACCTTCAGTCGCAACCATAACCATTGATTAAGGTTGTTGACACAAATAGGTTCTCAAAACATTACGCATAAAGGGCCTAAAATGGGTATACAAGTATATCACAATAATGTCCTACTTAAAGAGCGTTGTATCTACGAGTATACTTATAATCTGTCTCGTGTTACTTTTGACCATCGGCCACTGGCAACACTGCTTTTTGTTTATCTGCTGTGTTTGTTCGCGGATCACGTAAAACCTACCGACCGATTGCAATGCGGTGTTCACTGTTAGATAGCTTAGGGTTTGATTTAAAAACTGAGGTACTTGGTATCTTATTCCGATGATTAGATGCCGTGCAATTGATAAAAAAAACTATTTGACGGCTGAACGATTTTTGAAGAAATGTAGTATATTGTACTTTATAGCTACTTTTATCTTTATAGATAGGTTTTATCCCCCAGGTGAATATTCTACTTTTCATATCTTCTACGAGAAAATAAAATCAATAAATGCACTATAGCCTGCTTGGCTTTCGAGTTAAATCAACTACTCGTAAAAGCGCGAATTCGTATACAGCCTTGACACATTTTGTTGTTCTCCATTGATTAAAATTGTTATTCTTTTTCGTATTTATCTTTTGATTTTCCCGGTAGTAGATTATTAATGGGTCATTATACCGAAACACAAAAATTTGGTTCGCTTTAAATATGTCATAGAGCTCGGTAAACTTTAACTACTTTTAAAACCATTTTTTTTAAGTTCATGGCCATTTAATATATCGATTAACCATTTTCACATTTATTGACAAATTTACTTTAATTTCAGCAGGAAAGAACGTGATAACTCTCTTCCTGTAGAATGTTCGCGACACAGGTTATGACATTGACATGTCTCTAAAAAATATTTAGAAATATTTTAGGCGTATATCAAATTAATTAATGTGTAAAGTAATGACAAAAGAACAATAGTAAAAAAAAACAAAAAAATACTCGTAATATTTTCTAAGTTATTTAACATTCTACAATGTTCGTGAAAAATAATCACACCTGTAGAAATAAATTATCCAAATGGTAGAGTTTTTATTTTTCAATAAACAACATTATGTTCTATCTCTGGCAACCCTTTACTATGTCATGTCTTGGTATTGTCGGCCAGATTTTCGCAAGTAATTGCGGGTCAGGGAATAAAAAAGTTACAAAAGCGTTCTACACCAGTGTCAAAGCTCATCCCTCCTGTACTCAACAATAAAAAATAAGTTAACAATTTAAAAATATAATTTGCTTATGGCCTCGTTAATAAGTTGGTTAATTATCGAAATCAAGTGAATCTAGTTTGCATAACCTTAAATTTTGCACTGTTCACGTATTTTTATGTTGAAACTTCACTTCTGTAGAACTCACTCCTGTTGGTATAGCTTTCTACAGAAGTGATGTTTTGTTTTTTTGTGATATTTACCTTTTATTACCTATACTTATAGTAAACCTTAATAGGTCCAATACTGTACAATGTATTTTTTTTGAAATTTATATTATTTATATTATTATATTCGATACTGAAGCCAAAACTGTTTTTTTTTCAATTTTGTCTATCTGTCTATCTATATCTTGACCACGCATCACGCCGAAACTACTGAATGAATTCAAATGAAACTTGGAATGATTTGTGTTCATACTACGAGGTAGGACCTAGGATACTTTTCATCCCGAAAAGTTAAAGGGTTCCCGCAGGATACACAAATCATTTATTTTTGCTTAGATACAGAAATAGCTTCATGTTTTTTTTAATTGCAAAATATTTAAGCAGGGAACTTGGTGTAGAATATATTATGTGGCACTATAGTGAAACAGGGCATTATGGGAAGGGGGCTCCTGATGTGATTGGAGGATGCGTCAAAAGAAAAGCAGATGCATTTTTAGCTACAGGTGGAGATATCCCAGATTTTGAAGCATTGGCGGATTGCTTACGAGAAAAATGTAAGGGTATTATTATTCTACCAATCGACGACACTCATGTTGATAACATCTCGAATATACTGAGTTCTAGCACTACTAGACCATTTACTGGCACTTTATCATTTTATCAACTTACAAGGAACAAGAATAGTCCTGATATCATGCATGCAAGAAGATTATGTTGAAATGTTTGTAAAACGGATCAGATTTGCGCACATTTCGAAATTGGGCTTATTTACCTGACTCATAAAAAATAGCAAGATGATGTTCGACCTGATTTGATGAAACCAACTTATTCATAGCCAGTATCACCTTACGTGTTGATTTTTATCGAACATGCTATGGATCTGATAGTGCTAATAATCTATATATACTATAATAAAACTGTAACTGGGCTAAATTTGTACATTAAATATTTTTTGAAAATTTTAATTGAGATGAACTTCAAAATCGATATGGAGTGCAAAAAGGTTTTTTTTTTATTTTTGTCTGTTGTCTGTCTGTCTGTCTCTTTGAACACACATCACGCTGAAACTACCAGACGGATTTTGATGCAACTTGGCACAATCATAGCTTATGTTATGGATTAACATTTAGAATACTTTTTATCCCGAAAAAAACAATGGTTCCCGCAGGATAGGGGTTGAAAGTTATTTAAAAAAAAACATATCACGCTGAAACTACCGGACGGATTTTGAAGTAACTTGGCACAGTCAAAGTTTATAGTATGTGTTAAAATTAATGATACTTTTAATCACGAAAAATACGGGATTCCTGCGGGATATGAGTCTAAAGTTATGTTAATTTGAAAGGAATAATAATTGCACATCCGTTTATAAAACGGTACCGTAAATTCGGCACCTATGCCACAAGTCAGAGTGGCACAGTGGAAGCGGTGTCTGGCCCGCAACCCAGAGGCACATGGATCGAATCCACGCGCTGCTATGAATGTTTTGCCTCAATATTTATAAACATTTACATATTTTGTGCGTTTTTATACATTTTCTTTGATTTTTTTAAGGCTTATGTAATTTCCTGAAGTAAACCGTCAAGTTTTGTTACGTAATATTGCAAATGGTAGTTTTTTAATTATTATGGTTTACAAACAAAGTGTAAAAACAGAAGCGGACACCCAATTTTCGACCTGTCTAAGATCCTTCGTGGCGCAATGGTGTCAGAACCCGACTTACGTGTCGTCAAACTCAGGTTCAAATCCGAGTAGCCTGAAAGACTTTTTCGCACTTGTTATTGTTTACAAACAAAGTGAAAAGACAGATGCGGACACTAAATTTTCGGCCTGTGTTTAAGATCCTTTGTTGCACAGTGGTGTCAGTACCCAACTGACGTGCCGTCATTCCCAGGTTCGTATCCGAGTAGCCTCAAAAACTTTTGCACTCAACAAAAACTTTTCATGAAGCAATAGTTCCATTAGCTAAATACAGAGGCGCGACTGAGCTTTACCCCTATTGGGCGTGAAGATAGGCCTCTATTTCCGTATATACATAGTACTCTGTGCCAGAATCCTTAATGTTTTACATGATGTACTAACAGAACTGTCTGATGCACTAACTAAAGGAAAGCCGACGTCGTTGCATAATATTTCGAAAATATACATTACGTACACAACGCTCTTGACGTCAGAGACCGTGTTGGCATCGTGAATCTGTAGAGGTTGGCATCGAGTATGTTTTAAAATCCAGAAAGCGAAAATGTATTCTTCGAAAGTACATCGTAAAGGTTTCAAACATTTATGACATCACTGGCCGAGCTGCGATCGACATCACCATTCGGACATTTATGACGTCACTGGCCGAGTTGCGATCGGGTATAGGTAGTTTCGAATAACGCTCCACATAACGCTATTCTATTCTATTCTATTCCACAAAGTGTCTTGGTGGCTGTACAAACATTAATAAATAATAATAAATATATTGGGGACAAATCCATACCAATTACCTAGCCCCAAACTAGGATACCCTGTAATATGGGCACTAGATAACGTACATAAATACGAATATCACATCCATGACTCGGAAACAAACATTTTTGCTCATCACACAAATGATTGCACCTTGCAGGATTCGAACCCGCGACCGTTTGATTTCGTTCCCAGGGTCACTAGCCACTAGACCAACCTATTAATTATTTATTTGCTATTGCAACACAGATAGATTTCTGCCAACAGCCTTCAGTGGCAACCCGACTTGGCCGTGAATAGTTAGAAGTAGAAGGCGAGAGCGAAGCTTAGCGAGCTCCCGCCTTCGTCTTCTAACCTATCACGGCCATGTCGGGTCACTACTGAAGGTCTGTATGTAAGTTTGTTCGCGCATCAAGTAAAAACTACTTGATCGATTGCAATGCAATTTTCACTATTGGATAGCTTAGAAGTTGAGTTAAAAACTGAGCTACTTAGTATCTTAATCTGATGATTAGATGCCGAGCAATCGATAAAAAACTATTCGACGGCTGAACAAATCTATACTTATAATAAAACTGTAACAGGTCCAATTCTGTACATTGAAGATAGTAAATATTTTTTTTGAGGCTGTTCTATATTCGATACTGAAGCCAAAACTGTTTTATTTTTCTTTTTTTTCTGTCGGTCTGTCTGTCGGCTACGCCATGAAACAGACAGACGGCTGTCTGTTTCATGGCGTAGCATCACGCTGAAACAACTCAATGAATTCAAATTAAACTTGGTATGATTTGATTTCATACGTCGAGTTCGGAATAATAATTACACATCCGTTTATAAAATGGTACCGTGAATTCGGCTCCTATGCCACAAGTCAGAGTGGTACAGTAGAAGCGGTGTCCGCCTTGCAACCCAGAGGCACATGGATCGAATCCACGCGCTGCTATGAATGTTTTGCCTCAATATTTATAAGCATTTACATATTTTGTGCCTTTTTTTTACATTTTCTTTGTTTTTTTTAAGGCTTATGTAATTTCCTGAAGTAAACCGTCAAGTTTTGTTTGAAAACAATATATATAATGGGATCTATCCAAACGAATGGTCCGACTTAGGTGCGGTTTTTTATGTTTGCAAGCTGAGGTAATCGAGATGGTATAGTACGAGTTTGGTACGAGTAAAGATAGCACAATGGCATCAACAACTCAAGCGAATAAACCAAAGGCATCAAAGTTCTCCCTCCGATTTAACTAGATGGCGCTGATTGACCTTAAAACACGCAATCATTTCATTCCTGCAACCAAGGGTGCCGGTAAATTCAAATTTATCAGGTTTTTGGGATTCGGCTCACACTACTAGCACTAGCACGACCTCCAGGGGCCTAATTCTCTAATTTTAAGACGCCAATTCCTCGCTGCCTGCGGGGAAATTGGAATCAATCACGAACAAATTCCACGTAGGCATGGGTCATTTTCGCAATATCCAGCACCAGGGCTTTCAAGTACGTCTATCTTCAAACACCAGGGTGAAAAACCAGGGTTCAAAATACTTTCAAGTGCTTTCTGTAGAAACAGATTAAAGCCTTGAAAGTAGAAAATACTTGCATAGGAAATTGATTTTTGCCGTCATATAAATAAGGAGAACAATCGTGTTTGCAAAATAAAAGTACTTGGAAGCCTTGAAAGTAGAAAATACTTGCATAGCAAATTGATCTTTGTCTCTATATATAAAAGGAGCACTATCGCGTATGTGAAAAAGTACTCTGAAGCCTTGAAATTGTTTGTTTGTTTGTCGTATGAGGTAGTGCTGGCTTCTGATGTCAGAGTTTGTCAGGCCGCCCGAGGGCCTCTGACATGGCTTAACGACTGCTATTAACCAATAACAGCAGGGACCGACAGCTTAACGTGCCCTCCGAAGCACGGAGCGATGGATAACCGCACGTAACTTCGAAAAGTCATTGGTCAAAACCTAGGCTAACGCATATTCTGTGAAGTACGGAGTGCCGTACTTCACAGAATATGCGTTATAAAAAGACAAGGCAGTGCCTTATTCCGATGATTAGATGCCGAGCAATCGATAAAAAACTATTTGACGGCTGAACGAATTTTGAAGAAATGTAGTATAATATTGTACTTTGTAGGTTTGGTCCTGGTCCTCCTGGTCCTCTGGACCTGGACCAAACCTACAACTGGTCTGGTGGTGGTTTGGCTTTTGGTCCTGGAATAAAACGTGTGGGCTACTTTTAAATGAACCACGCGGGCAAAGCCACGGGCACAGCTAGTGTTTAATATTTCTCTTTTGACAAATATTAACATTACAACATCGAGCTGACAACAGAGGGCAAAAATATATATCTTTTTTGTAATTACTTTTTGTGACGAGACGGTCAAGTCACTCGCCTGATGGTAAGCGTCACGCTAGTCCATAACAGTTGCAGTGCCACCCAGAAAAATTACACCTACATTCGATCTCTGGGGCTTATATATATCGTCACAAGTTACACAGTTATAAAGGCGAGACGAAAAGGGCTATAGTCCTTTTCGTGATGGTCCACTTTTAAAACCTGGTAAAAACCCCTATGTTTCGGAGTGACTTTACTGACGTTTCATTACAAAACTCCCAGACTGTTCGAAACATTCGATCGCGCATGCGCATAGCGGCTTAAGAAAAAATCTAAACAAACGTCTCAATAACACAGATAATAAAACACCAATTTATGATTACATTCGTTCATTATTTAAATGTAGGCAACACTAGCGATTACATTTAGTCGTTGTCAAAATCAAATTAGTCCTGTCACAATGAAGTCCTAATTTAGTGGAAATCAACAACCACAGATTAAGTATCAGAATGGATGGTGCTTATGCTTGGGTAGCATGTCCATTTTATGTTGGTGTGAGTTCTAATATCTGCATTAGTGTGCGTGAGTAGGGAAGTGATCTCTAGTGCCGACCATATCGATAAAAATGTATCAAAACAAAACTGCAGAATATGAAAATATAGGAAATAATATATATGCTAAAAATATTTACTTTACAGAACATGCAAAAATAATTTCATAATACTCATAAGTAGCAGTTTTTCAGTGTTGTTATCATAACAATGTTTAACGTTTTCAGACAGATTTATGTAGTGTTAATTTGACTGTATTAAATCCAGAAGATTCTAAACAGAAATTACGAAAATAAGAAAATACGATAACTTCTTATTTTTTGGATTCTATGGACATGGTAAGGCAAGTTATTAAATAGTATAGGTAGTTTAATAACGAAATAAATTTAATAAATACTTGTCACATTGACACTCGACAGGAGCACCCTATAATATCTACAATAAGTTACACTTGACTTTTGCTAGGCAAACCACATGGAATACTTACAATAATACGTAAGAGTAACTCTAAAGAGACTTGCACGATTTCCGCAGACGACAGACTAAAAAAGATGCTAACAGCATATCGGTTGTTATCGTATAGGTAGATATCCCTATTATTGTGGGGTTCGTGGCGACATACATATTATGATAGATGACCACCGATGACGCATTCCGTTAATTTGGATGTCGCAACTCGCAACAAAGGGTTTAGGATTTTAGATATAGGGTTTTCTCGTCTGTGTGCACACCGTCACCCTTTCTTCAGGAATGAAATTCCAAATAAATCCCTCCTTATTGCACCCATAATGTTGACACCTGTCAGTTTGACACCTGGCACTTTGAGGGACCACTGTACTTGCTTGGCTCATAATTTAAGGAGGGAGCGGGGAGAAGGGTGGGCGAAGAACCCCCCTGAGAGTAGGGGGCTAGATCTTCCCACCATCTGAGATATGTTTTTTTGCTTGCTTCGCTTCGATCCCTCCTTCGCCTTCTAACCTAAAAAACAGCACTTAACAGAAGCATAATACTTCGAAAAAAATAGCAAAATATATATATTAAAAAAAACAGTCACATACTAGACTTGCAAAAATATCTAAAAGCTATTTATGTATATCAGTTAAATTATATAATAAAATTCCATTATAAATAAGAAATAAAAATGAAATTGTATTTTTACTTGTATTAAGAATCATTTTAAAGCCAAGAGCTACTACAAACTTGACGAAGCTTTTGCTGATAGAAATATCTTTGATATATATATTGACTTTTTTGTGTTGTATACTTATAATGTTATCCTAATTGCTTACAATATTTTGTGTTGACGTTGCTTTTGCAGAAAACTTTATTTGAATCTTAGAATAAATTTGAATATTTTTTACCCAATTTATATTTTGTGATACAATGTTCTGTAAGTGACTTGTCTAACATACATGTAATACATGTAATATGTCAAAAGATGAATAAATGAATTGAATTGAAAACAAAATGGGTGTGCGGAGAGAGAAAATAGAACCCTTGTAGAAACCGCTAGGTCATACATGCACTCAGGAGAGGAATTTCCACAAGCTCTGTGGGCAGAACTTATAAACACAGCTGCTTACGTCTTGAATCGTACGGGACCCACAAGAGTAGAACGGAAAGTACCCTTGCGTGTAATAGGAAGAAGAGTCTAAACCCTTCTTTTGCTAAAAGTTTGATCATAATCTAAATTATGATCAAACTTTTAGCCCCGTTACAAGGCTGGCAACAATAACAGTACTTTTAAGTGTGAGTGCTCAGGAGAGGCTTTATTTAGTTCAATTTGATGTCTTGACCGCGTTTTTGAAGGTAAGCTTTATGAACAAATATATATGAACCAGCCAGTTGGTTTTAGAGATGGATCAACAAAAGTTTGACATCTTAAACGCAGCTTGTATGGTCTCAAGCTCCAAGGTGCTGGAATTCATGTTTTGAAGAAATATTATTAGATATGGATTTTAAACAGAGCGAAGCTGATTGCTGCTTATTTACAAAGAAAGTTGATCAAAAGAAGATACTGATAACTCTTTATGTTGACGATGGCCTGATAGCAGCTTCGGATGTAGATCTAGCAAACAGATTCCTTGAAGATCTTAGAAAACTACTGAACTTATCGACTTATCTTGCCACTTGTCCTTCAGGGTTCTTGAACTGGAGCAGCTATTTCAATGCAGCATGATCGGTTCGCAGATGAAATTTGCGTCCCAGCAGATATTTACTAAATGCTGCAGTGTTTTAACCACAGCGAGTAACTTTCTTCTCGTGACGCAGTAGTTACGTTCCGGTTTGGACAAGGATTTGCGGAAGTAAGCAATCACAACTTCCTGGTCTCCTTTTCGTTGAGACAACACACCGCCAATACCAGTATTACTCGCATCTGTATCTACGATGAATCCATTATCGGTGTCGGAATAGCCAAGAATAGGTGTATCGCAAAGATGTTTCTTCAATTCTTGGAAAGCGGTGTCACAGCTCTCATCCCAACAGAAGGACCGCTTCTCCTAAGTGAGTTTGTGCAAAGGCTTAGCAACATCAGCGAAGTTCTTCACAAACCGTCGGTAATAAGAGCACAAACCCAGAAATGCTCTGGCTTCTGTTTTGTCTTTTGGAACTGGCCACTCCTTCACTGCGATGATCTTCTCTGGGTCAGTTTGCACCCCTTCTTGTGAAACCACGTGTCTCAAAAAGTTTACTTGCCGTCTGAAAAATTAGCACTTTTTCGGACTCATCTTCAGAATTAGTGAATTTTTGTCAACACACGTTCCAGGTTTCGAAGATGGTCTTCAATCGAGCGCCCCACGATGATAATGTCATTCAAATAAACGAGACAGGCGTCTCCAATCAATCCAGTGAGTACCAGCTCCATCAACCTTTCAAAAGTTGCAGGAGCATTGCATAATCCAAATGGCATTACATTAAATTGCCATAGACCCTTCCCCGTAGAAAATGCTGTATTCTCTTTGTCCTTTGGGTCTATCTCCACTTGCCAGTAGCCACTCTTTAGGTCCAGCGTTGTAAACCATTTCATCCCCGTCAGCGTATCCAGGGTGTCGTCGATCCTTGGTAGGGGATAACTGCCCTTCTTGGTGACATTGTTGAGCCTGCGATAATCCACACAGAAACTGACATCCTTCTTTTTGACTAGCACCACAGGAGCACACCATGGACTGAATGAAGGTTCTATTATGCCGTCCTTCACCATCCCGTCATCCCCTGTCGTTCCCTGTGTTTATCTTGTGCCGAACTAATCCCGTCTTCCCAATGTCAGCATCATTTGAAGAGAAGATGTCCGCGTACCGAAGTACCATCTTCTCAGCTTTCGCAACTTCCTCTTTGGAAAGATCCTTTCGGCAGTCTTCTAGTAGTTTCGACACATTAAATCTGCCATTGTGTTTAATGTCATTGGATGGTTCTTGGCAATGTCGCATCCAGCCTACTTCGCGCATCAATGTCCCTTTGCTAATGAGATGTTCTTCATTACTTGGGTTCAATACGCGCACTGCTGTAGTGTTTTTTAGTTAGTTGCACGGACTTTGGTGGTGGCCCTCACCAAAGTCCGTGCCACTACCCAAGGCTGGTCATTTTCCGATTTTTCTAATAGTACGCATCGATGTTTTTGCGTAAAATCTCGTGGCAGACTCACTGGCACGATGGTTTCAGACCTGGGAGCAAGGACTATTTTCATAAGGCAGTAGATCTTTCCCGATGTTCCTCTTTCCATGAAGATTTCCTCACTGCCGCATTTCAACATTCCTTGCTTCACGTCGATCTCACAATGATGTTCTCTCATGAAATCCAAGCCAAGAATGCAATCATCGACTATGTCGGCCACGATGACTTTATGTCAGAAAATCCTTTCGCCGAGTTTCATCTCCACCAGCTTTTCGCCTTGGACGGGTATGTGCTGACCAGTAGATGAGTGATGAGTAGATGTTAGTAGTCTAATTGTCTTGCAGTTCCCAAAGAAGTCCCCAAGAACACTATTTCTAAGCTTGGAACTGATCACTGTTCGAAAATCACTCGTGTCTAAAGTCAGTTTACATGGTATCCCGTTGACTTCACCTTTGATGATCAGGCTGTTCCCGTCGTGAGCTTGCGAGATCGAAATTCTGGGGGATTTTTCAATACCAACCAGCACCCGCCCTACGGTTCTGGCGTTTACTCGTTTTCCTGGTTCTGTTCGGTGTCGTTGCTGACCACCCGCACTTGCTGAGGCCGATCTTAAATGCCAACAACTCGTCTCGGGCAGCTTAATCTCAGGTGGCCCCTCTCTCCACACTCGTATCATCTGGGACTAAACTTAAGACGAGTGTCACGGGGAGGTGATGCTACAACTTCTTTGATACGGTGAGCTCGAAGATTTTGTCGTACGGCCTCCACCTCCAAAGCATGGGCCAGGGCATCCTTAAGGATTTCGTGATGCCCAAGTCTCACAGCAGCTCTCACTTCCAGGTCACGAATCCCATCGACAAATGCTTGGACCAAATTCCCGGCGATGAGCGCAGATGATGACTGGTACGCCTTTAGAACCAGCTTTTCAATTTCGAGAGCCCAGCGTTGTAGGTTCTCATTATTCCGCTGAGCCCTGTCCTTTAACTGAGCACGAAACACGTGCTCCAGGTGTTTCGTGCTCAGGGTGCTGCGGGGACGCACACCTGGAGCACGTGTTTCCTAGCGAGATTCCAGCGCTTCGAGCAACTGTTCGTAGGTAACGTCCTTCCCGAGGGCTATTATAGTCACAGCCTGGTCACGAAGGCCTAGTTTGAGAGCAGGCATGGCCTGTGCTTTACTCCATCCATTTGCCTCAACAACAGCCTGAAATTGGATCTTATAGGCCGACCACGAAGAGCTTCTATCAAACGGCGGCACTTATAAACCTCGCGCCGAAGACGCAGTAACAACAGGAACTGACATTCCGCTTTCAGATTTCAGGACACCCAGAGCTTTTTTCATGTCTGCAATCTGGGTTTCAGTTTCGGTGAAGCATTGGTTAGTTTCGGAGAAATGTTTGTCACTTTCGGAGAAGCGTTTCTCATGAAAATGTAGCTGCTCCTTTACATCGTTGAGTTCTTTCCCATGCAGGTCTTTTATGAAATTGCATGCAGGTCTTTTATGAAGTCAGTTTGTTCTTCCTGTCGGCGAGCCTGCTCCTCTCAGTCACGAGTCAACTGCTCCTCTAGCCGACGAGCTTGCTCCTCCTGTCGGCGAATCTGCTCCTATTCGTCACGAAGCAACTGTTCTTCCAACCGACGAGCCTGTTCCTCCTGTCGGCGAGTCTGCTCCTCCTGTCGGCGAGTCTGCTCCTCTTTGTCACGAAGCAACTGTTCTTCCAGCCGACGAGTCTGTTCCTGGAGCATTGCCATTAAGCCCGAAAGATCAAGGGTGGGGCTACTGAAGATGGAGAATCTGTAGATGGACCAGCGCATGGACCGGTGGCCACGGCAGCGTCCAACTCAGTGATTTCTTGATTATTACCACCACCAGGCGCTTGTAATGGCAAACCAAACCGTCTTTCGTCTACCTCCCTCTCTCGTTGGCTTCTCGTTCTCATGCGGTCTGTCTCCTGCTTTGGTATAGCCGGCATTATTTTATCCTCGCTGCTGACACCAAATTGTTTCGAGCTGGGGTTCGGATAAAATTATTGTACGCTAATTACACCAAAAATTACAACCTTTATTCGAAAAACCACAAAAAGAAATTAATCCAATAAATAACGCTCAAACACTCTTTAACTTGACTTTACACTCTTATCAATTATCACTGAATACTCGCTTCGAATCACTTTGATCGTTTTGTTCCGAAAGCCAAGTCAATATTGTCCAAAGCAGTCGATGAGCGCTCTATTTATACCGCGACGGACGTTTCCAGAAGGTACTCGTAACTACTCGTATGTACTAACAGTAGTCGGTAGGTATTTTAACTTTTAAGGTCGGCGGCGCCTTTTAAGTTGCCGCGCCGCGCCGCACCCGTAGGTACCTTGTCACGAGGCGGTCCCAGAGTTTGGGCTTGCTCCACCAGCCCAGGGACCAAGCCTCAGTGGACAACAGAATTACAGCAACAATTATAATTAGGAGCACAGGAACAGGAGGAGATGATTATAAACGGCTTATGAAGGTATTCTTATATATATTTACAAGTCTCATATATATTTTCAATAAATTTATTTATGTATTTTATAATAATAATTCGGTTTTTCCAAAAATCAGTATTCGAATGACAGGTTATTTGTATTTAGAATGAATCAATGATGAACAACTATCAAAAATGAAAAGAAATGAATTATGAAAGAATTAAGAGATCAAATGAGTATTATTATGAAAGAGGTTTGGACCTCGTCACAACCTAACGTCGGCGGCGCCTTTGATGTTGCCGCGCCCGTAGGTATATATCTACCGCGCGCTCTGGAAACTTCTGTAGGTACCTACGCTCTACTAGTGTGTTCCAGAATGTTCCTTTAAATGTAGGTATTGCGTCATTTTAGTACCTACTGTTTTAATAAGAATCGACCGGCGTAACAATATTTACACATTTTGCACTAATTAAAAAATTCGTAGAACAAAAACATAAAAAACTGGTTGTTTACGTTTTCACTATACTAATTCTTAATCGTGTTTTTTTATATATTTTTTCCGTCTCAAGATCAAAAAATACCTTATCGATGAGCAGAGGCGGCATGCGAATGTTAATATTGATTTATCGTTTTTGTAATACATCCACTGATCGCTCTCTTGGTTCCTTTCGTCGCGTCTGTTCACCATTTAGTCACTACCCTTTGTAATAACGAAAACCATGGTTTCGCTTGTGTTATTGTCCGCTATCTATGTTTATATTGTCACTACCTTTATTTTTTGTTTCATCTTGTATCTAACAATTTTTGTTACGCCCTCGTTTTAAAAAAATTTAGTTTGTAGTTTAATTCCTTTAAAAATAGTTTGATTTGCGTTTTTTTTCGTACTTTATTATATTTTGAAATTAATATATATTTATTTACTTATACATTGCACATATTATACATATATTTATTTATATATATACATGATCATATTATGTATTACGCATATGTAGATTTATAATTTGTATTTACTGTTTTGGTTATATTATATATTACATTATACATTAGAGTCTTGTTATTATTGAGTAAATTTTTTTTTTCTCATTTTTTAATTATTATTTTTTCCTCCAAATCACCCCCTCAGGGTTGTGCCAGAATACCAGCGCTGAGTGTCATAGACACTCAGTATTATGCTGAGGCGCGGCCTTTTTGGCACCGCACTTAATTTTTTACAATTTTTTGTTATTATTATTAATTTCATTTTTTTGTAATAGTGTGTCAAATAGATGCTTTTTCTTCTTCTTTCTTTTTTCTTCATTTAAACGGATAAAATGGTTTCGACCTAGACGATTTTGGGCCATTCTATTGTTTTGTTGCTACTGTAATGATTTTGAAGGTCATGAAACACATAATTCCTAATTATGTGTTTTTAGAAAGCTAACAGTGTGTACTTTAATTAAGTTATATTTGCAACCAACATTTAATTCAAAAAATATTTAGGGTCAAAGTGAAAATGTAGGTAGTGTGTGATTTCTATGCTCTCGAGTGTATATCAACAATCAAAAAACACATTTTCAAGTTGCTCTCGTAATTATCTAGCATGTATGAAACGCGTAACAATTATTTTAAAACTATCTTAGCAAACGTTAAACGTGAACAAAACGATAATCTAAAATACTTAGGTAGGTAGGTAGGTAGTTCTAAAATACCTACAACGCAAAAATGTGTGTGACATGACTCATTGAAATAAAAATAAGTTTTGAAGTACCTACCTAAGTAACTCTTTTTATGTTTTTTATAGCAGTTAACGCCTGCTTAGCGTAAAAGTAAAAAAAATATACTCTTTTTTTATTTAATTTACAAGTTTTTATTAATGTTAGTAAAACACACAGATAATAATACCTAATTAGTCGTCTGCGATTAGAAGCACTCGCAATTGCAGCGAATTTTATGTCTTTCGGGTACTTAGCAAAAAAATATGCATGTAAGTATTTTTTGTTAGCACGCACATAGACTGTTGAAAATATAAATCGTTTATATGGAACAAGTTATATATAGTTACGAGTATATGTTCCACTTCATATTTACATTCTAGTCAAAGGCCAAAAAAGTAGGTATCTAGGTAGGTACAAACTAACGGACTCCGCTTGCAAAGTCGCGGGAAAAACATAGCACACCTATAAATTGCACTTGCTATAGTTTTTTTTATCCGTTCAGTCATTCAGTAGACAGATCTGTGATAACTTTATTGTGATAAAGACAAAAAAAAACTCAAGTCTTTTTGCCTAATAAGGCATCCCTTCACACAACAATTGTTATTATTGTTACGTTTCGCCATTACTAGCGAAAGTTCAAACAAGCGACACGGTAAGTGTGTGAATGCAAGCGCATGGCGGCCTCGCCTAATTTGTGGCGCCGGGGCTCTGTAGGTTATTAGCTCGCGTAGGTAGAGTAGGGCATGCAAAACTCGGGTAGTTTAAAAAACCCGGGTTTTTCGAGTTTTCAATTTTAAAAACCGTATTTTTTTCGAGTTTTACTGTTTTTCGAGTTGTTCTTTATTTGTGACTTAAAATAATTATTATTAGTGTGTGTAAGTAAAGAAAGGGCTGTAATGAAATTAAAATGTGTATTTACTTTCGTACTTATTTTTTAGCTTTACGAAGAGATCAATCAAGTAACATTTGGTATTTGTACTATTAATAATCAAAGTAACATTTGGTACTAGTAATAATAAAAACTGACTGTCCATCTCCAAGATCAGAGCACGAATTCTTTCAAATTTCAAAAAGGGGTGAGACAGGGAGACGTTATTTCACCGAAACTGTTCACCTCTGCACAGGAAGATATATTCAGTCTTCTGAACTGGAACGGATATGGTGTTAACATCAATGGCAAATGCAGTGATGCATTCGCCACCTTCGATTTGCTAATGATATAGTCATCATGGCAGAAACCCTGGAAAACCTAAGCACAATGCTCAGTGACCTCAATATTGTTTCCCAACATGGGTCTCAAGATGAACATGGGTAAGTCGAACATCAGTTCAAATGCCCATGTCGCACCCATGCCGGTTTATTTTGGGAACGGTATTATCGAAGCTGTTGATCACTATGTCTACTTAGGTCAGACGATCCAACTGGGTAGATCCAACTTGAATGGGTAGCGTTCGGAAAATTTCACCATAATTATCTTCTCGTCGCAGACCCTCAAAACGAACGTTTATAATCAGTGCGTGTTGTCAGCGATGACATACGGCACTGAGACGTGGTTACTAACTTTTTGTGCCATACACAAGCTCAAAGTCGCGCAGCGTGCATTGGAGAGAGCTATGCTTAGTGTTTCACTACGTTATAGAATCTGAAATGAGGAAATCCGTAGAAGAACCAAGGTTACCGACATAGCTCTCAGACTTCCCAAGTTGAAGTGGCAACGGGCAGGGGGCAGGCCATGTAGTTCACAGAACCGACAACCACAGGGGAATAAAGGTTCTCGAATGGCGACCACGAACAAGCAAGCGAAGTGTAGGAACACTCCACACGATGGACTGACGACATTGTACCCATCGCAGGAAGTCGGTGGATGGAGGTAGAACAAGATTGCTCGTCATGGTGCTCTTATGGGGAAGCCTATGTTAGAAGCTTATGTGAGGTAAACAAGATCGTTCTTAGCTATAATGGAGCTATATGCTCGCTACGCTTCGCTCCCGCCTTCTTCTAACCTTTCACGAACTTGTCGGGTCGCTACTGAAGGTTGTTAACACAGGTACCTATATTGGTACTGGAATAACTCATAGGATCCTTATATCCCAGAAAAACTACTATGCGAGCAACGCTGCGGGCACAACTATAGGCAATAATAACGTAAAAGTCTGTATAAAGAAGATACATTTAAAAAATTGGTCTTTGGTACTTAAAATAAGCTACTGAACAAGAGTAAAACATTTTTTAAATTCGTGTCTGTCTGTTTGTTTGTCTGTACGTTTGTTCGCGTATCACGTACAAACTATTAGACCGATTGCGATGCAGTTTTCAGTGTTGGATAATTTAGGGTTTGTCCTAAAAACTGGGGTACTTGGTATCTTAATCCAATAATTAGATGCCGAGCAAACTTTTTAACGGCTGAAGGAATTTTGATCAAATGTTTAGTTTAGGTCTTGGAATAGCACATAGAGTACTTTTAACCTAGAGAAATGACCACGCGAGCGAAGCCGCAGGCACAGCTAGTACTATAATAAAACTGTAACTGGGCTAAATCTGTACATTAAATATTTTTTGAAAATTATAATTGAGATACACTTCAAAATTGATATAGAGTGCAAAAAGGTTATTTTTATTTTTTGTCTGTCTGTCTGTCTCTTTGAACACGCATCACGCTGAAACTACCTGACGGATTTTGATGCAACTTGGCACAATCATAGCTTATGTTATGGATTAACATTTAGAATACTTTTTATCCCGAAAAATTACATGAGTTCCCGCAGGATAGGGGTTGAAAGTTATTTAAAAGAACACATATTACGCTGAAACTACTGGACGGATTTTGATGTAACTTGGCACAGCCAACGTTCATATTATGTATTAATATAACGGATTCTTTTTATCCCCAAAAAATATAGGGTTCTTGCGGGATAGGTATTCAAAGTTATGATAATTTAAATGTAATATAAATAAAACATTAAAACGGTATCATAACCTTCTCGCCACGATTCAGTGTGGCTAAATCGGAACATGTCTGCCTTTCAACCCAGACGTGCGTGGATCGAAATCACGTGCATCTTGAAATGTTTTGCTACATATTTTTAAGCTCCTGTCATTTCCTGAAGTAAACCGTCAAATCTTTACAACAAAATAGGTCACAATAATTCCAATTCAGATAATAATGAAAAAAAAACACAGAAATGGAAAACAATTCTGTCAATTTACTTTGTATTTTTTTACCATATTATTTGTTAGTTTTACCAGTGTGTGAAGTGCATGTTTAAAAAAGAAATAAATTATCATTTACAATTTACAATCCCTCATAAAAAGCGCCCTCTTGCGGCTTTTTTTATTGATAACGAAACTGCTTACTGTTTTACATTTTTAACCCCCCAACAAAGAAACGGGTGGTATAAGTTAAGGGTGTGTATCACTGCAAGTGTGTGTGTGTTTGTGAGTGAGTGTGTGTGTGTGTGTGTGTGTGTGTGTGTGTGTGTGTGTGTGTGTGAGAGAGAGGGTGTGGGTGGGTGTGTGTCTGTCTGTGGCAACATAGCTCCCAAACGAGTGGACCGATTTTGATGCAGTTTTTTTTGGTTGAAAGCTAATGTGATCGAGATGGTACTGACTATATGGGGAGGGGGAGGGAGAAAAGGGGGGAGTTTCGAGAAAAAGGGGATGAGAATCGTATCTTTCAAACGAATGGACCAATTTACCTGCTGTTTTTTTATGTTTCAAATCTGAGGTAAACAAGATTTGTCTTAGCTGTAATGGGGGGGGGGGGAGAAATGGGGCAGGGAGAAATGGGGGGGGGGTGAAATGGGGGTGAGGTTCGTAGCTCCCAAAAGAATGGACAGATTTTGATGCAGTTTTTTTATGTTTGAAAACTGATGTTATCGAGATGGTTCATCATGGTTCTTAGCTATATGGGGAGGGGGGGTAGTTGAAAAAAGGAGGGTGGAAATCGTATCTTTCAAACGAATGGACCAATTTAACAGCGGCTTTTTATTTTTCAAATCTGAGGTAAACAAGATGGTTCTTAGCTATAATGGGGGCGGGGGGGGGGGGGATGAGGATCGTAGCTCCCATGCAGTTTTTTATGTTTGAAAACTGATGTAATCGAGAGTCTGTACATAGATAGATAATTAAAGTTTGATTTAAACTGGGGTACGTATCTTAGGCCTTGCGTGCACTGCCTTGTGGTGGAACGCGGTGCGTTTATATAAAAACCTATTTAACGGCTGAACGAACCTTAAAGAAATAGTATATTGTACTTTGTAGGTACTTTTGGTCCTGGTATGACACGTGCGGGCTACTTTTAAATGGAATAACCACGCGGGCAAAGCCTCGGGCACAGCTAGTACTATAATAAAACTGTAACTGGGCTAAATCTATACACTTAATATTTTTTGAAAATTTTAATTGAGATAAACTTCATAATCGATATGGAGTGAAAAAGGTATTCTTTTTATTTTTTGTCTGTCTGTCTGTCTGTCAGTCTGTCTCTTTGAAAATCTTAAAGTTTATTCTGTCAAAGTTTATATTATCTGTTAAAATTTAGAATACTTTTACTCCCGAAAAATAAGGATTTTTAAGGGATAAGGGTCCAAAGTTTATGTTAAATTAAAGTTGTGACGAGGTCCAAACCTCTTTCATAATAATACTCTTTTGATATCTTAATTCTTTCATAATCCATTTCTTTTCATTTTGATAGTTCATTATTCATTCCATATTCAAATAACCTGTCATTCTTAAATTGTCTTTTCCGATATTGATTGCATTAGCAAAACCGTAATTTTCGAAAGAATATTATAAAATACATAAATAAGTTAATTACAAATGGAGACTTGTAAATATATATAATAATTCCGTCGTTAGTGTTCGTTTTGTTTGAAGCACTGTTTATGGAAATCACCAAATGCTCCAATAGTTCCTGACCTTTTATGTTGTCCACTGAGGCTTAGTCCCGGGGCTAGTGGAACAAACCCACACCCTGGGACCGCCTCGTGACAAAGTAATAAAACATCCTTTTAAAGAACGGTACCAAATTTCGTTGTCCGCTCCACGTAACGAGTGGCCAAGCGGTAACATGCGTGGAAATGTAATCCAGACGTCCGTGGATAGAAACTACGCGCTTCTAGATTTTTTTGCTCCATAATTAAAAGCATTTACATATTTTATGAATTATTTTGACATTTTTTAACCCCCGAACAAAGAGACGGGTGTTATAAGTTTAGGGTGTGTATCACTGTATGTGTGTGTGTGTGTGTGTGTGTGTGTGTATTTTCGAATATTTTTTTGTTGAAAGCTAGTGTGATTGAGATGGTTCTTAACTATATGGGGATTGGGAGGGGGGAGGTGAGAAATAGGGGTGAGAATCGTAGCTTCCAAACGAATGGTCCGATTTAGGTGCGGTTTTTTATGATTGAAAGTTGAGGTAATCGAGATGGTTCTTAGATATTAGAGTACGAGTATAGCACAATGGAGTATCCTACTTCCTTAACACGGGCGTAAGTCTTTTTATTGTAGGACCTCTACACTAGAGAGCGTAGTATCTGTACTTATAATAAAGCAATAAGAACAAAAAAGATTGTACAAAGAAGATAATTAAGGTTGTAACACTACATAATTTACCAGCATCAACAACTCCAGCGCATAAACCAAACGCATCAAAGTTCTCCCTCCGATTTAACTAGATGGCGCTGATTGACCTTAAAACACGCAAGCATTTCATTCACTGCAACCAAGGGTCACGCTAAATTCAAATCTGTAAATTTTTCGAATTTGGCTCACACTAGCTTTAGCGCTTTGCCTCAGCATGACCTCCAGCTCTCAAGTCCTTGCGACTGGAAGTTGTCTGTTGAGTTGCCTACTGTCCGGTTGATATCAACCGGACAGTAGGCAACTCACTTACTCTGCGCATATATATATATATATATATATATACATACAGATCAACCTATCTGAATATACGTACGAGTAACTTATACGAACTACGTATTTTCTTCGCTTCATCTGCACGCTCCGTCATTCGTTACCTTATCGCCCATCACACTACAACGCCTTACCAGGTTTTATTTAAAAACTGGGATACTTGGTATCGTCGGCCTTGCACGCACTGCCTTGCGGTGAAACTCGGTGCGTTTATTCTATGGTTTATTTCATATTATATTATATGCGTTTATTTCATCGCAATACGTGCACTTCTATGACACTCCGTACTTCACAGAATATGCGTTATAAAAACGCAAGGAAGTGCGCGCTAGCCTTATTCCGATGATTAGATGCCGAGCAATTGATAAAAAAACAATTTGACGGCTGAACAAATTTTGAAGAAATGTAGCATAATATTGTACTTTGTAGGTACTTTTGGTCCTGGAATAACACGTATGGGCAACTTTTAAATGAATTGACCACGCGGGCACAGCTAGTGTTCAATAAAATCCACCGTTACCAGATGACTCCCGTAGTCTCATAGTGCTCGCAAAGCCTCTCATTCAACGTCAGACCAAAGCCTAACAAGTAACAATATAGTAGATCGCTCTTAGCGATAAGACCGCCCATTGTGCCGTATTTTAAAAATAAGTTATTGTATGTATTTGTTCCTTATAATATGGTGTAATAAAGTGTTTATTATTATTATTTAGGGTTAAAAATTATGTTTCTCAGGTTTTTTTATACCTGGTTTAATAGAGTAACACGGGTGGGTACCAAGTGCTACTCTAGTTCTAGTTGGAGAGATGTTGAGTCAACATTGTCCATGTCAAGTTGCAAAAACTTACGGACAATGCGACATGTATTCAGTACAGCACCTTGCTGTAATTGAATAAACGAGAATTTGTTCAGTCCTAGTGTATTCAAACTTCAAAACAAATGGTTGGGTATAACTCCTGTCGTAGATATCACTATAGGTATTATGGTTACTGTATTCATTTTCCATAATCGTTTTATCTCTTGTTGTAGTTCTGTGTATTTCCTATTTTTTTCGGTTACAGTATTTTGAAGGTTGTTTGTGTTAGGGACTGCAATATCTATTATATCAACGTGTTTATTAATTTTATCTATAATCGTTATGTCTGGTTTGTTGTTGTAAATAGTATGATCTGTGAGAATGGTCCGGTCGTAATAAATTTTGTGAGAAGTGTTCTCTAAAACTGTTGCAGGTGTGTATTTATAATAGGGTATAGGAGAGGAGCTTATGAGATTATGTTTGATGCAAAGTTTTTGGTGAATTATGTTTACTAACTGGTTATGTCTATGCGTGTAATCATTTTGTGTGAGTGTGACACATGCTCCTGTTATATGTTGTATTGTTTCGGGTTTACTACGACATTTTCTACAAAGATCATTATTTACTGTTCTATCCTTCATTATGTTTTTTCTGTAGTTTTTGGTAGCTATAACTTGATCTTGAATAGCCATAAGAAAGCCTTCAGTCTCTGGAAACAGTCCACTAGAGTCAAGCCATTTATTGGATGCTGTTTTATCAATTCCTAATTGTTTTAAATCGTTTGGATGCAGTTCGTACCTGTCGACGTCGCTGCCACATGAACACCGATGACGTTCGACAATAGCAGCACCTAGACGAAGACCGGCGGCGATCCGGAAACTGCCATTGTCAAGCAGCGTTCCGAGGTTCGCAGATGGAAGGGCGTGCAGCCACTGTCCCGATTCTTGTTCCGAGACTGCAAGAAGCCTTGCGCGGTCATTATAACTGGATAAATTTTGAGCCAAATCTTTGGAAACTCTCTGAACCAATGAAAAGTCCCAGAGTTTTTGACTGTTTGGTTCCACTGGGATATTTTCATTGGGGCAAAGAGACTCCCATGCTTCAATTGCATCGGCTGCACAATGTATCTCGGCTGAAGGTGTTCTTAATATTTGCGCACACAGGCTTGACACACTGTGCACAGATGAAAGGAAAGCTGGAAGAGCTACACTAGAAATTTTTCTTATTCCGATGGCACCATATCTAATAGGTAAAGTAGCTTGAATCCATGAACTGTTCTCGAGGTTTAAATTTAGATTTTTTTCTACGGCGTTTTTAAGGGTGGCATCCAAGTTTTCCAAAATTTCCGTATGTTTCCAGATTGGGCAAGCTCTTAGTATATATGTAAATTTTGGAACAAAAAGGCAGTATTTTAAAATGGTATAAGCGATATGACAATTTAGTAAGCCCAATCTGTGGATGTTATCTGATAGTGTTTTGATTTTCTTTTCCAAAAGCGGTCTAACGCTTTCCTCAAGTAACGGCGCCCCTAGGAGGTATAGTGAATCATTTTCTAGAATTTTGATACCTGGTGCAATATCTTGAAAATTTTGAATTATTAATTTTCGATCACTTGAGTTGAATTTATTGGAGACATACAGCTCACATTTGCCGAAATTCAGTTCCAAATTTAATTTCCGAAAGTTATTAATTATTCTCATAAAATCATTTTTGACTGTGTCAGTGTTACCTCCTAAGGTGCCGTCGTCTAGGTACCAGACATTTAATTTAGAATTTAAATGAGATATTAGTTGAGATTATTAGATTATTATTATTTAAATTAGATATTAGATATTAGATTATTACTTGAGTATAATTTAAGATCATCCATGTAAAGTAAATGAGTTATTTGGGCTATTTTTTGCCTACCATTTTTAATATCAAAACCGAGATTGCTGTTTATAAGTTGTTGTGATAATGGATTTAAGGCCAAACAGAACCATAATGGACTCAGAGAATCACCTGAAAAATACCTTTTTTATAGGACTTTCGAGTGTAGTTATTTCAGATAATTCTGAGCGTAGGTTTAATGTAGTTCTCCAAAATTGCATCGTATTTCTTAAGATTTTAATAATATTCGGGTTAATTTTGTAAACATCTAATATGTGTAATAACCAGCTATGTGGTATGCTATCGAAGGCTTTTTGGTAGTCTATATATGTTACAAAAAGATCTTTTTTATTTTTATTAACGTAATTAAGCACTGCTGAGTCTATTATTAATTGTTCCTTACATCCCATATGATGACGTCTACACCCTTTCTGCTGCTCTGCTAAAATGCTGTTTGATTCTATATGTTTATTTATTCTATTTGATATGCATGAAGTTATAATTTTGTAAAGTGTTGGGAGACACGTTATCGGTCTGTATTGACTTGGATCATGGGTTCTTTCACTCTTCGGCAGCATAAACGTTAGGCCTTTCGTAAAAAAATCTGGCATATTATTATATTTTTTTATTAAATCTGTTATTTGTTGAGCTAATGTACTGTGCAAACATATGAGTTTTTTAAACCAGTAGTTTTGTATTCGGTCACATCCCGGTGCCTTCCAATTGTGTGTTCTGTTAACTATATTTGTAAATTCATCTGCACTTATGTCATCAAATATTTGCTGCATTTGCTCTATTGATTCCATCCGTTTGACCTCTCTATCAATCCATTCAGTATTTTTATTGTAGCTTTCATTCTGTGCCCATATATTAGACCAAAAATCAGTTAACGTAGTTTCTGTAGGAATTTCTTTAACTTCAGTGGTTCCTTAAAGTTTTCTGTAGAACTGTTTTTCATTAATTTGGAATATCTTGTTATTTTCTTTTCTGTCCATTGACTTTTTATATCTAGCTAGCCTATGAGTTTTTACAGCTAGTTTTTGCTTTAGTGTATCTACATTATCAGCTATTTTTTGTTGAAGTCATCATGTATACTGTGTTGCTTAGTTTTTTCTAGGATTTTATTGACATTATTTGTTAATCTTTTCCCTCTATTTCCATTTTTGTATTGTGTTAATCTACCTATATCTTGCCTTGATTCTCCTATATCTTTTTCTAGTCGTATTTGCCACTTGGGTTTTCTTGTATTTGTTATACGTTCTTGAGGTTGTGTTCTATTATTTCTATTGAGCTTAAAATGTTCGATAATGGTCATTGCAGTACAATAAACAAGAGTATGTGTTTGCTTTACATTTTCTAGTTGTGGTGTGTGATGTGGTAAAATTACTTTATTGAATATGTAAATCACTTCAGTTAGTTTTTGCGACTGCCTTAATTTTGGTAGAGTAGGTCTAGTTATGGGATCAGTTTGAGCATATTTAGCAATGTTTAAATTAAAATGACTGGTTAATTTAGTCACTAATTGTTCATTTACGTCAAATTGAATTTCTTCTTCATAAGTTTCCAATTGTTGTTGATTAAGGTTTGTAGATAACCCTATATTTGTTTGTGTTAAAGAGTCCATAGGTACTCATGATATCATCAGTTTGAGTTATTTGTAAAGGCGTTGAATTATCATTGTTGGGGTGTCGTCTATGTCTAAGGTACTGACTATGTGTGTTATATCTTATTCGTGTCTGTGTTCTATTTTGATCACTTTCTGATTGTATTTCTCTAGTCACTTCAGCTTTTATTTCATCTATTTGTTCTATTGTAAGAAACTTGTTGTTAACTATAGCTCTTCTTTGGTCTGCTAGTCGTTATTTTGATATATTTGCATCTGGATACTGTTGTTTAAATTGTTGGTAAAGTTGTTGTCTATAACTTGTTAAGTTTGTTTCAAGTTCAGTTATTTTGAAATATGTGCGCATTATGAATATGTTAAAATCTATACTCCGCTTCATGCGCACACGTGGTTTGCCAGCTTTGGTGGTCGCAGGTTTCATTGCCGAAGCTACCTGCGAAGCACTTTCAGCCGGGAGAGTCTGGTGAGACTCATCTTCTATACTCCTATTGTCATTACCTTGATTTTGTTCAGATATCCCATTAAGGACCTGTCCATTTGTGCCCTCATTAATGATTTCTAAATTAAGACTTCTATTAAACCTCTCTATTATCTTTTATCTTCTCTTATTATTAAATTATGGTCAGTGTCGAGTTCTTCTACGCCTGGAGTATTTTTTATATATTTCTCCACGTCTTTTTTATTTTTATTTATTTGGTCTGTTGTTAGTAAATTATTTCGCAGAATTGTTCGACGTTGGTCACCTATCCTTTGTTTGGAAGCTTGTATATCGGGAAATGTATGTGTGAAATTTTTGTGGAGTTCGGTTAAGTATGATCTAGTATCATTTTCTAAATTTGTAATGATAAAGTATGTCCGTATGATGAATTTATTCATTTCTTCGGTCCATTTCTTTCGCGGACGCTGGTTGGCCTTAGTGGATGCAAGATTATCTTGCACAACATCTTCGGCCGGTAACGAAAAGATTATATCGGAGTCCGAGTTACGTGCAATAGTCGCCTGACAGTTTGTGAATCCCACCCGGAGATTCAACTCGCCCCTGACCCTATGAGGTACCTGCCTACTGTCATCAGCATCCCCCCTAGAGACCCCGGGCACTTGGGGCCTGTTTTCTTTTGTGCTATTCATTTTTATGAGGGTTTTTGGACTAAATAAAGCCTACAACACCTGTCTGGAGCGTGTAAGCGCGTAGTGAGCTACCTAACTAAGCCCGTGGGCGCCACCGTTGGTATACCGGATACTCCTCCGCCACCGCCCATAGCCAACATCCTACACTAATGCTGTCTGTCCTACCTAGACCTCTCAAGGACGTTCACTATTATTATTAGTCCCTAATACCAAATAATTATTATAGATTGTGGTCAGCATGTCCAATTTATTCGGTCAATAGTAAGTAGAAATAGGGAAACAGTAAGTTTTTGAAAAGTTTCATACTTTATTAATGTTCTGGTGGTAGTATTTTACATAAACCATCAGTTGGTTATTCGGGTTTTTCGGGTATCCGGTTTGCATGCCCAAGGTAGAGTGACGGATGCCTGGTTGGGGCTCCAAGGGAACGAATAGCACTTGACATTGTATGTTGTTGAAACGTTGACTATTTGTTTGTTTGAGGAGTTTTAACGCGATAACGGCTGGACGGATTTTGATGGAATTTGGAATAGAGATAGCTTATACCGTGGAATAAAACATATAATGCTTTTCATCAGCATGATACTTTACTCTCAAACGGCTGAACGCATCGCATTCAGCCGTTTGAGAGTAAAGTTTACGCATCTTAGCTGCGCAAACATCTGGCGCAGCTAGGATGCTCTATCAATCCACATATAGGCTGGTCAAAAGCGGTTAAAAACTAGTGCGTATACTATGGGACTGACATAGTCGTTGGACGATTCAAAGCCCCTAAAAAAAAGAAAAAGGCATTTAGAAAAGTATCCTACATCCATCTCCAGGGTTCAAACAATCTCCATAACAAACAGACAGAGCAACAGAATTACTTTCACATTTTTTAATATTAGTATACGAGGGCTGTTTGATGAGTCCTTTTAAAAACTATTTATAAAACCTTTTTTCTGGTAAATGGCATTAACACTGGCAGGCACAATCTTTCAAATGAAGACTGTCTAAAATTCAGTAAAAAAATAACAAGTTTTTGTCAGTTTAACCATTGTTTAACTGTGATCACTCGTAAATTTTCAACAACTATAGAAAAATCTGAATTTCGTGCCGTTATAAAACATTTTTTTATGAAGGGTTGCAGTGCTGCCACAATAAAAACTGAACTTCTGAATTCTGTTCATGGCACTAATGCACCAACGTTGCAGACTGTTTATAACTGGATAAATGATTTTAAAAGTGGTTGGTCAAGCACATCTAATGCTCCACGCTCTGGTCGCCCAATAGAAGTCACTACTGAGGATGTTGTTGAAGAAGTCCATAATATTGTACTCAACAACTGCCGAGTGAAGGTGTGTGAAATAGCTAAGAACACAGGCATCTCCACTGAGCGAGTATGTAAAATCCTGCATGAAGATTTGGGTATGACAAAGCTGTGTGCACGATGGGTGCCACGTTTGTTGACAATCGAACAAAAACGTGAACGAAAGCGAATTTCAAAACTGTGTTTGGATATGATGAAGCGTAATTCTCGGAATTTTTTGAGTTGATTTTTTGAATTTTTATACACCTGAATCAAAACAGCAATCAAAACAATGGATGGTGACTGGTGAACGTGCCCCAAAAGCCAAGACTGTTTTGTCGGCTGGGAAGGTGATGGCGACAGTCTTCTGGGATGGCGATGGAATCATTATCATTGATTACTTGGAAAAGGGAAAGACTAGCACTGGCCGTTATTACGCAGAGTTATTGGACCGTTTTAATGCCGAATTGTTGGAAAAACAACCAAAATTGTCCCCCAAGAAAGTCCTCTTTCATCAAGACAATGCCCCAGTGCACACGTCATCTATTGCAATGGCCAAAATCCACGAGTTGGGCTTCGAGCTGGTTCCGCATGCTCTGTATTCGCCTGACCTAGCTCCGTGCGATTATTACCAATAGGTAATACCCAAATCTGAAAAGATGGTTTGGAGGGCAAACATTTTTGACAAATAAGGACTGCATCGCAGGTGTAAACGGCTATTTTGAAGACCTCGACAAAACATATTTTTTGGAGGGGATTAAAATATTGGAAACTCGCTGGAACAAGTGTTTGGCCCTCAAAGGAGACTATGTTGAGAAATAAATGTAAATTGTTTAAATAAATATATATTTTTTACTTTTTAAAACGACTTATTAAACAGCCCTCGTAGGTGTAGACTCCTACAAATCAAACTTCTCTTATAATGAAGACTTTTCTTCAGTTTATTTTTATTTATCAATCAAAGTTCCTCTAACTCTCTTCTCACTCGTCTGTGCAGGCATTTCCGCTTGTCTCTTGTTCATTCCCTTTCTCTCCAACTGTTTCTCAATAATCCTTGCATTATTTGCATAGCTGTCGGCAACCTCTCGCGCTTCAATCTCGTCTTCTTCTTCATCAATTGTAGAAACAGTCACAGAACTGAATTTACCCATGTTCTTGGTGTGCTTGGTAACCATTATCTTCTTCGGTTGTGTTAGTGCAACCTGCTTGTAAATATCTGTGACTCCACCTTCAGGTGCAGTTTGAACTAAAGCACCTCGCATAATGAACAGGACGTTGCTATCTTGGGTATGCTTGTAGTATAATGGTATAGCACATTTCTTGCATTTCAATCTGTATTGCCGCTCGATGCCTTTCTCTTGTTTTAAATACACTGTTTCGTCAGGATCTGAAGTGATTTTGTGTGCATGTTTGGACCCATCGATGACTCGCGCGCCGTCCGTCGGTCGTAGAGGCAGGCGGTCGATGGTGCAATCGAGAATTAACGACATCTGACCGCATAAGCAATAGTAGATGTGCAGTGGCTTTGTCTCGTTGTACTCTTCCTGATCTTTAGTGTCGGAGCACACGATGCTCCTGGATACTACCTTCGGCATATTTTGTTGGAACTAAGAAGTCCTGAAAAACAGCTGCAGGAAAACTGGAACCGTAGACCACTCTGGATGGAACTTATACACTTGACAGCAATGTTTACACCTCTGTGATTAAATTTTTTGATAATTTTATTTTAGCAAAGAAAGATTCAAAATATTATTCGTTTTATAGATTGTATTGTATTCTCTTTGTTCTAGATCTAGAGCTATAATATTAAACTATTTAGCTATTCGAAATTTAGCGAGCACTTTTTTTATTTTTCTTTTCTAGTTTGGCTCGCACGTCTTGTGCATCTGCCAATTTCAAGTGGCTTCTGTTTGGCTTCTGTCAGCTTCAACTTCGTAATATGTATTGCTTCTATTTTTAATTTCCTGTCTTGAGTAGGTAAACAATAAAAATGTTGCAGATTGATGTTTTGTACTATTTCTTGTGTGGTTTTGTTACAAAGGTAGGGAAATGTTACGCGATTTGTAAGCATTCGAATAATTTGGAAAAAGAAACGGATCAGAAGGGGTAATATAAGAAGGAAAGAACTATTAAATATTTACAAAACTTATAAAATAATTAGGTACATAAATTATTTACAATTTAATATTATTACTACATAGATACTTAGCTAAAGTTTTGTAAATGTAAGGATTGTCAATATACAGAAGAGATTTTATACATGTTGGAAAAGGGACACGGAGGGATATCAAATCATCAAAAAAGGAAGAACGGTCATAGTTAGGACACGAGAAAAATATATGGTCCCGCAGCCCGATTCCATAACTTGGCTTCAATCGAATTCTCAGTATCGCAGCCACTAATGCCTTGCGATAGAGTCGAATTTGCTATGAAAAAAATGATAATCCGATTGTAGCCAAGTTATGGAATTGGGCCACAGGTCCCCAAAGTCATGTCCACATTCACATTGCGGGCTATCTTTAATATGAATCCTGGCAAGGTGGGCTGGGTAGGTGGTATGTCCGAGGCGCATTCGTATCAAAATTGAAGTGGCGATCTTGCCAAGTTTTACTATAGAAAACCATGCCTTATGACGAATTCGCGGTTGTATACTGAAATAAGACTTTCCTTTAAATTGGCCACTTACTGCCCAGACTTTATCCCAAGAGTTCCGAAGATAAAATCTGGGAAGAGTAGCCAAATCGTGTACATAGTTTTTGAAAGGAAATGAGGAATGAGGCTGTGATGTGTGGTCTCCACACATCACAGCCTCATTTGCAAGTCTATCGGCTTTTTCATTGCCCTTGATACCACTGTGGCTGGGTATCCAGACAAATATGACAGAAAACTCTTTCAAAGCACACAAATATAATTTTGTTCTAGCTTCTGCTATAAGAGGAAAAAGTGGTTTGGACTTAAAAGGAAATCTAAATAGAGCTTGTACAGCACACATAGAATCGCTTATAATAATACTATTTTTAAGTTTACAGAGAAGAACGTATTCAACTGCTTTAACAATGCCAAGGCATTCACCTGTAAATACTGACGTTTCAGGTGGACATTTTATTTTTTGGACTACTTTATATTGGGCATGATAAACACCCACTCCTACAAAATTGTCGGATGAATGTTTTGACGCATCCGTGTAAATATGATGCCACCCATGCCACTTTTCATCTACGATGTAATTAAAATAAGCGTTAGCATTGGCATTGTGTTTATCAATATCTGAGCAATAATTAACTGTTGGCGTATGCATTAAAGCTTCATATTTACAATTAAACATATCTAGATTCGGAGATCGATGTGTTGGTGCGTGAAAAGTTTTAAATCTGATATAACTTTTAACTAAGCAAGGAAGGGATTTGTGTTTCCAATAATTTGAAGACTCAATAAGATCGGTAAGAATATTAAGTTTTGAAATTAAAAGGCTGTTTGAAAATAGCAAGACACGAAAAAACATACGGTCAGATAAAAATTGACCTCTTAAATTAAGAGGGGGCTCATCACATTCAATTTGCAATGCATTTATAGGGCTAGATTTCATAGCCCCGGAGATTATTCTCAATGCTCTTGATTGGATAGAATCTAATTTATTCAGTCCAGCTAAGCCACAAGGCTTCACTAAGAAGGTTCCATAGTCAAGAACACTTCGTACCAAAGCGTTGTAGAGAAGCTTTAAGGAAAAAGGATGTGCGGGTGCACATCCTTTTTCCACCAAACGCCCGAAAGACATCTCATCAAATTTAGGAGCTTCTCACACTTATCAGCAACATATTCACAATGTGGAACGCCTGAAAGTTTTGAATCCAAAAGAACGCCTAAAAATATACTACATTTTTCGTTGGAATTATATTGTTATTAAAATGTATTTATATGGGGGGAGGCATTTGTTGCCGAGTAAAGAGAAGCATCGAGCTCTTGAGATCGAGATATGCTCAAGCCATTTTGGTTCATCCAACTATTTAAATGATTTAAAGAAATTGATAATTGGTTGCATAATGTATTGACAGATCGACCCGTGGAGTATAAAACGAGATCATCAGCGTATTGTAGTAAATTCACTGAATTTTTGAGGGAAGATTCTAAATCGTAAGTATAAATGTTGGATAGAATAGGGCTGAAAACAGATCCTTGCGGCAGTCCTTTCCAGACGAGTCTGCTATCATCCCGTGCTTGGTCTAGTTTAATTGATCTTCCTGACAGGAGGTTAAATATGAATCAAGTGAGAACTTCTGGGATGTCAAGTTTATGAAGCTTATATCTAAGAACATGTAGAAGAACATTGTCGTATGCTGATTCTAAATCTAAAAACGCTGCAAGAACCGATTCATTGTTTGTAAATGCTATCCGAATGTCTGTTACAAGAGTACCCACACTATCCAATGTACTCCTGCCCTTTCGGAAACCAAACTGTGACTCAGATGAAATACCACGATTTTCGACTAGCCATTCGAGGCGGTTTTTGACTAAGTTCTCAGCTACTTTTACTATAACAGAAGATAGAGCTATTGGGCGATACGATGATACTGCGTTTGGTCTTTTGCCTGGTTTAAGAATTGGAAGAACAATTTGGGATATCCAGGAAGGGGGGATATGAAAAAGTGGAATCACTAATGCCGCTTCTAAATCTTCTGATATTACGCCATACGATAGAAGGGCTTATATAAGGAGAGATAGAGAGGCAAAAGTTTCTCCATCCTTGGAATTTCTTTTCTTTGAGTAGTTTACGTGTCTCTGCTAATTATTTAGTCAAGGTTTCAAAATTTTCCATTGTCATCTCGCTGTTGTACTTAAGTTCAGCATCTTTTCTTTTTTTTACTGCTTCAGTGCATTCTCTGTCCCACCAAGGTGGAGAAGGAAGGAAGCCAGTAGCTGAATTTTTAAGGGGAAACGTTTCGTCTGCAGCTTGAGTGAGTATTTTTGTGAAAGTGTCAGTGTCGTTAAGAAGTTCGTGTGTTAAATTTGATATTTTATGCTCTACAGATGTTTGATGAATTAGTTCCATAATTTGTTATTATTAAGGTTATATTTTAATCGTGGTTTTTGAGGAGTATCTCGAGGGCCGTTAAAAGGAAGAGTAATAACAATCGGAAAATGGTCACTTCCAAAAGTAGATGATATTGTATGCCATGCTATCGATGAAGCTAAGTTTGGTGTACAAATTGATAGATCTACTGCACTTTTATTTTTATCAGGAGGTGTGCGTCTGGTAGGGGAGCCAGTATTTATGATGCAAAGATTGTATGTATTTAGAAAGTCTATTAGCAGTTCACCACAGTAAGTAGAAATAGAACATCCCCAAGAAGTATGATGGGAATTAAAGTCTCCAAGACTAAGAAAGGTCTGGGGAGACGAGAGAATAGATCATTTAAGTACTGGAAAGCTAAGGAAGAAGGGTATGGAATATATATAGAAACAACACAAATGTTATTCACTTGTGCTGCTACCACGGAAAAATGATTGTAGGTCGGAAGAGTTAAAGGACAGAAAGAGATGGTATTTCTGATGAGCAAGGCGGCACCACCATACCCATCAGATCTATCATCTCTTAAACAAGAGAATCCGTGGATTTTAAAAATGGAGCCTGGCTCAAGCCAGGTCTCCGAAAGTGAGAATAAACAAGTGTTGTACTTGTTTATTAAGTGAATAATTTCACTTTTTTTATGAACTGCAATTCTGCAGTTCCATTGTATTATCTTTTGTAAGACCGCCATTTTTAATGGCTTTAGGTGTTCTAAACATGTCAATTATAGGGGCAACGATGGACGGTACTGCAATGTTTGACTGGGTCAATGTCTCGATGAGGATTTGAATGATGTCTGATGTCGACATCATTAATGGATTATGTTTGATTTTAAGAGCGCAACCATCTTGTGGAGTTGGAATATTATACTCATTGATAATATTTTAGTGAGCTGCTCGGTCGTATACTTTTGATGGGTTGGAGTTTTGACGGCGGTTAGTATAAACTGTTTTTTTATATGAAATTTGTGATGGACGTTGAGTAAATTTAGTTGGTAGGTTAGAATTAAACCGATTTGAGCTGAGCTGAGGGACGAGTTAACAACATCGGTATAAGATTTCGATGCTTCGCCATATGAGATGCTATTTTCTGCCATAGTAACCTTGATTTGCTTTTGACGTGTGAATTCGGGGCATGATTTACTAATTGCAAAATGAGCTCCTGAGCACAGACAACACGAAACGCTTTCTTCATCCACATCACAAGTATCACCAGTATGTTCATTACCACACTTGTAACACTTGAGCTTAGAGCGGCATTGAAGTTTTGTATGACCAAAACGACAACAGTTGAAACATTGAATAGTCGGGTACATGTAAAGTTCAACTGGCAGAGAATTATAGCAAATAAAAATTCTTTTAGGTAGGACTTGACCGTCAAATGTAAGGACAACGCTCTGTGTTGGTTTTCAAACCGGGGAACCTTCTACCATAGTCTTATAATTTATTCTTGTTACCTTTAGAATCTTACCACATCCGCTGGGCACAGATGTTTTCTGTCACTTCGTCTGGTGACCATTCCGATGGCACTCCACGGACCACACCCATTCGTGTAATATTGAAAGATGGAATGAAGGCTTTTAAATCCTTAGTTGCTAGATTCTTGCTAGATATGAATGTATTGGCATCATTAAATTCTGAGAAAGCAAGTGAAATTCTACTCCTTCCTATTCTCTTCAAAGAACCATCAATAATGCCATTGAAAGAGTTTATTTTCAGGAATTTACCGACTGAGACTGGATGAAGAGTAGTTCCATCATCAGGTGATTTCATTACCCGTTGTACATGTACAATAAATGGAACAGCTGTGGGTTCGTATTTAGTTCGTGAAACGGAAATAAATCCTTGGGGAACGGGACCATAATTTGATGTGGATGGAATAGCAATAGGATTTTCAATAGGTTGATTGGAAATATTACTAGTAGTTTCATCACTAGTCACTATCTAAGCAGTGACAACCAGTTTTACCATCAACCGCCTGAGCGTGCTTCCTTTTTTTAAGATTGCATGTTTTGCAAATCTTACTAAGACGACTTCTTTTGCGACCAGTGCGCTGGGTACTAGACCCGTCCGTATCCATACCAGACTCGTTTGAGATGATATTTATGCGTTGTTACGGTCACATAATTAGCCGCCGGGGGGACCATGCCCCCGGGCCCTGCAAGTCGGGCGGCTCGTTCATAAATGACAAAAAACTTACCGAGTCCGGGTAACTATAAACTTACAAACCAAATATATACACTACATTTTAATATTATTTACACTAAAATACTCTACTGATCCTTATTAATAAAACAGGAAAATAAATTTTCACTGAAAAAACCACGACCGCCTAATTCGACGTTTCCCGCGCTTTTTTCAGCGAGCACTTGGCTGTGTTCAGTTACACGCTCGAATCCACAAACTAGGTAGAGATACTACTCGATTTCGAATCATCCGTGCGATTATCGCTCGATCATCAGCGGCCCGCAGTGCGATTACGTAATGTTGATCATGACGGTTTCAAGCCGTCAAATTCAATAATGCTTTGCGATAGAGTCGATTTTGCTATGAAAAAAGTGATAATCCGATTGTAGCCAAGTTATGTAATTGGGCCACAGTTAACACAAGGCGCATAATTATTTTCACAAAATCTTTGGTTTTCTGATCATTTTTGGACTGAGCTTGTGTAAACGTGGTAATATATTAAGAATGGCGTGTACTGTTCCCAGTTATTCAAGCCGAGTGAGTGTTTTAACACAGAATAATGTGAATATATCTTTCCATCGGTAAGTCAAACTTATCAATAATGTACTTTACTAACTAAATTGTAAATTTCACTTTACTTTTACTAATTTTACTAAATTTTACTAAAAGTCGGTCAATATAAGCGTATACTCAGTTTTTCACGTAAAAATTGCGAGTAAAATAAAAAATAAGCTTTTCTTGTCTTGGAATAACAATAAAACTATCGCAACCCGGTATTTTTGTCATTTTACCTACTTCATAGTTTTGAGGGTCGGAATCTCTACAGGTATATCGATATCCATAGGTAACATAGTTTTTTTAGCAATGTGACAAGTTTTAAAAGCTTTTATTTAACTTGCAATGTTTGTATTTATGTATGTTTGTTTAGGTCAAATCTTGCAAGCCAAATTAGAACCACTTCCTCTTATTCTACGGAGTTGAATTTTTGCATGTTGGTTCAGTTCCGTTGACAATGCATTATATGACCCGTCCGTCATAATGTTTCTCTCAGAAATTTAAAACATACAAACAAAATAATTAATGTATATTGTATTTTATTTGCTTCTGTAATGATACAAACTTAATATTTGCCATAGTGTTATACTATATTATTATTATCATTATATTACAGACATAGCCCAACGGATTAGCAAGTTGAAGTGGCAGTGGGCAGGACACAGTAGAAATGGCAATTGGTTACCTCTCGAAGACATTATAATTTTGCACACCAATAAAAAACAGTATAATTATTCAAGCCCTAAACCAAACAACAGAGAGAATCAAAATGCTGGATGATCTTACCAAAAATCAACCAACTGTCAATTTCCAAGAAGAAATGATCGCCGATCATGATTATATTCCAGACCCAAATATTCTTAGCAAACACAGTGGAAATATAACTTTATACATGGCTGGCTTCATGGTTAAAAAAAAAGAAGAAAAATATAAGTTATAATAATTTTCTAATAGAAAAATTTGGATCATGGACGAGATTCGAACTCGCATACTGTGCCTCTGCACGGCACATGCCTCTACCAAATCGGCTACCGTGACCTATGCATCACCATCCAAATTTTTCCACTAGCTTTCACTACATATTTTTTACCAAGTTCTTACAAATGACACAAATAAAAGTTTATTGATTCGAGTTATAGACAAAGGTGGGCTGACAAAGGTGTCAAATGATGTAATACGCATTTGCAAGAACACCGAAAAAGTTTTCTGTCAATATTTATGAACCAACGGAGTAAGTAAAGTCGGACTACCTTATCACATATACCAGGTAACCATGGAAGTTTTTGAAATATGTGGTAATACAGATGTGTTTTCAAGGTTGATTACTCACTGACAGGATAATTGTTTTTTAATCATTTACATTTCATTACTAAGGCAATAGTAGACTTTTATTCGTAAATTGAATATATCACGAGTGTAAAAAGGCTTCAGTACCAAAAGACGAGTGCGTCCGAATTTTTTACAATAAGCTTGTTTTATTCAAGGGTCAATAAATTTGGACATTCCTACTATTCGACACTGAATAAAATAAACTAAGCATGTTTAGATCGTAGCAAGTGAAAATACGCAGTCACTCTCTGCCGCTTTGAGAAACGGGCGTGATGGTATGTATGTATGTATGTATGTATATTATGTAGGATTTAGTATAATTGTGTGAAATTAAATTGGCTTATTCTAAATTACTTATATTTATTTTGAAAACTTACAATGAAAACTAGATACGTACAGCGCCTTAAATGTGGTTGCTCAAACATGAATAAATCATTTGTCTGTGTTTATATCTACAAGTATCACGAAAAAACTACTGAACCGATTTTGATGCAGTTTTCACTTCCTGAAAACCATAGCTCAAACTAAATACTGGAATACTTCATATCTCAAAACTTTACCAGGATTGGACGAGATGGGGCTCTAACGAAGCAGCAGGCATCAGCTAGTACATAAATATAGCTAAAATATTAGAAGCTATAGTAATACAATTAAAAATATGCTGTTTTGTGTATAGATATTTTTGATACCTACACAAAACAAAAATAATATCGATCACATATGATAGTATGTGATCGATATTATGTTTTATCGATATTTGGTTATCAATAAACAATGCACGGCACTATTGAACAATACATCGGTGGCCCAATTACAGAACTTGGCTACAATCGGATTATCACTTTTTTCATAGCAATTTCGACTCTATCGCAAGGCATTAGTGGTTGCTATACTGAGAATGCGATTGAAGCCAAGTTATGTAATCGGGCTGCTGGAGTACTACTAATGAGTCAAAATGGAGACATTTAGATTATTTCGACCAACTAGGGCGATTGTCTTTGTCTCTTTCTGGCATAAGGCAATTTGTTGGTGTTACAAAGGACAACAATAGCTCGTATGATCCTGCTAAATTAAAATACATCAATGGTACTATATTCTAGATCTTAGGTTTATAAGCCATAATATTTGTTATGTTGCGATGATGCAGCTAGCAACCATTTATTTGTTCTATTATTATTACTCACGTATCCTCTCCTTGCTCCTCTGACCATCCTTTCCTTTCTCCGATATTCCGTTTTCCAATTTGTTAATTTTGTAAATAGTTACTTTGTCTCCCTCGTTTTAATAATTTAAAAATGAAAAAAAAAAGAAAAGAAAGCAAAAGAAAAAAATAACTGTAATTAGAAAAATTGAGAAAACTGGCAAGAAAATGAAAAACCTGACACTGGCAAATACACGAGAAGTGTGACGCCAAATCCTCGAATGAGGAAAAAAAAACATTGTTTCAATGATTAATTTTTGAAAATAGTGTTGTGACAATTTTATACTCTGAAAATAAATCGATATTGTTTGAAGATTAATCTGTTATCGATTTAAACAGAATTTTCAAGTGTAAGCCTTGTGTTAGTGGCATAAGTAGATCAGTACATGTCTCTGAACCATTTTAGTATGTAAATTATGTAATGACAAGGACATCAAATTAAACTTGGGTTTTAAGACTTTATCTCGGAAACTATTGATCCTAGACTAGTAGTTTCTGTATATAAGAGATAGATCTCATCGAGATCTTCATTTCATATGACAGCTGTCATACTTAAAAGGGCTTTATCTCGGACTCTATTGATCCTAGACTAGTAGTTTCTTAACAGAAGTGATAGATCTCATCGAGATCTTCATTGCATGTGACAGCTGTCAAAATTAAAGGGGCTTTATTTCGGAAACTATTGATCCTAGACTAGTAGCTACTTTGCAGTAATGATAGATCTCATCGATATCTTCGTTTTGGATGACAGTTGTCAAATTAAAAATGGCTATAACTCGGAAACTATTGATCCTAGACTAGTAGTTTCTTTACAGAAGTGATAGATCTCATTGAGATCATCATTGCATATGACAGCTGTCAAACTTAAAAGGGCTTTATCTCGGACCCTATTGATCCTAGACTTGTAAATTCTTTACAGAAGTGATAGATCTCATCGAGATCTTCATTTCATATGACAGCTGTCAAACTTAAAAGGCTTTATAGTAGAAACTATTGATCCGTAGTAGTTTCTTTGCATTAGATGTCATCCAAAACCAAGATATCAATGAGACCTATCACTTCTGTAAGAAAACTACTAATCTAGTATCGTTAGTTTCAGAGTTATAGCCCTTTTAAGTTTGACAACTGTCATCCAAAACGAAGACATTGATGAGATCTATCACTTTTGTAAAGAAACTACTAGTCTAGGATTGTTAGTTTCAGAGTTATTGCCCTTTTAAGTTGGACAGCTGTCATCCAAAACAAAGATATCGATGAGGTCTATCACTTCTGTAAAGAAACTACTAGGAGGTTTTTGAAAGTATTCGAGCTGTCATGTCGTTAATTTTTATTTTTTCTTCATATTAGTGTTTTTTCGATTGTTAATGAGTAATATTGGTGTAATATTAATCATTAGGTGTTTGTTAACGTGCACGAGTGTGGGCAAAGGATAAAAAAACAAAAAACATGACTATTTGTGATATTTTCAAAACTCTCCAGGAAGTTTCAGTAAAACGTACACCATTTTACTGATTCGTGACTTTGACAATTATTGACTGTGACTTGACAATACTAACAATAAACTAAACTTGACATTGGCGAAATTGCTAGTAGGCCAGTGCCTCCGCAGAAGCCATTAAAATAAAAAAGAAGAAGAAGAAGAAACTACTAGTCCAAGATCAATAGTTTCCGAGTTATAGCCCTTTTAAGTTTGACAGATTTCACCCAAAACGGAGATATAGATGAGATCTATCACTTCTGTTATTATTACGTTGTTATTATCACGTTTACTATTATATTCAGTATCACGGACTGAATGCCTTCTTCAGGTCTTTGCAGTAAATTGCTAGTCCTGTATAATTAAGTAAGTGCTTTTTAAAATATACAAACTGACATTATACTTGTATTTTTTTAAGATACGCTCGAACATTAGGTGGTGATTCTCGGGCGCATGAAATTAGTTTCATACGGGATGACGTCCCATCTATCGAACAAATTTTCGAAGTAAAGAAGACATCACCTCTTCTCGTATGAAAGCTAATCTCACGCGCCCGAGAATCTCCTCAGGGCCACGGCTCAGGCCACCTGTGGAGAGGTCTTATTTAAGTTACCTGTATATCTGTACAAAGTAGTTTTTTTATATGTTTAATATCTTTCAAATAATTTGAAATGTACTGTTTAGAATACCAAGAAATGAATTCAAAAGGAAGAGGAAGACTACTACGAAGGCTACCTGTTGGCTGTAGTATCTTCGATGTTTTTCGCTCATTTAGATTCAGCCAGATTAGCATTGGACTACGAATGATAAAATTGTGGCTCTTAGCAAAAGCTAACTTGAAAAAGTGTGCATTTTGGTTATTGTAAAGTGTCTGTTTTAACGTTGCTATTAGGAATTTCAATTTTAATTATAAATCAAATAAATCATTCTACATATCATGGAAAATATAAATATATGTGAAATTTACTGATTTTTATAATTTATGTAGGTACTTATATGTAATTCATGTAAATAGGTACAGTTCATAAATGTTGAATGTCTGATAGTAAACAATATTATAATTTGGATAAAATGATCGTAAGTAGATACGAGTGGGCGTAGCCACATAAGCAGGTATGTATATATACCTCTATTACAAAGTTGTATGTGCGTATATTACAAATTTTTATAAAACTTTATACGATAGGAAAACCCCCCAATGATAATTACGAGCAACCGCTTGTGGTGGGTATGGAGGAGGCCAATCTTCAGCTGTAGACTTTGTCGGCAGATGATGTGATATGGTTATGATGATAATGCGTGTGAAGCAGAGGGTCACAGTAAGAAGACGTAGTATTATCATTAATAATAGGTCACTTACAGTTATACATGATTTTAAAGATGCGGTAAACAAATAAATCGCAGCGGACACTAAAATCTCAACATCCATTTTCATAATTGCGCTTTGACGTCATAAAGGTATCACAGGTAGTACATAAAGTATTTATAAAATCGATACAAAGTAAGAGTCTTTCGATCTGATGAATTGTTGTTTGGGTCACATCACTATGAGGTCGGCCATTTTTAAATTCATTGTTTGTTTCGTTGCTATGTGTCATGGACGTTGTGACATGACAAGTCCAGTCTATTAGACATTTCTTTCGCCATTGATTCCTCCCCTCCCCTATTATTTTTCGGATGACCCAGGCGTACGTCCGACGACGCCGTGAACGATTTCGAGCGATCGCGCGGATGATCCGTGCGTCCTCGAACGTGTAAGTAAACGCGCCCCTTGACTAATTTGGCCGTCACTGTCACGTCCACGTTAAATCAAAATCATTTGTTTGTACCACAAATGGGCCGTTTTCTTTGGAACAATTGGCGAAAATAACTGTTAAAAACGCTAAATATGATCACAACGCTAAATATGATCGAACGCCAATGCGTTCCCTTTGGCCATTTGTGGGCGAAATTAGCGTTCTGAACGTTTTCGATCACCGTTCGCTTTGCAAGTTTCGATGACATTTTGACATTGGAAAATCGACTTTATACCGTGAGAGATAGGGTCGTTTTTCATTCAGTTTGGAAAGGATTGGAAGTGTCAAAAGTTGCAAAAATGCCAAAAGTGTTGAAAATGTCCAAAGAAAACGGCTTGTTAAAAATGTACATTTCGAAATTGCCCACAACGCCAAATCATCATCTCGAACGCAGGGAATTTATAAAGTACCTATTACGTGATTGCGGTGTTTGTACTATATGACAAATTCTGACAACTTCACAAGCGGAGGGATGACGTCTTGTCTGGACACTCTGGGGTGCGTCAAGACAAGACGTCATCCCGTTGGCACGTAGTAAGTGAACGCATCCGCGCAATCACTCGAAATCGTTCACGGCATAAAATAGTAAAACCCCGAAAAATAGTAAAATAATAATAAATAGTGTAATTTTTATACGGTGAAAATTTCTTCGAATTACATAGACGCACCCCAGGGGCCCGTTCACATAAACGTTCGAGGACGCACGGATCACCCGCGCATACACTCGAAATCGTTCACGACGTCGTCGGGCGTTTGCCTGGGTCATCCGAAAAATAGTAGAGGAGGGGAGGAATAGTATGAAACTCACACTTGACAGTTGTCAGTTGTATGTGGACGTCCAAAGTCGTTCACTAACTCAGGATGATCGAACGATAATCGCACGGATGATTCGAGCATGTAAGTGAACACAGCCCAGCGGCCCGATTACATAACTTGGTTATATCGGTGGCCCAATTCTATAACTTGGCTACAATCGGATTATCACTTTTTTCATAGCAAATTCGACTCTATCGCAAGGCATTAGTGGTTGCGATACTGAGAATTCGGTTGAAGCCAAGTTATGGAATCGGGCTGCCGATTCGGTTTGGTCGGGCCCCAGTGGCCCAATTACAGAACTTGGCTTCAATCAGATTGTCACTTTTTTCATAGCAAAATCTACTCTATCGCAAAGCATTATTGAATTTCACGGTTTGAAACCGATCAACATTACGTAATCGCAGTGCAGGGGCCCGACCACATAACTTAGCTTCAATCGGATTCTCAGTATCGATATCACTAATCCCTTGCGATAGAGTCGAAATTGCTATGAAAAAAGTGATAATCCGATTGTAACCAAGTTATGTAATCGGGCCACAGGACTGACCGTCTAGAATCTAGTTGAACCAATGGCGAAGGAAATGTCTAAGAAGTGATTTTTAGTGATGTAGAGCGTAGAGAGTATCAAGAAAAAATATCTTGAAAACAGAAATGTCTATGATTGTAATTTGTAACGCCATTATTTTATTTTGATAAGTTGGTATTATTAACTTACTGTCAATTTCAAGTCGGTCGGACAGACGGGACGGAGCGATTGTCTTTTATTCGATAAAATTGTGTTTCTTTGCACATGCTCATCGATTTTTGACTAATTTAGTGAAAGTATTGAGTGTTTCCCAATAAAATGGGTGCTATGGCGAGTATGTATCGTGTGTCCAACTCTGGACTCACAAGCGCTGATTTGCAAAACATAGAAAATGAGAATAAACGAGAGAATCCAGGGACGTTGGATGAGCTCCATAAAAAGAGCAAAGGTATTTTTTTATCTATCTTCTAACGCCTCTTCCACACAAAAAACTCAGACAACAGACCAATTAAAGTCTTGATTATATTATAAAAATTTATATTCAGTCAGAAAACCGCGGCAAACAATAATATCCTAGTGCGGTAGAAAAGTTTGGTTATCTTGTGATGTAATGGTTATTAAACTTTAAATGCAATAACTACCTATAAAATATTTAGGAAAAAGCATTCTCAACTGAATTAAAAAAGTTTTTATTAAGATTGTATTAATTTAAAGTTAGCTACAGAAGTACTTACATCCAGGTGTTGACTGGCTGCAAATTATGTCCTATATGTCCTATATTTTATAAATGAAAATTTCCAAAATTAATATCAAGGATTGACTAATGAAACCTTTAACTCCAAGTTATACCTATTTAGTACAAAAGCCATAAAACGAAAATGTGTTGCATACGGCAAATTAAAAATGATTTTCTTTTCAGATGTGATGCCAGTTAATTTTGAAGGTGGTAAACTGATGGTCAACAGAGGATTATCTAACCACTTCCAGGTAAAACACATCATATATCATTGTGTGTTGAATGCAATGCTGGCCAAGCAATATCAATCCTCTGTCCTTCACTGATTACTTTTAATAAAGATTTGCCATCGCTCCATGTTATACAGGGCTTTTTGATCTCAGTTACTAAAAATTGATAGCAATTACGCCACACAAAAATTGAGACAATAATCTTTTATTTATATTTTCACAGAAATTGTAGATAAATAGTTAGATTTTTGTAGAACTCATACCAATATTGGTAGAAAAGCTGAAATTTCGGTAGGTTTGTGAATACTACAGACATGTTATTATAATTTTTGTCAATAAATTAAATTATAAAACTATTAATCATCATCATTATCAGCCCTCATCAGTCCACTGCTGGACATAGAACTCTCTCAAAGCATGCCACTGAGTCCAACCTTCAGCTCTTCTTTTCCAACAGCCGCCAGCCATCTTGTGCATGTTGTTGCTCCACCTACATTACGTTTGCCGAGTCGCGAACTCCATTCAAGAACATATCTACCCCAACTGTTATCGGTCCTTCGTCATTTCTGATTCTGCCATAATGACGATGTCATCCGCAAATCTTCAAGTGTGAGATGTACTCGCCGTTTACGTTTATGCCATGTCCTTTCCAGTCTACCTGTCTTAAACATATCCTCCAAGGCATTTGTGAACAATTTCGGGGAAATAATGTCCCCTTGTCTCACACCTCTATGCAGGAGGAATGCTTAGTATACTTACTGTGTATATGGACGGTCATTGTTGCAGAGTCATACAGGCATCTCAACACTTGAATATATCACCAGTTGACTTGGCATCATTGCAGGGGCTCCAGGACAGACCAGGCCTCAATGGAGTCAAAGTCCTTCTCAAAGTCCACAAACCCTAAGCACAGGGGTTGATTATATTCTTTGGTTTTCTGTATAATTTGCCGCACTGTGTGAATGTGGTCTATGTTGCCGTATCCTCCTCGAAACCTAGCTTGCTCCGGTGGTTGAAACGATTTGTCATGACTCTTGTAGACATGGCTCAAGAATGAGATGGGCCGATAGTTTTTCAGAAGGGTATTATTACCCTTTTTGAAAAACAGGACAACAACACTCCTGTTCTATGCCTGTGGAGTTCTCCCAGACAATGGAATTAAATATACGCTGCAGTTCTTTGGGTGTGGGTGTACCTCCTGCTTTTAAGAGTTCTGTGATAATTCCGTCCTCCCCAGGGGCTTTTCCATTTTTGAGCTGTTTAAGAGCCATCATGACTTCATCAAGGCTGACTTCAGGATTGATCTAAAATCGAAGGGCAGGAAGGAGTTGGGGAGAGGGGGCAGGGAGGAGGGGCCACCCCCTGGTACCAAGTCTTTCGACCTACGATTCTGCTCAATCACTTCTTCTATAGAGCGTGTATTGGATCTTTGAAGGTCTCTTCTCCCCAGCTTTGTTATTTTTTGCTCAAAGCCCGCTGTTCTGACGAAGTGACTTCTGGATTCCTGTGTCGTTTCTCTATTAGCTGCAGAGACTCTCCCGAAATTTTGAAATTTTAGATTTTCTGCCTGTATGTCACATCTCGCAGAACTTTGTTCACGGAGGATTCCTACCAATTGGTCACAACTATTAGTGATGGCTAATAATTCGACTATTCGACACTAACTGACTATTCGGCATAACTACTATTCGCAGCATCTCTACTAAAAAAATGCATAACTTATATTTCACTTCTTCTCACATTAAGGATCACTTTTAGTTTAGGGATTCTTAATCCTGATATAAAATCTGGTATACAAGCCCCAATGCAAAAAAGTTTATCTAGTATAGAAAAAATACATAAGTAAAATTACAATCAAAATTTCCTTTTTTGTTTAATAACTGTAATAAAAACTAAATATACCATTACATAATTACCTTCAATAACCGCCTTAATTCAGAGTGGCATAGTTGCAACTAAGGCTTCACATTCTACTGTAAATATTGAATCCCAGACAGCAATAATTATCTGCTTTTTTGCCCCCAAGCATCCTCTGCAGTAGGGTCTGTCTGTCTAAGTAGCTGTTTGTTCAAAGGGCAATGACCAGTGACAATTCCAACTATCTGTTGTCTGGTTTAAGGTTGAGCAGTTTTCGGGAGTATCTCGTATTTAAGTCCAGGAAAGCCACCCTAGATTGTCTACAATCCTTTATACTTGCACATAGTTCCTGGTGTAATTTGTTTATTCTTTGAAGGATCCAGGCTGGAATTTGACTGAAAGGCAAAGGAATCATTGACGATACTATGGGGCGCATGTCCGAACTTCTCCTTGCCAGCTAATCAGCTGCATCGTTCTCTATGAACCCGCGGTGTCCCTTTATCCATTAGAAGGTTACATTCACTGACTTACTCCAGAAGATGGTGACACGGGATAGTTAGCTCTCAGAAGTATCTTTGAAGTTCTATAAGACTTAAAACTAACATGGTCACAAACACAACCAGCCTTATTACAAAAAACAGACCAAATTTTAACCAAGTTTTAATCCATGGACTAACGAATGGACCGATTTTGATGCGATTTTTTATGTTTGAAAACTGATGTGATTTCGATGGTTCTTAGCTATATGGAGGAGAGTTGAGGAAAGGGGTGTGAGAATCATAGCTTCCAAGTTCTTAGCTATATGGAGGAGAGTTGAGGAAAGGGGTGTGAGAATCATAGCTTCCAAACGAAAGGACTGATTTAGCTGCGGTTTTTTATGTTTGAAAGCTGAGGTAAACAAGATGATTCTTAGCTATAATGCCTTTTCTTTCTCCTTTTCAACTAACATATCCCCATTTATACTGGGAAAGTCGCACAACCAAGCAGACCTCTGTTGGATGCGCTTGCGCTTACATTGTAGGTTCACGCGGTCACACACACTCCTTTAGCACTGCACGTTATCGCTCATGCGACTTGCCGCGCGCCCATCAAACCTTTTTGTTGACGAATGTGTCGTTCATTATGTTCCTACCTACCTACTTTTTTTTTAATATTTTTTTATTACGATATTGATTGCTACTATGGTGATTTGTAACTTTTGAATGCCAGATTAGTGATGCGTAGATGTTGTAATTCTGTTTAGCTTGATAACTTTAGTTTATGTAAACTTTATCCAGTAAACTGGAATTTTATATTGATGCAATTAAATTCCCTACATTATTTTATAATTACTTATTTTTTGCTTTGTTTTGTTTTTCTCTTTTGTTTGAGGTATATTTGGTTGGCATTACGCGAACAATACTCAACCTATTGTGTGCACATTTAACCAAAATATAAATACTTTTCTGTGGTACTGAGTAGGTACAATTATATATGAGGTTTTAAATTTATTAATAACTTATTTTAATATGATAGTATGTATACATTTTGAGTTTTGTAACCCCAGGAAGAGACTAGTTTCCCACAACACAGGGAATCCTAGTGTGGGAACTAGTATACCCACAATTAACATAGTTAACATAATTAACAAAATAAACAAAATATCGTTTACTATAAGGTGTCCGATTGTTTTGTAAGATTTTTGGCAACGAAATAAATTATTATTATTATTACACAGTTCACCAACGAGAGCGCGCGGTGCAAAACGTTGCTCGTTGTTTCAGTTATTTTCTTTTTTATGTTTGCAATTCTGCACGGCGTCCCGCGACTGCTCTTATTTTTTTTGTTCAAGTTCAAGTCGACACATCACTTTGTATCACATATAGCTAAGAACCATCTCGTTGACATCAGCTTTCAAACATAAAAAACCGCACCTAAATCGGTCCATTCGTTTAGAAACCACAATTCTCACCCCCTCCTTTTTTCAACTCTACTCCCTTCCCCCCCTCCCCCACCCCATATAGTTTTTTAAGGTTATAGGTAAACCAAGTGTTCTATCCTTCTACCAGCTGGCAGCAGAACCAACATGCTGGCGGCATTTGCCTGTTCAATGTAATTCTATAATAGCTTATAGGTTGTGCAACAACACCGCAATTTTGAATATTATTTTTTGACCTATACTTTTTATACTTTAAGTATAATATACGAAATATCTTTTTGCTTGTGTGAGGACTGAGCATTTTGAAATAAAATATACGAAATAATGTAGCATTTTGCGTTAATATCTTACAGTCACAAATTTTGTTTGGGATTGACTATGATTTTGACTGAAATTCTTTTTCTGTAATGTGCGTAGTTTAGCCCGTACAGGTAGGTGGGCGCTCAGTTCTGTAATGTGCGTAGTTTAGCCCGTACAGGTAGGTGGGCCCTCAGTTCTGTAATGTGCGTAGTTTAGCCCGTACAGGTAGGTGGGCCCTCAGTTCTCACTTTCAGCTCATAGATCGCTTATTTAACTTTAACGAAATCTTGTTCCAACTCAATACTTTTATATTGTTCACTGAAACCTAAGTACAGTTTCAAAGATTTTTAACATTCGGGCCCTCACACCACACGCACACAAAACTGAGGCGTTTCTCGTACCTTCCCCTCAGCCCCCTCCCCTCTTCCTCCCAAGGCGTGTGAAACCAAGACCAAAAGTCAATTTTAATAATTAGCATTTATAAATATATTTTTTTAGGTATCACACACACTGACCATGAGCTCAGCGCAGAACGGTTACAAGTTTGGGGCGACGTACATCGGCACGAAGCAGATCTCTCCAACAGAAGCATTCCCTGTGCTACTGGGGGACGTGGACCCGTCAGGCAATGTCAACTTCAATGTCATCCATCAGCTGACGCCGGAAGTCAGGATTAAGGGAGCTGCACAGGTATATTTAAAACATAACCAATTAAACTTAATATTATAAATGTGGAAGTAATTATTTTTTGGTTACTTTTTTTCAACTAACGGCTGAACCGTTTGGGATGCAAATTGAAAAGGAAATAGTGTGAATGATGACAAAGGCTATTTGTTTTACATTTACATTTACAGGACAGCTAGTATGAATATAAGCTTGCCGTCTTGCAGAAAGGAATTCATTTGACTTCACCATCAGCTGAATAACTTCCACTGTTGAAATTAGGCCTTCCCATACAATGACACATAGAATGGTTGCTCGGTATTTAAATCCAGCAATGTTATTGCTCCTGGTATTCCTACACTCCTTCTCCCGGTCTGTGGCCACCTTTCTAGATCATTTCTTCCTCAATGGTTATCGGTTCTACAAGCTTTGTGGCCTGATCATTGCCACTATAATTTGCTAATTCTGTCGCTATGTCGTAACTTTAGATCATTTGTATTCACATTTTGTATTATGTTACAATACTATATTTACCAAAAACGGTACATAGTTGTGAAGGAAAAAGGGTGGTCAGCATAGCATAGTATAATAAAATACACTGACGGACTCACAAACTGCATCAAAGTACTAGACGACTTTGACATAAATATTTTAACCAAGTATGCAAACTTTTCATACAAATTTAAATTGAAAACTGTATATTGGTACTTTAACATTGAAACAGCGTATTATCATATTCTTAATTTTAAGTTTGTTTAATGGAAACAACTTCATTTTTTTTTAACAAATACCATAATTGTTACAAAAATTGGTTTATTAGAAAAGTTGGTTTTAAAAATAATAATTGAAAAAAGTTGAAAGCAAAAGTTTTTTTTTTTTTTATAAGGTTTGTTACCTCCACATGCCCTTATTACTGATTCTAATTGCTTCCGCTTATAGACCTGATTAGGGTTATTAAACGGTCACGCGGAATATTGTCCCATTCTTGTGAAGCTGCTATTCTTAGTGATGCAACTGTTGTGGGCACAGGATTTCTCGTTTATACAGCTATTTTTAAACTGTCCCAAATGCGCTGAATCAGATTAAGGTCCGGGCTGCGTGCTGACCAATTCATGGTACGTATCCTAACCTCTTTGTAATATTGTCAAACTTGTGCAGCGGCGTACAGTCAGGCATTATCATTAGAGTAAAATTTTTGCCTATGAATCCCATGTAAGATTGTTACCTTACATGGGATTCATAGGCAAAAAATTTGTGATCTTCTAAAATCTCTGATATATAGCGTTGCGCCGTCAAACCCCCTCTGTTACCGTTTTGACGAACCATGTCAATGTACACAAGTTCCGTTCGCTAGTTCATTGATAACATATTTACAACTTTGAGCACATCTCTCCCCACGTCGACGATGGACTCTTCTGCAACCATCTGCACCATATAAATATGTCCTACACTCATCGGTCAATAATATGGAGGCCCATAGCTCATCAGACCAATTTAGGTGTTAACGCGCAAATCTTAAGCGAGCTTGTCTGCGAGCTGCAGACAACATTGGACCATTTGCTTGTTTGCCCCGTCCTTTAGCCTCCTTCTTATTGTTCGTGCACTCAACGTTTACTCCACACACTTCATTCAGCTCTGTTTTGATGTTATCTAACATGAGGAAATGATTTCTCATGGAAGTTGACCAGTAAATCGGACATCACAAGGGGTGGTTACTCGAGTTCTGCCAGTACCACGTATCCTTTTGCAAGAACCTATCTCTACAAACCTTCTATACACTCTAGAAACAGCAGACTGATTTAAATTTAAATTTCTAGTAATCGTTTGTTGATCCAAGCCTTGTTCGGACGAAGTATCCATATTATTGTACCGAAACTCTTGTTGAGTTAAAAAGACTACCTAACAATTCTATTGGTAACAATAATTCAATTAGCAAATAAATAAAACAATAACAATCAATATAAAACTTTACACTCAAATCTGAGAACATGCATAATTTTTCTTTTACTGGCTATAATGATTTGTTTTGCTGCATTTGCATTTTTTATGATGAATGACCATGGCCACTGTTTACTTTTTCATTTATGTAAATATAAAAAAATTGCATACATATTAGAAATATTAATTTGAAAGTAACCCGAACTTTGATGCAGTCTATGTGTCCATCAGTGTATTTTTCATTTTTAGCTTTCTACATGAAACATTAGGCTCGGGTTGGAAAATTAGAGAAGTAAAACACTTTCATGCACTAGGCTTTAGTTATAAAACAAGGCATTTTTTCCTCGACTTCCAAATATACCCCTTCGTCTCGGGCGGATAAATGCCTGGGATAAAATGGCTTGTTTTGTTCACTTGTTGCACAATCTACTATTACATAGTCTGAAGAATTGTATTTTATTTAACTGAATAACGTGTTAAGTATTATATTAATTAAACTACTGTTTTAGGTGCAAGAGTGCAAGCTGACGGCAACACAGGGCACTGTCGAGTACAAGGGGTCCGACTACACGCTGGCAATGGCGGTAGGCAAGCCGGACTTCAGTGACAAATCTGCTGTTCTTGTCACGCATTATTTACAAGTAAGACATAATAGTGTATACAACATTTAAAACAGCCCCTCCTTTATTTTTTTCTCATTAACTATTAAGTTAATTGGAGCATATTTCCACGGTGTTATGATATTTTCGGATTCGGATAGTGTTTATCTAGGTTCACTACTGTTTTTTTTATACCTAAAACAAAATATAAGCAAATATTGCATTTTCCTTATTTATACGCAAAATGGAATATTCGCTTATATTTCGTTTCAGGTAACTATTTTTAAAACAAAAAACAGTTGGGAACCTAGATAAATACTATCCGAATAATATACTAACACTGGAAATATGCTCCAAATACAAATGATTTTGGTATTTCGTTTGTATTGAAAATTCATCCTCCGCGGACCCACCCCTTCTTAACACGTAGTTTTTCTGAAAATCTACCACTATATCAATTATTACTTATATTAAAAATTGAACCTTATCCCATTGTGGCAGATAATTTTAAAGGCATTCCATCCTTTGTGACTATCTCTCACTTGTAGGGGACTAGACACTAGTGATGTAACGAATATTCGCATATTTTTGCATATTCGCATTCGCGAAATTAGTGCCAATGTTTTTGCGTGTATAATTTTTTTAAGTAGGTAATTATAGTTGGTTAATATAAGAAAATCCAATTCCATTAATTTCTTATGTTTTTAATGCAATAAAATGTAACTTAAACTTAACTTAACCTCGTAATCACATGATAATGTCTTCTCTTTATCATTTGGTATCATTTATTTATTTAACTTTGGGCAATCAAACTTTCATAACAATTTAAAAACAAAACTATATATTAAATGGCCTAAATGCAATGTAAACAAACAAAAATAATCTTCTATGACTTTTTACCAAAGTTTAATGATAACATTAAAGATTATATTAGCTTTATCTAAAAATAATAATTTTCAAATACTTCTACAATAAATAAACTATAATTAAAATCAAATAAAAGTTTAACATGAGTTGCTGTCATCATAATCACAAAGTGTTTATAGTATACCTATATTATATAGTTTATAGTATTTATAGTATAAATATAATCATTTTACATAAGAGTTAACAGTTAACACTTTAAAACAAAAATAAAATTAAGTCGTAGTCGCGTTCGTATTAATTCGGCTATTTTCGGAACGAAAAACAGACGGAACGCACTTCGTTCGAACGGGACTGCCGCTAAAGTCACCAAGCCATAGACAAATGGCGCCAAATTTAAACAAAAACTGAATATTCGCATTTGCATTCGCGAATGTTGGCAGCAGATATTCGGATTCGCATTCGCGAATGTCCAAAATATGACTTTCGTTACATCACTACTAGACACTGCCTAATTTTAAAGGCCTTCTTACCTTTGTGAGCATTAGGAAAAAAAACGCGAAATCTCGGCCTTTATTTAACCTTAATAAATTGAAAGAGGACTTCAATGCAAACAAAAAATGTGAAAACACTAATATCCTTAAAGTGTACCCATTTTGAGATATTGGAGTTCAATAATTGAATTAAAAAAATATGTATTAATGTCCTCTATCGATGTACAGTAGTCGCAGAACAGCCAATCTATATGTTTGTGAAGTTGGGCTCTGTGAACTAATGCGCAGGTACTGCTGTGGGGATAAAACAGCATAAAGTAAGAGCGAGATAGAATATGCGAAAAACGTAAGCGAGTGAGCGAGGCAGTTATACAATGCTGTCTTCACCTTCAACATTGGGATTGCGCCTGAAATATAACTTCCGAGACACATACTTCCGCTGCGACTACTGTATTAAGGTTCTATCAGCGGCCGTGACGTTTTTTTTATCAAAATTTGTGGTTTTAGAAAGGTTTGTGGGCATGCTAGGCTCGATAGTAATATGGACCCCTTTCATAGTATATCCTTACTAGGAAAGGGTCCTACGTGTTTTGCGCGTTTGCATATTTCCTTGTAGTAGCAACATTTTAAATTCACGACCATAAAATGTAGCAGAAACTGAAGCCCTCAACCTGAATAATGTTGTTCCACAGTCGGTAACGAAGCGGTTGGCGTTAGGCGCTGAGCTGATATACCAGTCCGGCGCGCGGGTGATGGGCGGAGAGATCGCCTTCACGTCTGCGGCGGCGAGATACACCATGGACGGTAAGCCCAATAAGGATGTCCTTCAGACAGTCCATCTTGGTTAAACATTTAAGCAAACCTTCGGTAAGTCCTTAAGGATTTCTTTTAAGAAGATACTATAAAGCGCCCTTGTCCATACAAAAAGAAAAAACAATGATCTACCCCTAAATATTATTCGGTCCTAGGCTCCGCACCAATGACTTCTCGAAGCTAAATGCGGGTTTTCTTCGTTCTGTACTTCGGAGGGTACGTTAAGCTGTCGGTCCCGTCTGTTATTGATTATTAGCAGTCATAGGTCCTCGGGCGGCCTGACAAACTGACGACACCAGAAGCCAACACTACCTCATATGACAAACAAACAAACATTATCCAATTTAATTATTAACGTCTTTGTTTTTCTAAACTTTTCAATAAGTTCAAAGTTATAAGCACCTTAACTGGCGTTTTTTTTGCTCTGAATCGTATGACAAACTCAAAATGCTATTTGTCAAAAACAAAAGCTTTCTTTAAAAAAAAACGTATAAGCGTAGATTATATTCTATTCAAGCGAATCCGAAGCGAATTACACTAATAATTAAAGATTTCAACACAATTTAGGGGTGGAAAGTGCTTTCTGGGGGGACTACTTACTTAAACTCACAACCTATGGCTCTATAAGGGATCGGGAGAAGGTGGTGGAGATAGCAATACTTTGCGAAGATCGCGTCAAGTGACTATCCTGTAGGAAGAATTTTCCATACAAACTTAATAACAAAATCAACCGAATTGTAACATAAAGTTCAGTTTCAAAGCGAACGCCCCTAATTGTTGCAATATACTGACCAAATGTTTGATTTGCAAAAGTATGTATCCGAGTTAGCTAGGCGAGCATACGTGTCAAATGCTCGTCCACGAAACGAATGTTCCCGGTGAGTGCTGTCCTTTCGAGCCAGTCCCAGGTTTAGCATGTTATTTACAATATTGTCAACCTGTGACTGCGGCTTTTTCATCAAAAATCGTTCAGCCTTCAAATAGTTTTATATCGATTACTCAGCTTCTATCTATTGGATTGAGATATAAAGTACACCATATTTGAAATCAAAACCAAAGCTTTATAACTGTCAAAACCGCATTTAAATCGGTCTAGTAAATTTTATGTGATGCACGAACATACAGACAGACATATTTTTAATTTATTTTGTTTGTACAGTCATTTTTGTTACTTACTGCTTTATTCTAAGTATAGATTAAGAGTGTATTCAAGTTCTACTGTTTTCTCGTTCCTACAACGATTATTAAAGACTTAATGACGAGGTTTGTGCTAATAATTAATGAAATGTGACATTTTAATAATGCTAAATTTTAGGTATTATTTTTAAAGTAATAATAATATTATGTTGATGTACAATTGCAATGTCATCAATAAATTATTATGGCAAAACAAACCAACAACAATTAGTTAATTGCATATGATGATATAATTATTGTGCATTTCAGATTCTGAAATATCAGCAACCCTGAGTCCTGCCAACTTCCACGTGTGTTACTTCAAACAAGCCAGTGAACAGCTGCAGGTAAATGATCATGTATTCACTACTAACCTAACCTAACCCAACCGCAATACTTTTGTGAAAATACATTCTTCGTTTGAAACATTTGAGAACACTCACTAAGTAGGATTGCCGTATAATGCGTTTCAAATAATCATCTATTCATACCCAATCGCAATACTTTTGTAAAAATACATTGTTCGTTTGAAACATTTGAGAACACTACAAAGTAGGGTTGCCGTATAATGCGATTCAAATAATCATCTATTCATACCCAACCGCAATACTTTTGTGAAAGTACATTCTTCGTTTGAAACATTTGAGAACACTCACTAAGTAGGATTGCCGTATAATGCGTTTCAAATAATCATCTATTCATATCCAACCGCAATACTTTTGTAAAAATACATTCTACGTTTGAAACATTTGAGAACACTACAAAGTAGGGTTGCCGTATAATGCGATTCAAATAATCATCTATTCATACCCAACCGCAATACTTTTGTGAAAGTACATTCTTCGTTTGAAACATTTGAGAACACGCACTAAAGTATAATGCGTTTCAAATAATCATCTATTCATACCCAACCGCAATACTTTTGTGAAAGTACATTCTTCGTTTGAAACATTTGAGAACACTTACGAAAGTAGGGTTGCCGAACATGAGCGCAATGTGAATGTGCTAGTGAACGCTAGAGTCGTCCGCAACGATGAGTTTACCGCGCGGCTGTCGTCACGTAAGCTACAATAATAATAAGTAATCGGACAAATAATTTATTTATTGGTATTACTCATTAGTTTATTGGGATTCCTCATTAGTTTTTTGAGATTACTCATTAATTTATTAGGATTACGCACCTTTTCTTGCCTCACTTTCATTCCTATTCAATCGATAGTTTGCAATGTGATGTTGTTACTGATTTTAATGAAAATCTCATTAGAACTGATGTAATCTTAATTTGAGGACAATATAGGTACATAAGTCAAAGTATTTATTTACCAACTGAGCAAGCGCGAAGCGCGAGCGAAGCGTCTCCGTTTCAGCTTGGGCAAAAATGCTTTCGTTTGTCCGGATCCCTGTTCTCCTCAACAGGTCGCATTTCTCAACCATCTAGGCGAAACTTGGTATACAGATAAACGAAATTTTAGAATTTCTATTCGTCGGGGTTTTTTATTGAGGGGGTACTTCCCCCAAAAAGGGTCAAGGGTCTACTGAGTATCTCCGCCTTATAAGACCCGTTTTTTTGTGATTTGAAAGGTAGTAACTATAAGTTGATCTCATTAAAATTTGGTGAAGATCTGATGAGGATCTTCGGCGTGATGAGCAGAATAGCTCCTCAAAATGCAGTAAATTGCTCACTTTTAGGTTTCTACCAGTGGCATCAACCTTTACCTACTAGGTAGGGTTTGTTGGAGCACCTTGATTATTAACGTTAGTTTTACAAAAAGGTAACTAGATGGCGCTACTGTGCACCGATAGTTTGCAAATAAGTTTGTACTCGCGAGGTCTACAGCTTACAGAACCAGTAGTTATAAACTAGCTGTTCCGTCATGGTAATTTTTCTGGGATATAAGCATCCTGTGTATTATTCCAGAATCTAAAGTACATTATATCAAAGCGTCACTGTGTGTGTGTGTGTGTGTGTGTGTGTGTGTGTGGTAACGTAGCTTGCAAGCGAATGGACCGATTTTGATGCGGTTCTTTCGGTTGAAAGCTGATATGATTGAGATGGTTCTCAGGTATAGTAGGTGGGGGGGAGGGTGAGAATCGTAGCTTCTAAACGAATGGACTGATTTTGATGCGTTTTTTTATATTTGAAATCTTATGTGATCGAGATGGTTCTTAGCTGAGAAAAGGGGGTAGGGGGGTAAGAATAGTAGCTTCCAAACGAATGGACCGATTTAGCTGCGGTTTTTTTTGTTTGAAAGCTGCACACAGGACGGTTTTTAGCTATAATGGGAGAGGAGGGGGGAAGGTGAGGATCGTAGTTTCCAAACGAATGGACCGATTTTGATACGGTTTTTTCGTTTTGAAAGCTGATGATGTGATCTAGAAGTTTCTAAGCTATAGGGGGTGGGGGCCCAGAGGTTAAAAATTTCATCATCACCATCATCGTCATCATCATACTTCACTCTCAAACAGCTGTACGGATTTTGATTAAATTTGGAATGGAGATAGCTTATACCCTTTTATCATCATCATCATGCATACTTCACTCTCAAACGGCCTAACGGGTTTTGATAAAATTTGGAATGGAAATAGCTTATACCCTGGAATAACACATAGGATACTTTTCATAATCATCATCATCATACTTCACCATCGTCACCATACTTCTCTCTCAACGGCAGAACGGATTTTGATAAAATTTGGAACGGAGATAGCTTATACCATGGAATAACACCTAGGATACTTTTCATAATCATCATCATCATACTTCACCATCGTCACCATACTTCTCTCTCAACGGCAGAACGGATTTTGATAAAATTTGGAACGGAGATAGCTTATACCATGGAATAACACCTAGGATACTTTTCATCATCATCATCATCCCTCACGCGGGTGAAGCCGCGGGGCGCAGCTAGTATGATATAAACACCTGACCTACTAATTAAATATTCTACGATCGAGTCAGTACCCTTCTAAGTCCACCGACTAATCAGGAGCAGGTTCAAAATTTAACGAATTGCGCAAAATATGATAAATTGTATAAATTTACAATGATTAGTTGATAATGCACGTGCGTCTACTATTTTACGGTTTTAATTTGTAAATTGAATGCTTCGTTCACATTTTTCGTCATGCTGCATTTCGTTTCATGCTGTATGAAGGACTGGTGATGAGATACATAATTATTGACCGAGCGTGTGCGAACCGCGAGCGAAGCATGTCCGTTTTAGCTTGGGAAAAAATGCTTTCGTATGTCCGACGGATGCCCGGCTGTTCTCCTCTACAGGTCGCATTTCTCAACGGATTCTAGTGAAATTTTGTGAGCAGGTTGGATAATGATGTTTTTTTTTGTCAGATTCAGTATTTCGAAATTTTTCAAAAAGGTGGTGCTAAGGGGTTTGAAAACGTAAAAAAACGCAAATTCAGCCATTTCTAAATATGTTCAAAAATGGCACAAAACTTTTTTTGTTACCCTTATTAAGACTCGTAAACTTCAAAGGGTCGGGGGTGTGAGGAGGCGGAAAAAAAAACGCATACAGACTCGCGAGGTCTACAGCTCACAGAGCCACAAGTCACGTGTTAATTTAATTACAGATCGTAGCAGAGATCGACACATCGTTCAGAGGGATGGAGTCTGTGGGCACCATCGGGTACCAAGTTAACATACCCAAAGCAGATCTAGTATTCAGAGGTAAAACAACTACTTTCTAGTCAAAATGTTGACTTATAAACTTTTATTTTACTTCACTTGTATGTAAGTAGCGATGGGCGTTATCGTTAATTTTTGGCATCGATGCGCATCGTTATTTCTCATACACCAACCGATGCCGGCATCGATGTTTTCGGCATCGATACCGGCTGAGACGTGATAAATTTACTGGCTGGACGAGGCGCGCGCATCGGAACCATTGTAAGAGGACGATGCCTGATAATAACATAACTTTGAAGGTACCCATTTACCTAGAGTTTTGTTTATAGTTACGACCAAAAACATATTTAGTTATGTTCCAGTTGAGTCAAGATGAAATGAGAATACACATGAATTTATTTTCTCTATCCTGTTTGTTAACTTTCTAACCAGATGCGAAATCCCTTAGTCGTGGGAATCGGTCACAGTAATTGTAAGGAGCGGTCTCGAAATAGTTGACATCATGAGCAATGTTATTTTATACTCATGAAACCTAAAGAGCTAAATGTTCATTAACTCCTGAATTAAACCTAGCTCTAATTAAATTAATTAATTAGAGCTAGGTTTAATTAAGTTAATTAAAAAACTCAAATAGTCTATGGGTTTTGTTACAGCTGCATGCATTTGTATTTATTATCTTATTTATTAGAGTTTATACCTATCTTAGGGCGGGAATTACTGTGACCTAATTCGTCCACCCCAGGGGTAATAAGAAATACCATAGATTTATTTACAGGCATCTCCTAATCAGCTCTCAGACTATTCTGAAATATTCTATTTTTATTTTATGTTTTGTCTCTATAGACACATCGCTCGATGGAGTGTACTTTCATATATTGGCCCTCGGGACCTTGTCATAAACACCTTTCTAACAATAGTTAGGCCTTTCATTATTTTATGATCATTATTATTAATTACCCTTACATTCCGTATTCCGCAAACAAGCACTCGCGCGCACCGGCTCAATCTAGGTATAAAAGTGCGTTGTTGTTCTCGTTGGTTGTCTTGCTCGCACAGCCACGGGTGCGAACAAGAGCGTGCGAGCAAGACTGTAATGTCCAGTTGGTCGGCGCCGTGCGCTCGGTCGCATCTGTGATGTTTTGTGTTCACGTTTCTCAGAATCGGATGTCGAGCGCATCCGTTTTTCATTATATCGGCATCGGATGCCAGCATCATTCACTGGCATCGATACCCAACAACGTTTTTTCAAAAACGGCCATCTCTATATGTAAGTATCTATGTATTTCTGTCTGTCCTGGAATCTTGCAACTCAAATGTCGAACACTTCACATCCGGCTGAAACTTTAGCCGTCAGAAATCTTTTTGACGACTGAAGGAATTTTGATCAAATGTTGGTATATTGGTATTTTAGGTCTTGGAATAGCACTTAGAATACTTGTAACCTAGAGAAATGAGAACGCGTGCGAAGCCGCGGGTACAGCTACTTATAAGTTTATTTTTACTATTATCCTTAGTATCGCATTTCTGTGATATAGAGTACTTTCACTTGATAACAGGCTACAAAGTAAATGTATGGACCACTTTTTAAGCTTTTTAGCATCCGTGTGGGTAATGGATAAACTCAATAAATACCCAACCGATTTAAAAAATCTTTCACTGATAGAAAGCTACAGTACCCCAGATGGGCATAGGCTACTTTTACATATTTACTGTTAAAGTTTTACATATTTACTGTAAAGTTTTACATATTTACTGTAAAGTTTTACATATTTACTGTAAAGTTTTATTTTGGTTACTTTTTTTAGTTTTTAGCGGGATAACGGTTAAACGACGGGTGGAACCGTAGGTGCAAATTAGCTAGTTTGTAATAAAAGTTTTTTTTCCAGGCATGGTAGACTCCAACTGGAATATCGGAGCAGTTCTGGAGAAGAAACTGCAGCCGCTTCCTTTCACCTTCGCCCTCTCGGGGATGGCGAACCAAGCCAAGCAGCAGTTCAAATTCGGCTGCGGACTCATCATCGGTTAAATAACAGTGAATGTGAAGACTTCAGAGTGTTTTGAAGTTATTGGAGTGACTGGTGCGGTGTTCAAGCTGGTTTTAGTGATATAGATAACAATTTAACAAATTATTATTAAAGGGCTTCTAACCTCTGTGGCATACCTGCAAGTCCGCCATTTTGAAACAATCGCTACATCGCAGCCACTAATCAAACCTTAGTAAATCGATAGATGACAAAAAGTGTGTATACGTTTGTATTGAAGTCCTCTCTCGGTTTAGTAAGGTTTGATTAGAGGCCGCGATTAAGCGGTTTTTTTTAAATAGCGTTTGTAAGTATCCAGGCTCCATAGACAAATGTAAGGATCCCTTTGTCCAGTGCAGTGCCGTTTATGAAGTGCAAAGTACTGGGCGGCACTGCAACTGTGAGCTGGCGCTTACTATCAGGCGAGCGCCTGCTCGTCTCGTCACTTCATTGTGTAATAATAAAATGAATATAACGCCGAGGTAGATAGTCTTTACAAGCGCCCGATTGTTTGATCTGTAGACTAATAGTTACAAATGCTTGGATAAAGTTTAGATTTTATAGCATGATTACTCACTTGGCTATGTGGTCGGACGCCGCGCCATATGCCGTGGGTTCAAATCCTACTAACCATACAAAATGAGTTTCCGATGAAGGAAAACATGGTTAATCACCATTAGAAACTAGAGTCTGAAAATATGTTGCTAAGCGGTTTACTTGGCGTTGAGACAGTCTGATTATAGGCATAGCATGTTACCACCTTGGTCCGCGCCATAACTTAACACCAAGTGAGATCACGTTCAAACAGTAGCCTAGAAAAAATAAGTTATTTCTTCATACAATTTGACTATTGGTTAGTTTTACTATGAACCAAACAATGGAGCCGTAAGTCACAGTATCTGTAACTTGGCGAATTTCTTCTGTGAGAGTTAAACAGTTTAGTTAAGAGGTCATTGAAATTTTAATGTTAAAAGTGAGGTTTAATAATGATTAAACATGTACTTGGACACTACTTTGTAAGGGCTACGTATCTCGGGTTTAAACTAGAAAGTTCATGTCAGTGTTATCCTGAATCCACTAACTCCAATCCATAATGTAAAGCATACTCAATATCAGTAAAGGTATTGTCAAACAGACAGTGATACGGACACATCAAACTAGACGCATGGCCGTAGTGAAACGAGGCGTGCTCGATGTAGAGACGTCAAACTAGACCTGTGGCCATAGTGAATTGAGGCGTGAGTGATGTAGAGACATGAAATTAGAAGTGTGGCCATAGTTAAACTAGGCCATACGCCTAGTGAAACGAGGCGTGAGTGATGTAGAGACGTGAAATTAGACGTGTGGCCATAGTGAAACGAGGCCACACGTCATCGTGAAACGAGGCGTGAGTGATGCAGAGATGTGAAAATAGACGTGTGGCCATAGCGAAGCGAGGCGTGAGCAATGCGGAGACTTCGAATTAGAGGTGTGGCCATAGTGAACCGAAGCGTAAGCGATGCGGAGACGACAAACTAAACCCGTGGCCATAGCTATTCGAGACATGAGCGATGTGGAGACGTCGAACTAGACGTGTGGCCATAGCTATTCGAGATATGAGCGATGTGGAGACGTCGAACTAGAAGCGTGGCCATAGGCTATTCGAGGCGTGAGCGCTGTGGGGACTTTTTTAACTTTTTTTTATTGCGTTTGTTATGTCCTTAAGATCTTTTTTTGTTTATTCAATAAAAGGTACCTCTTAAGATTTATCGTATTCAATAAAAAAAAACGGTATCCTTCTCGTCGTGTCGAATAGCTTATAATCAAACATAACCGGCACGCTTCGCTCTCGTATCACGTCTCGCGTTCTTCGCTGTCTGACGTCGCAATACAACTATCTCGTCTTCGCCTTTCTTGCTTCGCCAAGATTTTGATTCGCTGTCTGTATCACACCTTAAAGGTCAAAAACCTTAAATCAAAGTTTTACTAGTTACTCGTATTTTAAGTAGCTACATTTTTGGTGTACTAAGTGGAAGAGGGTGCAAATAAAATATTTTTCACTGATACTAAAAAGCTAATGAATTATCGGGTCATGTTCTAAAGTTTTGTGGAGCTTAGAAGAAATTTGTAATTGTTACCTTGCTTCATACTGCCTCTGCCATGAGATTTTAATCAATACTTAAGCTTATTTGACTGAATAACATTATCGAGTTCTAAAATTAGGAGGTCCTCAAAACATTTTCACATAAAACCTGCGAGGTGAATGTACTGTGTGGCTATGACAGTATGAAAACAGGTAAATTAGTACTGCAATTCTATTTAATAGAAATATTTCTACAATAATATTGATTACGGCAGGACACAATTCAATCTAGCTATGTTTCCTGCTTCATATTTTACTAAAACAATTGATACATTGTATATTTGAATAGAGCTGTTGCAATAATGGTATTCAATTGCAATGATCAAGTAAAACAATATTGGAATCACTAGCTTGAATGCAATTTAATTTTAGTTAGTATTGACTGTGTGTGTTGTGTGTAATGTGTTTTGGACTTTGTATTTCCTAACATCTGTATCACTAAATACATAATTTTCTTGTTGAATTAGTAACGATTGAAAATTATCACAATTTTCATGGTCATCTATGTCATCTATACTTTAATAAATTGTAAATAAAAATGAAAACATAATTTTCAATATTGGAAAGGTATTTTAAAACCTGCAACCATAGATATTACATTAATGCATTATGATCAAAGCGATTATAAAAATTGGTACATGCCTTTATTGACATCTTATTTATTTACAAATATATGACCAAAAAAAGAAATTAATGAATCTTTTTGATAGTTAAAATAACTATAAACACAAATTGCCTTAAACCTTCTACAGGGTGCAATCGAAAATGTTGGCATTCTTTCAAACTAAACCACAACGTCATACATTTGACAGTGATAACATAAGGTACAAAATTGAATAATTTATTCAATTTTGTATCTTTGTATCCACAAAATAAACGTTAGACAATCTCAAGCGATTGGTAAAATCAACAATTAAAAGAATATAAACATTAGTAATTGAATAAAAGTACTAGGAACGAGCGAGGAAGTCACAGAAGTTCACGGTGAACAGGGTCATCGACCGCCCGCCCGATCTAATGTCTAAACGGAGGTCAATGAATCCATCACCGTAAATTTTGTGTCTAATGTTATTAGCGTAAATGTTTTCGATTTCATCCAGTAGTTATAGAATGTGATTCCAAAGATTTAATCTCAAAGTCCAGAATGCTATGAACAATATTCCTAAATTAAATGTTTAATGATTACCACACCAGAACTGCTCGTGGTTGTATGTGGTATATCTTGTATGTATATTATTATGTTTCAGTTATATGATATGTCCTTCCGTTTTGTACGTGAATGTTTTACTTACTTTTTTTTGTTATTATATCACCAATTTACGCAACTTACTTTACCAGTAAGCATTTATGTCAGTCGCGAGATCACCCTGAGAACTAACGAGCGCCTATGGCCTAGGTATTATAATAGGTTACATCACAATAACGTATAATTATGTGCATTTTTTTGGGAATTTCAAATACTGCCTAAACCAAAGTTGAATTACCCTCACAGTGATAATTGTCTAGAAGACTCATGCACAGAAATTAGGCTAGTTGTCTTTAATTAATCACCAGAATGTTTTTTTTATAAGTAATAAGAAATCGTTCCGGTCAGTAAAAATATTTATAGTCATGTGATCGCAAACGCTCTACGTTTCACTGCTGGCATTGTGACGTCACTTTTGCGTCACTTCCTGATAGCAATCTGTTTTAATAAAATAACCCATAGCAACCTTTTTTTGTTTACTGGCGTTGTGACGTCATGACAGTGAGCGTTTTGGCGGATGAAACTATGTATAATTATATAATGTTTTGCCTAAAAATAGGGCAGTTTACTTCAACATAAAAATAGTGTCTAATATCAAAATATTGTGTCCAGTGTGACAAGCATTTTTTTTAAATGTTTTCTAGCCTGATGGTGATCGGCAACTTATATTGAGCTGTCGATTTTATTTACGTGTATAGAATGTTAGCACAAAACGATGTCTCAGGGTGATCTATTGCTCATTCCAGTTGTCCTCTATCCCCTCTTTTTTTCTAGACTGTATTTTATACCTTCAGGCCTTACCCAAATGCAATTCAACTCCTATAAGATTGCAATACTTTAGTATACAAAGTCGGCTGTCCTGCCCACTGCCCACCCCAATGTGAAGCGATTGCTTAGATGGGCAGTCGCAAAATGGCGTATATTTGAAACCAAACCATTTCAAAATGAGCTTTTGGTAAAAGAAAACCTTGGTTGTAGGACGCTCCCTCCGCCTGCCTCTTTCTCTTTCAAGCAGAAAATAAAGTAGGTAGGTACTTTCGTGAAGCGGTGCTTGCCCAGTTGGTTGTATGGTTGGACGTAATGATCTATTTTCTCGACGAACATCGGGAAAAAAGGAAAACATTATATGAAGCAGCTTGATCTTTTACCATAAAGCAGAGGCTAAACAGTACGAGCCAGCGTGCAAGTTGGCCGTGCGAATTACTTGCAGTGCAGAAACTCGCATCGTGTGGCAGAGTTATACGAGTAACTGTCATATGCGAGTCCGTCAGTAGCTCGTATACAAGTTGCTTCGAATTGTTTTGCACTCGCCGCTCGCCTTCAGCTCTCATGTCACTCGCACGAAGCAAAGGTCATTGCGTGCACTTTTGTGCCTTTTCGGATAGAAGCTACGTGCCTCGGCCATAGCAGCCAAGCTACTCTTGTGTGACCGGTGAAGGGGAGTCGAACTACAGTCATCCGAGTGTACAGTGGCAGTAGCTTTTTACCTGCCAGCTCAGCAGCTCGCACTGTGTGTCAGCATTCCGCTGTATATATTTCAGGTTTTGTTTTGCTTAGAGTAAGGCCTCCCCCCTCCTCCCACCAGCGCTCAAATACTGGAATGGGCAACGTCGAGCGAGCTACCACCGTTAGGCGTCATGTATGAATGTAGATAGTTGTTGTTGTACATACGGCCTGTTGTTAAAGCGTTTATTTTTAATAGAGTTATGTTAATAAATCAACTGTGGTGTTTTATTTGTTAAATTGTATTAAACATCCTTTATTTTATCTTTTATTCATGTTTGTCTGATATTTAAATTAAGTAAGTACAAAGGTAAAAAAGGTATCTACTAGGCAAGCGTGCTACACCTTCGACCACATCATCGCTTTCCATCAGGTGAGATCGTAGTCAAACGATTGCCTAGTCCGTAATAAAAAAAAAAGGTACAAAGCTGAGGTAATCTAGATGGTTCTTATAGTTCGTACAACATTTTGATCGCCAAGACAGCTACCAGAGTGATATTTCTATAGAGTTGGAGTAGTGTAGGAAAAAACGAACGATGTTGAAAAAGAAAACGATGATATGATTATGTTGCTCACTTATGTTCTATATTCTAATTGTGACTTTTCTAGTACATACATTATCTATATATATATATATATATATATACACTATACTTATAATAAAGCAATAGGCCGAAAAAAACTGTACAAAGGAGATAATTGAAAAAAATATTGACTAGAGTACTTATCATTACCCTAGACAATGAACAAGAATAAATCATTTTTAATATATTCGTGTTTGTCTGTTTATCTGTTGTCTGGACGTTTGTTCGCGCATCACGTAAAAGCTACTAGACCATTTGCGATGGTGGATTTTCACTGTTGGATAGGTTGGGGTTTGACTTAAAAACTGGTGTACTTGGTATCTCAAACCGATGAATAGAAGCCGAGCGATCGATAAAAACTTTTTGACGGCTGAGAGAATTTTGGTCAAATGTTAGTATATTGGTATTTTAGGCCTTGGAATAGTACATAAAGTAATGTTACCATAAAGAAATGACCACGCGTGTGAAACCGCGGGTACAGCTAGTCCATACATATGATAAAACTATAAACAAAGTAAAATCTGTACATGGAAGAGAATTTAGAAAAAAACATTTTTGAGTAGTTTATGAAAGTAGGAGAATCCAAAAATATAGTTTATTATTTTTGTCTGTCTGTCTGTCTGTGACTTCATCACGCAAAAACCACTGAATGGATTTTGATGATGTTTGCTGAACTGTATTCCTTGGAGGCCTGTGGAGGTTTTTTATGTTAGTTTATCAAAATCGATCCATCTAAAAAGGAGTTACATATATTTTTATATGTACTTGCGCCACAGAATAAAGAATATGGAGGTACTTCTTGAGGTTCTTCGATTTTAAGATCTCTTAATTCCTCTTGTAGGTCTGTCTCAATATGCCGTAAAATATATTCGCTTGATGAAATGCCCTCGACATTAGACGCCGCAAAATCTCTTCATTTGTTTTTTTTCTTAGTATTTTTACCCAAACTCGATAGCATCATCGTTGTGACCAATAAGCATATCTTTTTTGGCTTTCTTGTCCAATTTCATGCGTGACGGCCGCCAACCAATACTAGTAGCTCTGTGAGCTGTAGACCTCGCGTGCTCTAACTTTTTTTGCAAACAATCTAGCAGTGCACAGTAGCGCCATCTTGTTTTCTTATTGTAAAACTAACATTAATAAACAAGGTTCTCCATCAATCCCTACCTAGCAGATTAAGGGCATTTTCCACTGGTAAAAACCTAAAAGTGAGCATTTTACTGCATTTTGAGGAGCTATTCTGATCATCACGCCGAAGATCCTCATCAGATCTTCATTGCCCTTGCAAAAAATTGCCCTCCAATCGACTCAAAAAATTCCGAGGATTATTCACAGTTTTGAAATTCGCTTTCATTCGCGTTTTTGTTCGATTGTCAACAAACGTGGCACCCATCGTGCAGACAGCTTTGTCATACCCAAATCATCATGCAGTATTTTATGTACCTACTCACTCAGTGGAGATGCCTGTGTTCTCTGCTATTTCACGCACCTTCACTCGGCGGTCGTCGAGTACAATATTATGGACTTCTTCAACAACATCCTCAGTAGTGACTTCTATTGGGCAACCAGAGCGTGGAGCATCAGATGTGCTTGACCGACCACGTTTAAAATCATTTATCCAGTTATTTAACAGTCTGCGACGCTGGTGCGTTAGTGCCATGAACAGAATCAAGTTCAGTTTTTTTGTGGCAGCACTGCAACCCTTCATAAAAAAATGTTTTATAACGGCACGAAATTCAGATTTATCCATAGTTGTTGAAAATTTACGAGTGATCACAGTTAAACAATGTGTCAAACCACCTACCAGCCAGCACTTGACCAAACGCGCGTCCTAGGCAGGCGCACGTGTGTGTGACTAGTAGATGGGTTGCGGAATTACCTACCTAGCCATGGGTGACGCCAGAAGGGGGGCAGGGGGGGGGGGGGGGCAGCTGCCCTAGAGATTCAAAAAAATGTAGCCGAATGCAGAGAAACAAATGTCCTAAGCAAGTCGTTTGACTGATTATTTTCCATTTGACTTATTCCATTCCAAGTATGCCATCCGTGCTACTACAATCTATTGATAAACCCTTGCAAGTCCAAGCCTACGCGCGCCTAACGCGTGAGATCCACAGGTTAGCGGTAACCTGCATTTACGTATCTTCCTGCTGATTGCCTACGATTATAATGTTTTCTGTTGTAGCAAGCCATTGAAATTATCAATAAGGATAAGGGAAAATAATATCACATAAATAATTATTTTATTAATTACAGCTGCTAAATTAGAAAAAAACCTTGAAAAACTGTGTTATTTTTTGGATATAAAATACTTATTTAAAAAATATTCAATTTTTCAAATTTGTTTATATATCCTCGGTTTTTCTATAACATTTCATTCCTAAAATAATTAAAAAATATACATGTATTCATTATAATAATTCTAATATCAGCACCCTAAGATAATGGCGGGAACTCACCGAACAAAACTTATTTTTTTGTGAATAGCATAATAGAATAAATTACATAATGTAAAAAGAATAATGAACCTCGAAAAAATACTAAGCAGTAATAAAACTAGATATCTAAATGGGATGAAAAAATATAGGAAGCACTTTACTTGATTTAGAGAAAACTCTAAACTCTGTGGGCCTTATTACAAAAAACAGACAAAGGACTACACCCGGTACTTTCGTCCATGTTTACAAAACAAGGGGGCTTAGAATTTAATGTGTGCTAGATTGTTATATTTAATTAACCCTAAGTTAGATATCTAAAAATATACTTACTCATGAACGTAAACATCTTCCGCGAAAACGGCTCCGCACTTTGTTTACGAGTTTTAGTTGTCAAGAGCTCTAATTGGGAATTTTGAAGTAAGTATATGTTTTAATTTTTGTGCAGGTATTCGTGGTTCAAAATTTTCGCAATCTCTATTACAGTATTTTTCATTATATTCCTATGATTAGCCATTATGTTTCGTTTTGTACATTGAAAGAAAATAATTAAACATTTTCGCGCTCGCTACGCTCGCGCTTTTTATAACTCATTACAGTGCATAATCATATATATAAAATATACATAAGTATGCGTATATATGCATTTATCAGAACTATATTAAATAAAATATTGATAGAAATAACTCAAATTTCGCGCTCGCTTCGCGTGTTCGCGCCTTTTGTGCTTGTCCATGCAATTAATTTTATATGATTCTGATTATTATTAATTAATTTCAGCATTGATAGAAATAGCTCAAAATTTTTGCGCTCGCTACGCTCGCGTTTAATTTTTCTTTTTCAATATACTTCACTACATATTATAGCTATATCATTTTCCACACAAACAAAAATAGCTCAACATTTTTTTGCGATCACTCTGCTGGCGTCTTTTAATCATTTCAATGTATAAATAAATTTGGAATAAAACAAACTAGGGGGTGGAAAATTCCGGTTATACCCCGGGAGACAGAAACTCACGATACGCCACTGTAAAGCTTCATGTGTTCTTGAATGTACCTACAATTCATACATTTCCCATCATCCATACAAGATCTTACTGACCACTGCATGTTTTAATCTAAGCGGTATAATTGACACTCACTTCGTTGGAGTGTGTGATGCAAAAATCGTCTAATGTCACTTTATTGATACTCCTGAAGCAGTTCACTCTGACCATACAATGTTTTAACATCGGCTCCAAAACTATTAACGAGTCTTAGATTAAATGTAGTAAATAATATTATGTTAAGATATACAAACAACAATTTTTATTTCAAAAACATTTTTTATTTTCAAGAATCCATTTTTGTATACAATTTACATTTTTCAAAGCACATACCTACACTAGAATGATACACACATTGATAAACTTCTAAACACGTCTTATATTTATCATACAAACTTACACCCGTATTCACAAACGTTACTATGAGGTCTCACAGTGCTCACGAACGCACAGGGTCCTACAATCCTATTCATAAACGACACTTGAGTGCGCAACACTGCCGAATACTATGCGTTCACTTTAGCAGCGCATTCATAAAGTAGCTGTTTTAAGCAACGCATAGTGCCGAGCGGCCAAAAATGATTGAACATAATATTACATGGACCTATCAGAGCGCAGTATTGGACGCACTGCGTTCTCATAATAAAGAGTCAACTAAGTATCGTTTGTGAATTAGAAGGCTTGCAATGACGAACGCATTGTGAAATGGCTTACTTCGCATGGTGTCGCTGTTTTACTCAGGCAAGTATTGTTTGTGAATACGGCTGTAAATGTAAGGTTTGATGAGAAAAATACAGTATATTATATGAATTGTATGCCAAGTTTCGTCAGTCATACTTCAATATCGCAGCAGATCCGTTGCTTGAGTTTAACGATTTTAAAGAAAAAGCTCCTTTGTTTATAATAGACTGCTCGAGACAACAAGAAAATTTAAAGTCCGGACCCGTGGATGTGCGCTTCGAAATAGAATCTTCTCAAGATATACCAGATAATACAGCCGCTTATTGTCTGATTGTGAACGATAGACTTGTAGAATACAAGCCTCTAACTAACATTACACGTAAATTATCATGAATGTCATATTGGATTTGCAAGGATTTAAAACCGATTCTAATGAATTCATATTAAAAGAATTAGCATTAAAATCTGGGACGCAAATAATAGTTTTACTATTTAAGCCGCCTTTCCCGTTTTATGACTTAACTGAAACAGAAAGAAGACAAGTATGCTGGATTGAAAGAAAAAGAAAAATATTTTGGAAAGAAGGATTTGTACCCTATCATGAGCATAAAATGTATACTAGGAACAGATAAAGAGAGATAAAAATATATATGTGAAGGGTCTGGAAAAAATTAACTGGATAAAAAATATACTGGGTACCACAGATAACGACCAGCAACTTTTTTGTAATTTAGAAGATTTTGGTTGTCCTAGCCAGACCAGGAATGTTTTGAAGTTTTAGGTAGTAAAGGATATTCATATAGATCCCAATTTCTAAAAGCTATTTGTATAGGTTTATCCTTTTCCAAATATTTTAGAAGCGATAGCCTTTGACGATCGGATACTTTTATGTGTGGCATGCGCCATTGAACTCTTTGTATGTTCATACTAACAAATTCATCTTTTTCAAGAAGTATACTATTCAAACTATTGTTACTTCTGCTTAATATATGTTCATGCTTGCAATTAATAATTATTTTGTTGTAATCTTCTGCAAACCCTAATATTTTATTAAGAGGTAAAACAATACTAAAATAACCATATTTTTGTTTTAATCCATTAATATTCCACCCCCATATCGCAGCTACTTTACTTTGAGCCTCATTTAATGAAACATATGATTTTAATTTTGAAGAAATTCCTACGTTTCTAATGCGATCTATTTCAACACCGTTAATTTCATATCGAATATCTTGAAAAAGAAATGACACATAATTATTTGTGAAATTAACTGGTTTTTTAACCAGTTTTCCTCCAACATCCTTTTCAGTCACTGTCGCATGACCTTCAATGTAGATAGAACTTGCCGAGGGAAGCACATAAATGTCTTGTTGATTAATAGATATTCGGATTTCATCATTTTCTTTATAACTATTGCTGTAAGGGTTATATGTATGAATTTCATAACCTTCTATAGAATTATCGAATTGTGGTAAACCATTTACTTGGAGGATACTCATATTTTAAATCCCAGAGCTCGGAGTTTTTTTTTTTTTTTTCGTTTTTTTTTTTGTTACTTCGTTCGTTTTGTTAACACGTCGTCTTCGCCTGAATGTGTTTTTATGAATAGTATTTTTCAATTTTGTCTTTGTAGTTATATTTTGTATTACGTTTCGGTTAAACACAATCATTTTGTTGGTCGTAAATGGAGACACATTTGAATATTTTCCTCACTAAAATCAATTGCACTCCCTTGTTGGTATACAATATTTATGGTGATGGATGTTATATGTTAATTAGTAACCGGAAAATAAATAATGTTGTTAGGTTTTTCAAGAAATCGAAAACTCGGAGGCACGTCTGGTATGAACTCGTGAATAATGTGCGTAGGTGAACCGTTGGTGAATGATCCCTGAACTAGATCACATTCAATTCTTATCAATGACACTGGAAGAATGTTCATTGGATTTACTGAAACATGCAATTTATTGGCTTCTAATCTCGCCTTTGGAAAACCTAGCAAACTGCCGATACTATTATTTATTTCAAAATTCACGCTTTTATTGCACAATAAAGAACACATTGACGTATTACTATTTGATTCAATTTGTATATCTCAGTCTTTAATTACACTTTTTATAAATTCTTGAATATCAAGTATGTCATAAGAACCATTTGGAATTTTTATTTCATTGATCAAATTGTCGCCTTAAACAAATAAGTTATTTCTCTCATTAACATTTGGTATAGCATTATAAACAGAGAAATATAGCAATCCACACTCATAAGGACCATTTAAATTTAAAGGCGGATTAAATAATGTTTCTAATACAGATTTATTGCCTAAAATCGTTAACGTGATGGACATCGTCCTTTAGTAAAGCACAATTTCACAATGACTGAGCTAAAAGGAGTAGGAACACGGTATTTATTTAAAAACTATTCTTACACCAAAAACTGTTCAAAAATTTAAGACATAGATGTCCGCAATAGTACGAGTTATTTTTTTGAAAATTGTCATAATTATATACGATCTTGAATTTTGCCATATATTCTATAAATTCTCTCGTAGGTCTCAAATTTCCATAACTATCAAAATATTCAACATAGTATTTTTTTTTACATATGCTACCCAATGTGACCCAGGATTTTTCGAACAATCTAAATTAATAATGCCACACTCTATAGGTAGAAGATTCTTTGGTAGCTCATCTCTCATAAATACACCTCGAAAATAAGGAATGTGTTTGGCATGAATTAAGATATCAATGTTAGAAAGGGCTCGTTTAGGCAAACGTTGAATTATACTTCTTCTTTTTTTTGTTAAATATATACCCAAACCATTCCTATAAGGTTTAAGATGCAAACCCTTTCCAATGGATACTCCTATAGTTTTCTGGTTTTCCTTTTTTAATTCGGCAAGATGTTGTTTTGCAGCTTTATATTCATTATATGTTTTAATTAAACCAGATATTCCTCCGGCTAAGCTACCAGCAGCAGACGATCCTGCGAAAATTGGTATTAGAGGAAGAAAACCTCCTGACTTTGGCATAGGTATAATCCGAGGTAGTTGAACAGGCAGATCTTTAGCCATTTCCTTAGCAGCTGCAAAAGCCATTTCTATTGCCGATTTTTTTACATTTAGGTTTCATTTTACGTGTATGTTTCCTAGTATGAGATACAATGTCTTTAAATTTCTTTTTTAGCCCTGACCCTGAACTAACTTTAGCTAACATTGCTCTGTTTACTAAAGTAGCAGCAATTTTTATCCAACACTGGCATTAGAAAATGATATCCGTTTCTTTGCCATTTTTAGTAAAATTGTATCAGCTTTATGACGATCTTTTAAATTTAAGGATTTATTGTAAGATATATCGTGGTGCTTGCAGAATTCGTCCAATGGATTGATACCCTTATCTCCTCGAGTAAGTCTTTCCTTTAAACGAGTTCCTGGGCCACAGTAATTATATCCTGGTAAATAAAGTTCAAAAAAACTATTCTCTTTCTTAACTTATAACTGACTGATATAAAATTAGTGTTCAGATTCTTTTATAAAATAGCAGTTTTATCTATCCAACTGTTTTCACTAGATGGAAATTCTAACCATTTAACATAACATTTATTTTTCTTTCTTCTCAAAACTTTTTCAACAAGGTAGACATCTGGATGTTGTGTTTTTTGTAGTTCTTGAATGTAGAATGCTCCAAGTATGGGACGACCTCTAGCGTCTTCCAATAAGTAAGTAAAAGGGTTAGTATTTTGAATTTTATTAATTTTAAATATTTCTGTAGACCAATTTGGCGTATAACTTTTTCCAAATGTTCCTTTATATTTACTAATACGAACGAAATCATTAACTTTAAGTTTTTTAGCTTTTTGAGTATGTGACTCATACATATATTTGTATCTGTTCAATAAAAGTACTTTATTGTTTTTATTGACTTGAGCTGGTGTTAAGTCTATTGTTCTATGAACAGTTTGGTTATATGTTTCAACCACTTTATATAACAAACCATCTGTCCATTTATACGCCCCTTTCAAACTAAACTCCTTGTACAGTTTGGATTTTAGAGTTCTTATGAACCTTTCGATGATTGATGCTTTTTTTGTAGAATATGTAGAATAACGATTTATTTTGTAGTTATTTGACAATTTCTGAACCTTTTCGTTGTAAAATTCTGTACCTAAGTCAGTTTGTAATTTTTTAGGAATGCGACCTTCCTCCATTAACGATTGAAAAGCTTGTGCTACACATTCCTTGCTTTTTTGTTTAAGTGGATATACCCATGCAAATTTTGAAAATGTATCAATGATAGCTAAAATGTAATTATAGCCCAAGTTATATTTTGCAAAAGATTGCATATCAATTAAATCGGCTTGCCAAAGGTCATCTATGTCTTTCATGATAACATGTCTTCGAGGAAAATTTACCCTAGCGTATTTATGAATTTCATTTACTACGCTTTTTTTGCTCATTTTTATAACGTTCAAGGGATTTTTCAAAATTATTAATTTTATTATGTATTTCTGAAATTAAAGCGTCATATGTTAAAATTTTATTTAAAATATCCTGCAATGATTTGTCAACGTAATCTTTTGTTACGCTATCATTCAAATCTATAGGATTTTTAAGACTAGAAAGTATCTTGTTTTGACAATCCAGACTTCCATCAATATTTTGTTTCAAATTACATATATTTTCCACACAACTTTTTGTCTTTCTTTCGTGTTTGTGAACATGGAGTCCAAATTTATTGACGTTCATATTTGAACAACGTCTATTTAATACTGAGTGGTTCAAGTAAATGTTGTTCAATTTATCTTTTAAACTTAATTATAGGTCTATATATCTGATCTCATTTGATCTGAAATTTAATCCTTAATTATATCAGCTTCTTTCAATTCTTCAATTATTGATATAATTTCGTTGTCATGATTACTGTTGCCAGCATATTTTGATGCTATTAGTAGCATAAGCCTGTCAATTAGCTCATTGGGATTATCCCAATAAATAAAATCGGTGTCCTTTTTATGTTTTTTTTAAAAATCGGCAAGCCAAGTTCTTTTTTAATGTTTGAAGCATGCGAGTGCTCTGATTCAAAAAATAAAGGTTTAATTATTCGACAGTACTTCCTTCCCTTGTCCCCTTTAATTTGGCCCATACTTTGAAAATCTCTCTTATGAGCATTCGTGTTGCATAACATTTCTTTATAAACAAGTTTATCTAATTCAGTTACTATTTCTATGTTTGGTTTTTTCTTAAGCAAAAGTTCTTTTAAGCCTGCAATCATTTCATAATCTTTATCACCGACAGTAATAGTAGACATATAGGGCTGTCCAGATATTATATCGTTATCGGTTTTGAAAGAAATTGGCAAGTTCCCCATCATCAGTTTATTGTTTTCACGTCGTATTCCAAAAGGAATATTAAACAAATTGAAGTCATCATCAAGTAAATTCTCTTTTGCGATCATCGTCAAAAAGGAGTATCTAAGTTTGTTACACATCCTTTTCTTTCAATCGACGTTCTTATACTATATATTTTTATCAGGTATAGTAGATACTGTACTTGAACGAGCACTTTGCAAGGAGTCTTCACTTTCACTTTGAAAGTCCTGACCAATTGAATAATCAGATTTTAATTCATTTAAAGATTTGACGTCAAAATTATTGTCATTATCATCGGAATCATATTTTACATTATATTTTTTTTTTTTACCTAATTCAACTATTTCTTTCAAACTTTTCTTTCTTTAAAGTAAGAGGTTCAAATACTCGTTTCAAATTTAAATTCGTCGTGTCGTCTTCATCTTTCATTTGTTTTATTTTACTCTTAATAGCATTAATAGATATAATTATTTGTTCTTTCATTGAACGCTCCATTTTTTTGTCTATTGTGTTACGTTAACAACCGTTGACATGTAATAAAGAAACTTGAATGAATGTCAAAATACCTCTGTTTGGCTTTTAAATATCAAATTTAATCAAAATTGATGAAAGTATCGAAACCTGCTCTGTACCTACCATTGTTTAATTCACAGTCTTTGTTAATAATTAAAAACGTATGAGGATCTTTCCATGTTTCTGAACATATTTGTTTAAATTGTACCCAAATCATATCAGAATTGACATGTTCGTTGTATATATGCTTTAAATTTATCTCATATTGTTTGAAAATAATTAAAAAGTTAGAATTATCTCGAATTAGTTGTTTTGGTATTTTAGAATATGTTTGGGACAAATAAAAACAATCTATGTTTTTATGTCTACCCATAGAAAAGTAATTGCGAATGTTCGTTTGATTTTCACATACTATATCATCAAAAATAAATACAGAATCTGGCAACGCATTTTCAGCAGGAATTACATCTTTATTATTACTAAACATAGAAAATTTAACATTTGAAATATTATGAAATACTTCATTTAAAAAGCAATATTTTGGTTGAAACATTGTTTTTGAATACAAATAAACGTTTCTAAATTTAAGACCATTTTTATGCAATAATATCATTACGTTTGTTTTCCCATAGTTAGAGGGCCCGCAAATAATACAACGTATTGTATTAGGTAACAATATGCTATGCCTGACAGGGTTTTTAAGTGTTTTTATATCTATATTATTTATTTCTAGTAATGTGGGTTGCTTGATCAACTTCATGATGAATACTAACATATTTTTAGGTTATATTACATATGATCAACAGCTTTTAAGTAATCTTAAACCATTTTTGAGCTATGTTTCTAGACTTAAAATATTAAGCTTTAGAACAAATTTATATACAATGCTTTTTTTTGTAATGTAGTTTTCATTACTCTTGTTTGTCCTTTGTATATTTAGATTGTAGATACGTGCAAGTTAACATGGTCAGTATGTTAACATGTTAGAACATGCTTTTTTACTTGACCGGTCGCTTCTTATTTCTGTTGATTCTGATACTTGAAACCATTTGACACAGCAAATAAAAAGCCTGTTATAACATGTTCAATTCACTATATTGATATTATTTTGTTGATACGACAAATATACTTATTTCATTAAGATAGCATCTTTCAAAGTTGCCGCACGTCTTATATATCATCATTTCTGTTCAGTCGGTAAGTTACTTATTAATTTACCTGTCAGTAAATTATTATACATAGTATACCATGGTTGTTAAATTGTATTTGTTATTAATTTTATTTTATTGTTATTGTTGCAGAATATGTCTATCTATGGTAATGACGACGAAGCAAATCCAATATTAAATCCGTTCTACTACGCACAACCACAAGATATGACTGAGTATCTCGAAAAAAAAGATGCATAACCACTTAATGCAGCCAGAACGAGCAAATCCAAGGAGGAGCAGCCGTCTAAATTAAAGAAAACATCGAAAAAAAGAAAATCCACTACTTCGGCGCTAACAACATACATAATTCATCGGACTGGCTTACGCAGAGGGCAAAGACTAATCAAAATAAATATCTATGAAGTTAAGGATCCTGAAGATGATAATTATAGTGACAGTGAAAGTGCCATTATTAGTGCTCAGTATGCAGCAGATGAAAATAATAATTATGATATTATTTGGATGCTACAAATAATCTTAAAAAAAAATAGGTCAAAAGTTGTAAGACTTAGACTAATTATAATTTTAAAATTAAACCTATTATAAATATTTCGTTGTTTTATTTGTTTGTATATTATAGTTACTATTCTAACGTTCGCGTTCGACCCAACACATAGTTATCGTTTAAACAATGAACCGTTAACTTTACATAACTATACATTTATTCAAATTGTGTTCATTTAAACAATGATTACTTGTTGATAAACTCGAACCATTGTAGGATTTGTAAAAATAAAAGAAAATGCATTTCAAATTTTAGAAATTTATTTTAAAGATTTATTACACATTAGGTACAATATACACAGATTAAATTATAATTGTTGTTTAATTACATTTGTATGAAAAAATAACTAACATTAATATGATACAAATAGTATGATACAATAACAATAAAATATCACGCTAATTCTCATATTATATATTCTATTCTTAAAATAATAAAATACAGGTCATATAATGAAATTTTAATACACATTTAATTTCTATTAAAATACAGTTTTATAATGTCCCCAAGGCAATGTTGAGCAACCATCGACCATTATTTGTCTCTTGTCATCGTCTCTGCTAAGTACAAGTTTATTAATTTTTTGGGTAAAAATATTGTGTTGTTTCGATCTAATGATACACATATTTTCCCTCATACATTCATTATATCGTAAAGCTCTTTTATAATTTAGTATATCAAGTTTTTTCGTGACAGACTTTTTTATTCCTTTAGCTTTTTTTATTGAAGAGGCGATCGAGTCTATGCAATACAGTTTTGCTCTTAAACCTACAAATTCAGATATCACATCACCACCCATTTCATCTTTGAAATATCCTGGTATTTTGCAATTTACTTGAAGTATACCATATCTGTTTCCATGCTGAAAGTTACTTGTATCAAAGTATTTTAAATTGTTTTTCATATCCTCATAAAAGTCATCAGTATATATTAAATATAAGAGTCTATCCGTATCGGTATAACAAAGTTTAATATCGTCTTTGTACATTTTTTCATCATGGTATAGTGAAACCGATACAAATGACTCTTGGCTAACTCCAAAGTCGTGAATCCGATATAAATAGGTCGGTCAAATACGATTTTCGTTTGTTGTAACTGAATGGCAACTAAGGATTCTGATAAGACGGACAAATTCTTAAAGTTAGGAGTGCTTATATATTTTTCTGCCCCACAAACTTTATTTGTTCTATTTGAGACATCCTTCCAAACATTAACTAATTTAACATCTACTTGTTTTCTCTTGTTCTCGATTGTTTTGCCGAATATAGAATTATTTTGCTTCTTAAAAAAGTCTCTCTCGAAATCGGAAGTTGCTTTTTGTCTGAGCTCCGTATTTAACATAATATACGGAGCTAAAAATGATTTTTGGTCAAATGCTAGTATCCTATAAACCTTAAGTAAAATAATACCTTTTTTTCAGACATTCTTTTAGATTACCATAATGAATAACATATTTATGTTTGTCATTTGAATTTGCAAGTAGTTTTTTGTTATTACTACCGGGAGGGACATATTTTTCAACAGCAAATGTTAAATCAGAATGTAAATCATGAAGTTATGGAGGATAGTGTAAATCAACTTCCAGAATAAATCCTGTACTACTATCAATCATAGTTTTCATCACATCAAAATGTTGTACTTCAAATGTATTTAGAAACCTAAAGTTTCCGATTGGCATCTTCTGCATCATTGCAAAACCATAAAGATTTACACAATCTAAGAAAATTAAATAACTGTCTAGTTTCTGCTCATCATAGTTAGGAAGATATTTATTATTCGCTTTTACTAATCTCAAGGAGCATTGTGCCAAACCTCCTCGTATTCCTTTTTCTAACATTTGATATATTTCAATGTCTGAAATGAGATCCAAATTAATATGCGTATATAATAACATGGCATCCCAACTCAATGATGGTGACGACACATAAAAACATGGGTCTAGGTTATAAAATTTTAAACTCATGGTGTGAAATTTTTCAAAAACATCACATAAGAGAAGTACGTCACATCAGAGATATAAATCTGTATATTCTCCTAAATTAGAAATTTCAAATGCATTCCAAACCTCTGTAGCATGTTCATAATCTTTATCTGAAACAGGTTCAGATGTAAGTTTATTATAAAAATGCGTTCGGTTAGGTAATGCTGTATCTTCTTAGCGCTCGAATGAATCTATATAGTCATAGCAGTATACCCCTTTTTTGCTGACTAAATCAAATAATGTTTTATCTCTAAAAAATTCGTGCATAGTTTTTAAGTCTTCAGGTCTCATTGATTTTACTAAATTATCCAGACTGGAGCTCAGAAAATTAAAAGAGTCAATAAATTTTAGCTGAGCCACATTTTTTTCGTCAATAGGGATGAATTTCGTAAACGAGATAATTTTTTCTTTATTTTTTGGAATTAGATTACTACGTCCACAAACAGCTGCAAGTTCTTTTATAAACAAATGACAGTCATAGCCTGACAGATTATGAAAAATGATCGGGATATATGACCATTTTTTTGCGTTTAAATTGCATTTTTGGTGCGTTGCGTTTAAGTATTTACCCATATTGTAAAATGTATTCTTGCAAATAAACACTATGATTGATTGATTGATTTAAAAGAGTAAAAATGTTAGATTTCGTACATAATGCAATATTAATAATTATTGTTTAATTAAAGTAAGTATCCGTAACCAATAAGTCTTATAGACATTTCCGTGTTTATTTATGGACGCTTACAAACTTAAAATCAAATCTATACTATAATAAAACTGTAACTGGGCTAAATCTGTACATTAAATATTTTTTGAAAATTTTAATTGAGATGAACTTCAAAATCGATATGGAGTGCTAAAAGTTATTTTTTTAATTTTTTGTCTGTGTGTCTGTCTGTCTGTCTGTCTCTTTGAACACGCATCACGCAGAAACTACCCGACGGATTTTGATGCAACTTGGCACAATCATAGCTTATGTTATGGATTAACATTTAGAATACTTTTTTCCCGAAAAAAAACAATGGTTCCCGCAGGATAGGGGTTGAAAGTTATTTAAAAAAACACATATCACGCTGAAACTACCGTACGGATTTTGAAGTAACTTGGCACAGTCAAAGTTTATAGTATGTGTTAAAATGAATGATACTTTTAATCACGAATAAATACGGGATTCCTGCGGGATATGAGTCTAAAGTTATGTTAATTTGAAAGGAATAATAATTGCACATCCGTTTATAAAACGGTACCGTGAATTCGGCTCTTATGCCACAAGTCAGAGTGGCACAGTAGAAGCGGTGTCTGACTTGCAACTCAGAGGCACATGGATCGAATCCACGCGCTGCTATGAATGTTTTGCCTCAATATTTATAAGCATTTACATATTTTGTGCCTTTTTTACATTTTCTTTGATTTTTAAGGTTTATGTAATTTCCTGAAGTAAACCGTCAAGTTTTGTCTGAAAACAATATATATAATGGGATCTGTCCAAACGAATGGTCCGAATTAGGTGCGGTTTTTTATGTTTGCAAGCTGAGGTAATCGAGATGGCATAGTACGAGTTTGGTACATACAGTTGGAGTATAGATAGCACAATGGCATCAACAACTCAAGAAGGCATCAAAGTTCTCCCTCCGATTTAACTAGATGGCGCTGATTGACCTTACAACACGCAATCATTTCATTCCTGCAACCAAGGGTCCCGCTAAATTCAAATTTAGCTAGCACTGGCACGACCTCCAGGGGCCTAATTCTCTAATTTTAAGACGCTAATTCCTCGCTGCCTGCGTGGAAATTGGAATCACGAACAAATTCCACGTAGGCATGGGTCATACTCGCAATATCCAGCACCAGGGCTTTCAAGTACGTCCATCTTCAAACACCAGGGCGAAAAACCAGGGTTCAAAATACTTTCAAGTGCTTTCTGTAGAAACAGATTAAAGCCTTGAAAGTAGAAAATACTTGCATAGGAAATTGATTTTTGGCGTCATATAAATAAGGAGAACAATCGTGTTTGCAAAATAAAAGTACTTGGAAGTAGAAAATACTTGCATAGCAAATTGATCTCTGTCTCTATATATAAAAGGAGCACTATCGCGTGTGTGAAAAAGTACTCTGAAGCCTTGAAATTGTTTGTTTGTTTGTCGTATGAGGTAGTGCTGGCCTCTGATGTCAGAGTTTGTCAGGCCGCCCGAGGGTCTCTGACATGACTTAACGACTGCTATTAATCAATAAAAGCCGGGACCGACAGCTTAACGTGCCCTCCGAAGCACGGAACGATGGAAAACCGCACATAACTTCGAAAAGTCATTGGTGCGGGAGCCTAGGTTTTGAACCCGGTATCGTTGGATTCTAAATTGCACTATAGAACCATTAGGCCACCATCGCTCTTCTGAAATGAAAGTAAAAAATACTTGCATAGGAAATTGATCCGTGGGTATGCATAAATAAAGACCACAATTGCTTTTGCGTAAAAAATACTTCGAAGCGTTGCAGTTTTCTGAGTATGTATATACATTATATGTACTACGTTTTTTTATTATGTTTCTTCCATTGAGATATTATAATGTACTACCTACGTACCTACATAATTATATAATTATATCGGAGGTTTCTTCATAATGTCTTACTGGCAAAATGGTTAGTTGTCGGTATTGAAATGTGTACATACAGAGGTAGGTACATTGCTCTTGCTCTGCTTGCAAAAAAACATTGCTCTTCACAGAGAAAGTTTTTTTTTTTTTTTTCTTTTTTTAACTTATGATGTCCCACTGCTGGGCAAATGTCTCCCCCATATCCTTCCATGCGTCTCTATCCAAGGCTAGGTCTTGCCAACCAATTCTATAAGCATTTAGGTCATCACGCCACCTTTTTCGAGGCTGACCACGACGTCGTCTACCATCTGCAGGCTCCAATTGAGTGGTGAATTTTGCCCACCTTGCCGGATGCATACGGACTACATGTCCAGCCCAGTCCCACTTCAACCTAGCACTCTTAAAACCAGCATCAGTGATGCCAGTTTTCGAGCGCAGTGTAGTGTTCCGGACTCGATCTATCCTTTTCACTCCGAGTATGCTACGTTCCATGGCTCTCTGACAAACCTTGAGTTTGGACTTCTGTGCCTCAGTCAATGACCATGTTTGTGCACCGTAGGTTAGGACAGGCAGAATACACATGTCGATGAGAGTGCGCTTCAGCAACAGAGGAAGGTCACCCTTCATTAGCGTTTTCATGGACCAGTAGCTCTTCCAGGCGTTTTCGATACGACGACCGATTTCTTTATCTTGCCTGTTTTCGAAGGAAACTAGCTGGCCCAAGTAGATATACTCATCGACATACTCCAGTATCTGCCCATCTACCTTGATCATAGGTTTTGTGTTATTGGTCATGATCTGAGTCTCTGATCGATTCATAGTAAGTCCAACCTCAAGGCTTGCTGCGCTAAGATCTTCCAGCATTTGTTGTAATTCGGGTGCATTTGGAGCGAAAAGGACGATGTCATCAGCAAAGCGCAAATTGGTTAGGTTAGTACCGCCAACGTCTATACCCCTATTTGGCCAGGGATCTGCTAGTTTCTTAAAGATTTCCTCTAAGGTGCTTGTAAACAACTTTGGAGAGAGTGGATCTCCCTGTTTTACTCCCTTTTCTATGTTGAAATGAGGGCCGGGAGCTTGTATTTTGACGGAAGCTGTACTGTTATTGTAGATGATTTTTATTAGGTCTATGTAGATTTTATCCAGGTGCTGATTTTCTAGTGCTGTGAATATGGCTGAGTGTTTAATGCTATCGAAAGCCTTCGTATAATCCACGAAGGCTAAATATAGAGGTTTGTTACATTCTGTAAATTTTTCTATGGCTTGGTTAAGAGCGTGAAGGTGATCGGTTGTCGAGAAGCTAGGACGGAAACCAGCCTGCTCGGGTGGTTGGTGACTGTCCAGTTTTCCCTCTATCCGATTTTGAACACCTTTGATAAAAGTTTTACAGAGATGTGACACCAGGCTTATAGGTATATAGTTGCCAATGTTAGTTTTGTCCCCTTTCTTGTGAAGAAGGACAATATTGGAGTGACACATCTCTTTTGGAACTTGGCCTGTGTTTAGAATGGTGTTGAATAAATTTGTAATGTGCGGAAGTAGGATACGTGAGCCAATTTTAAGTGCTTCCGTCGTGATGCCATCATCTCCAGGACTCCTATCATATTTCATAGTCTTTATAGCGTTATGAACTTCAAGACCAGTTTTGGAGGGGATTTCATCAGGTCGGAAATACTGTGGTTTTGTAGTATCTTTTGTGTCGTCAGAATAAAGGTTTACATAAAATTTTGTACTTATATCCACTAGTTTTTCTCTACTGTTTTGTTTGACTCCGTTTTCATCTTGTAAACGGTTGATCCAACACTTTCCATTGGAAATGCCTCGTTTTGCCGCTCTAAATGAGCTGTGCCTTTCCAACGCTACTCTAACTAGATGGCAGTTCAGTTGTCTTAGATCATGTCTTATACTACGCTTTACTTTTTTGTCCATTTTTCTGTATTCTTCTGATCCGATGGGTAATTGTACTCTGTCTTGTATTAAATTTAATGTGCCGATACTTAATTTGCTGTGTTTTTTCTTTACTTCCTTTATTTTTGTACTTGCTTTACTGATTCCTGTTACTATTATTGATGTTGTTGTTCAGAATTTTCTATATCTTCGATCGGAAGGGTGCTGAAATGGTTAGAAAGTTCTAAATTAAACTCTTTTGAGTTGCTATAGAGGGTGTGTTTTGAGATGCGGTTTACACGTTTTGAGAAAGTCTTTGCTCTATGGATTTTAAAATTGTATCTTAGTTTTATGCGAAAGGGTCTGTGGTCGGAGCTAAATTTGATTTTGTTGATAACTCCAACATCTTTGATGATATGATTCTCTGAGGATAGCGCAAAATCAATTTCGTTTTTTGTCACCCCGTCAGGCGAAACCCAAGTCCAACGTCTTTGTATTTTTTTGATAAAGAAGCTGTTGGCGACTTTCATGCTTTGTCCAAAGGCAAATTGCAGTAGACGAGCACCTCGCTCGTTACGGATTCCCAGACCATAATGGCCGAGAATTTCATCACTATCTGAATTCTGCCTAGCTCCGACTTTTGCGTTGAAGTCCCCGAGGACGATGTTACATGTGCCACGGTTCTCGTCACAGACTTTATTGAGAAGATCGTAAAAAGCTTCAACTTCTTCATCTGGATGCGATGATGTTGGCGCATAGACTTGGACTACTGTGATTGTTTTATTGGGTGCAACCTGGAACTTTAAAACAGCGATCCGTTCAGAGTAGCCAATGAATTCCAGTATATTGTCTTTCCACTTTTTGCAACCAAGAACCCTACTCCATAGAGACCACTAGTTTCTCCAAAGTGGTAGAACACACTGTCTTCTCTTTCTTCTGTATGTTCTCCTTGTCTTCTTACTTCTGCCAGACCAATAATGTCCCACTTGATGTCCTTCAGAGCATTTTCGAGTTCGACTAGGCGCTCATCTTTCATCAGGGTGCGGACATTGTAGGTAATAACATTTAGTAGATCGGAATCCTTTATGTAAAGTGCTTTGGTCGTTTGACGGTTAGATAACGCCACCCGAAGATTCTTAGCTCCCCTGACCCCGGTGCTGGGCCGGTGTCCGTCACCACCACCAGCACAGCCACTGGAGTCACCGGGCACTTGGGGCCTTGGTAAATTACTGTTCATCATTTTTATGGGGGGTTTGGACCGTAACCCACCACGCTGGTCCAGTGCGTGTTGGCGGGTCGCCAGAGCCTCGTTGGTTAGTTAGCAGGATGTACCACGGGCAGGTGAGGTTGGCTTGGATCTCTAGAGTTGTTGGTTGAGACCCCTTACACAGAAAACTTTTATTTTTTCAAATCAATCCTCATATCGAAAAAGCTCAAAAAGTAGGTAGGTAGGGTAGGTAATTATTAAGAGCCAGTTAAAGTGCCAGTAAGTAAGTACGTCGTTCTGTGAAACAAAATAAAAAATAATTTGTACTAAGAACACAATGTTTCGTTGCATTAAAATTTGTTCGTATGGACCTCATAATAATGACTTACCCTTGATGCCCCATCCAATTCACCTCACCACCTTTTTTTTTTTTTATTTTTTTTATTTGTGGCAATTGTCTTTTTGACATTTCTGCCAGAGTCATGTAGCTTAATTACTCTCTAATCTGTGCCACCTTACCATCGGAGATAATTTTCTTTTCATAACTCAATAACAAGACGTTCGTGATAACAAGTTACTTCATTTAAACTAGATGGCGTTGTCTACCCTTAAAACACGCGGTTTGTTACGAAGTGGTTTGAACGTTGAATGAACTCGAGCAACACGTTTTCTTCTTTTTTTACTTTATGGTCCTTAGAGGCTCTTAAAACGTATTTTGATGTTTTTTGTGTTTTTTGATAGAATAAGTCGACTTCAGTTGTAAAACGCGCAGCTGATCTTCGTGTCCATATAAATAAGGAGCACAATCGTGTTTGCGAAAAAAGTACTTGGAAGCGTGGAATTGAAAGTAAAAAATACTTGCATAGGAAATTGACCCGTGCGCTTATGTAAATAAAGAGCACAATTGCGTTTGCTTAAAAAAACTTCGAAGCCTTGCAAGTTTTTTGAGCGATGATACATCGCTCAACCACCTAGCTTCTTGTGACCCGGCTGGCCGAACTCAGCCGAAGCCATGCCGAACCCGCCACCGAGTATGTAGGTGTGGACGCACCGAAAGAGCGAGTTGGTGAGTAAAATACTTTGAAAGTCTTGCAAGTATTGCGGGTCCGCACCAGGGCGGCGTACTTATAAGCCAAAACTTGGTTTAAAAACCTGGTCGCGTAAATACCCACCTTCCCTAATTCCACACAGGTGGCGTGGAATTGGCGTGAGTGGTCATACAGAATCCAGGCCCTGCTCTCAAGCCCTTGCGCTGATTTAAAAACTGGGGTACTTGGTATCTTAGGCCTTGCACGCATTGCCTTGCAGTGGAACGCGGTGCGTTTATTCTAGCGTTTTTTCACATTGTATTATATGCGTTTATTTCATATTTTATTATATGCGTTTATTTCATTGCAATACGTGCACTTCTATGAAGTGTCATAGAAGTGCAAGTGTGTATTCTAGAACTTCACAGAATATGCGTTATAAAAAGGCAAGGCAGTGCCTTATTCCGATGATTAGATGCCGAGCAATTGATAAAAAACTATTTGACGGCTGACCGAATTTTGAAGAAATGTGGTATAATATTGTACTTTGTAGGTTTGGTCCTGGTCCTCCTGGTCCTCTGGACCTGGACCAAACCTACAACTGGTCTGGTGGTGGTTTGGCTTTTGGTCCTGGAATAAAACGTGTGGGCTACTTTTAAATGAAATGACCACGCGGGCAAAGCCGCGGGCACAGCTAGTAATATTATAAAATCAAACAATTTCTATTTTGTACTTACAATCTTACTAATTTAGCTTATAGTTCAGTGTAAGCAAAAGTTTTTCAACTAAGTTAAGTATATTGTAAAAATTAAAATATATTCAATTATTTAGGGAAATTTTATTGACTAATGAGGTTAGTATATTTTTTTACGGTGATAAATTCTAACATTATGTAGGTAAGGTACTCGAGAGTATAACTAATAGTAGAGATTAAATTTAATATTAGTTGCGTATTTCATACGGACCTATATTTTGTAAGTTATCGAATAAATTCATGCGTTATATTAGTCAACCTATAAAATATAATAAAAAAGGTTTGTTGTTTAATTACAGATGTTTGCTAATGATGTGATAAATCTCAAACAAGCTGCTCACCCTCAATTTGCCTTGGAAACACTACGTTTCCAAAGTTTCAACACATGGCCTCGAGAAATGACCCAAACACCTGAAGAAATGGCAGATGCGGGGTTTTTTTATGTAGGAGAAAAAGACAAAGTTTTATGTTACTTTTGCGGTGGAGGCTTAAAAGATTGGAATGGGGGCTGCCAAACGAATGCAGCGATATTGTATGCGGTTTTTATGTTTGAAAATTGATGTGATCGACATTCTTCTTGGCTATAATGGAATGAGGGTCGGTTATTTTTTTTTTATTTGTGTTCGTTTTAGAAATATGGCGCCCGTAGTGTTAATATTACATACACTGGTGTATGCTGCTAGGAATTCCATGAATTCCGTATGCTGGTTCTCACAGCACCCGCGGGGGAGAGTGGACCTATTATTAGCCGGGTCTACACGTTATTGTCTTAGTAACATAAAATTATATTCGGGATGATTTAAATAACACAAATTCGTTTAAAAATAACGTAAGTTTATTACATGTAATCAAATAAAAATATAGAATTATAAACTTTATTCTGCTACATGTAAGGATGACCGATGAATGATCATAGGTCAAGCCCAGATATATTATTTTGGTACCACTATTCATTAAATTTCAACAATGCGATTATTCAAAATCCTTAACGAACAATCGTGACGTGACGTCAAATTTTAACACTCCCTCAACCCTTCCCTATTTTTGCAATACCCACAAGTTTTCTTTATGTTTGTCAGTCTGTCTGTGCCTAAATTATTTTAGTTCAGTGATTGTTCATAGCTCATTGTTAATAGGTTTAGTATTTTATTAAGAGTTCCTCAGTATTGATTATGATATCTCCAAACACTCAAACATTAATTAAAAAAATAAAAACATGATTGTATCACGTCACAATTGTTATCCGAGCAAAGATTTTTAACTGTACACAGAACACACATTTTATACAGAATACAGTATCCGCTAAGAAAAATGGCACATCAAATTATAGGTACTGTACTGCCAAAGAATGTGGGGATATTGCAACCGCATCCAGCATTTTTATCTTTCAAATGTGCCAGACAAGGAAATCAAAACATTTCAATGATTTACCATTTTTCTTCCTATGATTTTAATAAAGTGCGTTCGATAACATTAGCGGAAACTCATTTTCCGTCATCATGGAGTAAAAATAGGCTGATTACAATCAAAAACCTTTGCCTTAACGATTTAAGATTACAACATCAATAACTTGGCCATTACAATTTAAAGGCTCACCAGACATTCCAACCTGATTGTGCACTCCAACTATGTTGTCCCAATTTACATTTATTTCAGTTGTACCCTATGACTTAATAGTTGAATCACAGTTAAAATGTACATACTTATTGTAAAAATGTTATTCATCTATACCTATAAAACAGTACCGTGACTTACTGACTGACAGACAATGCACAGTTGACAAAACCCGTGGACCTAGAGATTTGAAATTTTTAAGAAATATTCCTTTAGTACGCTAGAGGTGCATCAGGTTCTTTTAAATTCTATACCTAAAGGATGTGAACTGGGCGGTAGCAATAATTCACGCGGACTAAGTGCCGGGCGCAGCTAGTAAAATATAAAGTACCTATCGATTTATTCATGTTCATAGTTTGACGGAACTTAGTGTCTGGAGAGCCTTCATGTTATATTCCAAAAGAAAAGTTGGGAAGACTAAAAAACAACTCTCAAAAAACGTTCCAAAAAAATGGTCGACCCAACTTCGAGAAAAATTAAACTAAATTTTTTAATGTTTCCTTTCCTTATACCAAAATATATTATTATGGCGTGAGTTATTTATCAATTATCATTTCGAAGATACAATAATATTTCTATATTAATATAATATTCTTGTTATATAATCTATGTTTAAACCTAGACTTATAATAAGAGACGATTGCAAGACTTATAGTTCGCAATGTGTCAGGTTTAGAGATCTAAGGTATGATTTTGAAATGTTCTTCTTTTTGACTTATTTTAATGCCCTGTTTATACAAAATATTTACTGATATGTACTGTAAAAAAAAAAAACAATCAAATTGTTAACTATATAAAAAAAAACAGGCAATAAAAGTCGTAAACCAGTAATAACTAGCGAGCAATCTAAATATTATAACGAGGTCAAGTTGTTTGTATTTTTGTAGTGATTTGGGATGACTTATCCGATTCTGATAATTATTTCACTGATAGAAAGCTACACTTTTCCAGAGGGCGTAGGCTACTTTTCCCCAGGAAAATGCAGTTTCCGTTGAATAAAGGGAATAGTTGTAGCACAGAGCAGTTAAATGTAGTACTTTTTTACCATTTGCAGTAATTAACATCTATTAAGTACTTTATAAAACTAAAGTTCGTTAGTAAAGCAAAAAGAACATTACAAAAGGAGCCAAAATAATCAATATTGGCGAGTACAGCGCAAGACGCGGTCGAGTCATAGCATCAAACATTCAAAAACAAAATGCTGCTTAATTTGGCGACACTGAACTAAAGTATGTAGCTTGTTACACCGCCCTTTGAACTCATCTTTGACAGTATAACAATATAGGTGGTTTAAGCTTGCTCGCAAATAACATGTTAAAGTATTTTTGCAAATAATCAGCAAAATTTGACGCAATTTTAAATATACAGAATAGGTTTTTTAACAGGGATCTCTTTGGCAGCTATAATAATTGATAACCGTTAAAGATATGAAGAAATCTATTAAACGTATTAAAACGGCATTAATTGATTTTTGAAACGGAATTTAAGGATTTTTTGTAAAATAGTTATCTTTTAACTGGAATCGCTCACATGTGGAAAAAACAACCAATAATTTTTTGTTTATTTTTCAAATATCCGTTTTTGCCGCCTAAAATCGATAAATCTGGCGCTTATAATAAACAAAAATATTATTACACATTTTTCTAAAGCATCTAGATCTTCATGAATATCAACATTTTGATTTTCTCTTTCCAAACATAATATATGAAAATAAAAAAGGTGATTTTCATGAAGTTGCAGCGACTTTAAAAAAAACTTTTTTTGTTCGTTATTACGCAGCAGAACACGATTTTGCGAAAAAACAAATCTCATTTAATCTATTTTAGGCAGAACAAAACTATATTTTAAAAAAATCCTTATATACTGTTTTAATACGTTTGAAACCCACTTGACGGATTTCCTAAACAAATCTGCCTATATTTAACGTTTATCTTATAGATATCCCTAATAGAAACTCAGCCTATAGAGAAACATAATATATATTTTTTTTTTCATTTCTTCTAGAGGACTGATCGCCCGATCAACTTTAACACGAGCCAATCATAAAGTTAAAAATAGCGTCCGACCGCGTACTCTCTCTCTCACACACACAGACTCATGTAGCGAATTTGAGGGTGACAGCATCGGATTACAGTGGACGCTATTTTAAATTCGTTTGTTTGTGGATATAACCCGTGCCAATAAGGCACAGGTTATATCCAAAAGTAATATTAATCAGTGATGACAACTGATGTTCTATAACTAACATATCGGTTAATTGAATTTGGACATGTGAGTACAAAGGCGGTGTGTAAGCGTAGAAATAATGATTGTGCTAAATAAAATCTAATAAGCAGTAGATAGAGCAATTACACTAAGTACAAATGATTACATTTTAATGTTCTCAACCTCTTGACAAAATTGACAATTATTTTCGCTCGTTTTAAAACTTAGGGAAGAATGCGAATCACAGATCGAGATATTTAAAAATTCGATATTGTATTATTTTCGGAATCATAAACCAATTTAACATTTATTTAGATGTTGGCATCAATAAATATTGCAACAATTTAATGGTCACAGAGGGAGACTGACAAAAACACATCATGACACATTTTGTTTAACAATAAAAACTTAAATAAAAAAATATTAAATACCTATGAGATAATAAAGTGATGACTTTAGTCCGTTGCGACGGGCTCGATTTAATATAATTAAATTGGATTTATTCTATGGGGACAGATTTATTAGAATATTTACAAAATGCTATCTTGCTCATTCGCATTGCCATAGTGTTGCCAGCTATGAGAGATATTGTTGTAAATGTTACCATCTCACAATAAATGAAATGATTTGCCCAATATGACTGACAATATTTGTTATACATCCTTAAAAACACGAAAAACGCCAATTCTCAAAATCAACTTTTTCGTGAATATTCTAAAGGGCTCTCCTATATTGAACATGTGACTTTATTTTACATATTCATATTCTCGTTTACAATTTTATAAATTTAGTATCGAATGGTTAGCATACTAATGTTATTACATAATGTCTAAACTTTAAAGATTAATTTTAATTGTTAACCGGTGATTAGAATAGGTAGTGCAACATTCAATTCGAAATTTAATTTCTACAAACAATTTAAAATCTGTAACAAAAGGCAATTTTTAGCATGCTTTGTCGCTATCAACCTGAACCATGTAAAAAGACGCCATCGTTAAATGATTTCTTTACTTGCGCGGTAGCATCAAGCTCCCGAGAGACTGGCACGTGAACCAAATTGCCTAGTTGGAACACCAACTGAACCCAACCAAGTTGGACGCTGGTATAGTCCCGCCTGATTGGTGGTGAAATTGAGACGTGTGAACGGGCTTCTGATCCCTAGCTTACACAATTCCATACTTCATCGTACATAATTTGCACTGAAGAGCAATAAAAAGCATTGCCATTGTATTTATTTATGTTATTTTACAATTAATAATCAATGTAAATTGAAATCAATTATTAGAAAGCGTAATTCATTAGGACGGAAAAAAGAAAGACATTTAGTACTGAAAATATGTACGTTTAGGAAATAATTTTAACCCCCGACCGCAAAAAGAGAGGATGTTGTAAGTTTAACGTGTGTATCAATCTGTGTCTGTCTGAGGCATTGTAGCTCCCAAACGAATGGACCGATTTTGATGTGTTTGAAAGCTGATGTGAAAGATGGTTCTTAGCTATGATTTATGTGTCGGGGTTATTCAAATTTGTAATTTCACTTGTTGACTAAATTTTATTGCTCGTCAGTGTATTTGTATCTAAGGACATATAAAAGGCTTGTGAATTGTTGCACGACATATTCCAAAAGCCGCCGTAGCCTATTTTCCAACCACGCACCTATCCATAAACACCAAGTAGTGAACACTTTTCTCCCTATCGTATTGCTGCGTAGTGAGACGGTTTTATATCGTCGGACGCGGCTTTTAGGGTTAAGGTGCAGTGTTTCACTCAGCGCGCCAAATCCGAATTTCCTTGTTTTTTTGTCAATTACAGCTCTATTAATCATCGTGGATTCATGAAAACTTATTTTGCGGCAATAAATAGGTTGAAAAGAGGGTTAAAATGATCACCTAGATAATATTGGTTTAGCTACAAATGTCAAAAAGCTCATTTACATCTTGGTTTTTGGTTTATTGACAAATACACGTAGCTTTCACCTTGATTTTTTGGTTGGTGTAATTTCTTGATACAACCTGTTTATTGCCGCAAAATAAGTTTTCATGAACCCACGATTAGTAATAGAGCTGTAACTCTACGGCTGTAATTGACAAAAACGCAAGAAAATTTGAATTTGGCGCTGAGCGAAACGTGGCACATTAAAACATGTAAACGGAAAGTACAGATTTTTAAAATTCCTAAATATTTGCAGCTTTATTTAAATCATAGGTTTCACAACACACAAATTAGAATAACCTCCCCGTAACCTGCCTTGTCTATTGCTGTCTTTGTCATATGCTTAGTGCCAGACAGAGACCGCAATAGTCTTAGTTCCGTCGCAATAACTACTCAAAACCAACTCTAATAGTGAAGCATTTCAGTACTGTTTTCAATGCTGCTGTGGTGTGGACAGCGTCAAAGTTAACAAGAGTTTCAGAAACCCACTGTAACTGTTACACAAATTAAAAACCTAAAACAACGACATAAAGATCAATTTTGTTTTTTACTCTGTACAAAAAGGAGGTAAATAAAAATCATTCTGATACTGCAAACATTACCTAACTAAACCCTTTCTCGTAATCAGAATATCAGAGTCCCAACTGTGGGATAATAAAGAAGCCGAATCCGATGATATAAAACTATCCCACAATAAATCTTAAGCGTAAGAGACACACAAAGACAAGCCGAGACACTCCTAGTTTATCCATTGAAACTTTGCACACACCGACGACTAAGAGCGCGGATTTAGAGGCGCGGAGCGGTGAGCGTATAGTTGAGCGTATTGCGTATTGTCAAGTCGTTTAGTTTTTTTTCTATTAAATGACAATACTGGTCTCTGATCATCTATATCTAAGGTTGTCCGTAAGATAAGATAAGCGATAAGACCGTAATGTAATATTTATTTTTAGTAGGTACCCTTGTGTTTAATTTTATTGTGTGTATAAAGTATTGAGACGAGAAGGGACTCCACAGCTGCTCCTAGCAATTGCAGCACTGCACTACGGTCGTCATCAATTCAATTACAGATATATAGCTAGCGGCACGTAAGTCTAGCGGTGAACGAAACGTGGCGGGGATCTTTGCACAGACAGTTTTCTGGATAAAAAGTATTCAACATTTTAACACATTATATAAACTGTGTGCCAAGATCCCCGCCACGTTTCGTTCACCGCTAGACTTACGTGCCGCTAGGTAAACAGGGTATTTCGTATCATAATGCAGTATTGTTTGTTTTTACTGTTTCGCTGTTTACCTGCACGCTCAGGAAAACGCTGCCCGCCCCGCGTCTCAATAACGCACCCTACAAAATTTAATTTCAAAATTCATTATTCGACATATTAAAGCATGTATTTTTTGCCGCCAAAACTGAGCAGATTTAATTCCTAATGTTGGCAATACATGGTCCATAAATATGTTTTTTAATCGGACAGCAAACGTGGCGTCTTCTGGCTTTGCGATTACTCTCTGGTCTAATGTTGGACATTGCAGTACAATGAGTTGAAAAATTGAGTATTTATTGTTAAATATCGGAATTAATTGGACTTTACAATTATAATAATGGCAGCGATATCAAACGCTTCGATGTCGATATATATCAATTTATAATCGTGTAAGATTTAAATTTGGTTAAAAAAGTTAAGTTTCACCTTGATATAGATTAATAGAAGGTTAAAACATGGAACAGCAACAGAAATATTTTAACATGATTTCTGTAGAGTACTTATTCAATTAAAAATTGCATAATTGGTTGAAATTGGCACAAAATTAATTGAAAAAACTATCTTACAGTGTTTCTATAGATAATTGAATCGGTTTATTTTTGAAATCTGCACACAATTAATGAATTAATAAAAAAAAAACAGATGAAATAAGTATGTAAAAGAAGTAAAAATGAGATCTACTCCCGTGGCATAGTTGGAATAAATAAATAAGCTACTGGTTTGATTCCGGCTAGGTGACAAATATTTGACCAGAGGAAAAAAGAAGACAGGTAGGTAAATGTTAACAATTATTAAGATAATCGAAATATATTTTATGAAATTCCGAACAGAATTAGAATCTGAATGGTTAGACATACGACAATAATGAAACGAGTGTAACAGTTTTGTATGCGAATTGCTAAAAAAAAACTTCAGTTACCTATACAAAGCTCCTGTAAGATTCACGACTGCCTTACCACATATTATAAGCGAAATGTTAGTGAATAGATACAGGGTGCTGTGAACATCCAACATCAGACCTCAAAGCGAATCAAGCACTTACGGCCGGGCTAAGCGAGGCATCCACCTGAAATGAGAATCGTCAGTTAAACAATATTTTTCCAAAATAAATACATCTTTAATTAAAAATGTTCTTTTGTAAACAACCACTAAAACTAAACAACAAATTAAAAAAGGTTGTGTATTTTCAAAATTAAAAATGTAATATCAATACAAAAATACATCATAAAATAAGAAAGAGTTTTCTGAAGTCGGTGTCAAGCCTAGCCATCCAGTGTACACAAACTGGAGGTGTATTTTTTCAAGTAAAAATAATCATCTATTTCGGTTCAGAAATCCCCAAGATATGATCTCTCATATCTTGGGGATTAAAGATTTCTGTAGTTTTAATGTTTATGCTCTCGCATAAAAATTAAAACAAATAGATATTCTAATAAAAAAACTACAGAACCAATTGTGTTGAAGTTTATATGTGTCTACACTGCAAGTCTACACTTTTTAATAAAACAACAATCATCCAAATCGGTTAAGAAATCTTAGATTTATGAGGCAATATTAAAAGTACATAACCAATTTTGTTTATTTGAAAAAATGCGTTCAAATAAAATAAGAATAATCCAAATCAGTACAGAATTTTTAGAGTTATGAGGTAACAAACAAACAAAAGAATAATACAGACGACTTGAGAACCCTTCTCCTTTTAGAAGTCGATTAAAAAAAGAGGACCCAGTTTTTTTTACTTTTCCCATATGTTCCACACTGCTGGGTCCATTTAACTCTATCTTTTGTATGTTCAAGCCAATTCACTAGGAGAGAGTATCGAGATCGTCGCGCCACCAACTAGACGCCTTCGTGGGTCATTGCGTACCAAGTCTTGTCTGGAAGAGGTAGCTTTTAACGATAAGACCGCCCATTCTACCTATAATCTAAGTGTTTTCCTATTTTCTTGGTGTCAATAAAGAGTTAATCTATATAAAGTGTAGCGATCTTTGCTCATCTTTCGGGATGCATCCTGCTCACGTGACCCGCCGAATCCCATTTGAGTATTGCCGTTTTTTTTTCCTCCTACTTCTGCAATACCTGTCATGTAACGCCCGGTATTTCTAACTCGAAAATGTATGTACCGAAAATAACAAATGGGCATCAAAATCAAGGTGCCTAAAAAAAATGATGGTGTCGTCCGTAGAATATCTTCATCTTACTGATGTTAACTCTATGTCATGCCCTTCGTCTTCGCTGAAATCACTCATGGAACTATTTGATCCGTTGGACGGTTTGGGACCAATATTTGCGAAGTCGGTAGGATTACAGGAGAAGTCTCATGTTACCTGATGTTATAACTCCATATCCTGGGCCTCGTCGTCACTGAAGTCGCTCATGGAGCTCTCGGTGTCGCTATTTGCCCCATTAGAGGGCTTGGAGCCCGAGGTGGCGGGAGTGGCGCCTCCCATGCCGGTGATCGCGTCCTTTTCGAGAAGCGCCTCCTCGGTCGCAAATCTTCGGACGTAATCTGAGGACGGTTTAGATGAGCTCTTTATTTGATATGAGTTAAGTATCTACGAGTAAGAAGTGCGCGACCCGCCTGAATGGAAGGGGTTACCGTTGCCTGTATCTGGTACTTCCGTAGTGTCGAAAAATGATATGATTAACGGAATTATGATATGTGTAAACGGTATTTTTCTGCTTAAAATCGATTAAATGTGAAAATATTTTTCTCGAAATTGGATCCTGTTGCTTATTTCGAGCACGCATCCAAAGTTGGTTGCGTGGTCGAAAGTTGCTTATTACAAACAAAACGTTGTATTTTTTTCTAAAGTTGCCAGAACTTCTGAAGGTTACTTCTTTTCTAGTAGTAGGCCTCTTACGCAAGACTCCGTCTGGGGAAGTACCTTTGTCAGACATTCAAACGCCAAGCAAGTAGTGTGTAAACATTAGTTTCGGTTTGAAGGGCAATATTTCCAGCGAAAGCACTGGAGTCTGAATGAGACTTAAAAACCAATGTCTCAGGGTGAAGAGCGCAGTGCAGTGACGCGCAAGTCTCTGTTACCAAAGTTTTAGGTGGCACTGCTAGTGTTTAGCAGAAGTGGATATGCCTATACGACAAGAAGGTCGGGCCTAGAGGTGGCTGCATTCAGGTACAGCAAACAGTGGTAAAAAAAAAAACGCGCGTCTGGTGTGTTTGTTCAGACAGTTGTAGTGAGTGGGCGAACGTTTCCACCATTTGGCCATGCTGAATATGCATGAGAGATGAAGTCCTGACAGTCTAGAAAAATACATGGCAATTTAACATTTCGATTAAGCATGGGACATAGTCACGGGAAATAGCTTGTAAATTCATATATGTTTAGCTCCGTATTCGAGCTGAGAAGAGGCAGAATGGTGATACACGGCTTAGGGCGGCCAAGACTATTAGTTAGCCTCTGAAGGGAAGGCGTTGACACTTATCATGAGGCGAGCGACCTGCTCGTCTCCTCAAATAAAGAAAAAAATATGAAACTATTTACTTTCATTCATTATGTTAGGAAAAAGAAAATCAAGATGTTGATTTCCATGAAGTTGCAGAAACTTTAGAGAAATGTTTTCATAATTATATTTTTTCAAAGTCGAAAAATGCGACAACAGTTACCTGACACTTTCTTCTTGTACTCTTCCGGTTTGTGGAGGTACATGGCGGCCGCGTCGCCGTTGAGCGGGTCTATGGGGTTGGGGTACGTCAACAATTGAGGCAGGAACGACTCGAAGATGTTCGACAGGTCTGAAATGTGCCATAAGTATATCCAATAAGCAGAAGTTTAAGATTGAATAAATTCACTTGTCAAAAAAAGATAAATTCAAAATAAAAACACGCCTGCCCTGCCAAAAAAGAACTTATGCCAATAAATTATATATTGTTGGAATTTGCTCATCAAGGGCTTCAATTTGATACCCATATTGTAAAATTCAAAGTTTTTTATCGCATTTGAATTTAAAGGCATACTGCCGCCATATAGAACATAATAAAAATAAAGAAGGCCTATGTGTCCGGGATTTCTGGATCTCTTTTGGATGATAATATATTTATTAGAAAGGAAGGATGGACAATGGCGGAAGTTTAGGTATGACAATAAGGTTACATGATCTTTGAAACGAGCAAAAACACAAGCGACCTACAGTTGACCATTTGCAGAATTGTCTTTTCCGGATATAGTTACCTACCTATTAGATGCGTAGAAAATGATTCACGACTGTCCATGTGCCTGTAGTATATTGCTTTAATTACAAACCTGAAATGATTCACGAATAACACACGTGCATCATTATGACGAAATAGACTGATTCAGAGTTTCAGACTCAAGTGGAAATATCTGAACCAAAAGAATACAAAAATAGGTGTTTGAAAATTATACCTAGATAATATAATACAGAGGGCTGATTAAACACAGTCACATCATCCATTACAGCATCACTTTTCTCCTCCAAATCGCAAACGAATGAAATCAAAACTACTCTGCCTGAAAGACAATGTAAATATCTCTTCTTCTTTTTTAATATTTCAGATCCAACTCTAGGTGGGAAATCGATTCGCTGCCTCGGAAATCACAAATGACGTGGATGGGAAACTCCGAAAAGTTGTGGGAATCCTTAGGGAAAAGGCATTAACAGTAAACACACTTTTTGTCAGCTGCAGCACACGAAGGTTAAAATCTCGGATGAGGCTCTTCGATTTATAGACAAATGACGGGAATGACAGCAAGCCACACCGTCAGATAAAAAGGGATCTCAATCAAAAAACATAATTTGGTGCGTCGTGACCTCCTATGCTCAAATACTCGCTGTATAGAAAAGGCATAATTGAATAAAATCGGGGGTCAAGTCTTCGTCCAGCAATTGAGTAAATCCCATCTGACGAAGCTCAAGACCAAAAATGGCACAACCGTCGTCTCGAGGAGAGACAGCGGTATGCTTGGAGTTTATTTGAAGGATAAGATTCGTAAAGAAGATATTCGACGGAGAACCAAGGTAACCGACATAGCTCTAAGTATAAGCAAACTAAAGTGGCAGTGGGCAGGTCACATTATTCGACAGAGAACCAAGGTAATCGACATAGCTCTAAGTATAAGCAAGCTAAAGTGGCAGTGGGCTGGTCACATTATTCGACAGAGAACCAAGGTAATCGACATAGCTCTAAGTATAAGCAAGCTAAAGTGGCAGTGGGCTGGTCACATTTCCCGAAGAACTGAGAAGGCTGATGATGATGACGATCTATACGACAGACAGTTGATAGACTCAGGCGTCACTTTGCGGAAATCCATAATTAAAATGAAATAAGAAAAATAAGTAGTTTACTTCCGCCACACATCATACATAAAAAAGTAGGAGAGTCTATTGTATGGGAAATGGGTTCAGATATTTCCTTTAAACATTTGGAATTAGACGTTGACTTAAGGACATCCTTTATAAGCTGGAAACAATAAACTAATAACTTAAAATAAAGATCTGACTGTAGCTTACCATAAAGCGCCGTCCACGCCTGATTAATGACATCCAGACAGACTGTTCCCGAGACCTCGTCAATGTTCGGATGGTACACTTTGTTCATGAAGCCTATGGACGGCGACTTGAAGGGATAGTGGTCGGGCAAGTGGACTCGCACGCGCCACACGCCACCTTCGTACGGGGCTGGAATGTACAGATTAAACAATTATTTATGGTTGTCCGAGTCGCAAGAGCGGGAAATACAAAAATTTATGAGTTTTTATTATTATGTAGGTCAGATAGCTGATGTTATTATTACATTTGCGACAATCGGAGATTATTCTTAACATTATCTTATAAAAAATATTTAACAATAACGCATCTCGTTTTATGTATTACTCAATTAACTATTTTGTTTATATTTTAAATGCTTTTAGACCAATACTTATAATCAGGTGCTTTATTGTGAAATATTTTTATAAGATATTGTAATGAAAAATGACCGATTGTTAGATATGTAATAATCACATCTAGCTTAATCACAGTTACCTGACCTAGCCACAAAAGCAACAAAAAAAAACGATACAAGCGTTCCAATAAAAGCGGGCCGAGGATAGGATCAAGTGTCGTTGGATTTCAAAGCCCTAATATTAAACTAACTGGAAAAACCATCTGTAATGCGACTTCGGTGGCTCGTTGGAAGAGCGTGCGCCGCGCATGGTCGCGGGTTCGTACTCTGTAGTCCATACCATTAGAACAATAATTATAATTATTACTCACTTCCTGGAGGGCCGAAAAATTTGACGCAGAACTCGTTCAGCCCGCCCAGTATCGTCACCTCGTGTTTGCTTTCGATACTGGAGGTGGAAGTAGTCAGGAAATTCAAAGTAACAAAATATACAAACGTTAGTAAAAATATGGATGGTATTTAAAACTCATTGATTTAAACGAGCAAATAAACACCATAAATTCAAATTAATGGTGTTTATTCTGAATATGACATACTGAAATACCAAGTGGGCGAATAACTGAGGGCGAATAAATAATAATATAGAAAACGGCAACTTGAAAATACGAATTGCTAGCAATTAAAATACCAAGTGAGCGAATTAAATACTAAATCGGGCTAAAAAAATATTGAGTGGGGACTGTTTTCATATTCAACCTAACCAACCTACATAGTTTTTTTAGGCGCAATTCAATTATCATCATCAGCCTACATCTGTCCACAGCTGGACGTAGGCCTCTCCTAATGCACGCCACTGAGCTCGGTCTTCAGCGCTCCTCATTTATTTTCTTCCTGCCGCTTTAAGCAGGTCGTCACTCCACCTGGCCACAGGGAGTCTTACACTACGTTTGCCTAAACGTGGTCTCCACTCGAGAACTCTTCTACCCCAACGGGTATCGGTTCTTCTAGAAATGTGACCAGCCCACTGCCACTTTAGCTTACTTATCCTAAGAGCTATGTCAGTCAACTTGGTTCTCCGTCGGATATCTTCATTACGAAACTTGTCCTTCAGAGAAACTCCAAGCCTCCAAGCTTGCCGCATTCGGCAAGCTTCGTCAAGTCTTCTCATCCAACAGAAGATGGTTGGACAGAAAGCTGTCCAACCCAGCTGAATTCTTCTGTTGGCTTCCTTCTCAAAGTTTTTCTTAACTAATTGCAATATTTGTCCAAGGTAAACATATTGTTGGACAACTTCAAGAGTTACACTATTAACTGAATCGGTTCTGGGTCAACAAGATCGTTAAACATGATCTTGCTCTTATCTATGTTCATTCCGAGACCGATGTGTCGAGAAGCATCATCTAGGATGGTCATCATACTTTGCATGTCAGGCAGTGTTGTACACACCTGTAAATGATTGGTTCACATAATCAGTATGTACCCCTATCCTAAGTTAACTATTAATGTTTTGTAAATTGTTCGTTGGTGTGTCTAAATAAGTAAATAAATAAATCTTGCAGCGACTCCGCCATTAGGACGATATCATCGGCAAATCGTAAGTGTGAGATATTCTCGCCATTGATATTAATGCCCATGCTTTCCAATCCAGCGTCTTAAACATATCTTCCAGGGCATTAGTGAACAGTTTCGGGGATATAACATCCCCCTGTCTCACTCCCCTGCGCAGTTGGATATATTTAGACTGCTTGTTTTATGCTTAGACATACTCATATTCGCGGCGTCATACAGAAACCTCAGCACTTCGATGTATCGGCAGTCCAGTTGACACCGCTGAAAAGACTCCAGAACCGCCCAGGTATCAACGGAGTCAAAGGCTTCTCATAGTCCACAAAAGCAAGACACAGGGGCTGTTTATACTATTCAGACTTCTGTATAACCTGACTCACTGTGTGTATGAGGTCTATGGTGCTAAATCCTCCGCGCAATTCTACCAAACATAGTATTTTCGCCTACGCATTATTTTTCTCGTCCGCTTTAGTATTTAACGCCGCTCGGTTAAGTATTAAAGTATCCCATTAACAGTCGCCAATCATTTTTTTATTTGCCCGATTAATAACGTCCCATAAAAAAATAATGTACTTATTGCATAGAAATAACTTTATTGGGTACAGTGAGTTATGTAATATCAAATTATTGTAATATTATATTTTTAGTGTGTTTTGTTAGTTTGTAGTGTACTATGGAATGGATGGAATAATTTTGGAATATAACATATTTTTTATAACATTAAGTGACGAGACGAGCAGGTCAGTCGCCTGATGGTAAACGTCACGCCTGCCCATAGCAGTTGCAGTGCGACACAGAACTTTGTTTGCAAAATCTTGCATGTCACTGCACTGCGCTCGTCACCCTGAGACATTGGTTTTGTATCATTGCCCAGTAATTTCACTGGAAACATTGCCCTTCAAACTGAAACACAGAAATGTTTACACACTACTCATGAAATGTTTACTCGGCGGTTAAATTTCTGACAAAATTGTGGTTTTCCCAGGCGGTCACTGGCGTAACAGGCCACTACAAAAATATTATATTTCATTTCAATACACGTTTGAATTATAAAATCTCGCCACAATCAAGTGAAAGGAAAATAAACCACTACAAAATACTTAGTAGGAGTATCTTTCATCGAAATTTAACTGAAAATACAGAATTTAATCGAACTAGGTCAAAATAATGTTGAAAATCATCGCGTTCTGTGAATAGACGCCAAATATGAACGACACAATAAATTAGTAATTGTTTTTTGATAAGGAATATTTGTCCAGAGCATGTATAGGACATAGTGCAGCAACACAGTAGTTAATCTGACGAATATTCTGAAAATATATAATATGTCACCGGCAATCCGTATAATTCAGGTTTTCTATACAATACCAAGGTAATGTGTAGAATACCTGGGGCGTCTAGGCAATGTATGGAATATGAATATTCTTTCCCGCCCGCGATTTCGTCCGCGCGGACTTCAGTTTATCGCGAAAAAAAAGCATCCTATGTTCTTCTAGGCTATTAAAAACCAATGCAAACGTAGGTATAGCACCAACGCTCTTGATGTTTTTTGACAGACTTGTTATTTCGTTTCCATGGCAACCGTTCCTTACAGCGAATAATCAATTTTTTCCAGTTCTCCCGTGGAAACTTACAAATTTTCGGGATAAAAAGTATCCTACGTTTTATTCCAGGGTATAAGCTATCTCCATTCCAAGTTTCATAAAAATCCGTCCAGCCGTTATCGCGTTAAAACTCCCCAAACAAACAAACAGACAACGTTTCACTTTTATATATTATACCCAGGTGGATATAAAATTATTTGGTTAGGTTAGGTTATTACACTAATTGCCGGCTAGGCATTCGGTATTGTATAGAAGTATAAAATGAATAATATTTCATACATTACCTTAGCGATTTAGGTATTCTATACATTGCCTAGGTATTGTATAGGATACCGGATAATACAGATTGTCGGTAACATACATATATAATATAACCAAATGCGAAATATAGGACGTTCCATAAGAAATTGAGATGCATAAACTACAAAGACCACTAAGTTGGATTAAAATAAGAAATCCAGCTTATTTCTATAAGTTATGGTGAAAAATTATAATAATAAATTGAATTAATTATTATACCGAAGATATCCCGGACGTCAGCCTATAAGAGATCAGCATGGCTCTCAAACAGCTTAAGAGCAACAAGGCACCAGGGGAGAACGGAATAACGACAGAGCTACTAAAAGCGGGTGGAACACCGGTACTTAAAGTCCTTCAGAAGCTGTTTAACTCCGTCATCCTCGAGGGTACTACGCCAGAGGCGTGGCACAGGAGCGTAGTGGTTTTGTTCTTTGAGAAAGGTGATAAACCCCTCTTGAATAATTATAGGCCTATTTCGCTGCTGAGCCAAGTCTATAAGCTGTTTTCGAGAGTAGTTACAAACCGTCTCGGTCGTAGGTTTGACGACTTTCAGCCTCCCGAACAAGCTGGATTCCGGAAAGGCTTTAGCACCGTAGACCACATCCATACGCTCCGGCAGATTATACAGAAGACCGAAGAGTATAATCGGCCACTATCTCTAGCGTTTGTGGACTACGAGAAAGCCTTTGATTCAGTCGAGACTGAAAATATATTCAAGCTTCAGAACTGGAAGGGATATGGTGTTAACATCAATGGCAGATATGATCATCACCCACCTTCGATTCGCTGATGATATAGTCATCATGGCAGAAACCATGGAAAACCTAAGCACAATGCTCAGTGACCTCAATATTGTTTCCCAACAGATGGGTCTTAAAATGAACATGGGTAAGACGAACATCATGTGAAATGCCCATGTCGTACCCATGCCGGTTTATGTTGGGAACGATATTATCGAAGCTGTTGATCACTATGTCTACTTAGGTCAAACGATTCAACTGGGTAGATCCAACTTCGACAAAGAGTTCAACCGAAGAATCCAACTCGGATGGGCAGCGTTCGGGAAATTACGCCATAATATCTTCTCGTCACAGATACCGCAGAGCCTCAAGACGAAAGTTTATAATCAGTGCGTGTTGTCAGTGATGACATACGGCACTGACACCACTGCACTGCACTGGTCGGTAACTATTGGTCTCATACAAAAGCTCAGAATTGCGCAGCGTGCTAAATGGAGAAAGCTATGCTCGGTGTTTCACTACATGATAGAATCCGAAATGAGGAATTCCGTAGAAGAACGAAGGTTACCGACATAGCTCTCAGAGTTTGTAAGTTGAAGTGGCAATGGGCAGGCCATATAGTTCGCAGAACCGACAACCGCTGAGGAATAAAGGTACCCCCCCCCCCCACACGATGGACCGCCGACATTGCAGCCATCGCAGGATGGAGGTGGATGGAGGTGGCACAAGATCGCTCGTCATGGCGCTCTTTGGGGGAGGCCTATGTTCAGCACTGGACTTCTAAAGGCTGACATGATGATTGAATTAAACCAAACTTTGACTTTATTAGGCGCGCTGTATGTGCAGACTACTGCACACACGCGCGTGACTGCTGTTCATTGCGTTGAAGCAATTTAGATCTAATATCAATGCAATTAAGTTGCCTTTTGCGTTGTTATCCAAAATGATAAACATCCGTGTGACATTTCTGGCTCCGCTAAACCCGCAAAATGTCGGCTACAAATATTCGGCCAATTTGGAATTTGCCAACTGTCTTTTTCCTGTTCTGTGGTCCAAGGGAAGTCTACCACAGACAAGTGATAAGATAGCAAACCTATACCTAAAATGATTCTCACAATGGTACCTAGTTATGAACCAGATTTTAAGTGCTTTCGATTGTTAAAGGATAACGAGTATCATAGATAATTCTGCGAGTAGATAGAGGGAATTGAATCTGTAGTTGTATTAGGCCTCTTTCGCAATAGTCCGCCTGGTGAAGTACCACACCTTTGTCAAATATTCAACCACCAAGCAGTAGTGTGTAAACGTTTTTGTTTTGGTTTGAAGGGCAATTTTTCCAGCGAAATAAATGGGAAATAATACTTAAAAACTAATGTCTCAGGGTGACGAGCAGTGATGCGCAAGGTTTGGTATCCAAAGTTTTGGGTGGCACTGCAACTGTTATGGTGACGCTTACCATCAGGCAAGCGACCTACTCGTCTCGTCTCTGTAGGTAATAATAATAAAAAGTATATGAGCTAAATCGGTCGGGGGCGGGAGTAGTTGAGCTGATAAGGATATAAATAGGTTTTAAAAATTTCAAGAGTGACAATCAGGTCAAATGGGGTGCCCTATGGACGGACTTCATCAGTACATTTCAAAGCATATTTTTTTTCTTACTTTTTGATTATTAGCGCAAATATGTAAAACACATCATCACGAGGTCTTATTGTGGGGCGAACCAGTAATTTAATATTTCTTCTTCAGACATCTATACTTGCCTTGCCGCGTGCGCAAGCGCAGTATGCGGGCAATTAGGCGTATTAGCGATATATCGCCACCCGATCAACGCAACGACTAGATAATAAAGCATTAAGTGACAAAAAGTCTGTACACAGAAGACGATTAATAAATAATTGATCTAGGGAACTTAAAGAAAATAACATATGTACTGATCAAGAACATAACTTTTTTAAATGGTGCCTGTCTGTTCGCGAATCAAATAAAAATTACTGGATTGATTTCTATGCGGTTATCACGGTTGGGTAGCTTAGGTTTTGACTTAAAATTTGATGTACATTGTATTAATCTGATTAGTAGAAGCGGAGCAATCGATAAAAACTATTTGATTGTACGAAATTTGGTATATTGTACTTTATAGGTACTTTTGGACACACGGGCAAAGCTGCGAGTACAGCTAGTTTGTAGATTAAGAATAATTTACATGCATAAAATGGAGTACAATTCAGAAGTAAATTAATCTAAATTCGATCTCTTATACTTTATGCTAATGAAATAGCAAAACTTATATAATAGTTTAACATTTATGTATGTTTATTCAGTTCATATTTTCCATGCATCATTTATCAAACCTAATCCAAAAATTTAAGTATGTGTTATTCCAGGACCAATAGGCACTATTATTCCTTCTGTGCCAAAAGTACCTATAAATTCAAATAATTACCAACAGTATTCCTATAATTTTGCTCAGCCGTTGGATAGTTTTTTATTGATTGCTCAGCATCTTTTCATTGGGTTAAGATCATCATCATCATCATCATCGCAATCATTCCATTAGATTTTACGCGACGCGCGAACAGACAAGCATAAACCATTTATAATTATGTTATATTCTTGATCAGTAAGTAGCCTATAGATTCCCTAGACCATTTTTTACATGACTGCCCAATAAAGGAGGGTAATGTTTTTTTAATGGTCTTCATTGAACAGACTTATTGTTACATATTGCTTTATTATAAGTATTAGTACTATACACGCATATGATTTAGTTACACCTGTTTGTCTTACTAGTACCTAATCTGTGCATAGTAGACACATTAATATTCACAGACCGTATTAATATACGTGACTGCAGATGAAATACATTTCATCTGCAGTCTGCAGTCTGGCCGTTACCCTGTCTGGTCTGACTCTCCAGAGACAATTTTATTGGTTGCAGTCGTAAGTCAATTTTAGGTGTTTAAGTGACTAAGCCAGAATTTGGGAGGGGGTGCCAAGCCAACATAGGGACTGTTTACCTAGTTATTTTTGCGTTGTTGTTCTTCATAGTTACCTACTATTAGTTATTCTGTGGTGTATGCAATGACGCTAATGGGATGTGGTTGATGAATATGTTTTATAAATAGGTACATCATTATTTAGAGATTCTGTGAGAAACCCTTAGCTACTCAAGCAAAGCCGGGACGAGCCGCTAGTTAGAATTTATTTATTTTATTCTATTTTAAGAAATTTGACTTTCCTATAGTATATGCAGTGTTTAATTACACTTTTAAACCTATATGTATATATAGGTACAGCATCCTGGCTCATAACAAATTATGTTGGTTCACATGAACTATTAATGGCCATTGAACCTAAAATCATTCATGTCAACCTAACCTAAGTAATACAATAAGATTGACTGTGACGCGACAATACTTATATTAAACTAATCTTGACTTTGGCGAAATTGCTAGTAGGCCAATGCCTACACAAAAGCTATTATAATAAAAAATAAGAAGATACAAAATCTTATAATCCAAATTTTCCAATAAGACTACAATATCATAGATAAATAAAAGTACTACATAATATTACAAAGACAGTCTGTTTGTAAGAATATAAAACTCGAAAACTAATAGGCCAATTTCGCAAATTATTTCACTTTTAGAAAGCTACATATTTTGAAGACACATGAAATGATTAGTACTAGATTAGTATCATAAAATATATGCCAATGAACTCTTGGGAGAATGCTAGTCAAACCTAAATGAAACCCTATATGAAATAGGTACCACTACAAATAGTACAGCTAAAATTTCAATTAATTACTGACTTTTACACAGTGAAATACATTAACATGAGAAGGTCAACAAACTCAAATTTAATAAATTACAGATAAGTAAAATATAAAATTAATGAGAACAAACAACATTTCATGAGGTGTTTACTTGTTGACCTTTGCTAAAATATGTAAACATCCATCTTTCATTTTCTGGAATATTCTTTCTCTCTCTCCCTTTTACTACCTAAAATTTGAGTAAGAATATGAATGAACTATAAGAAAATTTGTTTATCCCCTTCCAGTGACACTACTGCTTGGCACTACTAGTAGTGAATGTTCTCTCTCTCCCGTGACTACTGGTAGTGCCATGGTAAAAATAGCTTTTCCCGTGACACTACTCTGTACCAAGCAGTGTCTTAGGAAATTTGATCTCCGGTAGCACTACCAGGTATCTAGTAATTTTCTGATATACTTAGGTAGGTAAATGGATATCTTTTGATTTCTCAATGTTAATCATCAACCTTTTATAGGTTTCTGTTCTCCTGGTATTTTGAAAGTTTTTATAAATATAATACTCGATGTACTTAACCTCGTGCATTTAGAAAATTAGTGTCCTTGCAGTCCTTTTATTCAACATGCATATGTTTTTTAGCAGATTAAAACTAATTTGAATTGTTAGTATTTATATTCAGTAGTGTCACCGGTAATATGTAAGTCTGGGTAATTTTAATGTATGGACATAAGCAACTATTTAGAATAGTAGTGTCACTGGAGAGAAAAACCTATAGCGCTACTGGTAGTGCCAAGCAGAAGTGTCACAGGGGATAAATGAGAAAATTCTGGGGTAAATAGTAATTCAGTTTGTACACTTGTTTGTTTAAATAAAACATCAGGTAGGTACCTAAGTGTATTTATGCACAGAAAAAAATAAAAATGAGTCTATGTATAGGTACTACCTGAATTTGACCTTTTTTACAGTTAGCAAGAGTAGAATAGCTACATAATAGGTACCTATCTATAATAATATATAGTTTACACTATAAAAAAGTTTTCTGGTATGTGCTAAGAGGTGTTTATAAATACAAAACATAAACTGATCAGATCTGAGGGGTTTTTGATAGAAATAGAGCAACTGAGGAACATAAAAAATTGAAACAAATAGCTATCCCATGACAAAGGGCTTGTATTTATTCTGCCCATAAAGCAACAATGGAATAATAGGATACCAAATATAATATGAATTACTATGCATAATACATCAACTCCGTTGCTACGCGAATAAGACCGTCGAAAAAAATGCGCAATGGGACCATGGCCTACATTGGAAATTACGAAATGTACAATCTAGCAGACGCGGAAGAGTCGGAGCGAACGTAACGTACGTGTTTATCTACGCGTTATATATAGATACTACGTTGGCCCAACAGCTATACAAAGAATGCACGCACCTTAGCACTTATCAAGCCAAAGGTCTTGACGTAAAAAATCAAAACCAAACCTGATGGGAGCATGGGAAAACAAAGGTTCCTCATCAGAAACACACCCCATATTGATTTTAAATAGGGTTAGTGACAATCAGCTGATGGCCCTTCTGCTACTTATTTACATGGTCGCCCTGTACGCAATAGGGCCTTTGTATTGTAATGACGATAACAAAGAAAGGATACAGTTTGATGACATCTGTGTCCATGCGACGTTTCCCAGCGCTCGGTGACGACATCTTCGTGATCTATTATTAATAAATCACAATATCGAACACGAACACCAGATAAAACTCACACTCACGCAGCGAAACTAATTTTTCGTCCACCAGCAGCAATCAGAAAAATAACATTGTAGAAAAACAATGGACACAAGCCATAGACAAAAATTTCGTAGATGATGTGTAATGACATCAGGTAAGCCAACATGAAGACGCAAAAATATCTGTATTGATGAAAAATATTTGAAAATCATGTCAGTTTACCCTATGTGAAAGGAGCTTTATCATAGACGAAGCGCTTTCGAGAGGGCAAGTGCGTCAAAAAAATAAAAAAAAACAATTTGTCTTGTCTATACGTCATCATCAGCTAAACTTCGCGTGTGTGTTCGAGGAAGATTATTTTTAATACTGTTTTTAATTATAGATTTCTTTTGCATACGCGTCCCAAAGTTAGTCTCGAAGGTGCACGTGTGAACTGCGACGCTCCGTCAGCGCGCAACGAATGCGGAAACATGTGTTTTGATGTGAACATCTAAGTGAAGATATATGACAACAAATTCTAATTATCTGGCGATAGGACTATAGGGTGGTGTTTACAGTGTTAATCGGTGTTATTTTAGTGTTTGGTGGTGCTAAGAAGAGAAGTAGTGCAGGCGCTGAGGGTGTGACCGCCTGACCGGAGTGGCATATCCGGCCGTGATGAAGTTCCTTCGGTGACTCGGTTACAAGTGACGTCCCGGCAAAAGAATGGCGAACCCCGGGATCGGGGCCTCTTTTGACCCCAATGACATGACCAGGTTTGTCCTTACTAGAAACTTTAAGTCGCAGCAGGTTTAACAAGCTACAAAATCCATTGTGTATTTATTCCTCATAGAATTTCCTGTTAATCAATGTTTTGTAATCAAATCAGTATCAGTGACGCTCAGCTGAGCCCCATAGATACAGATTTTGTATACAAACTATGGGAAGATAACCTAAGAAGCAGCGTTGCCAACTTTATTTGTACCCTAAACTAGGAAAAAACATATTTAGCATAAAACTCAAGAAAAATTTAGTATGCATTGAAATCTCAATAAAACTATAGTGTAAATGATTTAAATACGTAATATTATTATAACTTCAAATCCCAATCACAATTTTAGTCACTATATTGCTTTGTAAATCAGATTGCACTAGTTGCATTGGCTTAAGTGGTACCAATGCAGATCACATTGATAATAGGGCTGCAGGATAGTACTATGTATATTTCTAAAGTGCGAGTGGGAAAGAGGGTTTAAAATTTTATTGAATGCGTTCATAAATAAATACAAAGAAGTTTATGGCTTTTTTTTTTTATATCAACAAAATTAACCTTATATAATATTATTTTTCAATTTTGTTACGGAGATTGAAAGATTTGTAAAGGTTGTATATTTGCGTACGAATTTGAATGCATGATCGTACATCGTATCAGCTGCAAAAAAGGTTGTATGAATACAACTTAAATCGTATGGTTGTGTATCTGTGAACTGAATGTTGGCGTGAGTGTTCCAGTCAATCGATAAGTAGACCAATCAAAAAACAGAAAAATAAAGATAATGAAGATAAGAACCTTATTCATGGCGCCTGTTGTTCCAATTTTTGCCATTTTACAGATAAGTAGGCCGATATGTAACTCTGTCTCTCTTCACAATTAAACGGCTGAACCAATCTTGATGAAACTTGAGAAGTAAATAGTGTGCATAATGAGGAAGGATAGAGTCAATTTTGTTTTACTTTTTCCTCCAGAATAATAAAAACGCGGGATAGGCTGCCACGGGGCTCAGCTAGTGCATTATAAACCCAAAGAAGATGTCCCAACAATGTAAATGTTTAATCAATTCAAATATAATATTTTCCCGCAATAGGAATCAAACTTGTAATTTCTTTGTTATGAATCATATTCCAATCAGTACCTAAACTACAACACAGCTCTCTGATCCATAAGTAATATTATTAATAGTATTCATTTAATATTATTCTTTTCTTATTCTTATAAAAGCGAAAATTACGTTCTGTTTGTTTGTTATCTTTTTACATCCAAACTGCTTGAATTGATCTTGATGAAATGGACACTTAACTGGAGTCCGCATGGATAAAGTCGCGTGAAAAAGCTAGTTACTAAACAACTCTAGCAGAAAAGAAAACAGACATTAATTCTAAACTTATGCATAGTTTTTTTTCTTGACTTTTCTACACCTAGCCACAAACTAGGATACCCTGTACTATGGGCACTAGATAACGGATAAACATACATAGATAAGAATATTACATTCATGACTCTGAAACTAACATTTCTGCTCATCACACAAATGATTGCACCTTGCAGGATTTAAACCCGCAACTGTTCGATTTCGTACCTAGGATCTCTAGCCACCAGACCAACCGATTTTGTGTTGGTTAGCTTGATTTACTAAACCTGGCCCGTTTCTTATTTATCAAATTACTTACAAGCAAAACTTTTCAAAAGTCACTGCACTTAATGAGCTATTTATCACAAAAAAATAGTCCACTGAACAAAAACCCTGAACACCACTTAAGAACCCATTTAGTTCATCCTTGAAATGGTTTTCGTTGTATTGCTTTTTTTTCTCCGTAACTTCTTTAAGACTGCTTTATGAGCAGGCCATTCACTGACATTAAGCGCCTAGCTACAATTGTCCATATGATTATAGGTATGCCGTTCAAGGCAGTGCTGACCTCTTATGTCTGAAGATTTCAGACGGCCCAAGAGCCTCTATCAATTGTTAGCAACCAGGGCCGAAGGCTTCCTATACTCCTCATGTCCTTCAAAGAATGAGCAATATCACTAAGTCATCAGTCTTAATTAAGTTATTGTGGGCCGAGGATAGATCCCGGTGTTGTTGGATTGCAAGGCGCACATATTACCGCTCGGTCACCACTGCCTTAGACAGTCTCGTGTAGCGTGCTAATAATGAAGAAATTATATCCCAAGCCCAGTCCTGACACTGTTCAGGGATTTCAGCATGATTAGCAAACAGGTGACGCTGCATAGAGGGTGTTGTCATTGCAAAGCTTATTGTCTCTTTTTTTTCTTTTTTTTTTATTAACGACTAGTCAATCTCACCTGATGGAAAGCGATGATGTGGTCGAAGGTGTAGCATGCTTGCCTAGTAGATACCTATTCACTCTTGACTTACCACTGAATTAATATTAGTACTACGTACAGAAGACTCACTCCCTTAGAAAACGCATAAATACTTACAGAAATATACCTACCAGAAATATATCTACCATCATCACACAGCACAAGCCATTTTGTACCCTTAGCGTATTGGAGAACGATAAACTTACAATGAACCACTTGACTCAATGTCTGCACTCCGCTCTGCTACTGCTCGTCTCACTCTCGACTTATGGAGGCCAGTGAGCGGCTGCGCCCCTCGCTTGAGTCGGTTGTTTGCGTGTTCACAGAATAAATAATAGTAGTACAACGAGGCAAGTGACTACTTGCCTTACGATATTGAGCGGAAAGTTAAGTACCTAGGTATGTCTTTTATTTTTTCTGGGTCTGTGATTTCTAAGAACTTTTTGCATTACATACCTACTTACCGTTTCCGACCGAAATCATTCAATTTTCTTGGGCAGTGAAAAGAGAGTTAAGCCCAAGTCTTTTTAGTTGAACTCAGGCAACTGAATGCGATCCACTCTAAAACCTGCACTACACTACTCGCGAAGTTGTTTGATGAAGTGCTGGTTGAAATTAACCGAAGTCCAAAGTGCGTGACTATACACTCATGCAACTTCGCGAGGTGCTCAGTCGCCCGGCGGCGCCAGCACGCTATGCATCATGCATAATGTTCGAATGGCAGCTGCCGTTGCAATGTGCACTCTCGCGTATTATAACTACTTGCGTATAAGTATATCGAAAATGACAAAAATTAAAATAACCCATAAAATTAGGAGTTGATGGATGATTGCAATGCACCGGAACAAAACTATGTTAGTAGAATAAACAAGGCACAATTAATTTTTACATTACCTTTATTATTTTTTAATCATTAATCTACTGAAGTGAAACGAGTAGTGTAGTGAGACGCTTCTTGTAGAAGTTCGGGACACATTGAGTCCTTTGACTCGGGCGCAAAAACCGACAACGATCGGAAGTCGCCCGAGGCACAGAATAAATAATAGTACAAGCGAGCCGAGGTTGCATGAAGCGAACTGAAGTGCCCTTATACACTCTCGTATTCGCTTAACTTCGATCAAGTTCGCGTAGTGTAGTGGGTCTTTTTTTATATATCTTATCATTTCCTTCCACTACACAGGTCGATTTGCGTCGCGCGGCAATCGACTTAATTTAAGCGGACGGCCGGGCTCTTCGATTTCATGCCTAAACATAGGAGTGAGAAAGGCCTGCTCCTACTTTTAAAGTCACTTTTCAGCCCATAGGCCCCTTATTTTACTTCTACGGCAAGACATTATAGGCCGGTCATCGTAGAAACAAAACTCGTGTTAGGTCGCAAAAATCGGTACTGTCCTGATTTTTTGGGATGTTGTTAGGATAGATACCAGTAGTGTAAAAATAAATTTTCATCCCATCTATTCGAAAAGGACGACTTGGTTCGCCTTTAAGTGGTGTTTTCTATAAGAAACTTATAGCGGGCAGTAATGAGTTTTTAATCCTCTTTATAAGTGCGCCGCAATTATCTTTGCCGCGCACTTTTTGAATTTGGAACATCATAAGTGTTCAGCGCCAAAGAAATCGAACGCAAATATTGTTTGAATAAATACTGACTGGTACGACGGCCCATAGTCTGGCTGAATAAAAAAAAGAAATCAAATTAAAAACGCGCGAATTACAGCTTCGTCAATTTTCACGGATTGTTAGAAATTCATGGTTTTGTTTTGAAAAATGAGTTCTTCAAGTGACAGTGAAAGTATAGAATTAACTCCTGAAAGTATTATAGATATATAGATATAAAGTTATTATTAGTAGGTAGTTAAAGTTATTAGTATCAGGGGTTATTTATTACTTTTATACATTATAACCAATAATCTATTACCTGCAAAATCCCGGGAGAAATATATGAAAGCCTATGGTAATTTTATTGAATGGAGAAATGCAAGAGGTGCCAAGACTTTTTCTGAATGTGTGTTTTTGGCCTACTTCCAGTACTTAGCCAAAACTAAACAACCTTCCACTCTTTGGAGTACCTACTCAATATAATTTTTTAGTTGTTTTATTATTAGATACTATTTAATTTCAATTTAGTTGTTACTCTATGTTTTATTAAATAATAATATTACAATAAAATAAAAGGCGCCTTTTATTTTCTCATAAGTGGGTGATGAAAAGTAGAGTGTATCACTCGGGTGCAAAATATATTTTTGGCTCGGGCGACGTACTTTGAATCCCTCGTTACGTTCAGGATTCTACTAAAGAATCATCCTTCACTCCGCTCTGGATTCAAAAAAGCGCCCTCGCCGGCAAAATATAATTTTGCTCCCTAGTAATACAATCTACTATTGCAGCTTCCAAAGACCTGTGCTAACTACGTAGTGCTCGAAAAACATCGAAATATTCGGTCTTTTTTCAGATTTTGACTTATAACTTCTAAAAGGTGCTTTTCAAGGAAAAGTTATATAATACACTACGACGACAAAACTTGGTATAATTACTTTAAGCCCAAACGCAGCTCTTTAGGCCTAATAGAACCCGAGATGCAGTACTTCAGACATTGGCCATTTTCCATATAAAGTTCGAAATTGTAGTTTTAGCCGCTTTCCGAGCAGAATATCGGCTATATTACACATTCTACGAGGAAAGTCACAGAAAAAAAGTTGTAGAGCAGTTATTTAGCTTTAATTTAAGCACAAGCGGAACTTTGTAGAACCAATAGTTCTCCTGTAATCTGGACAAAACGAAAAATTAAGGAAATCGGATTATACAAGAAATGTAAATTGTTATTAATATTGCGAAGTTATCTATTGTAATGTTATTAAAATTACATTACATTCATAAAGGCCTATGCCAGGTCTCCACAGTGACGGCTCGATATAAAATTGTCGCGGACACAACTGAACAGTATTTTTATTTATAAAGCATTATGATTTAATCATAATGCTTTTGTGTATTATTAGTTTTTGTTGGGAACTTTTCAAAAACTTGTTATGAGGAAATAAAGTTAACTTTTGAGGTTATGCGACTTTCGGTAGATTATGACACATTTTATGGTCAAGGCAATAAAATAAGCTAGATAATTATTAAAATCTAATATAACACTGAGATCTACATGTTACGATTATGTTTAATATTATTTATAAAGTATTACCTACCTATACCTGCTATAGTAGTAGGCAAAGAGTATACAAATACTACTTAAGAAGAGGCAGGGGTTTCATTATAAAATTAATCAAATGGATGTGGATAGTCTTTTTTATCCCATCAATTCAGGTGAATACAAAAAGACGACCAATTGAAGATAGCAATGTTTTTATTTTAGAACCTGACATACCTAATATATTAATTTTCCCTGTATGATAACCTACGGCAATACCGACGTACGTTTACCCCATCGGACGCATATTGTGGCATAAGAGGATTTCATATCGTTCCTAATGAGATATCCAGTATTTAATTCTGCCAACTTTTCTGTATTCTAAATAGTCTTCGTAGTTCTCACGACCGCGTCGAACGTGTGCGATTAGAATTTCAAGCCACTATCGTTATGCCTGTACCAACTGCGATTATGACAATTATTCCCATAATTCTTCCCAAAAGGCATAAAAGGAAAACGCCAATGATGGATGGAAGAGAAATGCCACTTCTCTGGCAGACTGTGTGAGGAACCTTTTAATCTGTAAACAACTGGGCGAGGCAGTTTCTCTATTTCTGTTCTATATCGTCCTCATCTCCAACATTAACAGTGTTTATCTTCACAGCTGGTACTTCCAAGACCTGTCCCGCGCAGAAGCGACCAGATTGCTGCTCAACGAGACTGAAAGTGGGGTGTTCCTCGTACGGGACTCGAAGACTATCACTGGAGACTACGTGTTGTGTGTCAGGTAAGATGCCCTTTTCGTAAACTAGCATTGTGACCTCAGATTACTCTAAAACCTTCCGAAAGAATCGTGCTATCCATTGATGAAAAGTTTTTCTGAAAATACTGCTCAACGGTGCCTTATTGTGGAATTATTGGAAACTGATAGCAACTACCCAGATATTGCTTACAAAGTACTATGTAGATGGTACCTCTACTGATTTGTTTCGAATTGTTTAAGCTACGCGACTTCCGCGACTGACTTGTCTTGATCGAGCCACTTTATTTCTGGAAACTATCCCCCTTCCATAGCAAAACAAGTTAGGTTGCTGAATGTTTAAGGTGAATTTGGAAAAGCCGGTCGCCGAAGAACCAAGATAACCAACATATTATCTATGGATAAGCAAGCTAAAGTAGCAGTGTGCTGGTCACATTGAACCATAAACCGATATCCGTCGGGGTAGACAAGTTTTCGAGTGGAGAATAGGCAAATGTAGCGTAGGACGCCCTGCGGCCAGGTAGAATGGCGACCTGTGCAAAGCGGCTGGAAGAAACTGGAGCGGACAGCTGAAACCGAGCTCAGTGGCGTGCATTAGGAAAGGCCTACGTCTAACAGTAGGTAAGTATTCGACCATGAACCTCATGAGCTATCCGGGGTATCGACTCTTTTAGCGTTTTTTTACCATAAATGTGTCGTAGGGGACGCTTTACGTCATCCACTGCTAGGGGTTTAGAACTAAGATTTAGAAATGTACGTGCTCAATTCTCGGCTTCACCGTAGCGTATCATCAAATAGTATTTTTGTAGAAGTTAGTTTTTTCCATCTCCATTACAGAGAAGACGACCGCGTGTCTCACTACATAATCAACCGAGTGGTGTCCGCGGACGGTACCATCAGGTTCCGAATCGGCGACCAGCTGTTCGCCGATATGGCAGCCCTGCTCTCGTTCTACCGACTGCACTACCTCGATACGACGCCGCTCACGAGGCCGCTACCGCCGCCGCAGGGCAAGGCTGCGGCTGCGCATCACCAGGTCTTGGAGCTGGTTACCGCTAAGTTCGACTTCGCCGGTAACGTGAGTATATTGGCCTGTTCTTAATTTGATATTTTTCATTGGCCTTGACTTTTAGTATTCGTCCTTGTACACATCACCGAAATAGCTGTGAATGCGCATCATCAGGTCTTAAAGTTGGTTTAAGGTACAACACAACTAAACATGCTAACCCGTCACTTGATCAGCATCGCCTCAATTTGAGTAATTTAGTATTCTTTGTATGAAACTCCACACTGCAACGCACACGGCGTCGCCTCGCCTCGCGATATGCTAGTGAACAGCTTGTTTCGTGGTCAACTCGCAGTCACCGCGCTTTCGTGTCGGGTCGTCACGCCGCCGCGCCGCCGCCAGCCTTCGCTGCGCTTGCGTCTCGCGGCCTGCGATTCCAGTGAGAAAATGTTCGTTTCCTAGCTGTAAGCGAAACCTGACAAAAAACCGTTAGGCGATTGTTTCTGGTTTAGGAATTAGTAGTACCTACCTTTGAAATTATTTATTTATTTTGATAATCCAACAACGTAACTTTTTTTTGTATAAATTTGCATAGACATAAACTTTGCAAATAAGGATTATACAGTTAAATGCTTTCTGACTAAATGTGGTTTATTAAAAACTAAACCATGTACTTATTTTTTTTTAAACATATTCATATTTTTTATACTGTTTAGTTAAGTACTCTACCAGGTTTCGAACCGGGTGCCTATGGATTGTGAAGCGCCCATGCTACCGCTTGGACATCTTAAAGGATAGGTTAACTTCCCGTGCCGCAATTATTTGTAAATCATAAACGAACTTACTCGTACCAATCCTTTGAACGTGTCGCTGGCACTGTATCGAACCAGTGATATCCAGCAGTCATGTCAACTCCTTAAAAAACTACTTCAAACATAGTCTGAACCTCCAAATCCAATGTTCTGCTCTGTTATGATTGTCATAAAATCATGGTAGGTCATCACACCATAACGGTTGTGTGACGTGAATGCAAAACGATCAAATTATGCAACGTGCCTAAAATCTGCCTCGATGATCTGTAATTCAAATCCATTTGGTCGAAAACGTTGTTGTCAATTACTACTAAAGGCGTGGACGCACCAAAATCAGTTTGTGGCAGACTGTTTAATAAGCACCTAATACTATTTTGACGTTGGACACTGTGGAATTTCACTTGCCAACTCATTAGTCAGCGGTTGATTTACAGAAAATGTTGTGGGTCTTTCGGCCGCCTAGGTTTTTTTTTTTTTTTTTATTACGGACTAGGCAATTGTTTGGACACGATCTCACCTCATGGAAAGCGATGATGTGGTCGAAGGTGTAGCACGCTTGCCTAGTAGATACCTATTCATTCTTGACTTGAACATACCGGGGTTATAATTTACCGGAAACACTGACGAGGGCAGGGCATTCCACTCCTTTGCAGTTCTTATAATAAATGAAGAAGCGTAACGCTTCGTCCTTGTGCGAGGTATTTCAACGATGAAAGGGTGGCGCTTTGCTGATCGTCTAGTCGTACTGTGATGGAAAGGTGAATCAGGTTGTGCAGTTCTTGTGCACACTCTCCATAGTGCAATCTGTAGAATACCGCCAGGTTTGCTACCTCACGTCGATGCGCCAGACTTTGAAGCTTACTTTTTACCAGAGTGTTATCCCCAATAAGCCTGATAGCACGTCTCTCAATTGAATCCAAAGACTCGAGCTGATACTTGGCAGAACCGTCCCAGAGGTGACAGCAGTACTCCATACAATATCGGACCTGTGCTTGATAAAGATTCAAAAGCTGTCCCGGTGTGAGTACCGCCTAACCTTAGACAAAATACCAAGTTTTTTTGCAGCTACCTTGGCTTTGGATTCAATATAAGACCCAAAATTCAGGTTTGATGTGAGTTCGACACCCAAAAGCTCCAAATGGTCGCCTATTGGTATTGTTACACTTTGGAAAGACGGAGATCGGTTTAGAGGACTCTTTTTAGCAGAAAACGAACACGCCTGCGTTTTAGTAGCATTAAACTTAACCAGGTTAGCATCGCCCCAATCAGACACGGCTTCTAAGGCTAAATTTAAACGGTGTACCATAGCATCTCTTTGAAACTGGACAGCGTCACAGCTGGCTTGAGCATTGGAAGTGTATCTCTCAACTACAGTACTGTCATCAGCATACCCAAAGGTACCGGGCTTCAGAAGGTCTGAGGTACACCAGCATTGATAGCCATTTGATCAGACGAGCAGCCCTCTAAGACTACTCGAATAGATCGTTCCCTCAAGAAATCAACTATCCAATTGCATAAGCCAACAGGTAAACCATATGAGGGAACTGAGCAGTATAGTGCAGTGGTACTTGACGATGCACTGCACTATACTGCACAGTGAGGTTGAGTTTGCATCCGATTTGCAGTTCAGAGATAGTTAGCCAACTGTAAGCCGTAAACTATTACTTGCCCTGCGTTCGAGATGATGAGATGGCGTTGTTGGTCAGTTTCGAAATGTACATTTTGAATAAGCCGTTCGCTTTGAACATTTTTCAACACTTGGCATTTTTGTAACTTTTGACACTAACGATCCTTCCCAAACCGAATGAAAAACGACCCTATACTTAAACGGTATAAAATCGCTTTTCCTGTGTCAAACTTAACTGTCATGTCATCTAAACATGCAAAACGAACGGTGGTGGAAAAAAATTCAGAACACTATTTTCGCCCACAAATGTCCAAGGCGAACGCCAGATGTGATCATATTTAGCATTTCTAACAGTTATTTTCGCCATTTGCTTTAAAATGAACGGCGTCATAGTGTGTCCGATCCGAACCCTTAAATACTACAGCTAACATTAAGTAGGTACTCTATGTTTATGAGGTGCATAGAGATAGTAGGTACAAGACAAAATCTGAGTTGAAAGTTGAAGCACATATATATATTCTTTCAAGTATGTATATGTCGCAGCCATAACATAGAATGGATAACTTCATGAAATGGTTCTATTTCATGAAATGGCCAACTAAAACTGACCATATTGTTGAAACATCAACGTTTAATGATATTTTAATCCACGTTTGGCCATATCATTAATGTAGGGTTTCATTATACCAAAGGTGTTAAAACAGAGGTTTTCAATGCTATAAAAAACTAAGAATACGAAGTTGGGAGCTCGCCACGCTTCGCTCCCGCCTTAGCCTTAACTATAAGAAATATAACTTTTTCGTGATGTGGTCAACCATTTCATTAAATGATCAATTCTATGATTTCGTCACGACACATCAACAGATTTGAAGTGTATAAAGCAAATAAATATCATCTCGCGTGATTTGGTTCGTACAAATTGAATAACACTGATCACACTGGTCACTCGATGAAACATAAAGGGTCAGCTTTTTAATTAAACTTAAGTCTTCATTAACTCTAAAAACCCCAGAGATTTCAAGTCTCTAGTCCTAGTAACAAACAAACAATCAAAAATAATTTGCCGAAAGTTACGTAGTAGCACTAAGTAATAAGTGCCATTTATTACTTAGTGTACTACGTAACTTTCCTTTTAAGTTGGGAAAGGTTGTTTCCCAGTGAAGTCATGTTTTTACCATCCAATAATAATGATTCAGTTACTTCTGGTTAAATTGATTCCAGTATGTTTTTCAAAATCATAAATGAATCAGTAATAGTTTTATTTATAGTTATTTGTTAAAGTTTTAATTCAAATAAAACAGCAAGATGAATCATCGATATAGTTACATCGATATTTGTTTGTATATTGGAAAGTCGCACATTAAAAAGGTTGACGCCAGATTCCCGAAAGACTTTGCATCATTTTAACTGCTCAATATTGAGTAAACACAGACTTTCTGCGAAATGATCTAAACAATTCCGTCTATTCGTAAACATGCTACAACTAGAACTATAAACTTGATCAGATGAAAGAATTTTCCGATAAATATCTACATCTATATTTTTGGAACTTTTGTAACTGTCAAAGAATTTTCAGGAGAATATCAAGGCTAATGTAAAAACTTTTTTTTTTTCTGTTTATAGTATTATCATGGGAAATATGTATTTTATTTGTTTTGAGTTTTGTATTCTCGAAATTTTACATCTCTGATGATCAAGACACGAGCAATCAGTGGATATTTACTTTCAACGAGCGATGGTAGCCGAGCGGTATACTAGTGCGCGTTAGAATCCAAAGATAGCGGGTTCAATGCTCGGCTCTGCACCAATGTCTTTTCTAATACAGACATTGGTAGCGATTCGGACATCCCCTAAACTAAACCTAATTTCTTCAAATGTTATTTAAACCTTGTTGGCTTCGTAACAAGGTATTTTTCGCCCTGGTATCTATGCGTGAGTGCACTAAACTATCACTAAAGCTTGTCAGCGTAAAATCAACTTTATTTCCACGTGTCGAGTGTCCCGATTTGTCCAAACGCTGTCTCAGAACGTGTCCGAATTTATCCAAACGATGTTAAATACCTGTTTTAATTACGTTATTATAAGCGGTGCAGCTTAAATTGACGTAGGTAAGTTTAGAGATACCGGGGGCAAAAATACCTCATTACGAAGTCGACAAGGTTTAAATTACATTTGAAGAAATTTAATCTAGTTTAGTTTAAGGAGTAAAATGATCGAATTTGCTGCCTTTGGTGCTTTGGAATTGCTACTTTGGTGGATTTCCATCGCTCGAGGGCACTTTAAGTCCGAAAATTTAACCATATTAATAGTTAAATTTTGTATAAAAGCGAGTTTTTAAGTTTTTTTAAACTATAATTATTTTATGCTAGACCCCGTAGATTATTACAAATTTTCCGGACCGCACTGGATATGAGAATTTAACACTTATTCTCTGCTAGTAAGAGATACTTTGGTAGTAACGCAAAATTCTGTCTGACAGAAACTTTCTTACAATGTGCGCCTGGACTAGGCTGTCAGTCCCGGCTGTTATTGATTAAAAGCAGTCGTTAAGCCATGTTAGAGGCCCCCGGGCGGCCTGACGAATTCTGGCACCAGATATATGATCGAAATTCTTCGATTGATATACACAGATTGATTCCAGCTCAATAAAGATATTTCGGCTACACGACGCTACATTTGAACGAGTACAATCACTCATATATCTAAATTCATGCGGTCTGTTTACGTTAAAAATAACTCGCAAGAATCTTTTTATGGCGCTGCAGATGTACGCCGCGCAAATTAATGTATAGGAACTGGATATGCCTACATAGTTAGAGCTACATTTTATTTCCTGTATATAAATAAATTCATTAAAAACGTTTTAAAAGAATAAGCTTTTATGCAGTAGCCATGTCATGGTGAAACTTAGAACGGGCTATCACATTGTAACCGAACCAACGGAACTGAACTAACATGCAAAAATTCAACTCCGTAGTTTAAGAGGAAGTGGTACTAATTCAGCTTGCAAAATATTACTTAAACAAGTATACTTTTGTTAAATACATTGCAATCATTTGTGTGATGAGCAGAAATGATTGTTTCCGAGTCATGGATGTGATATTCGTATTTATGTATGTTTATCCGTTATCTAGTGCCCATAGTACAGGGTATCCTAGTTTGGGGCTAGGTAATTGGTGTGGAAAAAAATATATATACATTGCAAGTTAAATAAAAGCTTTGTAAATTAAATGTTGTTTGTTGGTAATCGCAACACTTGAGGAAGGCTGTACCAATTTAGCATTTTGAACCCCTAAACAAAGAGACGGATGCGGGTGTTATAAGTTTAGGGTGTGTGTGTGGTGTGTCTTTTTGTGGCATCGTAGCTCCCAAATGAATGGACCGATTTTGATGCGGTTAGTTCCGTTAGTAAGCTGATGTGCTCGAGATAGTTCTTAGCTATATGGGGGAGGGGGGAGGTGAGAATCGTAGTTTCCAAACGAATGGACCGATTAAGCTGCGGTTTTTTATGTTTGAAAGCTGGGGTAAACGCGATAGTTCTTAGCTATAATGGGTAAGGAGGGAAGGGGGGGGGGGCTGAGAACCGTACTTTTCATCATCATCCACGAAATATTTAACCGTTAAACAGTTTTCTCATTTAATCTCATTATAATTTAACCTACTAAACTCATATTTGACTGTTCCAGGATGCCGATGACCTCCCGTTCCGTCGCGGCGAGCGCCTCATGGTGATCAATCGGGACGAGGACCAGTGGTGGACGGCGCGCAACAGCCAGGGCCGCACGGGCTCCATCCCCGTGCCCTACGTGCAACGGGTATGTATCTGTCACTAAGCGTTCACGGGTATGACATTATTCATAGAGCGTTTTTAATTTGTGCTTGTTTTAGTCAGTTAAAAATATATTATTGTCGTTTCAGATTCTCGATCCAACGGGGGCGCCGTACCCTCCTAACGAGGCAGTTAACCACCTGGCAGACCCGCTGAGTCCGCCTCGAGGGCCGCCACAGCGCACCAACATGCAGGTAAACTATCGCAACAACAATTTTGACAGCTTTGAAAGGGTGCCCCAACTTTTGACATCCATCTTATACAACAGCGTGGCCGAGTGCCTCAACTTTTGACAATCGTCTTTATGACCGCACAGAAAAACGCCATAACCTTAGAGAGACAAAAAGTAAGCGTAATTCAAGATCTTTGTAGTTTTTCACGGTCGGTCGGGCACAACCTTTTCATGACAGCATGAGGAACTGACCTATGTTTTGACAACCTACTTATCTTATAAAACGCTTTGGTAAAGTGCCCCAACTTTTGACAACCTAAAGATGGTTCACACCATTGGAGTGTGCCTTTACTTGTTATGACTTGTGCTCCAACTTTTGAAAAACATCATAAAGACATTATGGGAAGATGCCCTAACTTTTGAAAACCTTGTTTTCTTACATGATGGCATGGCAAAGTGTCCCATGTTTTGACAACTATCTTTATATGACAGCATTGGAAGATGTCCCAACTTTTGACAACTATCTTTATATGACAATTTTGGAAGGTGCCCCAATGTTACTATAATAATTATATTGTTTCAGCGCACGCTACCTGCGCTTGCGCGAGTGAGACAGACGCGCGTCCCAAACGCGTACGATAAAACGGCGCTGTCTCTAGAAGAAGGTGATATCATAAAGGTAAGTAACCCTTCTACCACTTAATACACGCTTGAATTTCGACTTAACACATTCACTGCTGAAAAAAAACGTGTTTTTCAAAGTACGACGCCAGTGCCGGAAAATACAAGCGATTTTTTTTTTTAGCCGTAATTTTAGTAGTCCGAGGGAGCAGTACTTTTTGAGGTCAGCAGTGAATGTGTTATATCTTTAGTAGACCATACAGTCTACTCAAGGTCGAAGGAGACCTTGCTTCGGTATGATTTGCAAGATATATGATCTCGATAAATGGTAAAAATGGCACAGACGTTTGGTGTGGAGCGCTTCTTGCGTATTCCCTTGCACCGTCTCGTCTTCCATAAACTCAAAATGGGCTGGTGCTGCGGCTGAATCAGCGGAGAGCCTCGAAGGGCGCAAATATGGTAAACTTGACACCCGTTATGTTGAGCCTTTTGGGGTTGAAACGCTGGGACCGCTGTGGCCAGGAGCTCATAAAATGTTCAAAGACTCGTCAAAGCAACACGTCATGAAATTGCTGGTATTTTGGACAAACATTAAGCATTACCATACAAGGTGCAATGCTGCCAGCATTTTTGGGAACGTTACTTAATCTGTGTCACTTATTTTTTAACAACGTTGTACTCGCGGCTTTGCCCGATTGGTTATTTCTCAGAATTAAAAGCAATCTAAGTGTTACACCAGGACCAAAAAGTAAAATTCACAATTTCATCAAAATTTGTTCAGACAATAAATATTCTTTTCGGTTGCTCGACTTCTACTCATCGGATTGAGATGCAAAGTACACCAGATTTTAAGTCAAAACCTAAGCTATCCAGCAGTGAAAACCGCATTTGAATCGGTACAGTATTTCTTACTTGATGCGCGAACACAGGTGCTTAGTTGCTTGTTTTTGGTTAAGTTGCTCTGTTGATTTATGTGTTGCTGTGTACAGTATGTGAGGAAAAAATGTTTCTTATCTTTTTTTTATTTGAATAATTATATTATATACTTATTCAGTACCTAGCTTATTTTAAGTTCCCTAGACCATTTTTACTAATAATCTTCATTGTACAGACTTTTTGTTACTTACATAGTAGATAAGTATAGACAATGCCCATAGACTAAACATCTATAATATTTTGCAGGTCACGAAAATCAACATCAACGGCCAGTGGGAGGGCGAACTGAACGGCCGCGTGGGACACTTCCCCTTCACCTACGTAGAGTTCATGGACGAGAACCCCGCTAGCTAAGTGCTGCCACGGGTCGGCGCGCTGCGACTGATCATCTCACTGCAGTTCATTCACAGACTAACCCCCCTATAAAAATGAAACGAGTCGTTTTTCCAACGTCCCGTTACTTTTTGACGATATTTGTATGGCGTTTACGTCAATAGCTGACGGACAGTAAGCGAAAACCGTTCATTAAGATAAAGGAACAGCGCTAAAAAAATAGGCAACCATTTCTTTTAGTTACAAATATTTAAAAAAAGGATGTCAAATAATAAGGTTCTCTGGTGTCAGAGTTTGTCAGGCCGCCTAAGGGCCTCTGACGTGGCTTATCAACCATTGTTAGCAACCGGTGACGGCTTAGTATGTCTTCCGAAGCATGCAGCGATAGCAAATCTAACTTAGTAAAAGTTATTGCTCCGCAGGTTTGTGGATCGAACCCGGTTTCGTTTGATTTCGAACAGCATATATTACCGCTTGTTCACCATCGACAAGAGCGATTGTAGCCTAGCGGTATACTAGTGCGAGTTAGAATCCAACGATAAAGGGCTCGTTCCTCGGCTCCGTGCTTCGGACGACACGTTAAGCTGTTGGTCCCGGCTATTATTGATTTATAGCAGTCGTTAAGCCATGTCAGAAGCCCTCGGGTGGCCTGACAAACTCTGACACCAGAGGCCAGCACTCCCTCATACAACAAAACCATCGCTTATTAAATTTGCATGGATCCATACTGGAGGTCCACCATTTCCAATAAAAAATATCATCAAATAATATTAAAAATATCATCTTAATTGGTATAGAAATCATGGAGATCCAGTCTTGCTGCACTGATTAACTCAAAAATGATCAAAATAAACTGTAGTTAGATCATCAAGTTTGGCAGTTACTGCCGTACCCGAAGACATAAATTAACTTTTAACTGTCATTAAATTGGTATTTTTTAATGGATTTTGTCAGAATTTAATGCTAATTAGCGTTATTTGACGTCTCCGGGTTCGGCAGTTAGAAAGAAAGGACTTTAAATCGCCCACCGAACATTTGGGCTAAATATCAAACTTATTTTGTATCTGTTTCTTAGCTTTATTTCAAATGAATATTTACTGAAACATCCGGTTTTTTTATTGGCCCGCAACATGTAAAAAAACTATAATTTGCCGTCTGTCTCAGATTGTTACAGCCCAAAACAGATAGCAAACAAATACTCATATAGGATATAGCAATATTCATATTATAGTATATTGCAATATAGTTCTTTTACTGGCACCAGAACTTGTCAGCTTTGCACCTTTTTCAGTAAATATTCTTTAAGATTGAGTTTATAACTCGAGAGATAATTCATAATGGAATAAGTAAAAGCGACTACTCATGAATTGACTGCAACCAACTTAGGGGGTTTGGCGCAACATCGATAAATGATATATCGGTGTTGTTATGCTAAAGTATCAAGGTGTACAAGAATGTATTGAGAGCAGTTATTCAAAAAAATTGCTGCCCGAATATTCCAACTCCTTTGGAGTTCTTTATGAGTTCGTCCATTTTATTTATTTCAATTCCTAAAGCTCCTTATTTTTGTAATATAACTACTATTGACGAGACATAATGTATGGCATTTGTCCATAAACATGTAACCTTAATCGACTAACCCGTTGGTATGAAATAATTACCAATGAACTAGATGTAAGATTACGAAGTGCATATTGAAATTATCCAAAAATTATGATAATATCTAAAAACATTTTTATTAAAATTGACTCTCAATCTAAGCCCTACTTTCACAATTTCTCATTATGTTTTATTTGATTAAAGTCACGAAATGTATGAAATATTTTGTCTTTATCTTAAGATATTGTAAAAACAGGGCTTATAAATTATACTCTAAAATTATTTAACTTCATAATAATTAAGTATATCAAAAACATACATTAATGTGTTGAAATTGAATTGAGATTAAGCGAAACTCATGTATTTATTTCATGTTGTATGCATTTACATTTAAATTAAAAATCATCATATCATTGCTTTAAATTTATAAGACTTTCGAAGGGACGTACAATGTATTTACAGAAAGAAAACTATGTGAGTTGTGCCTAGTTTCACCAATTTTAAAGTACATCCTTAAACAAACATGTTAAATATTCCATATGGAGTGTTAGTGAAATCAGGCACCATTTTATAGTACTTTTCGTATGTAAAGAATACCTTTATGAAAAACTAAATTGGTTGATGTGTTTTAAACAAATATTTCTGATATTTGTGATAGATATATCATTTAGGTTTAAAATTACCGAAAACATAAACTGCCTAATATGGTATACCATTATGTCTACAAAATGCAATAAATTAGATCACGAAAACTATTAGATAAATTCTTAAATAATAAACATATTTGCATTTTTATTCAATAAATAAACGGCTAACTATCTTATTGTATTTATCGCTGTAGCTGTTACTACAAGATGTGAACTAAATAGTTGTTTATCAAGACCAAATTTGACTCAAATTTTAAAATGTATACCTACTGTATTTTATAATTTAATATGCAATTTCAGTTAATGCAGTTGATATTGAGTCTTCACTTATTTATTAAGTTTATATTATTGGCACAATACATTTATATACACAATAATTATTATAACTTTTTTCTACTCAATTTTTACAGAAGTTACGCCCCACTCGACATAGAATAAGCGTTAGACGTTACATAAAGGAATTGAGTAATATTGTATACATCGAACATTGTTTGACTGTTTATATTTAACTTGTATTTACGGTTTTGTAATATTTGTAATGATTGATGCTTATATTTTAAGTTAACGTGTCCCGCTTTACATTAAATACGCAAATATCTTCAAATTAATGGTGGCATTACACCACGGCGTTGCGTATTCGCGTATTTAGTATGTTGTGCACGAAACTGTTGCGCCCACTGATCTCTATATCTATGGACTGGCTTTGCCGTACTTTCATTTGTGCCAATTCAAAGAGCCCCCACCGAGCGTCCATGGAACTAAAATCGTAATTGTTTCATCTCACAGAATAAATAAAACAGTGCGTGGAGTCCCTCCGCGCGGAAGAAGTGAAACTTCGTAATGTGGAAATGAAAATAGGAAGGCCTCCATGGTAGCGTTAAACGTTTAACGCAACCTTGTTGGAAGTCGCATTAGAAGTTTCACTTCAATAGTACTGATACGTTAGTTCCGTGGACGCTCACTACTGCCAAATTACTGCTATCAGCGCCAAAATGCCGATAACCAAATGCTCCCATTGCGACATTCGTCAAAAGCCTGTCTAGATAGAGTATGTGAGTAATAATGCATTTGTCTACGTTTGCGTCCCTTTTCCACTTAGTAAACTGGGTAAATACGCCCAAGTGATGTGCCAGCATAAAAAGGACACAACTATGTGATAGAAAAGGGTACAACTTAAAATACAAGCATAATTTATTTCTTAATCATGTTAACTCATTTAACTGTAATTAATTAGTAGTAAAATATTGAAATTTGTATGCTACCACCAGCTTTAACAATCAAGAAAACGCTAAATAATGGAATTGCTTAACAAACTAGTTTTTTTTATTATAAAGCTATAAATATCATATTAACATTATAAATAATATAGTATTTTTTAGTTTGAATTTAGCTTTTCTAATGTACAATAGATTAATGGCAGATTTCCTTTAAAAAATATAGGTTTTTTTATTTACATTTTAGTTTATTGACAGATTTTTACTTTTTAATTAATTTTAGTCAGTCATAAAGGTTTAATCATGTACCTATGTAAATAGTATTTTTTATTATAGCTTCAATAAACTGTGGATCAAATGTGTAAACGATGTTTGATTTTTATTTATCAGTCTGAAAAGAAAGTGGAAATTAACTTTCTAAAACTTCTGTTTTTTAAACTTTTGATAAAACCAAAGGGGGATAGGGATTTAATTCCGCTTCGGATATTTATACGGCAAAAAATACTGATATGTTTTATTTTGTCTAACCTATACAACCAACTCCTTTAACTATTTTATGTCTAACATATACAACCAACTCCTTTAACTATTTTATTCATCAACAAAGAGAGACATACACAGATTATAGCGCGAATGAGATGTAATTTTAATGCTAACACGTGTTACACAAACGCCAATCCGATTGTGACTTAGATCAATTAAAAGTTTTTATAAGTCACTTTATTGACTATGTCAGCTCCATTGACGACTGGTTGGTCTAGTGGCTAGAGATTCTAGGTATGAATTCGAGCAGTCGCGGGTTCGAATTCTGCAAGGTGCAATAATTTGTGTGTTTGAGCAGAAATGTTTGTTACCGAGTCATGGATGTGATATTCTTATCTATGTATGTTTATCCGTTATCTAGTGCTGTTATCTAGTCAACCATAGGCCTCATAGTATATGAATGAGGCTTACTTTAACAAAATATCTAAGCTCACTAGAAATTAAATCTCATTATATTGACTTACTTATCGTGTGAATTGACCAAAATTATACAATAGTCAATATTTTTCATATTAATTGATGGCGCAAAATGTAGTTTTTTAATGATGGACTATAATTACCTTAAACATACAAAATAAAAAACAAAGCTGTCGGCCCCGGCGTCAATGATCTATGTACGTACAATCGGGCGACATAAGTTTGTGAACATGAACAAGCTTTATTTTTTCTTATAAATTCAAAATGTTACGTTACATTTGGGAAATGTAAGATTCGCCGAAGTAGAACTTGAACCTGCGACATCCGGGATGCCGTTCTATCGATCTCTTTAAAACATAATCATACATAATGTCAGGTATTTCGTTCGCGATTAGGTTATTATTTAGTTCCATGACGTCACTGAGAAGTGATTTTGAAAAGTAGTTTTATGGAACAAATCAGTAAATTAAAAACATTAAAAATATAAGCTTTTTTGCAGTAGCGATATCTTGGTGAAACCACAGAATAAATAACAGTATAAGGTGAAACTTAGAACAGGCTATCACAATTAAATGCTTACACAAAATTTCGTGTCTGTGCTGGTAACCGTTGAGGAGTTCCCTAGTCAGGACCCAACCCTGAGTGTAGCAACCTTGTCATACTAAAACTTCAAACCGGCAAGATAATAAAATGCGTACACAACATTTTGTGTGTGTGCTGTTGACCATTGAAGAGTTCCTTTATCTGGAGCTAATACTGGATTTCGATTCAGTTTGTACTATTATTTATTCTGTGATTCAGGTAACGCTTTCCATACAAATGCATTGTCATCGGAACTGAAACAACATGTAAAAATTCAACTCCGTAGGATAAGAGGAAGTGCTTCTAATTCAGCTCGCAAGATTCTTACCTAAACAAACATACATACATTACAAGCTTTTAAAATCAGAGTAATTTTGTCCGATGAAGTGGCGACGGACTCGTGGTCACACCGTTTTGTCATACTATGACGTCATCATGACGATCATGGCTCATGTTCCATGGAACAAATGAGACCTACCCCGATTTTCAATAATAAGATTCAACAAACAAAAGCCAACATCAGAAAACTTGTTCAATATAATAAATTGAAGATGTAATGCTAAAAAACTCAGTAACACATTATATTATTATCTATATGTGGTAGTAGTTAGTATATTTTGAGATTATATTGTGTCATAAAATGTATTGTAGACATTTTAAGTCATGATAATCTAATTTTGTCTATATTGTTTAACTTGTGTGTAATTAGTAAATAGACAATAGGGAAAAATACATATTGTGTTTATTATTTTTAAACTTCTTAATCTCGCCTTTACATATCTTCTCGTCACGCCAGGAGAAGTCGGCTAGATTCAGTATTCAGGAAAGCAGGAAGACAGTCCAAATTCCAGTCCTTAGCAGACAACCATAAAAATGACGCCATAACGCACCACTAATCTACAATTTTATTCTTTTCCTAGCTGTGCCCGCGTGGTTATTTCATTTAAAAGTAGCCCTCACGTGATATTCCATGACCAAAAGTACCTATAAAGTACGATATACTACATTTCTTCAAAATTTGTTCAGCTGTCATATAGATTTTTATCGATTGCTCGGATCTAATCATCGGTTATTAGGATACCAAGTACCCCAGTTTTTAAGTCAAACCCTAAGCTATCCAACAGTGAAAACCGCATCGCAATCCGTAGTTCCGTAGTTTTCACGTGATACGCGAACAAACAGACAAAAAACTGTCATATTCATATTCAGTAGCTTATTTTATGTACCCTAGACAATTTTATTTAATTATCTTCTTTGTACAGATTTTGTCGTTCACAATGCTTTAAAGTATATATATACCTACCATACACTTTTAATACTTTTATTAAGTATCCTCCAGAGGATCACCAGTGTCAGGTCGCCGCCGACGTCTGTTAACTAGGTACTGCTATCAACAACTGGGATTGTCTGCTCAGTACCAGCCGATGCATGGAGTGATGGCAAATCGGCGCATAACCCGAGGAGCGAATCCCGTTTCGGTCTAATTACGTCTCTGTCACTATCTCTTTTACTACTTCGAGCATACGGGCAATGACCCATCCACCCACTAGTGGGTGCACGGGTAATTTGCATTTACCCCGCCACCCACAACCAACTCCATTGAGTTGCACTATTAGTTATTCTGTGTTATACATAGACCACTGCATGTTGTCAGAGCAGTGTTATGTGCGTACTGAAATCAGACGAAACGGGATACGATCCTCGGGTTAAGCCGCATTGACATGGATCAAAGTATGCTTGGTTCGAGTAGACTCGTACAGTGTTATAAGATTACTAACAAATAAACTTGTATTTCACAACTTTAAGGCATTATGCAATGTTGGATACTTTGTAAAACACTGGATTATATCTTTTATTTCTTAACATTTGAAACAAACCATAGGATTATTATTTCAATGAAACTAATGGAAGGCACTTTTTGTAAAAAATTGTGATGTGTCATAATTTTTTCATTTTGCCGTGGAGCACCCCGTATTTCCCGGTTTCACCCAGTAGGGCAGATCACATGAAATGTGCCGTAAATGTACATAATCAATTATTAGGTATTTATCCACCTCTGAAAAAGAACAAGTACAATTTGAGCAGTATCCCGGCCTTTTCCCATGAAAGAGAAGTCAATATACTGTTACAAATTCCCATACTTAAATATTATGTACCCATTTCATTAAGAAAATAAAAGTCAAATTGCAACCTAACTCAGTGTTATTATATTCAGGTTTGCAGCCTATTGTTCTAAACTGAAAATCTTCACAAATAAAATGGAGTTAGTAATAGTTTTCAGTAGGTACAACAATTAAATTAGTTCTTATTTTGTTATAGCGTAATTTTATTATCAGGACTGTTTGAATCTCACTTGTATTTTGTGCAATATTTGTATTAAAAGTGGAAATTCTGTAGTACTCTGGGGCTTGTGTATTCAACATCTTCTGTCTGTGGCATTCTTTGGATTTTAAATGAAACAAATATATTAACATAGATATTATAGATAGTATTGAAAGAAAACTAATTAATAAATGGCTGGCTTAGTTCCGTTCCAGTCAACTTTATCCTTATTCGACCATAAATAATATCCCTGGAGTGACTCTGTTAAATCTAATACAGCATATAGGGGGGATACGGCTCCATCATCAATGCTAAGGGGTCCCTTGTGTGACGTCATATCCGTGTCTACGTAGCCTGGATGAACAGCATTCACAATTATGCCTAAAAATAAAAAATACATTAACCTGCTATCAACTTAGTGTGGTGTGCTCTTTTCCACAAGATAAGATAACAACGATAAGTTATAATTTTACTTTTCATGTACATACCTTTATCTTTGAGTATTCTTTGTTGAATCATTGTCAGAGCTGTGACTCCCACTTTAGATACCTGGTATGATGAGCTGCCCCATTCTTTAGCTTGGGTGCCTTTCTTAGCAGCATCTACATACTTTTGCAAGAGGGATGTCAACTCTGGAACTGTTAGGTTAGGGTCTAAAAATTTCCTTCTCAATTCTGCACTTGGAATATTATTCAAGTGACCTGCGGAGCTTGAAACGTTGACGACTTTCGCCCCATTTTTCAGTAGCGGGAAAAGAACATCGCATGCCGACACTAAAGAGAAATAATTCACGAAAAGCGTCTCTTCCGCTTGCACTGATACCGGCTCTGGTGCATCATTCTTGAAGGCTATAGCAGCGTTGTTGACTAAAATATCTATCCCACTGTAATTCTCCTTAATGTAATCACGGAAGGCTTCCAAACTTTGCTTATTGGTGATGTCTAGCTGATGATACTTCGGATTCAGGTCTTCTTTTTTCAAATCATCCACAGCCTTTCTCCCGCGCTCGATGTCGCGAGATGTGAGGTAAACAACACCGTCGAATCGCTTACAAAGTCCGCGAACTATCGCGAAGCCGATGCCTTTATTGGCGCCGGTAACTACTGCAACTTTTGAGGACATTTTCAACTGTGGCTGATCTTGTAAACAGAGCTTACTGCTGCCGGATCGGTTTTCGTGACGCAACGCAATATATTACTGCCTATTCTCACGTAGTATTTTTATACTCTTGGGCCCGTTCACATAAACGTTCGAGGACGCACGGATCACCCGCGCGTACACTCGAAATCGTTCACGGCGTCGTCCGGGCGTTCGCCTTGGTCATCCGAAAAATAGTAGTGGAGGGGAGGAATAGTATGAAACTGACAGTTGTCAGTTGTATGTGGACGTCCAAAGTCGTTCATTGGCTGTGTTCTTCTTCTTCTTTTTTTTTTGGATGGCTTCTGCGGAGGCACTCGCCTACTAGCAATTTCGCCAATGTCAAGTGTATTATATTTTAAAGTAATGTCCCGTCACAGTCAATTATTGTCAAAGTCACGAATCTGTAAAATGGTGGACATTTACTGAAACTTCCGAGGGAGATTTGGAAAAATCACAAAATGCCATTTATTTCTGCGTTTGATTCTTTTGTCCGCACTCGTGCACGTTAACGAACACCTAATGGTTAATATTCCACCAATATTACACATTAACACTCGAAGATACACAAGATTGAGAATAAAATCTAACTCTACATCACAACATTTTGATTTTTTTCAAAAAACCTTGGCTGTGTTCACTTACACGCTCGAATCATCCATGCGATAATCGCACTGATGATTCGAGCGTGTAAGTGAACACAGCCCTTTGATTACTACTGGGCCGTTTTCTTTGGAACAATTGGCGAAAATAACTGTTAAAAACGCTAATTATGATCACAATTGGCGTTCCCTTTGGCCATTTGTGGGCGAAATTAGCGTTCTGAACGTTTTCGATCACCGTTCGTTTTGCAAGTTTCGATGACATTTTGACATAGGAAAATCGACTTTATATCGTGAAGGATAGGGTCGTTTTTCATTCGGTTTGGAAAGGATTGGAAGTGTCAAAAGTTGCAAAATTGACCAAAGAAAACGGCTTGTTAAAAATGTACATTTCGAAATTGCCCACAACGCCCAATCATCATCTAGAACGCAGGGTACAAAGTATTACTATACTATACCAGTGTTGCCAGTGGCCGATAGCCAAAAGTAACACGAGGCAGCTCAAAAAGTAAATTTTCACGAGAAAAGTAACATTATCTTATTTTATGTAGAAAACGTCTCTAATACTGTAATATGGCACTTTAGTGACCGAACGAGCGTGAAGCGTCCAAACGAAAACATTTGCCCAAGCTGAAACGGAGACTACGCTCGCGCTTCGTGCTTGCTCGGTGAAAAAGTCTTCATAGCTACAATTCATAGCCACAATTCAAGTTAAGGTAAGACCGCACTAAGCGGAACTTCACGGCAGCGGAGCGACGCGACACGCGTGTGCCGTGAATTGACACGCGTGTCGCGTCGATACAATTCGATACCTCATACAATTTCTTATTAAAAAAATATTTATAAGAAATTGTATGAGGCATAACGCACTACGCAGCAGCGGAACTACGCGCCGCGACACTGCGCGACAAAGTTGACCAACTCATCAAATCTGACGCGCCGCCACGCGAAGTTCAGTTCCGCTGCCGTTAGTGCGGTATAGCAAGCGACGCGACACTTCACTTTATTAATGTTACAACGTGTTTGGTCGCAGTACGAAAATTGCGTTCGACGAAAATAAATAAATTGTATTAGTCAGTTAGTATTTTGAGATACATGACCTGCAAAATGAACATTACATGAATAATAGGTACTCTTAGAAAAAATAACATTTGGAAGTCAGTCAAAATTTGCTGCAAACTGTCACGCCGCTGCAGTTCAAGTGCGGTATCTAAATAGTGTCGCGTCGCTCCGCTGCCGTGAAGTTCCGCTAAGTGCGGTCTTACCTTTATTCGCGATTAATCCATTTCGCGTTTCGTCCAATTCGGGACGATGATGGCTCAAAATCAAGTGCGCCAAAACGTCGAACGAAACGTCCTGTGGTGCGTTCCGTTATACTTTTTTTTATTGCTGGTTAAACATTTTGTTATTTTTTTGTCGTAAAAGTTACGATTCTGTATATAGAAAGCGGTAAAGAAATACATGTGGCACCTAGGACGGCTTGCGAGCCGTAGTATCTATAAGTCTGTGGGTCGGACAGCTGACTCAAAGAGAATGTAAATACTAAATAGTATATTAATAGGTATTATGCTGACGTGATGTTGACTGCAGTGGCCCAATTACAGAACTTGGCTTCAATCAGATTGTCACTTTTTTCATAGCAAAATCGACTCTATCGTAAAGCATTATTGAATTTCACCGCTTGAAACCGTCATGATCAACATTACGTAATCGCAGTGCTGAAGTCTGTGGCTGAAGTGCTGAGATCCCCGTCCCCGTATCTTCTATTTTAGTTTGTGCTTTGTGGTGAACACTGCGACATTATTAATATCAATAAATTTGTAGAAAAATGACTCGGAAAGTTGCTGTAGTTACCGGAGCCAATAAAGGCATTGGCTTTGCGATAGTTCGCGGGCTTTGCAAGCGATTCGACGGTTCCGTTTACCTCACAGCACGCGACGTAGATCGGGGCAAGATAGCTATAGATAATTTGAAAAAAGAGGGCCTGGACCCGAAATTTCACCAGCTAGATATCACCGACGAGCAAAGCCTAAAGAATTTCCACGACTACTTAAAGCAAAATTACGATGGTGTCGATGTTTTGGTCAACAATGCAGCAACGGCATTCTCAATCAAATCTCCAGAGCCGGTGCCAGTGCAAGCAGAACAGACTCTTGCCGTGAATTACTTCTCCTTATTACAAGCTTGCGACATCCTTTTTCCGCTTCTGAAAAATGGCGCGCGGGTTGTAAATATCGCCAGTTCTATGGGCCATTTAAGTCATATTCCCAGTGAGGAGTTGCGAAAACAGTTTATGGATTCTAATTTGACAATATCTGAATTATCTAACTTGATGCAGAAGTATGTAGATGCAGCCAAAGAAGGAACTCAGGCTACAGAATGGGGGAATTCTTCATATGGAGTATCGAAAGTGGGGATGATTGCGATGACTAAAATATACCAGAGATTGCTCAGTAATAAAGGTATGTTGCAAGTGAAAGTCTTTTATTGTTGATAGAGATAGAGGGCAGGCACCTTCAAAGCTTTTGGTGAGACTGTCCGTTAGAAGTACTACCGCCTGCTCTATATCAGATGTACTGTGATCCCGCAATTTCTGGACTAAGGCGTTGTTTTAGAAAATCATAAAAAGTTACCTTGTACTTTCTATGGGGATTGCGTGTTTTTGCTGGTGGTGCAATGTTTAGTTCCAGTTGAAAACGAATCCGCCTGTGGTCTAAACATGAAAATTCATCTGACACTCTCCAGTTTTTGACACTGCCAAGATTGTTACCTGATACCAATCACAGCACACCCCTGATTCACAGCTTTTTTGCTGAGTTAAGACCTTTTCTGGCAGCACTGTACATGGCAGCGATCTTTGTACACAGGTACTTATTTGCTTGTTTTTGGTTAAGTTTCTCTGTTGATTTATGTGTTGCTGTGTACAGTTTGTGAGAATAATTAAATGGTTTCTTATCTTATACCATGGTAACATCCACAATAGTGTGGCATCTCCGTGTAACAAATGTTGGTTCCATTTCCCTGTTTGCTATGTAGAGGTTAGTAGTAAAAAGGAAATTTACCAGTTCTTCACTTCTGCTATTTGCCGTCGGCACTCCCCATATAGGATGATGTGCGTTGATGTCTACAGATAGTACTAGTTTAAAATCTGCATGTAAGCCGACACAACAATCACTGCTTCATTGTCCTCTCTGGTAATATTCTGGAGTCTGGCAGATGCCAGGTCCTTAGAACAAAACTCATTGGGGTAGCAGTGCCTACAATGTTACGCGGTATGAATATGTACACGCGGACGGGGGGGGGAGACAGTTCTTAACTTCATCCGTTAAAGAACCGTCCTTGGTATAGAACAGCACGTACACATTCCCAAGGTTGTGGGCCAGCCTGCAGTCACGCTCTAAAACGATGGGAACAGTGATAGTTTATTTAACCCTATGCAATCCGGTTTCCGGCTGGTCACAGTACGGTAACTGCAGTCCTTAAAATAACAGATGACATACATTTCCGCTTGGAAGAGGGTCAGCTAATTGTGCTGACATTATTAGGTTTCAGCAATGCTTTCAATACTGTCAACTTCGATATTCTTCTTGCCATTCTATGCTCTATTAACTTATCTCCTGCAGTGGTTGATTGGTTTCGCAGTTATTTGCATGTTCGCCTGCAGCGAGTACGCCTCGATGATCATTTTTCTTCGTGGTGTGATACAACTGCTGGTGTACACCAGCAGTTGTATCACACCACGAAGAAAAAGGCAAGGTGGCGTTCTTTCTCCTCTCTTGTTTGCAATTTTTATTAATTCTATATCAGTACTTTTAACCTCTCCTTATCACTTGTATGCTGATGATCTCCAAGGCTATTGCCAAGCCCAACATAGCTCTCTCTCTTTTGCAATAGAAACTACTAATTCCAATTTACGCCATATTTCTGACTGGAGTAAAGCTTATGGGCTAAAAATAAACCCTACAAAAACACAGGTAAGCAGCTCCAGAATTATATCAAAAGTTGATTGGTCAGTTCTACCCAAAGTTGTGTTTGGAGGGTCCACTATTCCAAATAGTCAGAGTATCAAAAACTTAGGTCTAATTATAGACCGGAGCCTCACTTGGATTCCTCAGATGGAAACCGTCAGTCGAAAGATTGTTGAGTTCCTATGACTTCCTTCCGGCTGCATCATCAGACCCTGGATACCACATAAAACCAGAGAACTCATCATGACAAACCAAATAAGCCAAAATTCGAAAAGGTTCTATCATTGTGCGGTTGATTTCCTGTGACTACCTTCCGGCTCCATCATCAGATCCTGGATACTGCATAACACCAGAGAACTCATCAAAACAAACCAAATGAGCCCAAACTAGAAGGGGTTTCATCATTTTGTTGTTGATTTCCTGTGACTACATTCCGGCTTCATCATCAGACCCTGGATACCACATAAAACTAGAGAACTCATCAAGACAAACCAAATGAGCCCAAACTCGACAGCGTTCCATCATTTTGTTGTTGATTTCCTGTGACTACCTTCCCGCTCCATCGTCAGACCCTGGATACCACATAACACCAGAGAACTCATCAAGACAAACCAAATGAGCCCAAACTCGAAGGGGTTTCATCATTTTGTTGTTGAGTTCCTGTGACTACCTTCCGGCTCCATCATCAGACCCTGGATACCACATAAAACCAGAGATCTCATCAAGACAAACCATATGAGCCCAAACTCGAAGAGATTCCATTATCCGATTGTTTAGATCCTATGACTACTATGACTACTACTGCTACTACTATTACTACTACTACTGTAGTTTTTTAATTGTCATCAAAACTACACCCATGTGCAAAACATCAGCATCTTTGGACGTCCTTAAATTGTTCAAAATTGACTTGAAATCCAGTCCCAAACATAATAACACAGTGAATTAAATTGAAGCTTGTTTAAAGCTACTAAACCAATTTTGATGAAATTTATACAGTACCACACTACCAGTCTTCTTACTTGAGTAAAACAATCATCTAATTCAGAAATCCCAAGATATTAGAGAACATAAACTATAAAACAAATAGATTTTCTAATAAAACTACTGAACCAATTTTGATGAAGTTTATATAGGACTACATAGAAAGTTTACCCTTTTGAATGAAAAAACAACCATCTAAATCGGCTTAGAAATCTTAGAGATAATCACAAAATCAAGGCAATGTAAACACAAAATCGAATGGATTTACTCAAAAAACTATTTATTCTCGAAAAACTGCTAAACCAATGTTGATACAATTTATATGGGACTACCTGGAGAGTATACCCTTTCAAATAAAAAAGATTTTTCAAAACCGGTCCACAATTGACGGAGAACAAGTCTGTCAAAAAACATCAAGAGCATTGGTGCTATACCTACTTTAGCATTGGTTTTTAATATCCTAGAAGAAAATAGGATGCTTTTTTCGCGATAAACAGTAGTCTGCGCGTACGAAGTCGCGGGCGGGAAAATTAGTAATAAATATTAGTCATCACTATTAAATAAAAATAGTCAATAAAAATAATTACTAGTCAAGACATAACATTCTCATAAAATCAAACAATTACATTGTTGTTGTTCCTAGGAACTCGTCGATCGTGTAGAAAGTATTCTCGACGAGCCAGGCTTTAAGCTTATATTTAAAAGCATTTAAACTAGATGCGCTTTAAATTTGCTCGGGCTATAAACCGTTATAAACCGTTATACCTAGCACGTGAGGCAGCTTGTTATACCGCGCGAGTCTTCTGAACACAGCTGCGAGCTTGTGCGTGCCACGGTTGTTATACACGTATCTGTCTCCTCGCTTTTACCAAAAATGCCAAAGTTTTGCCTCACATAGACGGCGGAATAACGAGCACCCCACGCTTCTTTTTTCATTGACATTAATTTTCTCGTTTATTAATTTAATCACTTTATTCCTATATGTATTGAAATGATTTTTTACTTTTTAGTTCGGATTAATGGTATTAAAGCGTGTTTTTAAACTATAATTTATTTTGAGTTAATACTTAGATGATTGTTTGTTGTACGAGGTAGTATAATACGGCCAGTATTTTACTACCTCGTACAACAAACAATCATCTGGTGTCAGAGTTTGTCAGGCCACCTGAATGCATCTGATATAGCTTAACAATTACTGCTATTAATCAATAACAGTCAGGACCAAAACCTTGACATGCCCTTCTGAAGCATGGAATGAAGATTTCGAAAACCAAATTTAACTTAGAAAAGTCATTGGTGTGGAACTGAAGACCGAACCCGGTATTGTTGTATACTAAATTGCACCAGTATACCACTTGTCTACCATTACTATCTGACTTCTTGTAAAGATGAGATGATGGGATAAAATCATTCCATTTGATCTTTTACTGTCATCACACTAATATGAAATCATCTTTTTCCAGATATAAAAGTGAATGCTGTCCATCCAGGCTACGTAGACACTGACATGACATCCCACAAGGGTCTTCTTACCGTTGACCAAGGTGCAGAAGCCCCATTATTCCTAGCCTTAGATGCCCCAGACTCTGTCAGAGGCCAGTTTGTATGGTACAACAAAGAAATTGTCAATTGGGATGGACCAAAACCGGCTGAAGTTATGGGTTATGTTAGGCAGTACGTAGGTACACTTTTTCAAGGCATACTGAGTAAATTTTAATTGTATATTTCATACATAACTATACACTAAGCGAGGGTAAATTAAATAGACCTTTTCATTTTCGATTTGGTTCTCTTTGACCATTATATGCGAATTTTATTTATTTATTAAATTACACCAAAATCGTACACATAAAAAAATATAGATAATGTTTTACTATTAAGGCGCTTGCATGCCCTTACATGGAAAAGAAATGATCAATTTCATGTCAACATAAAATTATATCTAGAAAAGGTTCAGACTGGCTTAATTATTGTTGAATGTGTTAAGGTGTAGGATTTGTAAATTTTTTAATGGAAGTGTTTTGAGTAAAATTACGCTTCAGATTAATATATGAATACCTTATTTAGAAACTGTATACTTAGATATTTATGTTCAATTATTTTTACACATAATACATTTTTGGAATAAGTAAAAACAAAAATCAGTCAAGTACATGTCGGCCACGTAGAGACTTAAGGTTCCGTAGCCAGGATCCTAAGCTACACAACTATGAAAACCGCATTACAATCAGTCCAGTACTTTTACGTGATTTGCCAACAAAGTTGTTTTACCGTTCGATTCTGTCTCTCTCTACGGAATTTGCACAAAGTTGTCACGGACGGAACTAAGCATTAACTTAGTCTGCTGTATCTCGTAAAGTAGTAATTTGAATTCTAGAAATCTGTAATAATTTTGTTAGTAAATCCGTATTATGCGCTAGTAGGGACAACAGGTTTTTATTAAACTGCAACTAAAGCAAAAAGGGCCACTTTAGAGCCGAATATTTTGTAAACAGAAACAAATAAAAAAGCAAATGATTTTTTTCGTAACCCCTTTTCAGGTAGCAACCCCAAAAAAAACACTATAATATAGGTAGCGGTTATAAATAGTTATAAATGTGATAAATTTCAACTTTGTTGTGTTATAGTGTCAGAATAACATGGCTGTGATATAAAGATGGTAAAATATATATATAATATTAATATATTCGGGACATTTCCACACCAATTACCTAGCCCCAAACTAGGATACCCTGTAATATGGGCACTAGATAACGGATAAACATACATAAATATTATATAATCTAAATTGACCAGTACAAAAATTTTAAACAGCATACAATGTTGTTCTAGTCTGAATGCCTCAATTTATATTGTATTTTATTGTTTTGTTGTCCATTGTTATATTAAATGTTAATAAAAATATATTTTTTTACGAAACTCAACAATGTATTTTATTTAAAAGCTGTTATTGAGCAGGAAACATACAGAATCGTCTTTTCAAACCTTCAAAATATATGTCTAAGTAATTGCAATAGGTAGGTACGTACTTATTACTTTTGTGCAGCCTTGTCTATTTTTTTGTTACATTATACAATCAATAAAAGATGTCGTCGAAGTAGGTCTAAGTTTGAATAACTACTGAACAGCAAATTTTTTGAAATTCAATCCTTACCAGGGCGGTCGCACTCCGCAACAAGTACATATAAATTCAAGGACCCAATATTCGGGTCCGTTCAGTCGAGTGTCAAGCGTGCGCTCGATGAGTCGCACGCCTTGTACTTAACGATAGAGCACCTACTTACGTAAAGTTATTGACAAACTTTATTCGTGTTTTAATTATGAGTACCAAGAAGAAAGCTAGAAAGTACTGCATAGCATTCAGCTGTTTGAATAGTGATAGAAACTACGAATAAGTAATAAGTAGAAATGACGAATTGTCATTCTTTACGTTTCCAAAGGATATTGAAAGGTAATAAATTGTAATACCTATAATAGGTCCTAGTTATGTAGTTAGATATTGATATTTTTTTATTACGTAGGTTCCTATACTTTTTGTTATTTCATTTGTGTTCCATACCGAAGCTACACATATTTAAGGTTTTTCCGCGCAGAAATAAAGTCGTTTATTAAATCGATCAACGTAATTTTATAATTGATTATAGTAGGTATTGTTGATCGGAAAATGAATTACTGTGCTGACTTAGTAAGTAGCCTACAACTAATTAGGAATTTATATAATATATGTCTCGTATAATACCTACCTACTTTTAATACCTTTTATTACGTAGGTAGCAATTTATTTTTCACTCATTAAAAAGTATGGAATTCAGACAGCCACCTTTATTTATCAAAGTGTAATACTTATAGGATATAATCATAATCAACCAACGACACGTAGGTAGGTATCTCACTAAACTTATCGGCGTTCTGAAAACGGGATAGGTAGGTAGTAAAAATGAGGTAGTAGGTCTATTCTGATAAGAATGTCATTGTATGTAATAGAACTATTTTAATTTATAATAATAAGTAATAACATAATACATTATTACTTATTTATTCTGTTACAATATCTAAGTCATAACATATCACAGAATAATTAGTAGTACAAGTACCTAGTCATATCTTAATACCGAGCGAAAAAGGGACAGAGCGATTCTGAAACGGTTAGAGCAATGGAAGTTCTCGCGCGTTGTGATACGTTACATTCTAGCCTGCACGCGGTGGGCAAGCGCCTTCTAGGTAAATATAATTGAAAGCTCGCAGCGCCGTGCGAGTTAAATTGCACTTTATAGCGTTGTAGCGAGAGTCGCTATTTATTTAAATGACTTTACTCAGTTAGCCTTCTGTATTGTACTATTATTTATTCTGTGTCCTTACGCACTCTGCCACAAACTGTACAAAACCGTACTATTATTTATCATGTGACGATACTATTGCTATAGCTTGTGAAGCACGCTCGCCCCATTTCCTTTTTGTAGATTTTAGAGATTCTTCCAACATCCAGAGCTATTTCAATGACCGCTGATTCCAGTTCATGAAATTCTAATCTAACATGTTAGGCATACAAACACTGACCACTGTTTGATCAGACAAAGATGACGAAGGATTAGCTCGGCATGTGCTATGTGCAAGAACGGGACCGGCTCGATAACTGTGCTACTTGCCCACAATAGTGCTAATAGCAAGCACGGAACCTGCTCGTTAACCGTGCTACTACCGAGGCTCGTGTTGCGTGAACTTCGAGCAAATAAACTAACGCAGTTGGTTACTTGTTCGAAGAGCATGACACGAAACGAACACGAACAAAGAAATTAAACCTACTTGGGTTTAGTTCAAGTTAACCGCGAATTGATTCTGCTTGCGCACGCATATGCGCAGCTGCGCACACAGTTTCAAAGATAGTAAGTATGGGGAATTGGTGGAGGGCTGAAAATCCAGTATGGCGATATTGTGTTGTTCATTCTGCAGGTGAGTTATTTTTGACGATTTATTAAAGATAATTGTGAATTATTAACTTATGAAAAAAATAGTCAATATGCAGGTATTTTAAGAAGATACATAGTTTAGTAAGAAGATGAGTGCTGGTATTTAAAAAAGATACATCGTTTATTGACTATTACAGTTTGTACCTACCTTTTACGCGCTTATATGTTCACGTATTTTTAAGCAGATGATTTGAGTAACAGAATTGGTACCTACCTATTTTAATAGTTTTGAAATACAGTGGAAATACATATTTAATATTAAAATATATTTACCTATATACCTATCTGTATGAGTAGGCCTTGTACATACCAATTCTGAAATAATAATAATTTGTCTATTTCAGAATTTAAGTACCTACGTCCACATCATTCCTAACGAATGTACCTAATGGTTGCGTGAGTGCATCGGAAAGGAAGTTTTAGCGAATATATATTACAGTAGGTGCAAGAGGAAAATCTGCATAAAGTTGTACAAGACAAAGAAAAATATTTAAACACACTCTAAATCGTTTATACTTTGATTAATATCTAAATAACTCCGATAAAACTATTACATAAACAGATCCTTCAGCAAGTGCTAGTGCTCTGCTGCGCTGCGCCGGTAGTCTATCGATTTGATTGCACAAGATGACTGCCAACGTGAAGACCGAGGAAGAACTAAGGCAACGAGTGAGACTTTTTACCCTAAATGAAGACGGTACGTGGTTTGAAAAAGGTCTGGGGAAAGTAATAATATACCATGACGAGATTTTAAACGAAACCACTATACTAGTAAATTCGGAGACTGACGGGTCCGTTCTTCTCGAATGTAAGATAGACCCGGAGACAGCCTACAAGAAAGAACAAGGCAGGTTCATAATTTGGACGGAGGAGGATAATACAGTTCTCGGATTGAGTTTCCAAGAAAATGACGGCTGTGATGATGTATGGGAGACGATTTGTCAGGTAATTAATTTAACATTTTCATTCTATTTATTAGATAAGTAAGTAGTAAGTATTTTAGTTCGCAAAGAAAAAAGTCTGTATTTAAATTAAATAAAGGAGTTTGTCGCTGTCACCACAGGGTCCCGCCTGCAAAACTAAACCAACTAAAAATATATATTAGGAAACTAATTTATAATTATTTACCTAAGCCTAAATCTGCTAACTTATATTATACTAGCTGTGTCCGCGGATTCGCACGCGTGGTCATTTCTTCAGTTTAAAAGTACTTGTGCTATTCCAAGACCTAAAATACCAACATGTGATCAAAATTTCTACAACCGTCCTAAAGTTTTTTAAAAAGTAAGTTTCTTTTTTATCGATGCTCGGCTTATACAAATAGGATTGAAATACCAATTACAGCAGTTTATAATTAAATCCTAAGCTATCCAACAGTGACAACCGCATTGCAACCGGTCCCGTAGTTTTTACGTGATGCGCGAACAAACAAACATACAGACAGACAAACATGTTTTAAATAAATGTTATATTATTGTTCAGTAGCTTATTTTAAGTACCCTAGACTATTCTTTTTAGCTTTGTACAGACTTTTTCGTACTTATTGCTTTATTATAAGTATAGATATGTATAGTACTTCAAAATTAACATAACTTTTAATCCCTATCCTGCGGGAACCCTTTAATTTTTAATGATGAAAGTATCCTGTCCTACCTCGTAGTATGAACTCAAATCATACTAAGTTTCATTTGAATTCATTCAGTAGTTTCTGCGTGATGCGCGGGCAAGATACAGAAAGACAAAAATGAAAAAAAAAACGGTTTTGGCTTCAGTATAGAACCCAGAGCACCCTCCAATTTTTTTTACTAAATACCTATCTTCAATGTACAGAATTGGACCTGTTACAGTTTTATTATAAGTATAGGTAAAATGTTGGCTTCTTCAGATGTCAGTCAAGACTATGTTCTATTAAGAAGGCCAATGTAGATAACTACAGACTTTATTTTAAAAAAAGGTGTTACTTAAAAATAACTAAACTTGTGTGAGTCGGTCTCACGCTCAAATTTCACAATGTTTGACGCTTGCATGTTTTCCCGTTTTTACGATAGATCAAAAATAAAACTTCAGACTTCATTTTTGAAAGGTGTTACTTAAAAATAACTAAACTATGTTCTATTAAGAAGGCCAATGTAGATAACTACAAACTTTATTTTTGAAAGGTGTTACTTAAAAATAACTAAACTATGTTCTATTAAGAAGGCCAATGTAGATAACTACAGACTTTATTTTTGAAAAGTGTTACTTAAAAATAACTAAACTATGTTCTATTAAGAAGACCAATGTAGATAACTACAGACTTTATTTTAAAAAAAGGTGTTACTTAAAAATAACTAAACTTGTGTGAGTCGGTCTCACGCTCAAATTTCACAATGTTTGACGCTTGCATGTTTTCCCGTTTTTACGATAGATCAAAAATAAAATATATTGAAACAGACACGTTTATTGTATGAGGAGTTGAAAACCACTTCATTTAGTAACTAGCTGTACCCGCGGCTTCGCACGCGTGGTAATTTATCTAGGTTAAAATAACTCTATTACTATTCCAAGAGTCCAAGACATAAAATACCAATATAACATTTAAACAAAATTCCTTCAGCCGTCTAAAAGTTTTTATCGATGGCACGGCTTCTACTAATCGGTTTGAGATAATAAGTACACCAGTTTTAAGTCAAACCCTAAGCTATCCAACAGTGAAAACTGCATCGCAATCGGTCCAGTAGTTTTTAAGTGATGCGTGAACAGACTAATAGAGAAACTCACAGATACGAATTTTAAAAATGTCTTATTCTTTTTCAGTAGCTTATTTTGAGTACCCTAGATCATATTTTTTTAAATATCTTTCTTTTACATTTTTTTTGGTACTTACTGCTTTATCTATACTTATAATAAAGCAATATGAACGAAAAAGTCTGTACAATGAAGATAATTAAGAAAAATATGGTCTAGGGAACATAAAATAAGCTACTGAATAAGAATAGTTTTTTTTTAAATTCGTGTCTGTCTGTATGTTTGTTCGCGCATCACGTAAAAAGTACTGGACCAGTTGCGATGCGGTTTTCACTGTTGGTAAAAAAAAATATAAAGAATGAACAAATATGGAAAAAATAAAACCCCGTAGAGTTTCTTGGTGCTCTCTTTTCTAACGGGCGTATTTATGTATATCTCTTTGTTCAGGAGATGTTAATTTTGACTTGTAAAAGTGCTATTATTTTTGCCTATTTACAATAAAATGCTTTGACTTTGGATAGCTAAAAAACTGAACTGAACTCAAATTTTAACAAGTTTCATTTTAAATTCATTCAGTACTTTCGGCGTGATGCACAACCAAGATAAAGACAGACATACAGAAAAAAACGAAAAAAATATACAGTTTTGGCTTCAGTATGGAATAAAAGCCTCCAAAAAATATTTACAAAATATCTTTAATGTACAGAATTGGATCTGTTAGCTTTATTATAAGATATTAATTAGTATAGATTATTTGTCCTCTACTTTTGATCTTTTAGACCCCGAATCTTAACAACCCCTAAACCGATTCAGCTAAATTAACCTAACTGGAATTGATGGTTAGCAAGTTATTATATTGTTGAACAAACATACTTACAAAAGGCGATTCACCCAGCTGATTAGAAGAAATAGCGTCTATCTATGTATAAATACATACATAGATAGACTGTTAAACTCATTACCCTTCTCCTGCTTCGCCGTACTCGGATAAAAATAGGGTTTCTTTGAGTATGTATGGGCCATGGTCGACCATTCTGGCGCAGTGCCAGAGCCTCGCGGCTTTGCACGCGTGGCCATTTTTCTGGGATAAAAAATAATAAAAATGTGAAAATAAAAAAAAGTATAAACCCTATGTGCTATTTTCAGGACCTTTCATTAATATTCGTTCAGCTTTTACTTAGTTTTTTTATCAATTGCTCGGCTTTACTATTCGCATTGATAGATATGCAAATAATATCAAATTTTAAGTCATCCGACACGGTTAAAACCGCATTTCAATCGGTCCAGTTGTTTTTCCGATCCCCGAAGAAACAGACAGACACAATGTTATATTCTTGTTCAGTAGCTTATTTCAAGTTCCTTAGACCAATTTAAATTATGATCATTGTAAAGTTTTTTTGTTACATAAAATGTTTACTTTCAGGTACAAGGAAAAGATCCATCAGTCGATATCACACAAGTACAAGAAGACGAAGAAGCTACCGTGGAACACTCACAAGATACTACCGCAGAACAAGAAATGGAGTTTGAAGAAATGTTGGATTTTGAGAGCATCGTCGTATCGTCGTACGAGAGGGAAGTCTTATCGCAGTTGATAGACCGAGTCAACAGACTAGTGGCGCCCCAACCGATGGACAAGTTCACGTCACCCGATGAGTGCCAACTGCTCGACTTGTGCACTGTTAGTGACATCACGGACACGGAATTACAACAGCTGCATGAAATTATACTATACTTATCAGCGTTCAACCAGGAAACACAATAATGTGGACGAGTATCCTCGACTATTTGTTGTGCTCAGTTGTTTTTATGACGATTACGATTATTTGTGTTCAGTTGTTTTTATGTTTTTTGTGCTCAGCAGAGCGACCGCGGATAAGCATCGTAATGGTAAATGTATTGAATTTGACATTTCTAGTAAGGGCAAAATGACAAATTGAGCGCGATTACCATTACAATTTGTATTCGCGGTCAGGCAGCAGTTGTTTTTGATGATTACGATTTTTATGATTTTAAGCAGTCAACGCTTGCTTAGCGTAAAAATATATAATAATTTTCTAATGGAAAAATTCGGATCACGGACGAGATACGAACTCGCATACTGTGCCTCTGCGCGGCACTTGCCTCTACCAATTCGGCTACCGTGACCTATGCATCGCTATCCAAAATTTTCCACTAGCTTCTTGAACCCGTCATAAGGGGACGGTAACGCCATCTATTGGTAGTAAGTATCTCGTCCGTGATCAAAATTTTTCCTTTAGTTTTTTTTTATATAGGATTATTTGTTGTGCTCAGTTGTTTTTATGTCGATTACGATTAGGCAAGCATTTTACTACAGTTTTCCCCTGAGGCGCTATACGCTCTCAAATTTTTGTCCTGCTCGTCCAGGTCCAGTTGAGCGAATGAGGTGATGCTGTTTTAAGATAGCAGATTTTAGATAAACTCATTGATTTTGAACGACATACGACATGTATCGAAAAATCTCTAAGCAAGAATCTAGCTCAACTTAAAAAATATCTTACAAAAAAAATAACAATATTCACAATAGCTTTTAAGATTATATGAACGAAAAAGAGCAGTTCCAAAAAATATTTTGATCGAGTAAATATAGTTCAAACGTTTTCATCGGGCGAAAATCTAGTTAAAAGACTAGATAAAAACCAACAATATTTTAAAATACATATAAAAATATTAGTGTTGTGACTTGAATAGAAATATTACATTTTTCATTCGAAATGTAGGGCTTTTGCTGCTAACAGCGCCTTAAACAAACGTGATCCTCGGTGTAAACAAAGGCGGTTTCTGGATAAATATGATTTCAGTTCTGATTTTAAAAATTAATAAATTAAGTTGTGCAGGAAAGGGGTTGTTTTCAGTGACAAAGACGCGAAGATATACTATATATTATGTTAGTACCTATGTCAAAATCAAATGATGTCAATCACAGAAAAACAAATTTTTCGAAAAATCCGGTCTTATAAAGGTCAAAGTGGTTCTCTTTGAACTTTATTTGAGGGTTAATCATTGTTTAGTATTACGTTTGTATGGACAATTCATTCTCCGCCGCCGGCCGAGACATTTAACTAGCTTTACCATTTATTAAGAAAATTCTTCTTTTTTTTTAGAAAGTTACAGACATCTATAGAATGTATTTACGTTTTTTGAAAATATTTTATTTGTATAAGAAATATTCTACTATTTCAATGTTAGGTGATTTATATCTTAAAAATTACTAGAGAAATTTAATATTTTGTAAGTGATTTGTTCTGTTACGTATGCCCTTTAGATAATAATGATGTATTTAAATGAACGAAGAAAATATGTGTATCTTACTTCCGTCTATAGACAAATGATAAATGGAAAAATAAAATATATAAAGAACCTACACTATCCAATCCTTATCCAAATCGAACTAACGTAAAATGAAAAGATATGGCCAACAGGCCTTATCTATTTTACTTCCTACCCAATATTTGATACCCTACTCAGAATGTTACAATATAGAAAAAAAACAATAAAAACATACAGGTAGCTCTGTCCACGTTAGCTCTTTCAATGTTTTTTTTATCCCTGGAGGTTCTTATTTACTGTTATTCCTTCAAGGTTCCAGTCAGGTATTAGGGATGGTAAAATAAAATACTATTATAAAAGTAATGACTACAAAATTAAAGCAAATATAGTTTTTATTTTTGCAATAGTTTGCAATAAAACTAAATAATTAGGCATTCATAAAAATATAGAATACTTTTGAGTTTAGCGATTTTCTTAACCTATAGAATTTATACACAATAATATTATGTTACTTGTATAATTTTATTAGTTTAAATCTTGATCTCTATCACAATTGACCATTTATTTTTCTTTTGTTTGTTAAATTCTTCAAAAATATAACTATCGATTCTTCCAAGTTGAATACAACATCATAGTTCACTCAGATCCAGAAAAATAAGCCGCAACGAACAATCAGGACGCACGCAAGCGAAGACGCATATCTTTGTCCCAGCAGTGGGAACATAGGCTGATGATGATGACGACGAATATTATAAATGTGAGATTGAATGTCTGAGGATTTAAAAAAGTTTATAGATCGCACGCGCCCATCTACTTAAACAATTATAAATGCACTTAAAATTTGCAATATTATTGATATTATGTAAGCATGAAGGTGTTTGAGAACGATTATTTCACTAAGTATTTTAGACTCTATCTCCCTACCACCACACTATACCGGTGTTTTCTTTCACCTAAATAAGCTAATTGTTGGGGTTCGAACCCACTTGCGGCGCGGCGTCCGACCAAGATGTAGTTAGTTTAATATTTGTACAGTTATATTTTTCTGGATCTGTGGTTAACAATATAATTATGGACTTAAAACTAAAATAGTCTACAGTAAATGCTATATTTCTATATCTCATATTACAAACTAAATAAAATTATATGTAGGTCCTCAACAAAGAACATAGGATATTTAATTTCCAAGCATGTGGCTAGCTGCTGTACAATTGCGACAATTATCTAGCCAGTGTCCGAAGATCTTCATTTCTAACGCTCCTGAGACAACAAGTAAGGCACAGCATCATCTATGCAGACGTCTCCGAGACATCCTACAAAGAAGACATCCTCGAGGAAGGGGCCCTGGAACGCCCTCAGCGCGGCGAGCTGCAGGACGAGAGTGGAGGCCCGAGACTCCGAGCCGAGGAGTTCTGAGCGCAATTGGCGCAGGACGGAAGCTTGGTAGTCTTGCAGTTTGCGCATTAGGAAGTCTGGGACGCCATCTGTTGAAACAAATTTCAATTGAGATATATTAAAACCCGGCCAAGTGCGTGTCGGACACGCATAGACTTACGAGTTCCGTAGCCAGGGTTCTAAACTACTCCACTAGTACGCATTGCAATTGGTCCAGTAGTTTTTACGTGTACAACGGCTATAGCTTGTACACTCTAGATAGCTGTGGTAATTTAGTTAGTCAATTCATAATTAGCGCTAGAGCGCAAATATGTTTTACATTAAAAATAAATAAATGGCTGTGACATACAGACGGACATGACGAAAATATAGAGTTACTTGTTGGATCCCGAAAGATTGCTATGATTTTCGAATTGAGAAAGTCGAAAACTTTGTAAAACTTGCAATGTTAATTAATGCAATGCCCGTGGTTAAGGGTTTGCCATTGGAGTGGACTGCAAGAGGAATTCCGTTTGTATAATATAAGGACTTCGAATAGGGGTTTTGAGGTCACAAAGATGTATGATGCTGTATGTATGTTGTTTCGTGTTTCCGGCAAGTTTTATGGCCCTTTAAAAAAACTATTGTGAGTGTATCATAATCTTTTAATGATAGGGCTTTGAGTTGAATCTAAAAATATTCATTATAGCCAAAGAGGTTACTTTAGTAACATTTGGTTTGGTGACACCCAGAACTTTGGTTGCAAAATCTTGCGCGTCACTGCACTGCGCTCGTCACCCTGAGATTTTAGTATTTAAGTCTCATTGCCTAGTAATTTCGCTGGTAACATTGTCCTTCAAACCAAAACAGACAAAATTCAACCGCCAAGCAGGTTGGCGGTTGAATATCTGGCAGAGGTGTTGGTACTTACCCAGGCGAACTCTTGCCCAAGAGGCCTACCACTGCAAAACATACGCCAAATGACTCTAATATCTATACTTATAATAAAGCAATAGGAACGAAAAAGTCTGTACAAAGAATATAATTAAAAAAAGGTCTAGGGTACATTTGTACCCCAGAACTTTATTTTCATTGTTCAGTAGGAACAAAAATATAATATTTTTAAAAATCGTGTCTGTCTGTTTGTTAGTTTGTCTGTATGTTTGTTCGCGCATCACGTAAAAACTAAAAGAACGATTGCGATGCGGTTTTCACTGTTGGATAGCTTAAGGTTTGACTTAAAAACTGGGTTCTCAATTCGATAAGTAGAAGCCGAGCAATTGTCAAAAAAACTTTTTGATGGCTGAAGGAATTTTTATCTAATATTGGTATTTTAGGTCCTGGAATAGCACATAGAGTACTTTTAACGTAGATAAATGACCACGCGTGCAAAGCCGCGCTCATATCAGCTAGTGTAATTTAATGAAAGCTATTTTGAAAAAAGTTCGTTAGCTTTCGATACTGAAACTCGAGGAACTCTCACATTTCAACCAAAAAAACTACTTCGTGAGATGATGAGATTAACTTTGTTTACTGATTTCTTGTAAACGCGAAAGACCTGGCTCTTAAGACACAGGTATACTCACCTATTTTAAGAGTCAGAGACCCATTTCAATTGTAACTCATCAAATTTTTGTATTTGTATAACTCATCCAAATTTCTGACCACTTGACTTGCAATCTAATCAACATCCCAACTAGAAGATTCGATCCTGGAATTCCGACCGCTTTTCGATGCCGAAACTTTTGTGTGATTAAGTTTTCCTGAACCAGAGATTTCGGGACAGACATAATTTAAACAACATGCAAATTAGACTACGTGAAGTGAAACGCTCAGTGCGTTTTTTTATGTGTCAGCCATCACGTTTTCCGACAATTTGTCACTGACATTAGCCATCTTGTTTTGCCCGTAATACTCTCTCTACGGTTTTGCCCGTTGATTTTATGCATTGGCTTAGACAAATTGAAAAGCAGGATTGAGAGATCCTGTCATGAAGTAGAAATTTTGTCGATCATAAGATATTTTGTTGATTAGTAGGGATTGTGATTTTTGTCCCGTTGTACAGATTTATCTGCAAGATACGATGAACCTCAATTCCGGCAACTTACTCTATTACTGGGAGGGCGACCAGCAGTCACAACACGGTGTCGGGTTTCTCGTCCACAAGTCCCTCGTCAACAACATTGTGAAGATCGAAAGCGTTTCGAGCAGGGTGGTATACCTTATACTCAGAATTACCGAACGGTATTCGTTTAAGGTCATACAGTTGTACGCCCCACACTCGTAATAAACAGATCTCCAAGTCAATGCGACACGATTTGCGTTCGTATAATACTACTTGTATTAAGAACGCAATAGCGGAACAAGGGCTCCAAAGTGTTCGCAAGAGATCTGTCTGTTGGACAAAGCCTGTTGACGAAGCTGAAAACCGACAGTGGCAGCATCGTTTCGTCGAAGCCAGAGATTTTGAGTGAGCTCGAGAAGTTCTATGTACAATTATAACCTCATCGCGTAGTCCTCCTAGCAGGACTAGCGATGCAAGAGCCCGTTTGACCCGACATTATACCGAAGATTTCCCGGACGTCAGCTTATACGAGATCAGAATGGCTCTCAAACAACTTAAGAGCAACAAGGCACCAGGGGAGGACGGAATAACGACAGAGCTACTGAAAGCGGGTGGGACACCGGTACTTAAAGTCCTTCAGAAGCTCTTTAACTCCGTCGTCCTCGAGGGTACTACGCCAGAGGCGTGGCACATGAGCGTAGTGGTATCGTTCTTTAAGAAAGGTGATAAAACCCTTTTGAAGAATTATAGGCCCATTTCGCTGCTGAGCCACGTCTATGAGCTGTTTGAGAGAGTTGTTACAAACCGTCTCGCTCGTAGGTTTGACTACTTCCAGCCTCCCGAACAAGCTGGATTCCGGAAAAGCTTTAGCACCGTAGACCACATCCATACGCTCCGGCAGATTATACAGAAGACCGAAGAGTATAATAGGCCACTATGTCTAGCGTTTGTGGACTACGAGAAAGCCTATGATTTAGTCGAGACCTGGGCAGTGCTACAGTCATTACAGCGGTACCAGATTGATTACCGGTACATCGAAGTGTTGAAGTGTTTGTACAGCAAGGCCACCATGACAGTTCGTCTTCAGGATCAGAGCACGAATTCTATCCAGCAGCAGATATATTCAAGCTTCTGAACTGGAACGAATTTGGTGTTAACATCAATGGCGAATACATCACTCACCTTCGATTTGCTAATGATATAGTCATCATGGCTGAAACCCTGGAAGACCTAAGCACAATGCTCAGTGACCTCAATATTGTTTCCCAACAGGTGGGTCTTAAAATGAACATGGGCAAGACGAACATCATGTCAAATGCCTATGTCGTACCCATGCCGGTTTATGTAGGGAACGATATTATCGAAGCTGTTGATCACTATGTCTACTTGGGTCAGACGATTCAACTGGGTAGATCCAACTTCGACAAAGAGGTCAACCGACGAATCCAACTCGGATGGGCCGCGTTCGGGAAATTACGCCATATCTTCTCGTCGCAGATACCGCAGAGCCTCAAGACGAAAGTCTATAATCAGTGCGTGTTGCCAGTGATGACATACGCCACTGAGACGTGGTCGCTAACTATTGGTCTCATACAAAAGCTCACAGTTGCGCAGCATGCTATGGAGAGAGCTATGCTCGGTGTTTCACTACGTGATAGAATCAGAAATGAGGAAATCCGTAGAAGAACGAAGGTTATCGACATAGTTCTCAGAGTTTGCAAGTTGAAGTGGCAATGGGCAGGCCATATAGTTCGCAGAACCGACAACCGCTGGGGAATAAAGGTTCTCGAATGGCGACCACGAACAAGCAAGCTAAGTGTGGGGAGACCCCCACACGATGGACCGACGACATTGTAGCCATCGCAGGAAGTCGGTGGATGGAGGTGGCACAAGATCGCTCGTCATGGCGCTCTTTGGGGGAGGCCTATGTTCAGCAGTGGACTTCTAAAGGCTGACATGATGATGATGATGATGATGATGATGTACAGATTTTGTCGATCGTTAAATATTTTTATCGTATTGTAGAGATTGTGCCCAAAAATAGAGATTTTTCTATCAATAGAGATTATGTCGAGAGTAGAGATTTTGTCAATGTGTAGATTGTGTCGAGTAGTATATATTTTGTCGTGTAGTACAGATGTATCCGTACATTCACATGATTGTTTTCTTAAATATAGACAGCACGCCACGCGAGTCAATGAACAAAATTCACTTTCCAAATTAAAAACTCATTTCTGCCCTCTTTGAATGTCTTGAACAGAAAAGACCTACTTTGCTCCCTCTTTTCGACAAATCAATCAGCAATTTTCAAATAGATGGGATGAAAAGTAGTATATTTGCATAGTTTTTTACTTAAAGATATTCTCAGTTAACGTGTTTAAAGAGATCCACTGATTTTTGTATAAGAATAACTTTAACATAGACAGTGATTTTAAATCTAGTTAGTCTGACTCTAGGCCTGATTAGTTAACGATTGATTAGATTAGCAAGGTGATACACCTTTACAGTAAAATACATGAGGTTAATGATTTGTTGAGGTTTGATTTCTGTAATATTTTTTTTATTATTTTTTTGTAACTTTGAATACCGGAATAATCCCGAGACCAAGTAAAGTAAAATACCGGGATTAAAAATAAGGGTCGGAATCGAATTCTCTAATTCGAACCAATAAGCATAGTTAACTAACCTGGTGAGAATAGACACAGTGCTCGGAGATATGCATGTTCCCTCTCCGTTAGCCTCAGCTGATCCAAATTGCTGATCACTTGCTGTAATCTGATCAGCATACTGATAACCTCCGTTACACGCTCGTCGGAATAGTCAGCCAGTGTTATCTGCAATAATGGTCATTATGTTATAGTATATTTATACAAGACAGGGTGAGCGAAGCGAGCGCGATTAGTTTGATCGATATAAATACGCGAGCGGTTTAATACACGCGAACGTAGACATAATAGATAAGCAAGTGAAGCGAGCTCGAGTATTTTGATCTATGCCGATGTCGACATACCTAGTATATTTGCGAGCGAAGCGATCGTGAGTATTTTGATCCATTGGATGCCAACGTGGGCATAGTAGAAGCGAAGCGAAGTGAGCGAGATGAATCAGCGTCATGCTCATAAGTGGCTCACCTCTACTATAGGCTTCGATCACAGAATAAAATAAAGCATTACTACTATTATTCAAATGCGATCACGCCACTATTTGTGGTGTGCATGTCGCGTGGTACAAAACCGTTCGTCATCAAAAGATCGCATGCGACATTGTGCCATCCTTTTTCCACACACATTAACCCGTATCGCTTGCCTGTTCGCTCCACGCAAACATTTACGTGTTACGCACACAAGCGCGTCTCAGCGCGCGCAGTTTAGTTACCTATTTGTCAATAATGGTAGCGATTCGGACATCCCCTAAACTAAACTTAATTTCTTCAAATGTAATTTAAACCTTGTTGGCTTCGTAGCAAGGTATTTTTCCCCTGGCATCTAATCCCTTACTTACTAAACTCTCACTAAAGCCTGAGAGCGTAAAATCAACTTGGTTTCCACGCGGCGAGTCCCAATTTGTCCAAACGCAGCCTCAGAACGCGTCCGAATTTATCCAAATGCTGTTAGACAGCGTAATAAAAACCTGCTTTATTTACGTTATTTTAAGCGGTGCAGCTTAAATTGACGTAAGTTTAGAATAGATGCCAGGGACAAAAAGACCTTGGTACAAAGTCGACAAGGATCAAATTACTTTTGAAGAAATTTAGTCTAGTTTAGTTTTAAAGAGTAAAATGACCGTATTCTGAAAAACTTGCTTTTAAAGTTATTAACGTAAAAAAAATATTAAAGAAGCCGTCTCCACTATAAGCGGGCGAACTTAGTGAATCCTAATTTTATTCTGTGAGCAAAGTGAGCATTAAAATGTCTCATTTTGTAGTATTAGTTACCTCCGGCTGCACGCGGTCGGGCGCGCGCTCGGCGGCGGCGGCGCCCTGCGCTCGGTCCCGCAGCACGGCTTGCAGGTGTGACGTCATCAGCGGCAGCAGCGTGCCCAGCGACAACGGCGCCGACAGCTTCGACAGCCCCAGCACGAACAGCTCCGGCCAGCACTTCTTCAGGAGTGTCACTTGGATCTCGAATCTAGAACAAGATACAAGTTTGATGTTAAGACCGCAACGACACTAGTAATCTAATTAGTCTAGAGGACCCCAAACTTTTTGTCCCATAGACCACTTTCTATGTTTTTCGGTATTGGGTAGCTTACCCAATATAGATTTCTGCCGCTAGCTATACTTGATTTGTTGAAGTGCGTATGAGCAAATGTACACATTCCGACAGCATGCTGTAAATGAGCATACTACCTAGGAGCAAACAAGCATGCTTTTGTAATAGCATGTGTATTCCAGGCTTAATGTGAAAAACAAAACAAAACTGTTGTACTGTCAATCTATTTATTAAGTTTTCACGAAAAAACTAAGCAACAAATCTCCGTGATCTTTTGCACAGATAAAGTCTAGCTAAAAAGTTGACACAGGCTACAATTTATTTAGCTTAGGGTCTAGACGTCAGTCTAGGCTAAAATCTTACCTAACATTTAAAGATGGCGTCTGTGGCGTCCGGCAAAGTAATAGAACAACCCCATCTCATCCCGTTAGTGCTGTACCGGCTGAGGGAGTTCAGGATACGGGCAGCACCATTATTCTTGTGTATTCAGGCAAACCCATTCATTAGTCCCGATTGCTAATAATTGATCGCTGTCGTTAAGAGCGGCCAACCCGCCGTACTTTTCATACAAAAGCTCGTACGTAATTATGGCGTTGCAACACATATTTCTTAGAAATTGTTGAACTAATAGGTATCTTGTGCACTGTATCTAGATTTCAACGAAAGCAAAAATATAAATTTGCAGAACCAATTTCTGTATAAGCCTGCTTTTTGGCACGAATTTAACCTGAACTTTGGCCGTTCATAATGTACACATAAATTGTAAAAGCAAAGAAAACAACTTAGTAGAAACCACGCACATGTAATGGAGATTCTAAATGAAAAACATTTATTTCACAAACATAAGAATTACTAAAACGCACGTATTTCCTGTAACAAGTTTTATGAAATTTTCGCACACTATTTTTCGTTTAATGTTGTTATTATTATTATATTGAGCAAGTTACCGAATGCCAACCGTGCGTTCAGGCGCTATCTCTCTCTTTTCGCTTAGCCTCTTGAAAAGCTTTGCGCTGAATGAAACAACAAGTTTTTCGACCATGCTCGCGTTGACGATAGACGGACCGGGAAGGGCCCTCCCACGTTAGAGATACAGAGGCGGCTTGACACACTCTGGCACCACCTCATTCAACATGCACACGATAGCTGGAGCGACTCCGGCGTGCTCAGGATGTACTCACGGTAGGGCTCCGTAGGCGGGCACGGCGAGCGCCCAGCGCGCCAGGGCTGCGAGCAGGCGTGCGCCGGCCTCGCACGCTGCCTGCACGCGCAGCGCGCCCGACGCGCCATGCGGGACCGCCACCGGCAGCTGGAGAGACTCCGCCGTACTCAGGATACTTGTCTCGGTTTCCGCTGCAACAAAATAAAGATCAAAATATACTTGAAGGTACTAATATCATTATCAGGCAGAAGACCTGTGAGTTGGCATAACATCTGCTAATCAATAACAGCCGGGACCCGGTATTGTTAGATTTTAATAAGCCAGTCTAATAGGTTTTCTTTTGCCCTACAAAAGATGAAGCAGCAAATATTTTGATTTGTTTGCAATCTTTATGAAAAATCAAAATGTTCGACCTTGAGGGCCCGGTTCTTTAGCCGCCTTCTTGAACTGCATGTGACAAAATGTGCTTTAATTTAATATTTTTTCAACAGTTGATTTTATGACAAAAGTTTGTACGAGAAGTAGAAGTACCATATTTTTTCAGTACCTACGTCTTATAGGTAAAAAGTTACAAGCACATATCTTGGATATCTAAAACAATCTGTCTAACTTTAACTTTGGAATTTCGACATTACGATGCATTTAGAGTTATTTTTTCCTCCACTTGTATCTTTGTACCTATAAGAATAAATATGCACATGTCACCGTTAGATTAGAGATTAACAGATCCCAATTCTGTAGATTGTAAACAAACGAAAAATCGCATGCTATTCGCTAGCTGATGGACCAATCAGTTCACAATGTTACATATACAATCGGCTGTTATATTGTAAACCTTTTCCTGATTGGTTGATCTAAGTTTGTCAAAATAGAGCTACAAATTATATAGAAGCTCACGAATAGTAATCGGAGCTGCCTGACACCCAGGTGGTCCGGACCTTGCCCTACGGGGGTAGGGCAAGGTATAATTCCAAAACACGGAGCCAGCAGCTCGCAAGGATTTCCTGAGCGAAATGAGCGCACGAGGCCTGAACGTAGCGAGGAGGGAGGTGGCGAGCGAAAAGAGATGGCGACTTCCTAAGCGTAGTAAAGGACGAGTGTGCGAGTGAAGCGAAGGGACGACGATGCGAGAGTTCTGGTGAGAGCCCGTTTACTAATTCATGGTCAATTTTAGTCCTTGAGGTAATGTCGGTGTGAATGATCTCGAGATTGTTTGCAATTGACTGACTGTTTAATTTGTAACTCTATGGTGATAAACACGAGTCTGATCAATTTAGGGGCAGTTTCACAATTTGAAGAATAGCAGAAATATGATTCAGGAGCAGGAGCGTGATTATAATTATTTTTATTACAAACTGACGAAAAATTGTGAAAAAACATGCACGATCGAATATTACCGACCAATCAGTGCACAGTTTTACAATTTATCCTATTTCTGCTATTCTTCAAATTGTAAAACTGTGCACTGATTGGTCGGTAATATTCGATCGTGCATGTTCGTTCACAAATTTTCGTCAGTTTGTAATAAAAATAATTATAATCACGCTCCTGCTGAGTGTCAACGTGGTGCTTTGTAGGCCCGTCCGGGGGTGCCGACCTGTACGCAGACTGTAAGTATCCATTGATATGATGGCCCCAAACTAGCCCATCTTGAACAGTACAAATATACCTTGTGAGCTGAGTTTGATTTTATTAGTGTTGGTACTCACGCTCCTGTTGAGTGTCAACGGGGTGCATTGTAGGCCCGTCCGGGGGTGCAGTCCCGTATGCAGACTGTAAGTACTCGTTGATGGCCCCGAACTGGCCCATCTTGAACAGGTTCTTGGCAAGCTGGGTTTGCAGCATCAGCTGCTGTCTCCGTGCACCCTCCATGTCACCCGCATTACCCGGAAGGTAGGGTGATACTGGCGGGGAAAATGTTGTTATAGCTTTGTACTAATTTTCTTCTTTGTTGTATCTATGATTGAAAAAAACTGTACTATATATTAATTTGTAGTGCAACTATGATGGAGCAGTTTAGAATAGTAATTACCCGACCGCGGAGGGTTATGTGTTTGGTCTGCATATATGTATGTACATTTGTTTTGAATATATATTTTTTAATTTGGTGTCAATAAAATGTATTGTAAGTTCCTTTGGCGCGACCTACAGCCTAAACGGCTTGATGGATTTTGACAAAGAGAATATAATCACTACGTTTTAGATTTTGATTTTGAATCACTGGATTCGTCTTAATTACGACAGTGACAGATATATGAAGTGTCAAGAAAACTAACATGGCACACGGTATGCTAAAAAATTACCAAAACCTATCGATGAAGTATCAAAAGGAAGATCGTTAAAAGACCATTCCAAAAATATAAGGAAAATTGTAAATAGAAATAAACTACCATAAAAAATAATAAACCCTCCTGCAAACAAAACTAAAAACGACAGGTTTTTTAGTATTTTTATAATAATTTATTTTTGTTGTTTGCGACATAACTTCATCACACAATGGTCACACATGATATTTAAAGCAGTTCCCTGACCAAGAACGCGTGGAAAAAATATTTTTATACCCAAATATCTCAGAAAGTATACAGTGATTTCTTTTAAAACACTTTTTGTTAGTTAAAATTTGTTCTACCGATTGACAAGTTTCATTTGTGCCCAAGAAATCGAGGTATTTTTCAAAATGGCGGCAGTGTAGGTATGCCAAGAAGGTTACATGCTCTTTGGCAACCTCTTTAGTAATATATCACCCGAAGTTCATGCACAACCAGTTCTCTCAACTCTTCTATGATTGTGATGAATGCAATGTTTTGTTGATGGATGGCTTATGTTTATTTATGACCTCCTAACGACTGCTCTAAGGACGTGTATTCTTTCTCTATATGACTACATTCGTTAGTTTTTATATGCCCATACAATCTACTTTTGACAACGTCGTTTACTTCTAGCATAGACTGATGGAGCTTAACACTTTCACAGCTGACTAGTGATCCAGCAATCCAGCTGGATCCAGCACATTTTTGTGCGGATCCGTAATCAGCTAATGGCAGCATATTGGTCATTATACTCTTTAAACTAAACTAGACTAAATTTCTTCAAATGTAATTTAAACCTTGTCGACTTTGTAACAAGGTCTTTTTGCCCCTGGCAAAAACTTAACAAATACAAAAAAAATATTACAAATTACAATTACAATTCTAAACTTACGTCAATTTAAGCTGCACCACTTAAAATAACGTAATTAAAACAGGTTTTTAACACGCTGTCTAACAGCATTTGGATAAATTCGGACACGTTCTGAGACAGCGTTTGGACAAATCGGGACTCTCGCCGCGTGGAAATAAAGTTGATTTTACGTTGACAGGCTTTAGTGATAGTTAAGTGAGTGAGGTTTAACTTACATTTGAAGAAATTAAGTTTAGTTCAGGGGATGTCCGAATCGCTACCAACAACAACTAACTTTCTTTCCGCGCGAATGCGCCACAAACCTTAACGTTGCCGTTTTGTTAACAAATAACCTAACTTTAATTTATAATTATTGGATAACTCTTAAACCAACCAGCGCCAGTGGATCACCGAAAAAAAGGAAAGGTCTCGGATCCTTTCCGCATCCGGGTATATATTATGCAGTCCTTTAAGAAGTAGGTTGGGAGATAACACTATCAATAACATTTATTTCTTGAGATCTTACTTTCAGATGAGTAAAAAAAACTGTAACATAATTGATTGGCTTCATTTTTTAAAAGACTAGTCAAAGTCTTAAGTACTATTGTCTGGGGCTGATGTTACTCGCCTCAAGACTACTTCTACTAAGAGTTAAGTAAAGATTTTATAAGTAGGACACGGCATTTTATTTCTAAAAATCGTGAGACTGAGAAACTGAGACTACATAGAAAGTAAAATAGGTAAACAAGTACAACAACAAACTAAAATGTATTATAAAAACAAAAACCCGACTGCGAATAAAATTTTAAACAACTCATAAACGTATAAATTTAATTTAAATACACCGTTTCTTATTTACTTACCTACATATTTTACTTTACTTTAATAGCAATTGCAACATTGGACTATAATAGCACTTTCATAACTTGAATAGTATAAAATTGAAAATTTCGTAAGAAGCTTGAAAGACATACAGTTTAGGTAAAAGAATTACCTATTATATTTTTGGAATGCTCTTTTAAAGACCTTCATTTTGATACTCGATAGGTATTGGTGATTTTTTGTTTCGTCGGAAATGCATTATGGCAGCTGTAGGCCGGTATATTAGTTTTCTTGACACTTCATATATCCTATATCACCCTCGTGATTAAAACAAATCCAATGATACCTCATTTATCAAAATCCATCAAGCCGTTTAGGCTGTAGGATGCGCCTAAGAAACGTATACACAAACATACATACATACAACGCATAACCCTCCTCAGTCAGATAAAAAACACGACTGCCCCGCCAAAAAAGGAATGTTTTCAACAATTTTTAAAGCATATGTTACTCGGAATGATGTAAGGATTCTAACCATATCCCATGCATCCAAATCTAATCAACATTAATCAAACACAAAAACATTAATCTAATCAACTTTGGGTGGAACAAAGAAACTCACATACATACATATTAATAATAATAAACACTTTATTGACAACAACATTAAGGGACAAATATACAAGATAATATTTAAAAAACATTACACTCCTTTTTTGGGCAGTCGTGCAATAAATAGCTATTTCAGATATCTAGCATATCAATTTATGTGATTTATGATTGTATTGTGATAACTAATAATGATAGGTACTCATAACTATTACCAGGGTGTCCACTGTTTGTTTGTTTGTCGTATGAGGTAGTGCTGGCCTCTGATGTCAGAGTTAAAGCAATCAAGCCGCCCGAGGGCCTCAAGGGTGTCCACTGAACATTCTAAAATAAATCCCTGACCATTTTGCCAAATTTCCCTGACCAACCATGTTAATTTTAAAGCAAGTTTTTCATCATTTTTCGAATAATTGATCATTTCTTATCTTACATATATTGTTATTTATTTTATTATCGGGCTTATTTTAAAATAAAATTCTAAATAAAATTCCAATACTTCTTAGCTACTTATACTTTTATTAGAGTAACAATTTAAAAAAAAATGACCATTAACCACCCCGCCCCCCATTATAGCTAAGTACCATCTCGATCACATCCACTTTCAAACATAAAAATAACCGCTTCAAAATAGGTTCGTTCGTTTGGGAGCTACGAGTCTCAGCCCCTTTTTCCCCCCATTATAGCGAAGACCCATCTTCCATCTCATCAGCTTTCAAACAGTAAAAACGCATCAAAATCGGTCCATTCGTTTGGGAGCTACGATGCCAGAGAAAGGCGCACACACACACACACACACACGCACGCATGCACGCACGCACGCACGCACACACACACACACACACACACACACACACACACACAGTGATAGGCACCCTTAACTTATAGCACCCGTCTCTTTGTTCGGGGGTTAAACATGAACGATTGCGATCGATCTTCTATGTTTTGCAAAACACATAACATTACCAAGAAAGCGCGAGCGAAGAGAGCACGAAAATTTTGAGCTATTTCCAATACATTATACGAATGAGGAAACATACTATATAATTAAAAAAAACGCGAGCGTAGTTAGCGCGAAAAAAAATAATTAGACATGAATGGAATTCCTCATCGTGCGAAAATAGGTAATATCACAAAGGCGCGAGCATAGCGAGCGCAAAAATTTCGAACTATTTGTGGCCGTGTGTATGACAAAAGAAGAGAAATTACTATGGATCCATTGAAGAATACCTAGATAGATATCACACTAATATTATAAATGCGAAAGTTTGTGTGTGTGTGTGTGTGTGTGTGTGTGTGTGTGTGTTTGTGTTTGTAGCTCCTTCACGCTCGAATGGCTGGACGGATTTGGATGAAATGTGGTACCACGATAGCTTATAATATCTTGGATTAACACATAGGCTACTTTTGATCCCGAAATAGGGGAAAAAATAGTATCGTTTTCTTTAAGATTTGAAAAAAATAAAAAAATTTATTTCTAAGTACCAGGAGAGCATAACACTTAAGAAGTTGGATATACAAAATTGACAAATAAAGTTATTAAAAGTGAGTATACCTCCCCATGAACATTAAATGGTGGATTATATTTAAAAAAGTATTGCTAAGTACCAGGAGAACAGAATCACTTAGGATGTTGGAGATGTAACAGTAAAAAATAAAGTTACTAAAAGTGAGTATACCTCCCCATGAACATTAAATGGTGTGATTATATTTAACTAAAGTATTTCTAAGTAACAGGACAGCAGAAACACTTAATAAGTTGGAGATACAAAAGAGTCAAATAGTGTGTTATTAAAAGTGATTATACCTCCTCATGAACATTAAATGGTGTGATTATATTTAAAATTAAATGGTGTAATTATTATATTTAAAAAAAAACATTTCTATGTACCAGGAGAGTAGAAACACCTGAAGTTGGAGATATGACATTGCCAAATAAAGTTATTAAAAGTGAGAATACCTCCCCATAAACATTAAATAAGTAGTGTGATTGTATTTAAAAAATGTATTTCTAAGCTACGAATAAATAATAAGTCAGGAACAAATGTCTAATTCAGAACAAATGTCACAATAAAAGTGTCCCTACTTCAAACCAAAACGACGTAAGATTCAAAGTACGAATCACTTCCGAGGTTACAAATAGACATGCTTGGTGATTGGTTTAAATTCAGAACGAAAGCAGGGATTGGTTCACGCGCGTAATGCAATGTCTGCTATGACAGCTGAGTCATAGCGGCGTGGACGATGTTATGCAATAAGTGGACCGGACCAAGTCAGTAATAAAACAATATTACTGTACAATGTTTTTTTTTTGGCTCACTTTTTACAATTCATTAAATTCTTTGTCCCACGAAATATAATTAATTTATTAAGTTTTTGTCCAGAAGACATTAAAAGAGAATCTTTCTTCGCAATGTAGTGAAGACGGATTCTGAGAAATTTAAAACGGAATGTCCTCCTGTCATGTCAGCCTGTGAATTTAGAGCTGAGGTCCAAGTTCAGTAAATTATTTTTATATATTTCCATAAACTGTCAAGCGTTTGGGTTATTGTTGCAAAGGCCGTGGTTGCGGATCACTCCAAAAACAACTCAATATGATCTTGGCTTAATATGGTTAAATAAATTTCTATATTTGTAACTCTACTAGCCGTGCAAAAAGTAATTTAAAACTTGAAATACATATGAGGAGTCCTAGAAGTCCAGTTTTGGACTGAGTTTTGGTCACTGGTTTCAAAGAGTTAGTATATACTGTTCTCTTTGTCCATTTACTGTTCGAGTTTTTTTTGACTGCACATTGATTTAGATACCTTTAATATATTTTTCGCTTTGATCCAAAACGTCATGTAGTTTTTCTTTTTCTACCACTGAAAAAGGGTGTTTAAACCCGTATCGGTCGGTCTTGAATTTAGTATGTCGAAAAGGTTGTTAAACGTTTCTAAAAAGCTAACAGTTGCATCTGTTTCTTGAAAATCAGGCATGTTTAACTGTTGCGAACCAAACTTAATCGCATCAGCTACACTTTGACTTAAGGTTTGAATCGCTAGTTTCACGTTCATGATATTATTTCGGAAGTATAGATGCCGATTTGACAATTTATTCCCAAATTGCAATCCAACGATATCTTGAACATTTTTCAGTTTCTGCAAATGTGCCCACTCAATTTTTTTCTTGATTTTATCTACGAGTGTCTTTTTCCTCTAATGTGTTACGCACAAGTTTCACCATATGAAATGGATCTAATATTACAACTACTGGGTCTCCGGTAGATGGGTGGTCAAAAAACGATTTTGATTTGTTTGTGTCTTCAAAATTGCAACCTAACATCTTAGCCGTAGCGATGTTAGATGCACATCCATCAAAGATCAAAGTAACTTTTGACTTTTTCCTTTTAAGGGCAAAACTATATCGTCCGAAAAATTATTCAATGCAGTATTTTCTGTAGTATCGCCAAATCCATTTTTCTTCAATTGGGATAAAATATTTTAAGTGAAATATTCTTCATAGTTAATCTTTTATTTGGGCGTTGTAGATTTCTGATCTGTGATAGTCGTTATACTGCCAAAATAGTTTTTTTCTTAGTTTTTGCTTTAAAATGTGTGTTTTAGGAGTATTCAGAGCAGATTCAATATCTGACGATGGTATATTTATCGGCATAACGCAAGATCCTCTTTCTTCAAAACTAAAGACTTCGGTTGAAATAAGATTATTTTTTAATTTTGTTTTTCTTGGTTCTTTTTCTTGGTTGGTAAGGTTATTTTCAGGAGAATAATATCAACACTGAATGTAATGACGGTGTTGTCTTCAACACCGTCATTACATTCAGTGTTGATATTATTCTCCTGCATCAATAATAATAACACTGAACACTAATAACAATAATATCAACACTGAATGTAATGACGGTGTTGTCTTCAACACCGTCATTACATTCAGTGTTGATATTATTCTCCTGAAAATAACCTTATTGAAGATCAGTTTCAAATCTATGAAAGACTGTCTCTAATTGAAATAGATACACATATACAGCTAAAATAAAAATTCCTATCAAACCTAAATATTAAGTGCAAAAAATAATAGTGAAATCTTACAAGTTTTTGTGCCTTATTCCTTGAGGGTTTGCATTATTTGTTTTTTTGAGCAACTCAGGTAAATCAACAAAACACACTAAAACAACACTTCAAAATTTCCAGAAGGTGAATTTTCATTAGCCTGAAAAATTAAACGTGCTTTAATTCGATCAAACTATGAACTGTTTTTTTAATGCTATTGTTATTACCATGAGTGGAAAAAGCCGAACCTATATTACATACCAACTGTAATCATTCATTATTGTTTATTTGCTCATTTTGTTTAGAATTCTCCTAAATATGTTGACGTTTCTTAGGTATGAATCATCTGCGTGAATAAAAAAAACAGCTTAATTTCAAAATTTCATCGAGTAGAAAATAAAGTTTAGTGCAAAAATTTACTGACTTCATTTTGCATAGTATTGACCATCGCGGTTTGATGATGTATTTGAACGTCTTTGAATATAATTATAATTTTGCAACTACTACTAGTGAAAAGTGATCCCTGGACATTTTAATCTTGTATTGCTCCTGCACCACTTCACAACACATGCTGGCATGATGATTCACAGCTGTAGTTCACAATGATAAAATTAAAACGTACGCGAAGATATGACGTGTGCTCGCTTGCATGAAAAATGTACGACTGATGACGCGCTGGACACGACTTTTAAGCCCCACCTACTTGGGCACGACTTTTGTTGGGTCATTTTACTAACGCTGTTACGTTTCCTGACTTATTACTTATTCGTAGTTTCTAAGTACTAGGAGAGCAGAAAAACTTAAAAATTGGAGATACAAAATTGACAATTATAGTTATTAAAAGTGAGTATACTTATCTCCCCATGAACATGAAATGGTGTGATTATATTTAAAAAAAATCTAAGAACCAGGAGAGCGGAACATTTAAGAATTTGGATATATAACATCTATATATATATATATAACAGAAAGTCAGAAATTCGTGTTACTTACACTATTTATAACTCAAGAACTGCTGGACAGATTTTTATTATCTTTGATTTTTTGAATTTGTATCCGTCCCGAATAGATAATAAATATAGATCCAAAAAGGAGGGAATTTTTAAGATTAATTTTCTGTGGAAGTGGCAAAGTTTGACCGCGGGCGAAGCTGCGGGGCGCAGCTAGTGATATAATAAAGGATAAAGGAGCCAATAATAGCAAGGCGCCAGCGTAGCTAGTTATTTCTTGAAGTGTTTGTCAAAAAGTAAAGGAAAACAAGATCCGCCTTATCCTTCATTCAACAGGCAATAACATAACAAGGGAGTGAGTGTAGCGAGCGCAAAAATTTGGAGCTATTTCTAATGTAATTGTGTGAATAAATACTGTGTTCTGAAATACATAATATTATTATGAAGGCGAGAGCGAAGCGAGCGCGGATATTTTGAGATATTTCTTTCAGTGAAACAAATAAACATGATTACAAAACATAGTCAAACTAGAGCATGAAATATATTTCTCATTTTACAATCACTGGGAAAGTGTGGAGCAAATAGTGTAAAATTTAATATTTTCCCTGACTCTCCCTGACTTTCTAGAAAGTGGACACCCTGATTACTTACTACTAGTTTACTTTACTAACACCAATATGTGATGTAAATGTAGGTAGTTAATCATTAAAGTTATTTATTATAGTATATTATTCGTAGTTTAAAAAAATAACTATAATTTCTTCGAAAAATCGATAAATCCTGGTTCCAGCTGTATTTGCTTTGATCCAGCATAAATCCAGCTGGATTGAAAAGACGGTTGGATTGCAATCCCTAGTAGCATCAGGTAAGGTCAGCCTTAAAAAGTACTTAACTTCTCGCTCGGACTGCAGAAAATTTCGCGCTGGGTTAAAATGACGTCTAAAAACAAACGCGTAGGTTTTGCGGCACTGTAGTCGTACTTTAAAAAATACAACATTTGTGTTTTTAGCAGTGAAAGTGTTAATTTATTGTGTTACCTGAATTTCCTTTATTGAAAGCGACGGCGGCTGCGAGTGCGAAGTTAATAGCGGGAGCGGCCGGAGACACCGCGCCGAAAGCATCGCTCGGCTCTTCTTTCGGATTTATCTGTAATTTGTCAATTTTAAATCTGAGAATAACTAAGGCATGACGGTAGTGGTCACGTGGCTCATCATTGGCCTTGTCCACTTTGTTTAACTTTTTTTTTTGTTCTTTGTAGTCCAACTCACCTGTCCGGCATGCGCTTGTCCCAGCAAATTGGAGTAAGCTGCATGGCGGTCGTGGTCACGTTGCTTTCCCTTGGCCTTGTCCACTTTGTTTAACCTCGGATGCAGTCCAACTCACCTGTCCGGCCTGCGCTTGTCCCAGCAAGTTGGAGTAAGCTGCATGGCAGTCGTGGTCACGTGGCTCTCCCTTGGCCTTGTCCACTTTGTTAAACCTAGGATGCAGACCAACTAACCTGTCCGGCCTTCACCTGTCCCAGCAACTTGGAGTAAGCTGTGGTTATGTGGCTCTCACTTGGCCTTGTCCACGATGTAAAACTTAGGATGCAGTCCAACTTACTTGTTCGGCCTGCGCCTGACCCAGCAGCTAGAGTAAGCTGCGTTGCGTTCGTGGTCACGTGGCGCTCCCTCGGCCTTGTCCACTAAGTTTAAATTAGGATGCAGTCCAACTTACTTATTCGGCCTGCGCCTGACCCAGCAGTTTGGATTAAGTTGCGTGGCGGTCATGTGGCTCTCCCTTGGCCTTATCCACTTTGTTCAACCTAGGATGCAGTCCAACTCACCTGTCCGGCCTGCGCCTGTCCCGCCAGTCCCAGCAGCTTGGAATACGCGGCGTGGCGGTCGTGGTCACGTGGCTCTCCCTTGGCCTTGTCCACTATCGGCTTGCGTTCGTGCTGGACCGCTGCCATAAAGTGGACAAGAATTACTGCTCATTAGGTGTTACTTAATGAGAACTAATAGTAGGTTGATGATTGTGGTTGATAGTTTTGAGCTTGATTCGCTTGAGTCTTAAGTAATGTATAATATGTCTTAAGTAGTACTATATTTACAGTTGCAATCTTCATTTGACTTAAAGTAGTTGAGTTACTGCCCATCGCTGCGCTGGTAGGCTGGTTTGGTAGTACATGGGATGATACTTTTGATCTGGATTTGCGCGAATCTTAACTTTTTAAGGCATACGTTTGATCGTAAGTGTCGTATCAATTCGGATGGTAAGCAATGATGTGACAATGTAGAAGTTACCTGTTTGTTCTATTATGCTTTGACGACTCTCAGATTATAGTTATGGAGACACATATGCGGGCGAATGTGGAAGCAAAGCACTTTGTTCATATGAGTTACGGTGGAATGTCAGCCACGTAACGATGGCGGCGCGGAGCCTGGTTGTCTGGTGATGGAATTGAGATGTCGGCATAACTTCAGTGCACACGTTGTGTAACTCCCACAGACTATAAATCGAGAGTAACTCCAGTGCACACTCTCCAAAAAGTGTTTGATAACTAGACGTAAATTAAATTTTAAAAACACGCTTGCCATGCGAAAAAAAAACTTATACCAATAAATTATATATTGTTGGAATGTGCTCATAAAGGCCTTTAATTTGATATACCCATATTGTAAAATTCTACGTTTTTTTTTCGCATTTGAATTTGGAGCCATAAAGCAAAACAGTTATATGAAAAATAGCCTGTTACTCGTTATGATGTAAGGATGCTAATGATACCCCATACATCCAAATCTGTTCAGGCATTTCAAATTTATGGTGGAATAAAGAAACTCACATACATAAATACATACAAACATACATGAACCCTGAAAACGTTACACTCCTTTTTGGGCAGTCGTGTAAAAACAAATAGGCAAGCAATAACCTTGCCATGATCTTTAATCCAGACTAACAAACAAGACATAAGTACAAAAACTAAACCTTGACTACTTTCGGGTAAATAGCATATGACACTACAAATGAAGACGAATCGATTGATACCTCGCTTGTCGAAATCGGACCAAGTTTTTAGTTTGAACACATAAACCTTCCTATGCTACGACGCAGACGTGTCAAAAAAAACTCTGTGACACTTTACCAGCGAATCGATTGATACCTTACTTGTCAAAATCGGACCAATACGGGTGACCTATGGTGGAACATCCACGTGCCCACATACATACAAAACTTATTACCCTTCACCTGCTTCGCCGTACTCGGGTAAAAAATACCTGAAAACAATCATAAGTTTGATTGTGAAGGTTAGATTTAGCAATAAGGCCGCCCACTGTACCTTTTTGTTTTTTAAGTTTTATGTTATTGTGGATGGTCTATGACATGACTTTCACTAGATGGCGCTAATGACAAATATTAGCTTAATTTATTTTTTGGGCCTTAAATTGAAGTCAGGTTAGATTTGAAACTTTATTCGCGGTTAAAACACTACACGATGTTAGTGTGATGTATAGTTTTCATTGTCAAACTAAGATCGCTGCTGAGCTATAAGGCCGCCGATTGTACTATTTTTTAAGTTTATTTTTGTTTATGTTTTATTTGGTAAAGTGTTATCTATCTATCTATCTAATATTTTAACCGTATTCGTTCCCTAAAAATTTGGGTTCAAGACTTGACTCAAGATCTGAACCCAAATTTATAAGGAACGAATATGGTTAAAATATTAGATTTATAATTGAAACTTAAGATTAAATACAATCATTACACGGTAATATAGCCGTCAATGAACTTTTAAATCGGATCTGATTGCAATTAAAAGACAAAAAATAATAATTGTGCACATATTGTGATTTAACGTCATCTAGTGAAACTCATGTCGTGGACAATCCACCTTAACTACTATCCATACCAATATATAAAAGTGAAACATTGTCTGTTTGTTTGGAGAGCTTTCACACGATAACCGCTGGACGGATTTTGATGAAATTTATAGATAGCTTATACCCTAGAATAAAACATAGGATACTTTTTATCCCGGAAAATTCCACGAATTCCGTGAAGTTTCCACGGGAAAACTGGAACATGTTGAATACTCGCTGTAAGGAACGGTTGCCATGGAAACAAAACAACAAGTCTGTCAAAAATCATCAAGAGCGTTGGTGCCACAGAGTAAGTAGTTGATGCTATACCAACAACAAGCCACAGAGGTCATAACCAAGAAGTCTAAGTCTACTTTTGAATTGGTTTTTAAAATCCTAGAAGAACATAGGATGCTTTTTTCGCGATAAACTGTAGTCCGCGTGGACGAAGTCGCGGGCGGGTAAGCTAGTATTCTATATTGTCTGCAATACAGAGTAATTGTATTGATATCACACACATATCACACCGGCACCTGATCAGCATCGCCTCAACTAGAGCCGTTCAGATTGTTTGTCTAAAACTCCATACTGCAACGAACACTAATCGTCGCCTCGCCTCGGGACAAGCTCGACTGTTAACTGTTCGTTTGTTGTCAACTCGCAGTAACCGCGCTTGTCGGGTCGTCGCTCGCCTCGCGCGCTTACGTTTCGCGGGCACCCCGATTGCCCCTACGGCGGCCTGTTTATTGAAGGAGTGCCCAACAGTAACCATGCAGACATCTCGGAGGTGCTGAGCCGCTCTGGGTCTCAATTTTGTTAGCTATTGTCAAAAAGCCTTGCTATTGCGATACATCTGCGATTGGACTGTCTAGTGTCAAATTTGTTAGTCTGCTAAATAAAGTACACTATTGAAGTTTCATAGCATAATTACACAGTAGCACGGATGTTCTACACTTTCCGAATATCCCTAGTGTGTCGCCACTGAAATAAAATTAATAATAGCTATTAATCAAGCATCAGCGTCAAAACCTCATTATTGTGGTATTCTAGTCAAAATCTATCGATAGCAGCTAATCGGCCTGCGATCGAGTCTATAGCGAGTAGACTATGAAAACGTCGATTTTCAAATCGACTTGCGTTATCGCTGTTCAAACAACAGGGTTACGTGCTTGCGTTTGTTTGACGGCGAGGCAGTAGGCAAGACGCTGCCAAGGTGACTGACATGTTCTCTATACTCACAGTCACTCCTCATTCCGCACGCGAGACACTTCTGCAGCCGGCAGTACTGGCAGCGGTTGCGGTGGTGCTTCGTAACTTCACAGTTCATGCTGCCGCGGCACTGGTAGCCAAGCTTCTTGCGGATGGAGCGCTTGAAGAAGCCTTTGCAACCTGGGTTAAAGAATTCCTAATTTTAATAAAATAGAGGAAAAAAATAACAAAAAGCTGTGTTGTGTTTTTTAAATTTCATAGTGACATCAGTGACAAGATGAGCAGGACATTCATCTACTGGTAAGAGTCCCACTTGTCCAGAAATGGTACTACTAACATATGAGTATAACCACAATTTCGATCAGTCACGTTTTTTTTAAAGTATGCATATTAATAGCGATAAAAATAAATAAATACCATGGAATAGTAGACAATACAACAAGTGCTTAAAACAAGCCATTCTGCCCGAGCCAAAGGTGAGGGTAGATATTGAAGTCGAGGATAAAATGCCACACACATACACGATTGTGAGGAAATTAAACAGTGATATCTTATTTAAATACTGTTAAGAAAAGAACATTTATATAATAGTTTCTTTCCAGACATATTTTTTTTTACTTTCTTCTTGGTCTAAACTACTTTACGAGCATGAGAAGCGAAAAAAATATATTATAATATAATATATTTTATCTACACTCATATCGTAAGATCCGGATTATGAACTCAAAATGGTGGCATAATGATATACATTACACACAGCACGTCTTTAGTATGAAAAATAAATAAATTATAGCACTGTTTTTTTAACTAAACGATGTTATCTATCTATCTATACTATAATAAAACTGTAACTGGGCTAAATCTGTACATTAAATATTTTTTGAAAATTATAATTGAGATAAACTTCAAAATCGATATGGAGTGCAAAAAGGATATTTTTTTATTTTTTGTCTGTCAGTCTCTTTGAACACACATCACGCTGAAACTACCACACGGATTTTGATGCAACTTGGCACAATCATAGCTTATATTCTGGATTAACATTTAGAATACTTTTTACCCCGAAAAAAAATTTGGTTCCCGCAGGATAGGGGTTGAAAGTTATTTAAAAGAACACATATTACGCTGAAACTTCCGGATGGATTTTTATGTAACTTGGCACAGTCAATTATGTGTTAAAATCAATAATACTTTTTATCCCGAAAAAATAAGGGATTCCTGCGGGATAAGAGTCTAAAGTTTTGTTAATTTGAAAGGAATAAAAATAGTACATCCGCATAAAAAGAGCATCGTAAATTCGACGTCCATGCCACAGAGCAGAGTGTGCAGCGGAAGCGTGTCCAGTCTACAACCCAGAGGCCCATGGATCGAATTCACGCGCTTCTATAAATGTTTTGCCTCAATATTTATAAGCATTTACATATTTATGCGTTATTTTTACATTTTCTTTGATATTTTTAATGCTTCTGTAATTTCCTGAAGTAAACCGTCAAGTTTTGTTTGAAAACAATATATCATGGGATATTGATAATTTATAACCCTTTCGACGCAATATACCAAAAACGTAAAATTCCAAAGACGTAGAATGGTACGATTAATGCCAAATTCTCATTATGCCACTATGCGCGAAAATCTCGAAATACCAAATACTCGACGATGCCAATGTTTTAAATCATCACAGTCACAATAATTCCACTTCGGATTATTTAGAAAAAAAAAACAGAAAACAATTCTGTCAATTTACTTTGTAATATTTTTTGAATTTGAAAATTTGTTAGTTTTACTTAAAGTGCATGTTTTATTTACAAGCCCTCATAAAAAGCGCCCTCTTGCGGCTGTTTGTAATGGTAACCAAACTGCTTAATGTTATACATGTTGTACTAACAGAACTGTCTGATGCACTCACTAAAGGAAGGCCGACGTCGTTGCGTATTTCGAAAATATACATTACGTACACAACGCTCTTGACGTCAGAGACCGTGTTGGCATCGGGTATGTTTTAAAATCCAGAAAGTGAAAATGTATTCTTCGAAAGTATACCGTAAAGGTATACATTCGAACATTTATGACGTCACTGGCCAAGCCAGGCCAGTCGTACCCTGCAACAAGTACAAATTTTATACCTACACTTTGTGGCCTCAATACGAGTATTGCGGTTAATTCAGTAGTGTCAAGCGTACGCTCGATGAGTCGCGCGCCGTGTGCTTACGATAAAGTACCTACTTACGTAAAGTTTTTGTCAAATTTTATTCTTTTCTTAATTATGAGTACCGAGAAGAAACCTAGAATGTACTGCATAGCATTCGGTCTGACAAGTCCCGTAAAATACCTAAATACTGACATTTTATTACGTAGGTAGCCATTTCGTTTTCATTCATTATTAAGCATGGAATTCAGTCAGGCACCTTTTATTCATCAAAGTGCAATACTTATTAAGTTATAATCAAATAATGAGGTACTAGGTCTATTCTGATAAGAATGTAACTAATAGAACTATCAATATCAACATTTACGAGGGCTGTTTGATAAGTCGTTTTAAAAAGTAAAAAACTATATATTTTTTTAAACAATTTACATTTATTTCTCAACATAGTCTCTTTTGAGGGCCAAACACTTGTTACAGCGAGTTTCCAATTTTTTTATCCCCTCTCAGATTTGGGAATAGGTAATAATCGCACCGAGCTAGGTCCGGCGAATACGGAGCATGCGGAACCAGCTCGAAGCCCAACTCGTGGATTTTGGACATTGCAATAGCTGACGTGTAAACTGGGGCATTGTCTTTATGAAAGAGGACTTTCTTGGGGGACAATTTTGCTCGTATTTCAAACAATTCGGCATTAAAACGGTCCAATAACTCTGCGTAATAACGGCCAGTGATAGTCTTTACCTTTTCCAAGTAATCAATCATAATGATTCCTTCGCCATCCCAGAAGACTGTCGCCATCACCTTCCCAGCCGACAAAACAGTCTTGGCCTTCTTTGGGGCACGTTCACCAGTCGCCATCCATTGTTTTGATTGCTGTTTTGATTCAGGTGTATAATGATGGACCCAAGCTTCGTCCACAGTGACAAATCGACTCAAAAAAATCCGAGGATTACGCTTCATCATATCCAAACACAGTTTTGAAATTCGCTTTCGTTCGCGTTTTTGTTCGATTATAAACAAACGTGGCACCCATCGTGCAGACAGCTTTGTCATACCCTAATCTTCATGCAGGATTTTATGTACTTGCTCAGTGGACATGCCTGTGTTCTCAGCTATTTCACGCACCTTCACTCGGCGGTCGTCGAGTACAATATTATGGACTTCTTCAACAACATCCTCAGTAGTGACTTCGATAGGGCGACCAGAGCGTGGAGCATCAGATGTGCTTGACCGACCACGTTTAAAATCATTTATTCAGTTATAAACAGTCTGCAACGTTGGTGCGTTAGTGCCATGAACAGAATCAAGTTTAGTTTTTATTGTGGCAGAACTGCAACCCTTCATAAAAAAATGTTTTATAACGGCACGAAATTAAGATTTTTCCATAGTTGTTGAAAATTTACGAGTGATCACAGTTAAACAATGGTTAAACTGACATAAACTTGTTTTTTTGCTGAATTTTAGACAGTCTTCATTTGAAAGATTGTGCCTGCCAGTGTTATTGCCATTTACCAGAAAAAAGGTTTTATAGTTTTTAAAAGGACTTATCAAACAGCCCTCGTATATTAGTAAAAAAAATACATTATTACATAATTGTTTATTCTGTTACAATATCTAAGTCATATCATATTATCACAGAATAATTACTAGTACAAGTACCTAGTTATATCTTGATACAACCCTGCCGAGCGAAAAAGTGACAGAGCGATTCTGAAACGGTTAGAGCAATGCAAGCTCTCGCGCGTTGTGATACGGTACATTCTAGCCTGCACGAAATGGGTGAGCGCCTTCTAGGTAAATATAATTAATAATAAAATAAAATAAATATATTTGGGACAATATCACACCAATTACCTAGCCCCAAACTAGGATACCCTGTAATATGGGCACTAGATAACGGATAAACATACATAAATACGAATATCAACATCCATGACTCGGAAACAAACATTTCTGCTCATCACACAAATGATTGCCCCTTGCAGGATTCGAACCCGCGACTGTTCGATTTCGTTCCTAGGGTTACTAGCCCCTAGACCAACCAGCCGTCAATTGAAAGCTCGCAGCGCTGTGCGAGTTAAATTGCACTTTATTGCGTTGTAGCGAGAGTTGCTATGTATTTAAATGACTTTAAGTCAGTTATCCTTCTGTACTTGTACTATTATTTATTCTGTGGCCGAGCTGAGATCGGGTATAGGAAGTTTCGAATTTAAGATTTTGCGGGGCGTATTTTGAAAATATACGTCCACATAACGCTATTCTGTTCTATTCGACAAATCATGTATGTCTTCGTGGCTGTATAAACATTAATAAATAATAATAAATATATTTGGGACAATTCCACACCAATTACCTAGCCTCAAACTAGGATACCATGTAATATGGGCACTAGATAACGGATAATCATACATAAATACGAGAATCATATCCATGATTCGGAAACAAACATTTTTGCTCATCACACAAATGATTGCACCTTGCAGGATTCGAACCCGCGACCGTTTGATTTCGTTCCCATGGTCACTAGCCACTAGACCAACCTATTAATTATTTATTTGCTATTGCAAAACAGATAGGTTTCTGTCAAAAACCCTTCAGTTGCAACCCGACATGGCCGTGATTAGATAGAAGACGTAGCGAAGCTTAGCGAGCTCCCGCCTTCGTCTTCTAACCTATCACGGCCATGTCGGGTCACTACTGAAGGTCTGTATGTAAGTTTGTTCGCGCATAAAGTAAAAACTACTAGATCAATTGCGATGCAATTTTCACTATTGGATAGCTTAGGGTTTGAGTTAAAAACTGGGATACTTGGTATCTTATTCTGATGATTAGATGCCGAGCAATCGATTAAAACTATTTGACGGCTGAACAAATGTAGTGTACTTTGTATGTACTTTTGGTCCTGGAATAACACATACGAGTTACTTTTAAATGAAATGAAAACGCGGGCAAAGCCGCGGGTACAGCTAGTAATATATATATATTTTTACTATTAAGGCACCATTAAGGCTCCGCACCTCAGAGGGTTTTCGTCATTTATTATCTACTAGCTGTGCCCGCGGCTTTGCCCGCGTGGTTCATTTAAAAGTAGCCCACATGTTTTATTCCAGGACCAAAAGCCAAACCACCACTAGACCAGTTGTAGGTTTGGTCCAGGTCCAGAGGACCAGGAGGACCAGGACCAAACCTACAAAGTACAATATTATACTACATTTCTTCAAAATTCGTTCAGCCGTCAAATAGTTTTTTATCGATTGCTCGGCATCTAATCATCGGAATAAGGCACTGCCTTGACTTTTTATAACGCATATTCAGTGAAGTACGGCACTCCGTACTTCACAGAATATGCGTTATAACAGTTAAATTTATTTTTTTAATTAATAAATTACTATTTTACTATAAATAATTAGCTTAATTTCGCTGCGCGTTTTACAACTGAAGTCGACTTATTCTACCAAAAAACACAAAAAACATCTCAATACGTTTTAAGAGCCTCTAAGGACCATAAAGTAAAAAAAGAAGAAAACGTGTTGTTTGAGTTCATTCAACGTTCAAACCACTTCGTAACAAACCGCTTGCGTGTTTTAAGGGTAGACAATGCCATCTAGTTTAAATGAAGTAATTTGTTATCATGACCGTCTTGTTATTGAGTAGAGAAAATTATCTCCGAAGGTAAGGTGGCACAGATTAGAGAGTAATTAAGGTGGTGAGGTAAATTGGATGGAGGGCATCAAGGGTAGGTCATTATTGTGAGGTCCATACGAACAAATTTTAATGCAACGAAACATTGTGTTCTTAGTACAAATTATTTTTTATGATGTTTCACAGAACGACGTACCTACTTACTGGCACTTTAACTGGCTCTTAATAATTACCTACCCTACCTACCTACTTTTTGAGCTTTTTCAACACGATATGAGGATTGATTTGAAAAAATAAAAGTATTATAGTATAGATTAAAAGTATCATTCATTTTAACACATACTATAAACTTTGACTGTGCCAAGTTACTTGAAAATCCGTACGGTAGTTTCAGCGTGATATGTGTTTTTTTTAAATAACTTTCATCCCCTATCCTGCGGGAACCATTGTTTTTTTCGGGATAAAAAGTATTCTAAATGTTAATCCATAACATAAGCTATGATTGTGCCAAATTGCATCAAAATCCGTCGGGTAGTTTCTGCGTGATGCGTGTTCAAAGAGACAGACAGACAGACAAAAAATAAAAAATAAACCTTTTTGCACTCCATATCGATTTTGAAGTTCATCTCAATTAAAATTTTCAAAAAATATTTAATGTACAGATTTAGCCTAGTTACAGTTTTATTATAGTATAGATAGATGGCGGCGCGTGTTAGACCGTATGCGCGCTAATTCGCTGGTGGACTGGATTTTGGCGCCATAATTGACTTTACATTAGTAGCTAACCAATTTTATGTCATTTATTATGTTGATCAAATGTTTTATCCTGATTAATAATGTGTTAAACATGTGAAAAGTGTTCGTGAGGAGAATTTGTCTCGACCTGACATCACGGAACAGTAACAAACATGACAAACAAGCTTTTACCAGCAAAATCAAAAAAGATTACAGCTTTATTTTTTTCATTAAAAGTATTATATATGAGTATATATTATATGAGTGTAGATAAAGTAGTGTATGAAACGGCACATACCTGGGTATTAAAACACTCGAGTGATACTATTAAATCTCGGCTCGTTTTTTAAACTCACTCTCGTGTTTTAATTCCCTTCATTATGCAACCGTTTCATAAACTACTATTTAAATAGCTATTTTATATCCATTTTGACATCAAAAGTCACACTACAAATATTATTTCTTAAATAGTATTTTATTAAACACTGCATAACATCAATAAAGTGGAAAATAAACATCAACAAACAATAAACGGTGAAACACAAGCAGAGCAGTGAGCCAAATGACTGAGGGTGAGAGTGAAAGTGATGTCATCATACAAAGCCAAGCTGGAGTGCACAGTTTTGAAGTAGCTATTAGGAGTGCTTCGTAATTTCGTGATTAAAAATCTATTATCTTGTTACCACCATTGCAGTGCTATAGTTTTGGTGACAAAATCTGTCTGGCACTGCACAGTGCTCGTATACTTGAAACCTTGGGTTTTAAGTCTCATGACTAATAATTTAAGTGGACACAATGAATACTAATTCTAATTCCTGAATTCTGAGAGAATTCAGCTGTTTTCACTGCACCCAGGGGATCAAAGGTGGTCTTCTTATAAAACCCGAACCACGTTCACACATTCAGTGACAAATGTTTCCACATCTCATTATCAACTAGATGAAGTCCACTGCTGAACAAGGGCCTCCCCCATAGTCACCATGCTTGGCAGGCATCTTGGTAATCACAGTAGTTGAAGATATTTATTTAGTTTCGTTTTTCTTTTGTTATTTTTAATGGTGTGCACAAGAAAGTGACTTAGTGTATCCGGGTCACTGATATGTATGGATTTGCTTTGCTGATTCAAAGCATCCCCACCACAGAATAAATAATAGTACAAGTATTGAAGGATAACTGAGTAAAGTCATTTAAATACATAGCAACTCTTGCTACAATGCAATAAAGTACAATTTAACTCGCACAGCGCTGTGATCTTTCAATTATATTTACCTAGAAATATAATTGAAAGATTCACGCAATGAGTGCATTGCGTGCAGGCTAGAATGTACCCTATCACAACATGCGAGAGCTTCCATTGCTCTAACCATTTCAGAATCACTCTGTCACTTTTTTACTCGGCACGGTTGTATCAAGATATCTTGATACAACCCTACAACTAGGTACTTGCACTAGTATTGTGTGTTTTAGTGTTATGTTAGTTATTCTGTCATATGATATGACTTAGTTATTGTAACAGAATAAACAATTATGTAATAATGTATTATTTTTTTACTTATTATTATAAATGTTGATAGTTCTATTAACTTCATATAATTACATTCGTATCAGAATAGTCCTAGTACCTTATTATTTGATTATAACGTAATAGGTATTTCAATTTGATGAATTAAAGGTGCCTGTCTGAATTCCATGCTTAATAATGAATGAAAAAGAAATGGCTACCTACGTAATAAAATGTCAGTATGTAGGTATTTTACGAGACTTGACAGACCGAATGCTAAGCAGTACATTCTAGGTTTCTTCATGGAACTCATAATTAAGAAAAGAATAAAATTTGACAAAAACATTATGTAAGTAGGTACTTTATCGTGAGCACACTGTGCGCGACTCATCGAGCGCACACTTGACACTCTACTGAATTAACCGCAATATTGCGGCCGCAAAGTGTAGGTATAATATTTGTACTTGTTGCGGAGTGCGGCTAGCCTGCCTCCCACTGAGGGTCCATAGAACTAAAATTGACATTGTAAATTGAAATTGTCTTTTCTACTAACGATAGTTACAGAATGAATACACTACTGCTAAATAACTGCTATCAGCGATAATCAAACGCTGCAGAAGCCAGAAAATTAAAATTGTCTTGTCTACTAACAATAGTTACAGAATAAATACACTACTGCTAAATAACTGCTATCAGCGATAATCAAACGCTGCAGAAGCCAGGCCTGCAAGGCACCCGCCTTACAGGCCTGGCTTCTGCAGCGTTTACACATTAAACCAGATAACCAGAAAATGTTAATTGTATACTAGTTTAACCAAAACATTAATTGAGTGTAATACCTTCACAGCTAATAGCACCATAATGCCTCCCAGAAGCCCTGTCTCCACAAACAATGCATAGTTCCAGTCCACCAACATCGTTGCTCCCACTGAACTTCATTTCCATGTCCTGACCTTCCATTATACTGAAATGGTAAAAGAACCCATATGGTTACACTGTTATATTGTTTCTTATGAGTGAAACAAACATTTCTGGTGAGCAGAAATGTTTGTTTCAGAGACATGGATGTTATATTTATATCTATGTATGTTTATCCGTAGTCTAGTACCCATAGTCCTAGTTTGGGGCTAGGTAATTGGTGTGAATTCTCCCGAACATTATTATTATTATTTTATTATTATAAACTTTAATGTATTTGTGTACATAACTGAAGTAATTCAGCACAAGTGGTGTTTGTAAGATGCTTTTTTTCATAGACGTGACATGATTGTGAGTTTTACAGGCTCTCGATTGTTTACATGACCGAAATAGGCTCTGAGTCTGTACGTTATTACTCTAAATATTCTGTGCTGTGGTCACAAGTTTTGGTATAGGTATGTACCTCTTTTAAACATTCTTGCCTTGTCCTTTCACTTTATCAAAAACTCGTTTGAACTTCGTGTGCGGGTTCATCCTGTGCTTGGGCGAATTAGTTATGGTCTATCAACGCGTAGAGCACACAAAAACACCCACGCTACGGTCAGTGAAGTGAGAAATTTAAGAAAACACCACGAATGCAGGTGCATTGTACTCACATTTCCTGGAAGGTTGTGGTAGAATCAGAAGTTAATGCACTTAATGTACTTCAATTATCATTTACTGTACGATTTCACTATCACTACTAAATTATGAAATAAACAAAAAATGACGACGATTTTCGTGAATTTCCATGAAGAGAAGAAAGAAATCAAAGCAAAGCAAAACAAAATAAAATGAATGAACGAAGTTAGTTGAAACTTGAAGTTCGTTCCAAACCTCTTTGGCTGTGTTCACTTACACGCTCGAATCATCCGTGCGATTATCGCTCGATCATCCGGAGATCGTGAACGACTTTGGACGTCCACATACAACTGACAACTCAGTTTCATACTATTCCTCCCCTCTACTTCTATTTTTGGGATGACCCAGGCCGGACCCAGCCCGGACGACGCCGTGAACGATTTCGAGTGTACGCGCGGGTGATCCGTGCGTCCTCGAACGTTTATGTGAACGGGCCCTTTAGTTCCAAATGACGGAGAAACACAAACATTTTAAAAATAAGAAATGGGTGTAGTATTTAAATACTCTTTGAATCCATGCGTTCGAGATGATGAGATGGCGTTGTGGGGAGTTTCAAAATGTACATTATTAACAAGCAGTTTTCTTTAAACATTTTCAACACTTTTGTCATTTTTGAAACTTTTGACACTACCGATCCTTTCCAAACTGAATGAAAAATTACCCTATTGACGGAATAAAGTCGATTTTCCTATGTCAACATGTCATCGAAACTTGCAAAACCATAGATTCTAGAATTTTGGTAGTACCTACTGCAAAACGAACGGTGATTGAAAACGTTCAGAACTTTAATTTCGCCCACATATACAAATGGCCAAAGGGAACGCCAATTGTGATCATATTTAGCGTTTTTAACAGTTATTTTCGCCAATTGTTACAAAATGACGGCCCCTATAGAAGTTTTATTCATACGAATGATTTAGTTGATAGAGGTTGAAATAACGATAATCTCGCACGCGGCGTGGGTGAAGGAGCCCACCTCACGGGGGACGGGGCACGCTCGCACGTCTCACGTGGCGGAGCACGTGAGTGGACCTCATTTTACCTACCTCATCTGACTACAGCTAAGCGAGGAAAGGATAATGAGTTCAACAGTGTTAGTTTGTACGTATCTTAGTATACCGACTTCCTGCGATGGCTACAATGTCATCGGTCCGTCGTGTGGGGGGGGGGGGGTCTCCCCACTCTCCCCACACTTCGCTTGCTTGTTCGTGGTCGCCATTCGAGAACCTTTATCCCCCAGCGGTTGTGGGCTCTGCAAACTATATGGCCTGCCCATTGCCACTTCAACTTGCAAATTCTGAGAGCTATGTCCATAACCTTGGTTCCTCTACGGATTTCTTCATTACGGATTATCACGTAGTGAAACTCCAAGCATAGCTCTCTTCATTGCACGCTGCGTGACTTTGAGCTTATGTGTGAGACCAATAGTTAGCGACCACGTCTCAGTGCCGTATGTCATCACCGGCAACACGCACTGATTATAAACTTTCGTCTTGAGGCACTGTGGTATCTGTGACGAGAAGATGTGGCGTAATTTCCCGAACGTTGCCCATCCTTGTTGGATTCGTCGGTTGTGCCTCTTTGTCGAAGTTGGATCTACCCAGTTGGATCGTCTGACCCAAGTAGACATAATGATCAACAGCTTCGATAATATGGTTCCCAACATAGACCGGCATGGGTGCGACATGGGCATTTGATATGGACATGATGTTATTCTTACCCATGTTCACATTAAAACCCACCCCTTGAGAAACACTATTGAGGTCACTTAGCATTGTGCTTAGGTCTTCCAGGTTTTCTGCCATGATGACTATATCATCAGCAAATCAAAGGTGACTGATGCATTCGCCATTGATGTTGATACCATATTCGTTCCAGTTCAGAAGCTTGAATATATCTTCCAGTGCAGAGGTGAACAGTTTCAGAGAAATAACGTCTCCGTCTCACCCCTTTTTGCAACTCGATCGAATTCGTGCTCTGATCTTGGAGACGGACAGTCATGGTGGCGTTGCTGTAGAAAACTTCAACACTGCGATGTACCGGTAGTCAATCTAGCACTGCAGTAATGACTGTAGCACTGCCCAGGTCTCGACTGAATCAAAGGCTTTTTCGTAGTCCACAAACGCTAGACATAGTGGCCGATTATAACTATATATATATATATATATATATATATATATATATATATATATATACGGTTTGTAACTACTCTCGAAAACAGCTTATAGACGTGGCTCAGCAGCGAAATGGGCCTATAATTCTTCAAGAGGGTGTTATCACATTTCTTAAAGAACAATACCACTACGCTCCTGTGCCACGCCTCTGGCGTAGTAGTACCCTCGAGGATGACCGAGTTAAATAGCCTCTGAATGACTTGTACCGGTGTTCCACCCGCTTTCATTAGGTACAAGGGCAATAGGGCCAGAACCACGGGCAACAGAAATTGCCCGTGGTTCTATTAGTAGAACTACGCGGTTGGGCAACGGGCACCAAACAACATTTTACAACTGCCCAAAACGCCCTGTCTTCATCTCAAACTCACATAATTGCTGTCCTGCCCGCCGATTCAGTATCTTTCGAATTCCCTTTGCCCTAGGAGCTTGCCTTTGCTTTATACATTACTATGGAACGTGTTTACTCGGGTGCAAACAGTAGGCACAGGTCAGAACATCGTCGCTATCAACCGGCAAGCGCGAACAGTCTTCGATCTGCGTTCGAGGAGAGTTGCGTTTGGTCGGTTCGAAATATTTTCGTTTTTTGCCGAAAATATGGTGAAATGTGCAGTGAAAACTTGCCTAAACGACACTAGAAAACACACAAAACTAAAATGTAACATTACATTTCACAGGTAAGTCAGTTTTACATACTTTTAGATGTATTTAATATTAAGTTATAGCGGGGGTGAGGATCACGCGAGACGTGCGGTTGCGTGTCGCGTCTCACTGCCCCGCCCGCGCCCGCCGCTTCGCCAGTGGCGCATCGACTAGTGATGTGCGCGCTGTCCATATTATGGCGTGGCATTTTTTTACGTTCAAGCCTCAGACCAAATATTACTAAAGTATAGACCGCGGCTATAGCCCCGCCACCTTAGTGCAAATCGTAGGCAGTTGTGCTATAGCACCGTACATCGATGTAGATAACGAATAGGGATGCCTGCAAGCGCTCGCGTGCATGTCAATAAAGAGGGTGACACGTCACGACGTGGATTTGACGGCGCTACGCAGTACCTACCTATTAATGGCTAATAGAAATACAAAAACCTTACAGTTTCTGTTCAGAATTACTTTTTCGTAGGAGTGGACTGTATTACAATTTTATCGCGTATTCACTTTTTCGCTCATAGGTCACTGGTTATATTAACTAACAGCAATAACTTATTCGTGGTTCAGGAGCTTCGAGGATTCAATGAATGAAACTACTACGACGGGTATAACAAACTGACTGACTGCTTTTATTTACAAAAATGCTCTTATATATTTTATACAATCCAATTTAGGTAACGGTACCCTGGTCACAGGGAGAGCTCGGGAGCAAGGGCAATTACAACGGTTCTTGTATTTTATGGCAGCAACTAACTGGCATCGTTCGTTAATTGTTTTACTACTTAAGGCCTTTACTTTGTCTGCGCATTGCGCGTGTTATTATTCTAAAGATCGTGGGAATGTAGCTGTATTTAGTCTAATGGCATAAGTGCTCCTATAATAAACACATTGCGCATTGCATTGTCTAACAAGCTTAAATCATAAACATTTGGCGCTTTCATCTATTTCTAAACTAACGGAGGTTTTTTCCCTAAGGTAACTTTATTTTTATATTCCTTAAATTACACGTTAAATCTACCTACTTACTCTTACTCTAGGTGTAATATTATTTAATCTTATTCTAGTTTTATAAAAAATAACTGATCTATGATCGCGGGGTCTCGCGGCATCTGGGAGACGGACAGGCTCGCTGTCCTCCACATTCTCCTCCCGGCGTAGACTCGGCGGAGCCCATTACAGGCAGGACGGCGAGCTTCGTAGTTGGCCGTCGGAAGATGTCGAATGCCGCCTCGGCCCGGGTATACGCGCTCAACAGTTTCCTTTAGCGAAAGTTACTATATCTGTACAAGGAGACAGAGGGGTCTGCTTGTTACCTTTTCACGACAAAATTACGGAGCCGATCTTGATAAAATTTGGTATAAATATATCTGAAAACATGAGGAAGAGCATTTGCTACTTTTATCCATCGTCATTATTTTTCGTCGTGGTAGATACAGCGGGATGCAGCTAGTAGTAGTAATACAGCAAAATAGTGAATGGAAAAAACGAACTAAAATTAAATCATAACATTCTCTTTTTTGATTCGCCGTAGTCCGGTAAAAATAAAATAATATACCAATGAAGCTACAACCACTTCAATTTGGTGGTGACGGATATATTTGTAAATGATGAAAATATAAATAACTAGCTTAAAAGCTAAAAAAAACAGACCTGCCCTGCTAAAAAAGAGCTTTTGCGAATAAATTAGATACTGTTGGAATGTGCTTATCAAGGCCTTCAATTTGATACCCATATTGTAAAATATGAAGAAAAAATATGTTTTTCTAATTAGAAAACTGAACCGTACTGCCGCCACATTGAAAATTTTCAAAAATATATAGCCTATGTTACTCAAGAGGATGTAAGGATTCTAACAATACAATACCATACGTCTAAATCTGTTCAGGCATTTAAAAGTTATGGTGCAATAAAGAAACTCACATACATACATACAAACATACATGAATGCTAAAAACATTACACTCCTTTTTTGGGCAGTCGTGTAAAAATGAGGGGCGCTCTTATTAACTTTAACCAGCCGTTTGGCCGGTTGTTATTTTAAATTTTCATTTGGGCAATATTTAAACATACCAGTTTTTTCAATTCTCTCATTTTACTAGGTTGCTCAATCACAGTTGATTTATCTTCTTATGGAGTCTGTAAATAATAAAATAAAAATTGAGGTATCAATTTTATCATATTTTGTTTTATGATTACATACATACATACTCGTATTACATACAATACAATCATATTAACATGCACATGATTGTACTATTTATGTAATACGTACGTATGGGTCAGATAGACGACGAACATATTTGAGGATATCATTGTCATCGAGTGTTCATTATGAACAACTTGGAACAACTTTTAATATGAGATCAATAAATCACAAAAAAATTAAGGAGTTCCATACATTTCAATGAACGCGAATGGCATTTTTTATGGATCAGCTGCGTATGTATGTTTATAGTTCAAATGCATTGGCTTGCGAAAGCGAAGGGATTCAAAATGTTTTCATCCATCTACAGAGAAATATTTATTTATGGGTAAACTAAACTTCTTGAGCACTGGTATCCCTAACTCGATGGAAACCCAAATAATTTATGGAGACACGTCAAAATATGGCACTTACATGGTAAGCTAGGACTATCTTTTCTAGTCGGGTAATACGAGAAAACAAACTGCAAAATTCGCTTATATTTTAGTTAGGGTCTGATAGTACCATGTGAATATAACTAATTACAAATGATACGAACGTTTTCTATTGCAAATACTTCGACAAACTTAAGAAAACATGCTCACTTACCGATAAAAGGTTATGGCTTCATTTTACTGCCCAGCAGGCTGATTCCCTATGGAGTGAGGTTGAGTGATTGCCACCGAGCACCCATTGCGGGTGCGCTTGAAGGTTGTGAATGTTTTGGAATTCACTAAACAGTTAACGCGCACCCGTCAAGCACCTGCAATCAACACTAATACCGGGAACCCGGTAACTATGCGGCAGAATTAAGCTAAACCTAGCCTACAAATACTCCTACCAGAAATAGGACCTTTCAAATTTTGCCGGGTTTTATGTTCGAGTAATTATCTGTGGGTGGCGCGCCAGGCAACCAATGGCAGCAATCATTCTCCAACAATCATCGTCTGAATTTATTTTCTGTTTTTTCTCTCTCGCTTTTAATCTATCTAAAATTTTATTCCCGTGTAGATATTAAGTATAATTAAAAGTTAATTAGCATCGTAAGTTTTGTAGTGATCTAATAATATGCCAATAACCTTTTTGTAGATTGTACGTCTCTGAAAGAAAATCTAAACATTGATATTATTTCTCAGCAATAGTGTACTTACCTACTTCAAATAATTATTACGACTTCCTATTTAAAAATACCATGTTTCTATATGTATAGTGACTATTGTGCTTCTCTGGTAAAGATAAACTTCAACTGAAAATAATCTTTGCAATCATTTTAACTCAAAATGCTGTGAATGAAAACATGTCATTCACTTGTACACTACTTTTATGCAAAACAATTAAATCAATAAATAATTGAAATGCCAAAAAACGAAGAAAGAAATATATTTGCGATTTAGAAATGTATTTTTAGATGAAATCTCTTGCTTTGTACCTATATAGAATTGTATTGTATCTACCTAAGTATTATGTATCGTTGTACATTCACAAAAAAAAACACAGGACAAATGACAGCTCAACAGTTGATAATTATAGCCTAGGACTTGATAGACAAGTACCTAACTATGTTGAATCTACTTGATTATACTAATAATATGATACATTTTTTCAGGTGGATGCACACAGATTTGCAGTTCATAGAAATGTATAGATCTCCGCTTTCCGAGCTCATAGTATAGTGTAAAGTGTAAATCTCAATTTATGTGAAAATTATAAGATTATTACATGATATATAATACTTACACTTGATTTAGTTTTGCTTATATTTGCATTGACCCCTCGTTGTTAGTAGTACCCCTCGCTGTTGGGAGCCAGTAATCACTGGCTCCCAACAGAAACAGGCATATACGCGACAGGGATAAAAAATATACAAATTCGTCTCGCTCAATCTTACTGTTTTTATGGTATGTATGTCCTTCTGTCATTATTATTGCTATTCAATGACAAGTCTATAGTAGGTACATAGTCGAGTCGACGGTTTCAAACAAGGAAGTTATATGAAAACAAATACCTATACGTTATATGTACATATTGTATTGTATGTTATATATACATACATATAACTTCCTTGGTTAGAAATCGTTCAATTCAATACTACCTTTATATTTACAATATCGAATCGAAACTAATCGGTTCTGAATCGGGGGGTGGATGGGAGTCACGAGTAATAGCGGAAATACACAGAAATGACCAAAACGAACGGCAAATGTGATGATTTCTGGCGTTTATCTGTTATTTTTGATCATTTGCTTCAACACGAACGGCCTATTTTTCTGACATTGCTGTCACTGTCAGTGTCAAACAAAACACCTCGTGCTATTTTGGTTGGCTGTAACACAATTTTACAATTTTCTCCATGAAATGAGTTATATTATTGTCCAGTACAGCAAAGTAACGTAAGTCAGTACAAATTGCTCTAAAATGGATCATATCATTGACAAATTTAACGTTTTCACAGAAAAACCTGTAAAGTTTCTCACAGTTCAAAGCGAGTTGAAAGACGATATCAAAAACTTGGTAAAATCACTGTATGACTTCTCTAAAGTACAAGAAAACGGTGTGAAACGACAGAAGAAAGGTGCCTTACCAGAGCTTATAGTTCAAGATTTCGATGAGGAGCAGATATGGCAAGAAATCGAGCTTCAAAACAACGAATGCTGGGACCAACTTGTATGGGAGGTAGCCAACTCTATATCCTTGAAAGAAGGTTTAAAGTTTCCAGTTAAGACTGCCAAAGAACCAGTAAACGATGAAGAAGCGGCTTTACCTTCAAGCAAAAAAACTCGTGGCAAGGGGCCCAAGCAAAACAAAACGCAAGTGAGTAAGACAGATACTTCAGAGTCAGAGAGACCTTTGGTTAAATCAACAAAAAAGAAGAAAGAACCTAAACCAAAAGTCAAATCCTCCATAGTTGACGATAAATTCTTCAAACTACAAGAAATGGAGCAATTTTTGTTGAAGGAAGAGAGGAATGAGGGTAAAAATGTACCACAAGATAGCGATGATGAATCTATTGATCTATTTGAAGACATTGACAGTGAGGAAGATGAAAAAGAAGGGGAGGGTGCTAGGGATGTAAAGTATTTTGACTTCTTTGATCAGCAAGTCAATGATGAAGAACGTAGTATTGATGATGAGCATGAGAATGAATTAGAAGAAAATGAGAAAGACTTGGAAGATGACAAGAATGACTTGGAAGATGATGAGGATGACTTGAAAGATGATGAGTATGACTTAAGAGATGACAACATTGAAAAAGGAGACCTAGAAGAAAGAAGGGAACCTACAAAGAAGGATAAAAAGGTCAGATTTGCTGATGCCTCCTCATCAGATGGCAATTCAGATTCAGATGTAAACAAAATAGTTGCTGATAAAAAACTACAGAACTCAAAGAAGAAGAAGTCAGAATTTGAAATGCGGCAAGAAAGGTTGAAGATGACAATAGATAGATTGGAAGCAAAGACGTTAAACGAAGCTCCTTGGCAACTCAAAGGTGAGGTGGACGCTTCAAAACGTCCACAAAACTCTTTGTTAGAAGAAGTAGTAGACTTTGATCTTACGTCTCGCCCTGCGCCAATAATAACAGAACAAACAACACTCACACTGGAAGATATTATAAGACAGCGTATCAAAGACAAAGCCTGGGATGATGTTGAAAAGAAGGAAAAGCCAGTTGATGATCAACTCACTTTCCGTAAGACAGAAATTCTCGATCACGCTAAAAGCAAGCTCAGTCTAGCTCAGGTTTACGAAGCTGAATATCTGAAGCAGAAGCAAGCCACATCTGGAGATATTGAAGAAGAAAAGGAGCCGGAAGCTCACACTCAAATCCGAGATATGATGAGGCAACTATTCGCAAAACTTGACGCGTTGTGCCATTACCATTACACGCCAAAGGCAGCTCAAGCGGAAGTTAAAATCATCACCAATACACCAGCTATTTCGATGGAAGAGGTTGCTCCAGTAGCTACAAGTGACGCCACATTACTTGCACCGGAAGAAGTAAAAAAGAAACGTAAAGGAGAACTGATGACCAAAGAAGAGCGAACGCAAACAGACAAGAACAGGGAAAGGAGGAAAAAGAAGAAATTCCAGCGGGCCAAAGGGGGACAAGTTACAAAGATTATGGATCATAGGAATACTAAGAAGGGTACAGAAGCAAATGACAAGTCTTTGAAAACGTCCAAAGCATTCTTCCAGCAGTTGAATGATGACACTACTAGTTTAATTAAGTCAAATAAAAATGTTAAGTTTGGAAAGAATAAAGGAAAGTAAAGTTGTCTTTTGTTAATAAAATGTATTTTTTTATTAGAATCTAGAGCGATGGTGGTCTAACGGTTCTATAGTGCAATTTAGAATCCAACGATACCGGGTTCAAAACCTAGTCTATGCACCAATTACTTTTCTAAGTTATGTGCGGTTTTCCATCGCTCCGTGCCTCGGAGGGCACGTTAAGCTGTCGGTCCCGGCTGTTATTGATTAATAGCAGTCGTTAAGCCATTTTAGAGGCCCTCGGGCGGCTTGATAAACTCTGACATCAGAGGCCAGCACTACCTCATACGACAAACAAACAAACAAACAAACATTAGAATCTAGAGTAAGTCTTGTTTTCTGATGTTGATAATAAGGTTGGTTAAGTAGGTGTAGGTTTCTATTCCTGTATGCTGCCTTGAGTTTCTTCATTTCTGTAGAAGGTTTTGTGTAGGATGCCCACATGCCAGGTGAAGTGATGACATGTGAAAATACATGGCAGAAACTGGATGAGAAGAGTCGTCTATGTCTAGCAGAGGATGAATACAGGCGAATGATAATGATTACAGGGTTTTATAGTATAGATCTAGAAATATTATCATGTGTACATTTTCAACACTGTATAAGTACTGAGTTGAAAGCCACACATACACAAGGAAAAGTAATCAGTAGGTTGAAAGGAACAAAAATTGAATCTACTCCCATATGGAATATGTTTGGCTCGGTTTGGTAACAACCTACTTCTAAAGTTTATTATTTTATATTGTACTAGCTGTACCGGCTTTGCTTTGTTGTTGCATCGCCTTACAGACTCAAAATACTCAATCTCTGGAACCAACGTAGGCATTACATACTACCATCATGCAGGAGTATGTAGAGTGTAACCCGTATATACTCTCTATATATGACAAGGTATCAAAACAACACCACTTTTTTAAGCACTACAAAATATAACTACATGAGGAACCAAGTGATAGATCAAACACTTACGAAGTTAGAACTTACACAGACAGTTCCAAAATGGGAACGGGGACATTCTCAGAAAACTTGAACATGCATCTAACAACTGCACTGGGTACAATGTTACATGTGGAATGTGCAGGCAGCTACAGCATTACTGCACATGAAGGTAACTGACTATAAAATCAGAACACTCTCAGGAGTCTGATTACTCTCAGTTCAATGGTATTTTTGCCAATGCCAAAATCAAGAATCATCGAAGGTTGGAAAATCAATGCATTTAACTTACAGAAAATAAGGGAATATTGAGAGTACCTATTTAATAAAGCTGCAAATAATACATGGGAGATTTTCCTCTCGGCTCGGCTCATTGATTGATCAGGTACCAAGTACATTAGTTTTTAAGTCAAAACCCAACATAGCCAACAATGAAAACCGCATCACAATCGGTCCAGTAGTATTTACGCGATGCGCGAACGAACAGTACCCCTAGTACGAGTTTTTATAGTTTTTGAAAACGAAATGTAGTTTCGTTTAGTTCCATACATTTACTGCAGTTCATGCAAGTTTCCGCTAGAGACGCTGCCAGTAAATGTATGGAACTAAACGAAACTACATTTCGTTTTCGAAAACTATAAAACTCGTACTAGGCCCCCAGAAACACGATATAAAAAAATACTTATTGCTTTCTTTATCTGCACTAGAACAATTTTTTTTCGTTGTACAGACTTTTGTTACTATGGGGAGGGGTAGGACCACCCCTGTGAATAAAAAGTTACGGAATCTTCCCCTTTCAGAGGTTTTTAGTTATTTTTTATATCTTGTCATGTTTTTATTTACCTATTGTAAGAATATAGTACCTCGATTTCTGGTGTGAAAGGGAGGAGAGATTTGTAGCGGGGAGTGCAGTGATCTTAGGTAGGTATGTATACTCAAAGGGAGTGATCATGTATTTGGACCATATACCTGTGTATTACTCGCCTCGCAGTATTTATTTAGCAGAGCTTGTAACGGGTAGCCTGCAAACATATCGCCGGCTGAGGCGCAGTGCTGCAGTGTTCAAATTGCTGTACGTTTTTTAACAGGTGCATTCACAATTTGGCTCACACATTTGGTTCTCATGACATTACATGGCTACTGCATATTGCATAAAAGTACCTACCTATATATCCTATATATATTTTTTTTTTTTTTTTTTGATTTGTTAACATCTAAGGGCGCGGTACAAGAGGGAAGGGGGGGGGGGGGAGGTTGGAACTTACCGCGTCGGCATTATTATTATTTTCATTTTTGTTGTGTTCGTAATTGTAGGTTTAAAAACAATTAAATAATTAATAAAATCAGTTTGAATTTTTACTGAAATGTACTTACCAGGAGTTAGTAAAAAATAATAAGTCGGGTTAGTTAAGGTTTTTGAGATTTTGAAGCTTTTTAATCAAATTTGATTAAAAATCCTATGGTATTTAAAATGCTTCTTAACCTTCAAAATTAAATAAAGATAAAAAAAAACAATTATTCGTTTTTTTTCTAAATGTTGACGTATTTTTTTATCCATAAACTATCCCGGGCGTCATCAGGAGACGCTGCCAAAGCTGTGGCCAAAGTTTGGTCACAATCCGTTCAAAGCGAATAAGTCTGGTTAGTTAAGGTTTTCGAGCTTTTGAAGCTTTTTAGTCAAATTTGATTAAAAATCCTAAGGTTTTTAAAATGCTTTTTATCCTCCAAAATTTAATAAAGATTAAAAAAAAAACACTTATTCGTTTTTTTTCTAAATTTTGACGTTTTTTTAGCCATAACCTATCCCGGGTCCCGGGCGTCATCAGGCAGGAGACGCTACCAAAGATTCGTCACAATCCGTTCAAAGCGTAGAAACGGTTCAAAGGTACGCACAGACAAACGTACCGTCTTTTGTCGTATTTATTTCCTCTCCATCCCAAGGTTCCAGACAGGAAGAGATCGATTTTTAGCGTTAAGACGCCCATTGTACCTCAGATAATATTTCTTAGTGTTAGTTCATTTGTATTTGTAATTTTTTGGTGTACAATAAAGAGTCTTTCTATCTATCTATACCTACACACATTCAATTTTATATTTAGAGAAGATACAAAAATTAATGGAGGGGCGTTTGCGGGGGTGGGGGTTGAGGGTTGTTGATAGGGGTTTTACAGGGGTCGCGGTCAGGGGGAGGAGGATAGGACCAACATTTTGTACGCGGGCATAGCCATCACTAGGAGTTGAACAAAAAAAAACATCCAAATCAGTCAATCCAATCTCGAGATATCATCAAAAAAGCCGTTCCATACAAAAAGTATGAGAAAAAATTTTTGTATCTAACAAGTTAAAAACTTTTATTGATTCTAAGGCGGTACGAAGTTCGCCGGGTCAGCTTGTAAGTAAATAAAATAAGAACTTATCAGGAACCCTAAAGTTTAAAACACAAATTATGTTTTAGAATAGGTATTTATCTAATTACTTATGGTGCATTCCGATTCACGATAATATCGCTGTGAGCGATCACAGTGCTAATTTGCGTTCCGATTCAGATATCGCGCTCACGGCAGTCGAGTGCTGCAATTGATTCGGAACGCTCGTGAGCGTGATTACAAGATCACAACAACATAACCTCAAAATTTGCTCATAAAACAAAGTTGTGTTGTTGCACTTACGATGACTCGGTACGCGTTTTAGCGCGATAATATCGATTTTATCGATTTTTGCGCGTCTCGGAATGCACCCTTAATGTAGCTCAGGAAAACATAATATTTTATTGAATCGGGTTTTTAATTTGATCTGTACATAAGACTAAATAGGCCTTGTAGTTGAATTTAGTTCGATACTCCCCAAGTAATCAATGGCAACTGTCCAAGCCGAGGTTCGTACCCCCTGGGTGCCCTTGAGCAAGTGGCCAAAAACTTAACTTTGGCGTGCGCCTTCTGCGTCACGCATTGCGGCGGAGCGCTTTTGCGCCCGCCCCACCGTCCGGTGACGCTGTAGAGGTCAGTTATAGACCAACAGCACATATCCTTTCTAAAAAAAAAAAATGTAGTTGAACCCAATTACTTTGGTAGTTCTAAAAGGAAACGTTTGTTATACCTACCGCTAGAGATTAGAGATAGATGAGATTGTTGGTAGAGGTAGTCTCACTTTTTTAGATTTTCCCTTAGTGTGTGTGTTCATAATTTTTTTTTTAATTCTGCTTGTTTATTTTCTTCCTAGGTAGGTAACTAAGTACTGGTCTACATACGTTTCAGAGGTTTGGATTGATCTACTTTAAACCCTGTAAGTATAGAAAATAATAACCGAATTTTCAATTAATTTACTATAGACAAACTTACCTGACACAAAAACCAAGCATATGCTATAACTACGAGTATAATCTATCTAATCAACCACATAATCACTAACAGGTTCAACAAAGAATAGCCCGCGTACTTACCTACCCCAGAACGCAATTACAAGAACACAAGTGCATCAAACGAATAAGGCCCACAAGCGGTTGTCTGCCTCCCACACTCGGAAATCCCACAAACGGCTGGCTTTGTAAAACTAACTCTGCCCGTAACGGGCGCTGCAGTAATTAGCGCGGGAAAAACGCGACGATATGGCGCGAGACGAATCAGACGAAGTGGGGATGTGCGAAGGGTAGGTTGGAGTTGACTAGCCATCATTCAGGCATTGTAGATAGTAGGACAGTTCACTTTCCTGAAATTAGTTGTTACATATTATGATTTACCAGTCCACGGACCTCATTCACCCAGATCATTCAATCTCTCATTAAACTCAATCTGCTCACCACGCTAACGGACTTCACTCACGAAACCCAAACACTTCAGTCTCCAAGCCGACGCACGAAGCCCACGAACTGAAGCCTAGAACATTTTGCAAATAACTTCGTAAATACTAACTGCTCAGGGTAAATGTGGCGCTATTATTAATTCGTCAATAATGTTATGTCTCGCGCCGAGACATAACATTATTGCGCGAGACGAACAAATCAGACGACGCGAGTATGTGGGAAGCCTAAGGTAGAGTTGACTGACCAATATTTATCTCTCTAGAGAAGTACCCAACCCGTGCGCTATACTCACCTACTTATAACACAGCACAGAGCGATGGTGGCCTAATGGTTCTATAGTGCAATTTAGAATCCAACGATACCGGGTTCAAAACCTAGGCTCCCGCACCAATGACTTTTCGAAGTTATGTGCGGTTTTCTATCGCTCCGTGCTTCGGAGGGCACGTTAAGCTGTCGGTCCCGGCTGTTATTGGTTAATAGCAGTCGTTAAGCCATGTCAGAGGCCCTCGGGCGGCCTGACAAACTCTGACATCAGAGGCCAGCATTACCTCATACGACAAACAAACAAACAACACAGCACTCACCCAATACACATAAGTACTTCACTCACCAAGCCCATGCGCTGACACAATTCACTCACTAAGCCAACGCCCTTCATTCACCAATCTGTACCCCTAGTACGACTTCATAAAGTTTTCGAAAACGAAATGTAGTTTTGTTTATAAACTTGAGTTGGAACTGTTCTGATCCAACAACGGCCAACGGCCAGATTGGGTTGGAGCTAGACCAAAACGTCACCAAACGGCATCTTTCAAGCTTGTGGTCGATATTCAAGGAGCTTCGGACAAGTCGGTGATCACTACCGGAATTAAACCTGCTGACTACAAATGATGACTTCATCATGACAATAAGCACATATTTAGGGATGTCTCAGTGATCTCTAAATATGTGCTTATTGTCATGATGAAGTCATCATTTTTAGTCGCAGTGCCGACACTGTGACTAAAAATGAGATTGACTGCTTCATCATCAGAATTTGTCAAGTCCACTTCCTCTCGGGTTGTTTTTGAAGAATGAATTCATCAAAAAGAACCCGTCTTTCTCCAAAAAAAATAATAATTTAGAGACAGGAATCACAGGGGGAAAATCCCCCTGTGATTCCTGTCTCCATAGCCGTGTGGACCTATTTCCGATTCATTGCAAGTCTGTACTCCCACTTTGGCGTTAAAGTCTTCCCCGATAACGATGTAGTGGGCCCTTGTGGTGATATGTAGTGCTGAAGATATGCCATCAAACATATCTTCTAACTCATCATCCGAGTGTGTCGAGGTCGGAGCATAAACCTGTTCGACCTTAAGACCCCCCTTTAGCTTCTCGCAACTGTGACGCTGCTGGCCGTCAGCAGCCTGTGTCATTTTGGCTACGCTTGTTTTTTGGATGGTTATACCGCCATCTGTCGGTCGCCAGAGCCTCGTTCGTTATCCAGCAGGATATGTGCAGGTGAGGTTGGCTTGGAGCAGTAACATGGCATTTCGCTCCAGACACACCCCATACCATCCGGCTCCACGGAACTACCAGATTTAAGATTCTGAATCCTTGCAACTTCACTCGGAGTAATCTTACGTATGTTTACGAAGGGTCCTTATTTGCTATGAACACTCAGCCACGTAACGCGCCGCCTGCGTGGAATTGTCCGTAAATTGTCACGTAATTGAACGATTCCACAACACTACGCGTAAGTGTGTGAATGGTCCTAACATAGCGAATAAGGGCCCTAGACGGAAGCAGGTTCCATTATCAATATTTTCCGAATATAATTTTGGTAATTCCGGAAGGAAAACACTAGAGAAGAATTCAGCTAAAGTCGCAGAAGCCTGTACTCCACTCAAAGTGTTACCCTTGTATTTGGCTCAAAACCTCCATCGTAGGCATCGTAGGCTTGAGACGTAGTGCCAAAACTCACGGGGATTAGTTTTAATATTCTGCTCTATGCAAAACACGTAGGAATCATACGCAAGCGTGATGCGCATCTTCAGGTCAGCTCTTAAGTAGGTATGTATGTATACCTAAACCCTAAAACCTAAGCTTGGTCTATAAGGACAGACTACTGCTAGAATCCGATGCCACCTCGGATTCCTTCGCGGCTCCGCGGCCCTGACTATTGCAGTTAGCTCCGAGTCGAAGTTGCATAACGTGCGCCGTTACTTTTTACTTCTAGGGCCCAAATGTTAAATACCGAAGCACTTTTGCTGCATATTACATGCGGCTTTTGTTTGTACGTACATACATAGTCACTTACATTATTGTGGTAGAAGGTAATCACAGCACAGAAAATCCTGTAGGTAAATAGAAGAAGGCTGAGTTAGGTTCATAACGGATTTTACATACACTCATATCGTAAAATCCGGATTATGAACTCAAAAATTGTTGAGCATCGGAACGGAGAAGTCAACTGTAAAGTAGAATATAAGTGACCATTGGAATTGATGGTGCATGCAGCGGTCCCAGTGATCTTATTAAGTATCCCGCGTTTAATAGACATGCATTAAGAAACTCGCTACCGGGGAAAGTACTCAAATAAGTCGTGGCTAACTGATCACATATTTTAATAAAACGTGTGAGAATGTTAGGGCTACCATCAAATTCCGGGACAATGCGGAGGGCAATAAATATCGTGTCCGGGTCATGAGCCATTTCTAATTGTATTATAAATAACTTATCTAATTCAAAATTATCTAACTCTATATCTCTATAACTACTCGTTGGCGGGCTGGCGTGATTCAGGTTTCCGCGCACTAGAGGCTCGGGGATGGTAAATCTTGAGGTTTAAGATTCACTTAGGATTAAGGGAAGCTACATGAGAATAATTCAAGTGTACTTACAATTACTGCTTATCTGGATTCTCTCCGTGCATCAAGGTTTGGATTTTCCTTCCGGTCTGCTGCAGGTCCGTAGATTTTGGATTCCCGTTGATGGAGCTTGATAGCCACCCGGGTGACTCGCGACGCGTTTATCGATATTAGAAGAGTCCCAAAGTCTTCCCGCGGGTATCCTACCGACTGCGCCAAATACGTTAGCAGAAGAAGGAGGATCGAAAAAAAAACGAAATATGGTTTATTAATTTAATAAAAATAAAAATGACAATTAATTAATTAAGTTATAAAATAATGTTTCCACATCGAAGTAGGAATATGGAATGCTTATAATTACAATAATCAAATAACAATTTCCGTCAGTTGACGACATGCTGCATTGGCTATTTGATGATTCCCTAATAACCAGTGCAAAGTGCATCTGTACCGTCGGTGATCTTCATATGGTAGCGCTACGTAATTCGCGTTTGTCTTATCATAGAATATTTATAATTTATAACCATTTCGACGCAATATACCAAAAACATAAAATCCCTAATTCTCATTATGCCATTATGCGCGAAAATCGCGAAATATCAAATGCTTGACGATGCCAATGTTTTAAATCATCACAGTCACAATAAATCCACTTCGGATTATTTTGAAAAAAAAACTCAAAAATAGAAAACCATTCTGGCAATTTATTTTGTAATATTTTTTGACTTTGTAAATTTGTTAGTTTTACTTAAAGTGCATGTTTTATTTACAATCCCTCATAAAAAGCGCCCTCTTTCAGTTATTTGTATTGGTAACCAAACTGCTTACATGTTATACATTACAGTTCTGCTAATAAATGTTGTATAAAGCTTATAGTTTTTTTTTTCGGAACATAAGATATTCTATCAGTGCTGGGTGCCAAACAACAAAGTGAAAAATTAACATACTTTCCATATATTTCAACCAAGAAACCTATTAATTAGTTAGTGGTTGATTACATAAATATAACAGTTCTGCTAGACTGAAATAGTATTAAATTCACCCTTAAGGCGTAATTCATCTTTAATCTTACATAAAGAAATAGGTTTGAAGGGTAGGAATATGACAGTTAGGAGGAACGATTGGAGTCAAACTCCACTATCACCGATTACTAATCAAGCCATAATTTACCTGTATTTGATAGATAGATAGATAGATAGATAACTCTTTATTGTACACCACATAGAACAAAAAATACAATAATAACTAAAACATTTATACAAAATAAATGGGACAATGGGCGGTCTTATCGCTAAAAAGCGATCTCTTCCAGACAACCTTTGGATGGAAAGGAATTAATATACGGCAAAGACGGATATACATTGATATTTATGTTTGAAGGTTGACTCAGTAAGCAATGATCTGTTGGCCGAACAGAACACTACTCCACTGACTCTTTGTAAGTGTGCGTAAGAGTATCTCCTCTTTGTGAAGTCTTTTTGATAGCAGCAGATATTATTTACAAGTCAGCAATACATAGAAAAGATCACGTATATAGTAAAGGTTGTGAGGCTCTAAAATCGCATCTATTCCCATACAATATCACTCACTTGGTAATAATTCATACAGTATGTAATGAATAAGCTATCGCTCAATTAGTAAATAATATAAAACAAAAGTCCGTTATTTTTATTATTGTATGAGGATAAGGGTAATTAATTATACGATGTTATAATATATATTTTTTATCATTAAAGCACCAATGTTGGCTCCGCACCTACGAGGGTTTTCGACATTTATTATCTACTAGCTATACCCGCGGCTTAAAAGTAACTCATACTTGTTATTCCAGGACCAAAGTACTTACAACGTACAATAAACTACATTTGTTCAAAATTTGTTCAGCCGTCAAATAGTTTTTTTATCGATTGCTCGGCATCTAATCATCGGATTAAGATACCAAGAATCCCAATTTTTCACCTGTCACGGCCATTACGGGTCGCCACTGAAGGCTGTTGACTGAAATCTATCTGTGTTGTAATATCGTTATGTGGAGGTATATTTTCAAAATAGGCCACGCAAAATCTTAAATTCGAAACTACCTATACCCGATCTCAGCTCGGCCAGTAACGTCATAAATGTTCGAATGTGTCATGATTTCCAATTTTATGTTCAAATTGAAGGGTTTTTGCAGTAGTTTTCGAATTCAATTTGACTAATACTTCAGGAATATTTAAAAAGTATGGCTACCGGAACGTCAGATGAAGATGACGCCACCTGGCAATCGTTTGCCTTACCATGATTCTACCGGAAACATAGTCTCACGACGATGGCGCCATTTTTTTCTTGCAGGGGAAAAGATTGTGTGGAGGTAGTTTATTCAATTCTTGTTGAGCATCGGAACGGAGAAGTCTACTGTAAAGTAGAATATAAGTGACCATTGAAAATACATGTGTATTATGTCTGAAGAAGTTATTTACTACAAATGTAAAGTAGAATATAAGCGACCAGTGGAAAATATAAATATAAATATAATACAAATTTTATACCTGATGGACGAATTTCATTATAAATGTATACCTTTACGGTATACTTTCGAAGAATTCATTTTCACTTTATGGATTTTAAAACATACCCGATGCCAACACTGTCACTGACGTCACTGACGTCAAGAGCGTTGTGTAGGTAATGTATATTTTCGAAATACGCAACGATGTCTGCCCACACTTTAGTTAGTGCATCACGGAAGAACAAAGGGACCCTTATCGTGTAAATTCTGGCTCTGTCAAGCAGAAGGATAGATTGACATGCTTACTGTTGATCGATTACGAAATCTTTAATTAAAGTACAACCTTGTATTAATAGCAATGATTATGGAAATGTACTTACTAAAGTGTACTAATTTCATAATTAATTTACTGAGGATTATTCCTGAATACTAAATAATACACACTGGCACAGTCCAGATAATAACCTTAAATATTATAAAAGGAAACATATTGAATATCAGAGACTTTAGTCTCAACTGCGAATTACGGCAAGGCCGATAAACTAAAAGGATTTATTCCTAACTAGCTGTGCCCGCGGCTTCGCTCGCGTGGTCATTTCTCTAGGTTAAAAGTACTCTATGTGATATTCCAAGACCTACAATGAACATTTGATCAAAATTCCTTCAGCCGTTTAAAAGTTTTTTATTGATTGCTTGGCATCTAATCATTGGATTACGATACCAAGTACGCTAGGTCTTGGTCAAACCCTAAGCTATCCAACACTGAAAACTGCATCGCAATCGGTCTAATAGTTTTTACGTGATGCGCGAACAAACATACAGACAAACAAACAGACAGACACGAATTTTAAAAATGTTTTATTCTTGGTCAGTAGCTCAGACCAATTTTTTAAAATTATCTTCTTTGTACAGACTTTAACGTTATTATTGCCTATAGCTGTGCCCGCAGCGTTGCACGCGTGGTAGTTTTTCTGGGATATAATGATACCAAAAGTACCTACCTACCTGTGTTAACAACCTTCAGTGGCGATCCGACATGGTCGTGATAGGTTAGAAGACGAAGGCGGGAGCGAAGCGTAGCGAGCATAAAGCCGCATTATAGCTAAGCACCATCTTGTTTACCTCAGCTTTGAAACATAAAAACCCGCAGTTAAATTGGTCCATTCGTTTGAAAGATACGATTATCACCCCCTCCTTTTCAACTCCTCCCACCCCCCTTTTTCAACTCCCCCCCTCCTTTTTCAACTCCTCCCACTCCCCCTTTTCAACTCCTCCCACCCCTTTTCAACTCCCCCCATTTTCAACTCCCCCCCCCTTTTCAACTCCCCCCCCCCTCCCATATAGCAAAGGAACATGATGAAACATCTCGATCACATCCTTTATAAAACATAAAAAACTGCATCAAATTTGGTCCATTCATTTGGGAGCTATGAACTTTACCATATTCCCCCCCCCCCCCCCTCCCCCCTTATTAAATCAAATAAGCTAATAAATTAATTAGCTAAGACAAATCTTGTTTACCTCAGCTTTGAAACATAAAAAATCGCAGCTAAATTGGTCGATTCGTTTGAAAGGTACGATTCTAACCCCTTTTTTCTCGAAACTCCCCCCTTTTCTCGAAACCCCCCCCCCCCATATAGTTAAGAACCATCTCGATCACATCAGTTTCAAACATAAAAAATCGAATCAAAATCGGTCCATTTGTTGGAGATCAACGATCCTAACCCCCATCCCCATCCCCCCCTCCTCCCTCCCATTATAGCTAAGAACCATCTCGTTTACCTAAGCTTTCAGATATAAAAAACTCGCAGCTAAATCGGATCATTCGTTTGGACGCTACGATTCTCACCCACCCAACCCCATATAGCTAAGCTAAGAACCATCTCGATCACATTAGCTTTCAAACAAAAAAACCGCATCAAAATCGGTCCATTCCTTTGGGAGCTTTTTTATGAGGATGCCACAAACAGACACACACACACACACCCTCTCACACAGTGATACACACCCTAAACTTATAACACCCGTCTCTTTGTTCGGGGGTTAAAAATGTAAAACAGTAAGCAGTTTAGTTAACAATAAAAACAGCCGCAAGAGGTCGCTTTTTTATGAGGGAATGTAAATTATGTATGATAATTTATTTCTTTTTTAAACATGCACTTCAGGTTAAACTAACAAATTTACAAAGTAAAAAAAAACAAAGTAAATTGACAGAATTCTTTTCTGTTTTTGAGTTTTTTCTAAATTATCTGAATTTGAATTATTGTGACCTATTTTGTTGTAACAATTTGACGGTTTAATTCAAGAAAAAAAACCATTGAAATTGTAAAAATATGGAACAAAACATTTCAATAAGTACGTGATTTCGATCCACGCATGTCTGGGTTGGCAGGCAGAAATACTCCCGCTAAACCAGATAGTATAGTGGCGAGAGGGTCGAAATTATGATACCATTTTAATGTTTTATTTATATTACATTTAAATTACCATAACTTTGAATACCTATCCCGCAGGAACCCTATATTTTTTGGGGATAAAAAGAATTCATAATTTTAATACATAATACGTACTTTGACTATGCCAAATTACATCAAACTCTGACCAGTAGTTTCAGCGTAATATGTGTTATTTTAAATAACTTTTAACCCCTATCCTGCGGGAACTCATGATTTTTTCGGGATAAAAAGTATTCTAAATGTTAATCCATAACATAAGCTATGATTGTTCCAAGTTGCATCAAAATCCATCTGGTAGTTTCAGCGTGATGCGTGTTCAAAGAGACAGACAGACAGACAGACAGACAGACAGACAAAAATTAAAAAAAAACCTTTTTGCACTCTATATCGATTTTGAAGTTTATCTCAATTATAATTTTCTAAAAATATTTAATGTACAGATTTAGCCCAGTTACAGTTTTATTATAGTATAGATAGATAGATGACAACTAAAACTATATACTGGTATAATCCAGACTTTATTTAAATTAAACTAACTGACATAGTCAGTAAAAGACAAGTTACGGCATAGACCGATTATGTTCAACTAAGTCAACTTTTTTTTCCTTTTTTTTTTTTTTTTACGTGGGGAAATCCTCATGGATACCATCGAGCTGCGGGGGCAGCAAGGTGATTATGTCGGACTCTTACCGACTAAAACCCCACGGTGTTCTACACTAAGCCTTGTGCCGGGGCTACGGGTACGCTTTCGCACTCGTCCGCGGCCCCGACGGCGCTGGTCCTGTTGAGGACCCCCTCACGGTTGGGATGGGGCTGAGGCATTCCCCACCCCGTGTACGCCATTAAGGGGCGCATAGAACACCGTGCGCGCCACCTCGAGGCCTTATGCTGGGGAGGCACCCCCGTGTCCACCATCTAGGCCTCAGGGGGGTCAGAAGGAAATGAATTCCACCTCCGACTCCCGGCGTAAAGCTCCACATGGCCACCCACATCTATCTATTGCCACCACCCAATACCACATAGCTACAGCCATCCTCTGTCCAGCGCAGCACTGAGCAGAGACGCCAGATCTGAGAAGCCATGGAGCACGTCACACTCCGAGCACTCCTGCCAATATACAGTAGTGCTGAGAGCGGACCACCTCCTCGAGCCTACGCCGAGCGCACTGGGCCCCACCTCCACGTCACACCCCCAGCACCGAATCCATCAAGCCGAAGTATGGTAGATCTGGGAGCGGACCACCTCCTCAAACTGGTGCCGAGCACCCGGGCCCCTCTCCTCGAGCCTGCGTCGAACGCACTGGGCCCCACCTCCACGTCACACCCCCAGCACCGAATCCATCAAGCCGAAGTATGGTAGGTCTGGGAGCGGACCACCTCCTCGAGACGGTGCCGAGCACCCGGGCCCCCTCCTCGAGCCTGCGCCGAGCGCACTGGGCCCCACCTCCTCGAGCCTACGTCACATTCCCCGCACCACTACCGAACACCTGAGTGGAGACAGGTTACCCAGCACCAGCGCAAAGAATGGACGCAACATCCTCCGGTAGACCCGTCACTCCCAAACCACCGCGTGGAAAGCAATGCTGGATGCAACGGGTCAAACCCCCCTCGTCACTCGGCATCCGGCCAAGTCCGCCTTAGCACAAGATGAAAACCTCTACAAAGATAAAAGCTTTTTGCAAGGGTTCCCATCCTGCCGTTCAGGTAGAGACCCCCTTTCCTTCATCCACTGTGCCCCCTGCTCATCAGGGGGACACGCAGAGAAGCCTCAGCCAGAAATATCTGGCTACCGCGGCACCTGGTGGTTTCAGTTACGTCTATTTCTGAAGGAAATAGACAAAACAGGCGGCAACCACGAGAAGGAACACATCGTCAACAGAAGGTCAACAATGTGCATAACCACCAGACTTGCCTTGGGGATCTACACGACCTGCGCTCTCCCCCAAGACCGACGCCTCCTTACCCATCCGGGACGAGTAAGGAAGGCCTGGATTTATCCAAAACAAGCAGCGCGAAGCATGCAAGCTAGGATTATGCAACTATTAATGGATAAACCCAGACCCGCCCAACTAAGTCAACCTGAACTAACTCCAGTTATGTAACACTGAATGGTTTGCTTTGCTATATACATAAAATATACCTACGCTACTCCATCCTTATACCGCTCCGGCTAGTAGGCGATGAAAGTTCTACTATTCTATGAGTGGTTTTACATAACTAAACTCTAAAATTAAAAGAGAATAACCATGTTATGCCTTAAAAGTTTCCGATTATATTGTCGGAGTAAAACAGGCAGAACAAACAAACACTTCCTCAAAACAAAATAATAAATAAACAATAAATAACTGAGTTCCTGTTTTATATTTTATGATATGCTGGATGGAGAGATGCGAACAATATGACTTCAGTAATTATTTGAATATTATAATAACACATTATATATTATCAAAGAACACGCTCTTGTTGACACTATGTTAATAACCAAATCTCAAATGCCTAAGTTAACATATTTATTATAATATCTGTAAATGTACTTTCATATTAATTTTCATTCCTTCCCAGTACAGTCCCGCACTCTAAAAGTTCCGGGTTATTTATATTCACAACGTAGTATAGACGATCAATTGGCCCAGCGATGTATTTATTTGGAGGGCGAGAAATTAGTTACAGCATACAATCAAACTTAGGCAGAACGAGGCGAGATGAGGCTGCAGTATCCAGTGGATATGTCGAGTTACAGCTTTGTAATAAACAGATCTCCAAGTCGATGCGACACGATTTGCGTTCCTATTATACTATTTGTATTATGAACGCAATACAGCGAAACAAGGGCTCCAAAGTGTTTGCAAGAGATCTGTCTATTGGGCAAAGCTTGTTGACGAATTTGAAGACAGACAGTGGCAGCGTCGTATCGTCAAAGCCAGAGATTTTGAGTGAGCTCGTAAAGTTCTATGGGCAATTATTCACCTCTTCGCATAGTCCTCCTAGCATGACTAGCGATGCAAGAGCCCATTTGACCCGACATTATACCGAAGATATCCCGGACGTCAGCCTTGAGAGCCATTCTGATCTCGTACAGAATGGCTCTCAAACAGCTTAAGAGCAACAAGGCACCAGGGGAGGACGGAATAACGACAGAGCTACTGAAAGTGGTTGGAACACCGGTACTTAAAGTCCTTCAGAAGCTATTTAACTCCGTCATCCTCGAGGGTACTACGCCAGAGGCGTGGCACAGGAGCGTAGTTATTTTTGTTGTGGTGTTCATTTTCAAGAAAGGTGGTAACACCTTCTTGAAAAATTATAGGCCCATTGCGCTGCTGAGCCAGGTCTATAAGCTGTTTTCGAGAGTAGGTTTGACGACTCGTAGGTTTGGGTTTGGGGAGCTTGCAAGCGATAACGGCCGAACGGATTTTGATGAAATTTAGAATGAAATTTAGATGGCCTATACCCTAGAATAAAACGTAGAATACTTTTTATCCCGGAAAATTGTAAATATCCACGGGAAAATTGGAAAATGATAATTACTCTCTGTAAGGGAATGGTTGCCATGGAAACGAAACAGCAAGTCTGTCAAAAAACGAGTATTTGTGCTATACCTACTTTAGCATTGGTTTTCAATATCCTAGAAGAACATAGGATCCAATTTTTTGCGATCAACAGTAGTCCGCGCGGATGAAGTCGCGGGCGGAAAAGCTAGTAAACGTATATAATAATCTAGTTAATTTGTAGGGTTCTGTATACTGTTATTATTTGGAATCTTTAGGATTCCAAATAATAACAGTACCCTATTAAGCTTACAATGGACTGAATCTTTTGATTCGTTAGAAGCGCGAAAGGAAAAAGTCATCTTTATAGTCCCTGAGCTATGTTGTTATGTTCTGGCGGCTGTGAGATAGTTAAACAGCGTAGGTATATTAAGGGAAACCACAAGAAATAATAAACACGAATCGAATCGCGGGTGAAAGCGTGGGAAAAAGCTAGTGTATAAATAAAATATGGTCCTGTTTCCTATTCGTATCCCATACCTACCTAAAATATGAAAAACTGAATTTATCTTAAGATTTTGTTCAAATGTCCTATCGGCTTTATTAAAAACCCAGGTTCATAGTTTTTATGCAACATAATTATTTGAGAGTATCTAGTACTGTGTATTTGTATATAAACATCCCAACAACCCACATCCACCCACAACTTAAAAGATAGGCAAGTACATATTTTTTCTCTGTAATAAAAAATACCGCAAAAGGGTAGAGATAAACTAAAAACCAGTAAAATTACCACCACCGCAGGGCAGCCACATATTTGCCGCGCGCATGTGAAATAAGCCAGTGCGGCGCGGCGACTTTGCGTCTGCGTTGCGGCTGCGACTCGCTCGGCGCGTTTTAATCCGGTACAGTCGGTCACAAATATATAATTTCTACTATTACCCGCGCCCTCGAGACTTGGGTGCACAGGTTTAGGAAAGAGTTAGACCTGGCCTTGATTATTAAAAAATTAGAGATTCTGTCATCAGTAAAATAGCTTGGGTTATAATCAGAGAGCACCGCGAACGTCATCCTTCTGTTACAACGTTTATGCAGAGCACGGTGCAGAGACATACACCTACCCCATTACTTTTTAGCGTAGAAGCGAGTATGTACTGTAGTATAGACTTGTCATTGAATAGTAATAATAATGAGAGAAGGACACACATACCATAAAAATAGTAAGATTGAGCGAGACAAATATGCATATTTTTTATCCTTTTCGCGTATACGCCTGTTTCTGTTGGGAGGCAGTGATTACTGGAGTTAGTAATCACTGGCTCCCAACATCATATGTTAAACTAATGATAGCTGGCCGAAAGTTGATGGCAAATTATTTGAAAAACTGAATTTGTAACGCTTATTTCATAATTCAGTGTAACAAATAATTCATACTAGCTGTATTATGCAGCGTTTTTATTTATTATGTTGTACAAACCGACCTGAGCAGAAAAATGAAGCCATAACCTTTCATCGGTAATTGAGCATGTTTTCTTAAGTTTGTCGAAGTATTTGCGATAGAAAACGTTGGTATCATTTGTAATTAGTTATTTCCACCTGTTATTATCAGACCCTAACTAGATTAAAAGTGCAATTAGCAGTTTATTTTCTCGTATTACCCGACTAGAAAAGATAGTTCTAGCTTACCATGTAAGTGCCATATTTTGATGTGTCTCCATAAATTATTTGGGTTTCCATCGAGTTATGGCTCAAGAAGTTTAGTTTACCCCTAAAGAAATATTTCTCTGTAGATGGATGGTAAATGAGCAATGTTCCGTCAAGTTATTCCCCTTTAGGTAGGCCTAGTGTACCTTATTTTATGTATTTTGTTATTTCTTTGTTACCAGCTTTCCAAATAAAACAGGAATACTAATATATGGATTTTAATCACTGGACGAAAACATTGGCAACCAGCTCCAAATGCTATGCTCAAAACATTTCGAATCCCCCCGCTTTCGCAAGACAACGCATACGAACTATAAACATATATACGCGGCTGATCCATAAAAAATGCCATTCGCGTTCATTAAAATGTATGGAACAGCTTAATTTTTTTGCGATTCTCATGGTAAAAGTTATTCTATATTGTTCATAGTGATGACTCGATGACAATGATATCCTCGAATATGTTCGTTGTCTATCTGACCCATACATACGTATTACATAAATAGTACAATCATCTGCATATTAATATGATTGTAGTGTATGTAATATGTATGTTAATCATAACACAATATATGATAAAATTTGTTCCTCCATTTTTAGTTTTTACTTTTCAGCATCCAGAAGAAAATAAATCTATCGCGATTGAGCAACCTAGTACTAGTAAAATGAATGAATTGCAAAAACTGGTATGTTAAATTATGCCTAAATACAAATCGAAAATTACAACCGGCCAAACGGCTGGCTTAAGTCGGAGGTTTCTCTTTAATCACACCAAGTTTGACGTTTGTATATATAACCGCAGCAAACGGTTATACATACAAATGAAACTACGAATAAAATTCAAATGTCCTGTCTAACTATTCTAACCACTCGGTATCAGGACATGCAGCTCTCAGACGTATAAATCCAGCGGCAGATAACCAACGCATAAATCTCGGGACGCACCCGCAACCCCCGCGGAAAAAAGCATTCTGGATCTGGAGAACGTACGCTGTCTCTCTCACTCTTATTCGTAGTTTATGGCTGTCCTGCTTTCTCTTTCGAAATAGAGTGATCTTGAGCATACGTGTTCAATGACTTTTGACGTGTTTTGAAGTAGCACACCGAATGTTTTTTAAGGTTTGTGGTTTCGCACAGTTTTTTCCTTCAGTTAGGTTCCATTGCACTTCATTGTAATCTACACTTTTATTACCGACTAGCTGTACCCACGGCGTTGCTCGCATGTCCATATCTCTAGGTTAAAAGTGCTCTATGCAATTCCAAGACTTAAAATACCAATATACCAACATTTGATCAAAATTCCTTCTACCTTCAAGAAGTTTTTATTGATTACTCATCGAATTCAGACACAAAGTATACCAGTTTTTAACTCAAACCCTAAGATAACCAAAAATGAAAACCGCATCGCAATCGGTCTTGTAGTTTTAACGTGATGCGCGAACAAATATACAGACAAACAGACAAACAACAGGCACAAGAATTTAAGAGCTATTATTTATTTTGAAAGCTATTCCAATACGCAATATTCCTTCAGCTGTCAAATAGTGTTTTATCGATTGCTCGGCTTCTAATCATCGGATTAAGATATTAAGTACTTCGGTTTTTAAGGCCTACCCTAAATTATCCAACAGTGAAAATCACATCACACAGTAGTTTTTACTTGAAGCGCGAACAAACAAACAGACACACAGACAGACACGATTTAAAAAAAAAAAACTTGTTCAGTAGCTTATTTTAAGTACCCTAGACTTTTTCGTTTTTATAGCTTTGTTATAAGTATATATCTACACAAAAAATCGACAATAATACTACACAGGTAAACTTGTTTGTATGTTGAAGGTAATCTCTGGAAGTACAGCTCCGATTCTGTATTTTTTTAGTAATAGAAAGTTACACTATTCCAGATGGACATGGACACAGCCTATTTTTTCCGGGAAATGTGCTTGGATGACGATGATGGATAACGAGTACGGGCGGAGCCGCAGAACAGAGTAGCTAAAGTTTATAATAAATACTAGCTATGCCTGCGTGGTTTTTTTCTAGGTAAAAAGTGTGTTTTTCCAGAACCAAGAGTACCAATATCATCAAATTTCGTTTAGGTATCAAATGATTTTTTAGCGATTGCTCGACTTCTACTCATCGGATTGAGATACCAAGTACACAATTTTTTAAGTCGAACTTTAAGATATCCAAAAATGAAAACCGCATTGCAATAGTTTCAGTAGTTTTGACGTGATGCGTGAACAAACAATATAACAAACAAACAGACAGACACGATTTTAAAATATGTTATATTCTTGTTCAGTAGCTTATTTTAAGTACCCAAGACCATTTTTTTTACATTATTTTCTTTGTGCAGACTATTTCGTTCTTATTGCTTTGTTATAAGTATAAAAGATAGAATAGATTTTTATTGTTCCACGCATCACTAATTGTCTAACTTACAGTTTGGCGGAATTAAGCTACCTTATTTTTTGTATACTATAAATTTGGATTTCCGCAAAGTAAAGCTGGAGTTTATCAATTATCTTAAATCCAGAGCTTCTAACCGTGAAAACCGTATCCCAATCGGTCCAGAAGTTTGTTTTTTTTACCCGACTTCGCGAACCAATGGAAGGTTATGTGTTTAAACTAAAAACTTGGTCCGATTTTGTTAAGCGAGGTGTCAATCGATTCGTCTTCATCGCAAGAGTGTCACAGGCTATTATTTTTACCCAACCGTAGTCGAGTATCAGTTTTTGAACTTATATCTTGTTTATTAAATACTTTTGCACAAAGAATGTACATGGAAAACTCAGGTAGCATTTTCTGCCAGTCATGCTCGTCATCATCGTGTAAGAACAATATCGTGTATGCGAATAATCTTTTTTCGTAGCTTGCTCGTAGAGTCTTCGTACCTCGTAGCACAGTGATTGACTACCTATTCGTAGCAAGATGCTGATTTGACTAGAGTTACAAATAGCTCACTTTTTTCTTACTTTCAATGACGAGTCAGGCAGGTCGCGCGCCTTATGGTAAGCGTCACGCCTGCCCATAACAGTTGCAGTGCCACCCAGAACATCTTGCGCGTCACTGCACTGCGCTCGGTCCCTGAAACCATTGCCCATTTATGCCTATTTACTATTGTTAAGGAAAGCCTAAAAGCAGAGACTTCAGTCACATACAGAACATTGCCGTGTGGTGCATAGCTTAAATATAGGTCCACCCCACCTCATATCTATACGCTATCAAATAAATCACAGTTTTCAGAACCATCTCATATATTTTCATGTATGCTATAACGCTCGCTCATACATGCTACGAGTATACATTTAACGACTGATTTTGTGATGTCATATTACCTCAAATCACTCTATATATCTCATAAAGTTAGCAGTTTGCCAAAGTATATCATCATCATCATCACCTACTAGTAGTCCACTGCTGGACGTAGGCCTCTTTCAGCTGAACTAACCAAACAGCACTGCTAATATTACAAATTTTCTCCTTTAGAAAATTAAATAACTATATTGCCTTTGAAAACAACTGAACAAAAATATTACATTATTAAACTTTGTGTCTGTTTGTTTGTTACTTAGCTTGTTTGTCTGTATGTTTGTTTGCGCATCACGTAAAAACTACTAGATAGATTGCGACGCGTTTTCACTGTTGGATATTTCAGGGTTTGACTTAAAAACTGGGGTACTTGGTATCTCAACCCGATAAGCAGAAGTCGAACAATCAATAAAAATATTTTAACTGCTGAAGGAATTTTGGTCAAATGTTTTTATATTGGTGTTTTAGGTCCTGGAATAGCACATGGAGTAGGTACTTTTAACCAAGAGAAATGACCACGCGTGCGAAGCCGCGGCCACTGCTAGTTAGAAATAAGTTTAGTAATTCTAACTAGCAGAAATAAGTCATATATTTTTTTTACATTATGGAATGCTATAAAATTTGAATTTGATTCCTAGTTTCGGAGAAATATGTGGACAAACTTATAGTTTACATCCGCAAAATTTGGTATATTTTAAGGAAACTCATTTTTACTCACTAGCTTTACACGCGGGTCATTGTCAAGTTTCCTTCGTGTTATTTATAAAAAAAAAACCAGGGCCAACATCCATACCAATATATAAAAGTAAAACGTTGTCTGTTTGTTTGTTTGTTTGGGGACCTTTCACGCGATAACCGCTGGACGGATTTTGATGAAATTTGGAATGGAGATAGCTTATACCCTAGAATAAAACATAGGATACTTTTCATCCCAGAAAATTCCACGAATTCCGTGGAAGTTTCCACGGGAAAACTGGAACATGTTGAATACTCGCTGTAAGGAACGGTTGCCATGGAAACGAAATAAAAAGTCTGTCAAAAATCAGCAAGAGCGTTGGTGCCACAGAGTAAGTAGTTGATGCTATACCAACAACAAGCCACAGAGGCCATAACCAAGAAGTCTAAGTCTACTTTTGCATTGGTTATTAATATCCTAGAAGAACGTAGGATGCTTTTTCCGCGATAAACTGAAGTCCGTAGTTACCTTTAAAGTCACGTCATACCAAATATTTCTACAAAATTTGTGCATTATCTTCTTTGTACAGACTTTTTGTTAGTTACAGCTTTATTATAAATACTAGCTGTACCCGCGGCACTGACCGAGTGGTAATTTCTCTGGGTTAAAAGTTACCTATGTGTTATTCCAGGACCAAAAGTACCTATAAAGTACAAAATACCAAATTTCGTTCAGTCGTCAATTAGTTTTTTATCGATAGCTCGGCTTCTACTCATTGCATTGAAATTCAAAGCATACCAGTGGCCCAATTACATAACTTGGCTACAATCGGATTATCACTTTTTTCATAGCAAATTCGACTCTATCGGAAGGCATTAGTGGTTGCGATACTGAGAATTCGATTGAAGCCAAGTTATGGGCATGTATATGTTAATCGGGCTGCGGATTTTAAGTAAAATTTTAGGCTATCCAACAGTGAAAGCGGCATTGCAGTCGGTTTAGTAGTTTTACAATGATGTGAGAAACAAACATCCAGATAGACACTATATAAAAAATGTTATATTATTTGTTCAATATATTATACCACAGGACTTCAAAAAAATAAAGTTTCTCATGTTGAAGTGTATGTAGATAATATTGTTGAAAATGCGTAATATTCATAAATTGGTGTCCTAAGCATATAATTTCATGTTTGTATGTATGTATGTATGTGATATTGTGAAAAATGCTTAATATTCATATATGTTAGTTCATATGAGTATCTGATGAACAAATACACAACATTTTGCGAATGTATGTATGCATGTATATATTTGTGTACGTACGTATGTTTGTCTACGTATATCTCGAAACTACAAGTCTGATTGCAATAACTTCATATGTAATAGTTTTAGTACTTTTCAACTTAGGGAATAGTTCAAGTTTCATCAAAATCGATTCATTAGTTTAAAATATATGGACCGTTAACTGTTTCCAGTACAGCTGTTTTCTTAACAAACGGAATAAGTAATTTATGGACTTGGCCTACTTTCACGAAACTAAAAAGTAAGAAATAAAAACTAATAAAAAAAAACAACCGTCTTCAAATCGTATAAAAATAAAAATAAAGTAATGATTTAAAAATGTTTAGGTCTGTCCCAGGTACTTACTTACTTTACTACTTTTACTGCCTACTTACTTGCGCTGTTTCGATCGCACATATTATTATTTAGTTTTTCATTATGTTTTGTAATTATATTTTACTTTTACCCTAACAGAAATATATAATGTAATGTATGCATGAACTCCCCCTGAAAATAATCCTGCCTGCGCCCTTGGTGATTAAGGGCAAAGAGAATACAAATAGGAACTATTTTCATGGGTACCAATTTTCCAAAAGAGTTTCATTAGATTTCACCTAATAGCGCTGTACCTCAGAGTAAGTATTACTTTACTTTAGTGTTGCTAAAGTAATACAAGAATAGAGTAATACTCAAACTAAGTTATACATTACTTTAGTATTACTAAAGTCAATGAAATACACATTAAAATATTAGCTTTGTGACTTGATTAGATTATTACATTTTAAATTCTAAATATAGGGCTTTTGCTGCTCACAGCACCTAAATTCACCTAAATTCCGTTTTTCTCACAGAATATTTTCATCCTTAGAAACTTTAAACTGCAGCCACTTTATAAAACTATTCCCTAAATGTTTTACGAGGGCCCCCACGCTGAGAAAATTGCAATTTTCTTGAACATTATGTTTTCAGAATTTGTGAATATTGGCTGGGAATTTATATTACGTGTTACAACGCGGTTAGCCTTCTGTAAAGAGTCTAGGCAGCCTAGAAGGAGCCTATGAATTACCGTATCTCTCAGATCAGATTTTATTTGAGAAGCAAGTTCACTGTGCTTTATACCGACAAAGCACCAGTCTCTGGAAATTCTTTTCCAGAGGAGGTGAAGTAAAATTAGTTTTGTACTCCTCCACCTAGTGGAGGGGGGCTTACTACACCGCGATGTTCATCAGCCCTTTTGGGAAAACAATTGAGCAGTGCCGACATGTACGCATACTTACTAGAATCTTTTTCATTTCGGGCCAGCTTACTCTGCCTCATATACGTCTTAGCTAAAGTGTTGAAACCTATCGATATTGGAATAGTAGTGGGCGTTAGAATACAACGATACTGGGTTGTATCCTTGGCCCCGCACCAACGACCTAAAAATAAGTTGTGTGGATGTCCATTGCTCTGTGTTTCGAAAGGCAATAAAAAAAAGAAGTCCTATATTTTATTGTTAGTATACTGTTTCTTTTTAAATTTCTGACTTGATTAGTTTTTTAATTTACCACCAACTCTTTTTCGAACTTGTTTAGTCCATCCAAATGTTGTTTGTTAGAGATTGCTGAAAAAGATAAGACTTTTTAAGAAGATTACTTTTAATGGTATGCAATAAAGAATTATCTATCGATTTAATATAATATATTATACCGGCCCTATTATCTCCAATGGACATGGATCAAGTTAGACATCTGGAAGAGATAAGCGGTCTAATCGCTCTTTAACGAAGATACTGCTAAAATTAGCTAACACTAACATGTTATACAAGCATGGACATCCATACCAATATATAAAAGTGAAACGTCTGTTTGTTTGTTTGGGGAGCTTTCACGCGATAATGGCTGGATGGATTATGATGACTGCTTATACCCTAGAATAAAACATAGGATACTTTATATCCCGGAAAATTGAAATTTTCCGCGGGAAAACTGTAAAATGTTGATTACTCACTGTAAGGAACGGTTGCCATCACAGAATGGTCTGTGGTTGCCATGGAAACAAAATAACAAGTTTGTCAAAAAACATCAAGAGCATTGGGTGCTATACCTACTTTTGCATCATTTGTGCATTGGTTTTTAATATCCTAGAAGAAAACAGGATGCTTTTTTTCGCGATAAACAGTAGTCTGCACGTACGAAGTCGCGGGCGGGAAAACTAGTAATATATACAAGTAAAATTATTATAAAACAACAAAAAACCCGACTGCTAACAAAATTACTGAATACGAGCAGAACGGCCGAAAAAATAATCACACTTAAATTATAAAGACGAAAGTTTGTATGTATGTAAGGGTGTGTTATGTTTATTACTTCTTCACGCTAAAACAGCTGAACCGGGGTAGCTTATACTCTGGATTAACACATAGGCTACTTTTTATCCCGGAAAAATGTATGGTTCCTGAGGGACGCGGTTGAAACCGCGGGGCAGTATTTATATAAATTTAATGTTTCTCTTTTACTTAAATATTTTACCTGAATTTAATAGTTGAAATTGCAACAATAGACTATAGTATATACATTAACTAGAATAATCTCAAATAGTAAATTTTGTACGAAAAGAAAATCGCTACTGTTTAGTTTGTAATTTTTGTTCCGTCGGAAATACAATGTGGCAGCTATAAGCTGCCATATTGGTTTTTATGTTACTTAATATATCCAATAGCACTCTCGTGATCAAGATGAATCCAATGATACTTCATTTATCAAATTCCATCAAGCCGTTTAGGCTGTAGGATGCGCAGAAACGTACAAATATACAAACAAAAAAACAATCATTTATACAACCCAAACACATAACCCTCCTCAGTCGGGTAAAAAACAATTATTGAACTCTAGTATTTATATTTTGTATTTATATTCTGTCAAATTAGAAGTATTTATATATGGTTTAAAACTAACATGGTCACAAACACTAGCCATGATCACGGATAACTAAAGTAACTGCGGGTGGATTAGTTTTTAGGAGCAGAAAATATGGTCTACCCAATAATGGTCTAATGGTAAAATATCGGGACCTCAATACAAGTAGTATCCATGGTAAATATCCCGTTTCTAATGTTATGTGACTACGAGTCTTATATTTTGTAGACCACGAGTCCGTCGCCTGTTTATACTTCAAAATATTTATTGTAAATAGCCAAAATAATAGCACTTTTACAAATCAAAATTAACATCTCATGACAAGGAGAAAACTAAGAAGGCTTAAAAAAATATGGAGTCCACACCGCCAAACAAACGAGTGAAGCATAGCAAATGAAGCCTGCGTATGTGTGTGAAAGTGGATATTTTGTGGTTGATAAACAATATCATAACAAAAGACTGCATTGTTTTTGTTTATTCGCGAGAACTTGAGATAATTAGCAAACCAATAAGTTCGAGATCTTGCAGCTATGTAGCGGCCGATCGGCATAACATGATGTGTGTGCTTGTGCGTACGAGCTGATCGGCATATCTTGGGTGCTTCATTTTCGATTTGGCGCCGTGGAATTCGTATTTATTTAAAAATACTTGGAGTAAACATAAAATATTATAAATAGATCAATACAATAATATTAGGAAAACGTAGTATGCATTGGGCTCGAAATGGCAATTTCCGTTTCATGTGCTGACAGCGACTTGTATCCCTGCTTGTATTATTTTTTGGTATAAAATAAAGTGTATTTTTTTGTATTGTATTGTATTGACGTCGTTCAAGTCGAATAATCCTAATCTTTGAGTTTTATTTGGTTATAAAACACAAAAGATAAAGCACTTCCAGGTTCGCTCGGTTCTATGATTTTGAAGATTATCATTTTGATGTCGGCAACGACCGAGTTAGCACTTTTTCTAGACGCTGAAGATTTTTACCCGACTGAGCCGAGGGCATGTATTTATTGTGTCATGTCATGTCTCTTTGTGTCAGTCCATCATTGGTTATAGTATAACTTATTACTCATATGGTATAACTTCGTGGGGAGGGACTAGCAAAACCTATATGTTACCCCTCGAAAGTGCGCAAAGAGCTATATTAAAATGCAGTACTAACCGCTCTTTCAGATATGCTACAGATTTACTGTATAAAGAATGCCAAATCATAACTGCTAGACAACTCTTTGTCCAACAGTCAGTTCTACTTCAACATGCACTATAGAATATGACCCCAGTATCACCGAAAAAAGAGTTCCTCATAATGTTTGTGTTGTGATTCCAGTAAACACTGCCTTAGCTCGCTAATATTTCACAGTTCTTGGCCCATTCCTTTATAATAACATAAATAAATGTCATCATTTGACTGCGTTTGAAGTTAAAATAATACTGTTCAACAAACTAAATGTATTAAACTACAATGACAACGAAAATTTATTAATTTCACTGAAATAATATTTCGAATTGCATCATGTATATACCCTTACCCTCAAATATACTACTCTCATACATTCACACAAACATCTAAAAGATTTTTTGTGTTTGTTTTATGAATTTTATTTCAATAATGAGCATTTTATCCACTGCCTGAAATTTTAATTTTAATTTTAAGAGTAGGTTTTGTTTGTATGGCGCTGTTACGATGACAGCCCGAGTACAGGACCGGAGTACTGAGCCTATACCATTGCTCAGAGAAGTAAGACAGGAGTAATGGAGGATACGTTAACGCTGGATTGGAAAGGGGTGAGCATCAATATTAACGTCGAGTACATCTGACACTTGCGATTCGCAGATGATATCGTCCTTATGGCGGAGTCGCTGCAAGAGCTGCGACAAATGCTAGCCTGGCTGACGCCTCACGACGCAGTGGTCTCCGCATGAGCGTAGACAAATCAATAATCATGATTAATAAAAATACTGTACCGTAACCAACAGTAGTAGAAATTGAACAGGAGTATATTTATCCCGGAAAAATTACTGAACTAGGTAGAATCAATTTTGAGAAGGAAGCCAGTAGGAGGATGGCTGGGCAGATTTTGGAAAACTTCGTCAAGTATTCACGTCGCCCATTCCACAATGTCTGAACAGAAAAGTCTTCAACAAGTGCGTCCTACCCGTAATGATAAACGGAGCAGAATCGTGGACACTGACGGTGGGACTGGTCCACAGGCTCAAGGTCGCTCAGCGAGCTATGGAACGAGTTTATCTTAGAGATCAAATCGAAAATGCGGTGATTCGGTAGAGAACTAAGCACAGCTCAGAGAATAAGCAGGCTGAAGTGGCAATGGGCTGGTCACATTTGTCGTGAAACCGATAATCGTTGGGATAGATAAGTTCTAGGATGGAGACCGCGAATCGGCAAACGTAGTGTAGGACGCCCTCCGGCTAGATGGCGCTACGATCTGCGCAAGGTAGCTGGCAATCATTGGCATGGACATGGCAATCCAAAGATCGGGCTCAGTGGCGCACTTTGGGAGAGGCCTATTTCCAGCAGTGGACTAATATAGATGATTGATGAAGGTTAGGTCAGTTATTAGGTATCATAGAAAGAAAATTCAAAAATGACTTAAGAACATATTTCTTCAAAAAGGCATTTACGCTGTTGACGGTAACATAAATTACAAACTGTTATGGCAGCACTCTCTGCGAGAACATTATATATACAAAAACAAGTTTTCTTGTATCCAAAAACAATAAGTTTTCTAAAAAGTTAAAAATAAACTTATTGTGTCATTAATTACCACTTTACGTAATAACTTTATTCTGCGCTGTAACACTGGGTATCCTTATAAAGCTAGTATAAGTTTGACAATAATTTATGTACATAATCAATTTGTTATGATCTATTTAAGTATACTTATTACACTACACTTAATAATAATTACTATACTTAAAACTACTACTAACTTAGTAACAATAAAATAAAATAAATAAGTGGCGCTGACTTGACATCGCAAAACAGGAAGGGGATGCCAAAGACTATGTAAAGTGGAAGATATGTAGGAGAACAGACTCTGGCGCAAGCCGTGACTAAAGATAAATGATAATTTAATTTTGTTAGTATCTAGCTATCGAATTAACTTGGTGAATTCGACATTAATTCCATCGGCAGCTGCAGTGAATGTAGATCGCGGGTCTAATTTATTTACTTCTGCTGGTTTCTGATAAACTTCAAACTCGGATAGAATCATGGAAAGTACGACTTTGACATGCAATTGACCAACTTTCATACCTGAAATATAAAATTACACGTTATTTTTTGGACTCAAGTATATGTTTTTGTTTAAGACTAGCTGCTTCCGTGGCTTAAACTGCGTTGTCTTTTTTCTGGGGGAATATCATTTAATATTTCCAGGGCCAAAAAAGTACAATCAATGAGGTTGAATACACGTATTACGATTTAGTCGATTTCTCGGCTTCTACTCATCGGATTTATATACAAAGTGTTTTATCTGGTTTTATCCAACAGTCAAATCCACATTTCAATCGGTCTAGAAGTTTTTACGTACAACTTCTGCAGAAAAACTTTTTATTTTTATATTTTATTTTGTACTAGTTTTCCCGTTCGCGACTTCATACGCGCGGACTACAGTTTATCGCAAAAAAAAACCCATGTCCTTTTAGGAACCAATTCTTATATTAAAAACCAATGCAAAAGTAAAACACCAACGTATTGTATTCTCTTTGGCACCAACGCTCTTGATGCTTTTTGACAGACTTGTTATTACAGCGTTTAATCGACATTTTCCAGTTTTCCCGTGGAAACTTATTATTTTCCGGGATAAAAAGTATTCAGTGTTTTATTCCAGGGTATAAGCTATCATCATTCCAAATTTCATCAAAATCTGTCCAATGGTATAATATAATAAACAAACAGACAACGTTTTACTTTTATATATAGGTGTGGAACGGTAGATTAAAATGTAGGTACTTACCAACACACATCCTTGGTCCAGCTCCATAAGCTAGGTATGCGTCAGATATAACTCTATCATCGTTGTAACGTGCGGGATTAAAGACCTCGGGTTCATCGAAAAATTTTGGATCACCGTGCAAACCATAAAGAGATATATAAATAGGAGTGCCCTTTTCTATAATTATATCCGTGTTAGGTATCTAAAATACATATAAAATCATCACATATCAGTAGGTATTTATCAATAAAAAACTATAAATACTAACGGAAACAAAGAATAATAATCATTAGTACCGGGATACTTACTACAGAAATTGTTTTAAATGGGTTTCCAACATTTTGGCATTGTTGCGCCATGATATTGGCCATACATATTGCCATTCATATTTAATTTGCCATTGATATTGGTCACAGATAAACTTAGGTACGAGTAACTGCGGGTGGATAGACAAACGAGTGAGAAAGAGGATAGACCATTTTTTCTGCTCTTTAAGTCACCCGCAATTAGATATAAAAAAGTTTTTTAACCCTTTCACAGTCCATATTAGAAGGAAACACATGGGTAACACATGAGCAACGCTGGACTTCGTAAGAGTTAAGTTTATCCGTGATAGTGTCGCTTGCAACTACTGAAATATCGGAAATTCAATTCAAAATATTTGACATGGTAAATATCCTGGTATTCATATATTTCCAGTGTTTGTATTATGATAGCAAAACAGAAATTTATAAAGTTACCTTGTAATCTTGAAGAGTGTAACGATCTACTGTAGAAACAGAAGGATGCAATCTGACGCCTTCAGCAACACACTGATCCAAGTATTTCATTTCATTAAAGGCCTCAGTAGTCCATCCATATTTATCAATAGCTTTTCTGATATCTTCTTTCGCGCGGTCTTGATATTCTTTATTTTTAGCCAACTCCATGAGAGTGAATGCTGTTACAGTTGAGCTTGATTCAAAACCAGAAAAAATGTCCCGGATTGAAACAAAAGGTTGTCGCCTTCAAATTCTGCAACGAAATAATTAGAGTTAATTTGATTATTGTTTGGTTGTCTTTGACGGAAACACAAACTCCCAGCTGTCATTTTCCGTGCTTAATTAGCTTAAGAAAACGAGGTTTTTTGCAAAAATTCAAAATGTTGTGTTGTAGAGTTTGATTTTATTCTCAATCTTGTCTTTCTTCGAGTATTGATGTGTAATATTGGTGGAATATTAACCATTATGTGTTCGTTAACGTGCACGAGTGTAGGCAAAATAATCAAACGCAGATATAAATGGCATTTTGTGATTTTTCCAAATCTCCCTCGGAAGTTTTAGTAAATGTCCACCATTTTACTGATTCGTGACTTTGACTTGACAATTAATGACTGTGACATGACTTAATTATAAACTATTAAACTTGACATTGGCGAAATTGCTAGTACGCCAGTGCCTCCGCAGAAGCCTTCTAATAAAAAAAGAAGAAGAAGAAGCTTAAGAAAAAATTTGAATAACTTACTGTATACAGGATTTTGCTCTCCATTCTTTAATTGAATTATTGAATCAATATAATCTCCTCTTTTCCGCCCACTTTTTTCACGTGATTCAACTGCATCCCAAAATATTTTACTCACGAATGATAAATCGAAGAGCATGGGTGAACCAATCATTTCCACACGTTCAGGCATAAAAAAATACTGTCACAAATGCAACCATTCGTTTGAATGAATGAAAAAAGTACATAACTAAAATAAAAAGAATAGTCATATTATTATTTGTTTCTTTGTTTGTCTTATGAGGTAGTACTGACCTCTGGTGTCATAGTTTGTCAGGCCATCCTAGGGCCTCTGACATAGCTTAACGACTGTTATTAATAACAGCCGAGACCGACGCAGCTATAACACAGCAGAAGTCATTGGATTCTAAGTTGCACTATTGAACCGTTAGGCTACCAATCACTCTATTTTGTAAATTAATTTTAATATTGTTAATTAAAAATATCTCTATAAACAATAGGTTAATTTAATAAATTTTACTTACGAGATTTGCTGTAATCAGAATCAGGATCGGAAAAACAATCTGTTTTCGTACCAAGTGCAACGTTAGCAATAAGATCAGCGGCATACTTGTAATTAACGTCTTGAGCATCAATAAGGTTAACTTCCTTATCATTCATTATCAACTTTTTTCTCCAAATAATCCATCATAGGTTTCCCAGTTTCTAACATCAACGGAAGCATTTGGTTCAATTTACCCCGAGAGAGAGTCGGAGATATCTTCTTCCTCAAATATCTCCATGCAGGGTTCTTCAGTCCAAATAAATTCTTCATTCCAATGCTATCTTTTTGTTGAGGTCCCGCAAAGTGCCGATTGGAAAAATTATCAAAATCACGTATCAATATTTGCTTAATTATTTCCGGATCTTTCAACAGCAGGCAAGGTTTATGAAAAATATAAAACCCAAAATAAGGCGCATTGGAAGGTGCCTCACGATAAATGTTTCCTAAGTGATATCCAGGTGCAGTGCGAAACAAAATTCCATCTTTGAAATCTCCAAATATTTTATTCGTATTACTTAGTTGTTGCACACCTCTTCTTTTCCAGTAATTCAATTTATAGTAGCAATATAAATAAATTATTATTGATGTTAGCGCCACCATTGAAGTGTAGATGAGTCTTGGAGAGTATCCGTCAAGTGACAGTTCCATTGTTTATTTTATTTTCGCTCAATTTTTTTTTTATTCCAGAGTAGTTTATACTTCTGATAAAATTATTTATCGGTGAGAACTAACAACTCCCAATTTATTTAATTTAATATAAGCTGCGTACTAATTCCAGTTATTTCAATTAGGATGACAACTTTTCATTTCTGTAAAAATAAAAGGTTTTTTAAATTGTATCTTTATAAGCTAAAAATAATATTAGAAGTCACACCTCAACAGGAATCCCAATACAATCAGTCCTTTGATTTTACTGTAACAATTTGTTATATATAAAATAATTTTACAAATATTTGTAAATTATTGTAAAACAACAGGGCGGCAAAAATTACTGTATCTAAAAAGGTCGATTTAAAACCATCGTAAAACGTTAAGTGAAATTAAATAAAAACATAAATTAAAAGCAGTGTAAAAATAAAATGTGATGCTTTTAAAAAAAATGCTATTCTCAGTAGTTCAATTAACTGTTCAATTGATGAAACTACTGAGATTTCTTAGTCTCACTAGTTTAATTACATAATTTGTTTGAACTATTGATACTCAAAAGCCTCAGTAGTTCAGTTAACAGTTCAATTGATTATCTACCCTTGTCGTCCATGCAACAGCCAGATATTAAAATTTTCTGCGTGTATTTTAATAATTTTTTGTTGATTTTCTTACTACTGTGCAGTGTGTCGAAGGGTCTTATACAAAGATCGAATACTTATATACATATTGCCGCAATCACAGTTTGATATAATCAGTGCGTATAGTGATAAACGAATCAATTTTCGATAACACTAATAGATACCTACATATAAGTGCGACCGGTTTGACGAAAGGTTTGACCTAATGGTTAGTGAACCTAACTGCAAAGTCAACGGTCGCGGGGTGAATCCCGCAAGATGTAAACATCAGTTTTATGAGCACAAATGTTTGTTTCCCATTCATGGATATTTATGTACCTATGTTAACCCGTTGTCAAGTAGCTATAGTACAGGGCTAGACTGGCTAGATAAGTGGTGCGAATTGTCCAAACATTTAATAATAAATTATGGTTTATGTATGGTAGTGTGTACTTTATTTCTCTCTCGTTTGTTTTAAAATAGTAGTAGTTTGTTTCACAATTAGCTTTGTCTTTGTTATTTCATCATCATCACCATCAGCCAAAAGACGTCTACAGATGAACATAGGCCTTCCCTATAGAACACCATGACAAGCGGATGCTTGCTGTTTGCTTCGGGCGTCTTCCGGTCCATGTTCGTCATTCGAAAACCTTTCTTCACCAGCGGTTATCGGGTCTTCAAGCTATGTATCCTCCCATTGCCACTTCAATTTCGTTATTGCCGATTATATACACATTACAGGGTATCCTAGTTTGGGGCTAGGTAATTGGTGTGAACTGTCCCGAATATAATACCTAATTATTATTATTATATGTATTTAATTCGTAAACGTAGATATGAGACGAGTTGGGACCACACAAACGCATCGCAACGTGTTTTTTAACTTGAGATTTCGAGATTCTATATGATTTTCGAGAAATCTACGAATGAAGAGTGAACTCTTCATCCGTATATTTTTTGGTACCATCTTTTAATAACGGGCGTATTTACGAAGCACCGGCAAAAAGTCAGAAGGGTATTTTAATGTATTTTAAAATAGTTTCAATGTTAATGAAGTCAATTGGCCAGTAATTTTGCTGGAAAACTCCTAGGGCACATGAAACTTAAAAACAATGTCTCAGGGTTACAAGCACAGTGCAGTAGGTACCGCGCAAGATTTTGCAATCAAAAGTTCCGAGGCAGTGGAACTATTATATCCAAGCGTGGCGCTTACCATCAGGTGAGCGACCTGCTCGTCTCGTCTCGTCACAAACATAGCAAAATCAACAAAATGCCGGCCTCCAATAAAGCAGTCGTATCATAAAGATAATGATGAAGAAAATAATAATAGTTAAATATTGATAATTAGCAATTACATGTCAATAAAAGGAATAAGAATGAAAATAGATTATAGATTAGATTAAAGATGATTCGTAATTTATTAGGCATATGAAACTTAAGAACCACTTGATAATTTACTTGTGCGATATCCATGAGTATATTTCGAAGGTCTCTGAGGCTAAAATAAGTTACAGGAAGTCTGTCTTAGGATTACTTCAACGCAAGCATTTAAATAAAGATAATGATGAAGACAAAAAACTTTTAAGCACGTCTTTGTAGCGGTTGTGCTGCCCACCTGTTTTACGTTTAACATCCGCTTACTCCGAAGATGGCAGTCTTTTGTCATCCATACAGGAGACGTGGCTTTAACATCTTAACTGGACTTTCATCCCTAAATGACGAAGAACTTTGGTGTTGTCACGAGATCCTTCCATTTAATCTTCAGTAGACGAAGTCAGGGCCTCATCTCATAAGGGAACTATATAATGGTCATTGGAATGTGGTTTTCACTGTTATGGTAACATATGATTTGACTATAGTACGCGGGAAAAGCCGCGAGGCGGAGCTAGTACCATATCCTCATGTTTCATATCATTACTAAGTTTTATATGTATTACTATTATTTTTTCGGGTTTATGATGTCGTATTTTAGGGCTTATCATTATCAGTATAAGAATGATATCATTCTATGAATAACAATAATATTGATGGCACTTGAGACCCTCTTTGCTAATTTCGCAACAGAATTCGTCATCAGATATTGAGTCTACTAGTTTACAGTGCAATAAAGAATAATCTATGTAATATTTATTGATATAATAAGGAGGAACAGGAAAATTTGTGGGTAATTTGTCAGGTATAATTTGTAGAAAAACCGATCTGATTAGCAAAAAATTGTTTCACAGGTGTATCCAAGAAGGTTTAAAAAAATACGTACTCCTTACCGCAAAATCGAAAGTGAAGCACTAAAAATATGCCGATCTGCTCATACCATAGACAACTGCATATTAATCCGTACCTACTTTAAACAGGCTTTGACGAACGTAGCAATGAGAGCAAACGCTCTCATAGTGCGATAATCAAATGATTATCGCCATTTTGGCGCTGATAGCAGTAGTTAGGCAGTAGTGAGGGTCCACGGTATTAATGTACTTGTACTATTATTTAATCTCTGACTGACGTCAGGAGATGAAACAATATCAATTTTAGTTCCATGGACCCTCAGTCGTGGCGCTTTGAATCAGGACAAACGAAAGTACGGCAGAGCAAATCCTTAGAGATCAGTGGCTCATACCACAAGCCTCACGCACACACCTATACCATGTTATGATGATCGGCCGTCACATCGCAGTAAGGTCTCCGCCTTGTTAATCGTGTTAATTCTATTAAATTCTCACGAAAAACAACAATGCCTTTTGTGATGCAATGGTGTATTAATAACAAAACAAAAATTATACACTTACGCACACATACGCAGCCACCATTTGGTATGCTTCACTCATTTAATGGGCGGTGTAGCCTCCTACTTTTTTTAAATCGTCTGGTGTGTATCCTGGACTTTAGGAATAGATGGGACAAAAGGGAGATGATCTAGGACCATTTTAGTGAAGTTTTCAGCGTAAAAACAATCCAGTGCTTCTCGTTCGTTTAAGCTAAAGAGGTTTTAACAAACTAACTTAAGCAAACTTGGATAATCAGAGGATTTATGTAATGCCTAGCATACACCTTAGGATATATTGGTGCAAGTTTAAACTTGCGCAAGTATACAGTAAGATAATTGCGCAAGTTTAAATAATTGATCAAGGTTCCAGACTTGTCCAATTTTCGATTCCAAACTTGTGCTAATTTGCGTTTGCGCAACTTTATCTAAGCGTGTGTGTGTCATTTTCGAGTTCAAATTCAGTAATGTCTCAACCGGCTGATTGTGTGCGCGTCCTGCGATCGGTTTCGCGCCTAAAATGACGGGAGACGTAAGGTTCGAGAGAATTTGGAAGAATTTTAAAATATTTATAGATATGAACCATGTATTTGGCAAATAATGAATAAAGACTATCACTATAGGGATAAAATTTCAATTATTTTATTTTTAATGTATGTGCGAATAATGCTTTTCTTTTAACAAGTCTTTACGCCATATATAGTTCAATTTTTACATCTTTTCTGTTTTTTTAATAGCAAACTAGCTGTACCCGCAGCTTCGCACGCGTGGTCATTTCTCTAGGTCAAATATACTTTATGTACTATTCCAAGACCTAAAATACCAATATACCAACATTTGATCAAAATTCCTTCTGCCGTCAAAAATTATTCATCGATTAAAAAATAGTTTACTTCAATCAAGTGTATTTCAATCCGATGAGTATAAGTCGAGCAATCGATGAATAATTTTTTACGTGATGCGCGAACAAACAAAAATACATATAAACAAACAAAAAGTCACGGACTTAAAAAAAAATTGTTCTGTTGCTTATTTTAAATACCCTGGACCATTTGTTTTCATTGTCTTTGTCTTTTTTGTACTTATTACTTTATATAATGAGTAAAGAGTAAAGATATTTATTACCTGAGTAAATATATTTATTACTTCAAAATTAACATAACTTAGGACCCCTATCATGCAGGAACTCTTTTTTTTTCGGGATGAAATTTATCCTCAATTTTAACCCATCATTTAAACTATGACTGTGCCAAGTATCATCAAAATCTTTTGAGTTGTTTCAGTGTGATAACTTTTAAATGATTTTAAATCCCTATCCCACAGGAACCCTTTATTTTTTCTAGATAAAAGGTACCCAATTTTAACCCATTATGCAAACCATGACTGTGCCAAGTTGTATTAAAATCAGTCCAGTAGTTTCAGCGTGGTACGTGTTCTTTTAGATGTACTTTGTACCAAGTTTCATTTGAATTCATTCAATAGTTTCGGCGTGATGCGCGGCCAAGATAAAGACAGACAAAAATTTAAAAAAAAATACAGTTTAGCTTCATTATAGATAATAGAGCAATTTCAAAAAAAACTTTAATGAAAACAATGTACAGAATTGGCCCCGTTACAGTTTTATTAAGTACTAGCTTTCCCGCCCGCGACTTCGTCCGCGAGGACTACGTTTCCATGGAAACCGTTTCACTTTTATGTACTGGTACGGATATTAAGCCAACTATTGCCAAAGCGTCATCAAAGGATGCCATTACCGCGCAACATAACACAACACACCAGGGGCCCAAGATCCACAATCCAATATATTTTTTCAGAAAAATCGATTATTTCTGGAAAATTAATCGATTTTTGCATATTCGATTTTGATGAGATCCCAACGTTTTTTTCAGATAAATCTATTATTTCTGGAAAATTGATCGATTTTTGCATAATAAATTTTAAAGGGATCCCAATAAATCGATTATGCGAAAAATCGATTTTAGTACCACTTAGTCCCTACATCCCTAGCTGTTCCATAAATCATATAGATATAGACTATAAAGTGCGCGTAACGCGTCTTGTCGCGTTTGTCAAATTTGACCGTGGCTTAAAGAATAGTATTGAGCGGTTTTCCAAGTGTCATTTTAGGATTATTTATCTCTCGCTAGATGGCGTTGGCGACAGTTTTGGTAACAGTACTGTAGTTTGGTATGACCAAGAAATCGTCTTTTCGTGACCACGATCAATGCAACTTGATCGAAACGTCGAGGTAAATAAAAAAATAGTTTTATGCGCGATCAAGTCCCATTTAAATATATAACTATGACAAAGGAAGTTCTATAAGTACATAGAACTTCCTTGGGTATGACCAAAGATTTTGAATTACGCTTACTGGCGGGTATGACATTCAGCGTTCCCTTGTTTATGGTAAGTTGTGCGTCAGTTTTGTAACAAATTCATTACTTATAGTATTTATCGGTAGTATTTTCTACCTTCTTGATATTCTATATTATAAATTACAGCTAATAATACAAAGAAAATTGACCGTTATATTTAGATTTAATTTATCTGCTTTAATAAAGGGGTAAATAAAATATAACAAATTTCACTACACAAACAACTTTCATTCGTTTGATTCGCTCGTGGTTTGTGTATTTTTACGGTAAAACGCTTTTTTTACCTGCTTTCGATTACCACGTTCAGTTGAGTATATACCAAAAGTTACGCGAGCGCTATCTCTTGACAATAAAAGAACTAAACTGACAATGCCCGATGGAAAACTGCTCATTCCAGAAGATCAAAGAGTAGGTAAATAAATACTACGTAAGAAGAGACGGGACTGACGTATATTGGAACGGATGTTGTGAATTTTTAAAACGTGCGCAGAGTATACGAAACATAACAAAACGAATAACCATAGGTAATAGCACTCTATATCGAACATGTTAGCCAACATGAGAAACAGAAAAGGATGTCTGCAAACATAGCACATTTTTATCGATATCGATATTTAAAAAAAAAACGTATTAGGACTATTTTAATTTATAATTGTAATATGTTTTTCTAAGCATGTGGTTTTTATTACATACAAAAATAATACACAACACAATTTGTCTTTTTCCTGAAAATAATCTCTAATCTTCCTTACTCCTTAATTAATGTTACAAACTAGCAGTGGTCCGTGATTAATAGCTTTTAATAGTAGATATGGAGAATCTTTTTTTTTTAAATTGGGTTGTTTCTTTTTGCAGTTGGTGTTTCGAAAATGTTTGCCACAGATATATTTAATTCATGCAGATTTTCGATCGGTATGTATTTCAAGTCCTCTTTACCGGTCACTTGTAGGTATCCAGTTTTTGCACCTGAAAATAAGATTTTTAATGAAAATTGGAAGATAAAGCGGTTTTAGGCTACGCGACATTAGGTATTCTAAATGTATACTTTTATTACGTTTACTATTATATAGCGTGGAATGCAGGAGGACTAAGAATAAGATTAGGAACTAAATGTCGGATAACGGGTTAGAAAAAAAAAACCATAACACCGGCACCGCACTAGTGCTAGCAAGGGTATGTTATTTTTTTGAACATTATGAATGAAAAATCATTATTTTCGCAATGACAATATGATATGAATATGTGTTCTGTGGTTAACTTTGTTTACAAAATTATTAGGCAGTTTGCTTTTGTGATAATTACCGTAAGTTGATGTATTTAATGCTTTGAAGGTGTTTGTTTCTACATGAAATAATTAATAGTGTGATTGAGAAAACTTCGAAATTTGTGGTTTGCGATATGTTAGAGCGATGGGTCAAAAACGAACATTTGTGAATAAATTTCTACTGAATAAAGATAGGTAAGTGGTAAATCTATTCGGTAATCTACTGAATACAAGAAAATAATGATTTTTCATTCATAATATTCAACAAAATAACGTACTCCTGCTAGCACTAGTGCGAGGCCGGTGTTATCGATATTTTTTCTAACCCGTTATCCGACATTTAGTTCTTAATCTTATTTTCAGTCATGTCTATAAAACAGTACCATGATATGCCTACTGACTGACTGACAGAAACCGGTGGACCTAGGTATTTGAAATTTGGAGGAATATTCCTTGAGTATCCTGGAGGTGAACTACGGAATAAACCGTAAATATGAATACCAACTCCAAATAAAATACACTGACGGTGGGACTGGTCCACAGGCTCAAGGTCGCTCAGCGAGCTGTGGAACGAGCTATGCTCGAAGTTTATCTTAGAGATCAAATCCAAAATGCGGTGATTCGGTAGAGAACTAAGCACAGCTCAGAGAATAAGCAGGCTGAAGTGGCAATGGGCTGGTCACATTTGTCGTGAAACCGATAACCGTTGGGGTAGATAAGTTCTAGGATGGAGACCGCGAATCGAAAAACGTAGTGTAGGACGCCCTCCGTCTAGATGGCGCTACGATCTGCGCAAGGTAGCTGGCAATCATTGGCATGGGCATGGCAATCCGAAGACCGGGCTCAGTGACGAACTTTGGGAGAGGCCTATGTCCAGCAGTGGACTAATATAGATGATTAATGAAGGATAGTCAGTTATTAGGTATCATAGAAAGAAAATTCAAAAATGACTTAAGAACATATTTCTTTAATAAGGCATTTTACGCTATTGACGGTAACATAAATTACAAACTGTTATGGCAGCACTCTCTGCGAGAACATTATATATACAAAAACAAGTTTTCTTGTATCCAAAAACAATAAGTTTTCTAAAAAGTTAAATATAAACCTTTTGTGTCATTAATTACAACTTTATGTAATAACTTTATTCTGCGCTGTAACACTGGGTATCCTTAAAAAGCTAGTTTTAAGTTTGACAATAATTTATGTACATAATCAATTTGTTATGATCTATTTAAGTATACTTATTACACTACACTTAATAATAATTACTATACTTAAAACTACTACTAACTTAGTAACAATAAAATAAAATAAATAAGTGGCGCTGACTTGACATCACAAAACAGGAAGGGGATGCCAAAGACTATGTAAAGTGGAAGATATGTAGGAGAACAGACTCTGGCGCAAGCCATGACTAAAGATAAATGATAATTTAATTTTGTTAGTATCTAGCTATCGAATTAACTTGGTGAATTCGACATTAATTCCATCGGCAGCTGCAGTGAATGTAGATCGCGGGTCTAATTTATTTACTTCTGCTGGTTTCTGATAAACTTCAAACTCGGATAGAATCATGGAAAGTACGACTTTGACATGCAATTGACCAACTTTCATACCTGAAATATAAAATTACACGTTATTTTTTGGACTCAAGTATATGTTTTTGTTTAAGACTAGCTGCTTCCGTGGCTTAAACTGCGTTGTCTTTTTTCTGGGGGAATATCATTTTATATTTCCAGGGCCAAAAAAGTACAATCAATGAGGTTGAATACACGTATTACGGTCAGCCGTCAAATAGTGGATTTAGTCGATTTCTCGGCTTCTACTCATCGGATTTATATATAAAGTGTTTTATCCAACAGTCAAATCCGCATTTCAATCGACCTAGAAGTTTTTACGTACAACTTGTGCAGAAAAACTTTTTTTTTTATATTTTATTTTGTACTAGTTTTCCCGTTCGCGACTTCATACGCGCGGACTACAGTTTATCGCAAAAAAAAACCCATGTCCTTTTAGGAACCAATTCTTATATTAAAAACCAATGCAAAAGTAAAACACCAACGTATTGTATTCTCTTTGGCACCAACGCTCTTGATGCTTTTTGACAGACTTGTTATTACAGCGTTTAATCGACATTTTCCAGTTTTCCCGTGGAAACTTATTATTTTCCGGGATAAAAAGTATTCAGTGTTTTATTCCAGGGTATAAGCTATCATCATTCCAAATTTCATCAAAATCTGTCCAATGGTATAATATAATAAACAAACAGACAACGTTTTACTTTTATATATAGGTGTGGAACGGTAGATTAAAATGTAGGTACTTACCAACACACATCCTTGGTCCAGCTCCATAAGCTAGGTATGCGTCAGATATAACTCTATCATCGTTGTTCGTACGCGCAGACTACTGTTTATCGCGAAAAAAGCATCCTATTTTCTTCTAGGATATTAAAAACTAATGCAAAAGTAGGTATAGCACCACTCTTCTATCTATCTATTTATCTTGATGTTTTTTGACAGACTTATTATTTCGTTTCCATGGCAACCATAGATCATTCTGTGAATGCAACCGTTCCTTACAGTGAGTAATCAACATTTTCCAGTGTTCCCGTGGAAACTTACAATTTTCCGGATTTAAAGTATGTCCTATGTTTTATTTCAGGGTATAAGCTATCTCCATTCTAAATTTCATCAAAACCCGTCCAGCCGTTAACGCGTGAAAGCTCCCCCAAACAAACAAACAGACAACATTTCACTTTTATATATTGGTATGGATTTCAGTAGCTTATTTTAAGCCCCTAGACCAATTTCGTTTTAATTATCTTCATTGTACAGACTTTTTGTTACTAAAATAAATATTATTATTTTTATTCATAGAAAAAAAAGGGTTCGAGAACATTCACAAAAAAATCTTCTTTACCTACATTACAAGAAATCGAGAAGATGGTTGTATTATAACAGTACTCAGTAGTAATAATAACTTACTATTTTATTATAAGTACTAGCTTTCGCCCGCAACTTAGTCCGCGCGGACTAGTTTATCGCGAAAAAACATCCCATGGCCTTCTAGGAACCAATTCTTATATTAATTCTTTTATTAAAAAACAATGCAAAAGTAAAACAACAACGTATTGTATTCTCTTTGGCACCAACGCTCTTGATGCTTTTTGACAGACTTGTTATTACAGCGTTTAAACGACATTTTCCAGTTTTCCCGTGAAAACTTATTATTTTCCGGAATAAAAAGTATTCAATGTTTTATTCCAGGGTATAAGCTATCACCATTCCAAATTTCATCAAAATCCGTCCAGCCATTATCACGTTAAAACTTCCTTCCCAAACAAACAAATAAACAAACAGACAACGTTTTACTTTTATATATAGGTGTGGAACGGTAGATTAAAATGTAGGTACTTACCAACACACATCCTTGGTCCAGCTCCATAAGCTAGGTATGCGTCAGATATAACTCTATCATCGTTGTAACGTGCGGGATTAAAGACCTCGGGCTCATCGAAAAATTTTGGATCACCGTGCAAACCATAAAGAGAAATATAAATAGGAGTGCCCTTTTCTATAATTATATCCGTGTTAGGTATCTAAAATACATACAAAATCATCACATATCAGTAGGTATTGATCAATAAAAAACTATAAGTACTAACGGAAACAAAGAAGAATAATCATTAGTATGGAAATTGTTTTAAATGGGTTTTGCAACATTCTGGCACTGTTCAAGCGCCATGATATTGGCCATGATAAAAGATAAACTTAGGTACGAGGAACTGCGGGTGGATAGACAAACGAGTGAGAAAGAGGATATACCATTTTGTCTGCTATTTAAGTCACCTGCAGTTAGATATAAAAAAAAGTTTCTTAACCCTTTCACAGTCTACATTAGAAGGAAACACATGGGTAACACATGAGCAACACTGGACAGCGCAAGAGTTAAGTTTATCCGTGATTACTTATCAGTATTGTTGTAAGCGACACGCTTGCAACAATACTGAAATATCGGAAATTCAATTCAAAAATATTTGCCATGTTAATTATCCTGGTATTCATATATTTCCAGTGTTTGTGTTATTATAGCAAAACAGAAATTTATTAAGTTACCTTGTAATCTTTAAGAGTGTAACGATCTACTGTAGAAACAGAAGGATGCAATCTGACGCCTTCAGCAACACACTGATCCAAGTATTTCATTTCATTAAAGGCCTCAGTAGTCCATCCATATTTATCAATAGCTTTTTTGATATCTTCTCTCGCGCGGTCTTGATATTCTTTATTTTTAGCCAACTCCATGAGAGTGAATGCTGTTGCAGTTGAACTTGATTCAAAACCAGAAAAAAATGTCCCGGATTGAAACAAAAGGTTGTCGCCTTCAAATTCTGCAAAGAAATAATTAGAGTTAATTTTTTTGTATTTATTTTTTATTTTTTGGTTGTCTTTAACGGAAACACAAACTCCCAGCTGTCATTTTCCGTACATAATTAGCTTAGGATAAAATTTGAATAACTTACTGTATACAGGATTTTGCTCTCCATTCTTCAATTGAATTATTGAATCGATATAATCTCCTCTTTTCCCCCCACTTTTTTCACGCGATTCAACGGCATCCCAAAATATTTTACTCACGAATGATGAATCGAAGAGCATGGGAGAACCAATCATTTCCACAAGTTCAGGCATAAAAAATACTGTCACCAAAGCAACCATTCGTTTGAAGGAATGGAAAAAGTCCATAACTAAAATAAAAATAACAGTCATATTATTAATTGTTTCTTTGTTTGTCTTATGAGGTAGTGCTGGCCTCTGGTGTCAATGTTTGTCATGGTTAACTGACATGCTGCAAAGCTTTAGTGCTCTGCGAAGCAAGGAGCGATGGAAAACCCCACATAACTTGGAAAAGTCATTGGTGCGGAGCCTAGGGTATCGTTGGATTCTAAGTTGCACTATTAAACCTAGGCTACCATCGCTCTATTTTTTAAATAAATTTTGATATTGTTAATTAAAAATATCTTTACTAACAATAGGTTAATTTAATAAATTTTACTTACGAGATTTGCTGTAATCAGAATCAGGATCGGAAAAACAATCTGTTTTCGTACCCAGTGCAACGTTAGCAATAAGATCAGCGGTATACTTGTAATTAACGTCTTGAGCATCAATAAGGTTAACTTCCTTATCATTATCAACTTTTTTCTCCAAATAATCCATCATAGGTTTCCCAGTTTCTAACATCAACGGAAGCATTTGGTTCAATTTACCCCGAGAGAGAGTCGGAGATATCTTCTTCCTCAAATATCTCCATGCAGGGTTCTTCAGTCCAAATAAATTCTTCATTCCAATGCTATCTTTTTGTTGAGGTCCAGCAAAGTGCCGATTGGAAAAATTATCAAAATCACGTATCAATATTTGCTTAATTATTTCCGGATCTTTTAACAGCAGGCAAGGTTTATGAAAAATATAAAACCCAACATAAGGCGCATTGGAAGGTGCCTCACGATAAATGTTTCCTAAGTGATATCCCGGTGCAGTGCGAAACAAAATTCCATCTTTGAAATCTCCAAATATTTTATTTGTATTACTTAGTTGTTGCACACCTCTTCTTTTCCAGTAATTTAATTTATAGTAGCAATATAAATAAATTATTATTGATGTTAGCGCCACCATACAAGTGTAGATGAGTCTTGGAGAGTATCCGTCAAGTAACAGTTCCATTGTTTATTTTATTTTCGCTCAATTTTTTTTTATTCCAGTGTAGTACTTATACTTCTGATAAAATTATTTATCGGTGAGAGCTAACAACTCCCAATTTATTTAATTTTATATAAGCTGCTTACTAATTCCAATTATTTCAATTAGGACGACAACTTCTCATTTCTGTAAAAATAAAAGGTTTTTTAAATTTTATCTTTATAATTGTGTCTTCTCGTGACCACGATCAATGCAACTTGATCGAAACGTCGAGGTAAATAAATATTAAGTTTTCAGCGCGATTAAGTCCCATTTAAATATTTAACTATGTGTTCGAATCGCGAAAGTTTAAAAGTTACAATTATCTTTATAAGCTAAAAATAATATTAGAAGTCACACCTCAACAGGAATCCCAATACAATCAGTCCTATGATTTCACTGTATTAATTTGTTATTTATAAAATCGTTTTACAATTATTTGTAAATTATTGTAAAACAACAGGGCGGCAAAAATTACTGTATCTAAAAAGGTCGATTTAAAACCATCGTAAAACGTTAAGTGAAATTAAATAAAAACATAAATTAAAAGCGGTGTAAAAATAAAATTTGATTCTTGAAAAAATTTTTTTTTCTCAGTAGTTCAATTAACTGTTCAATTGATGAAACTACTGAGATTTTTTAGTCTCACTAGTTTAAATAAATAATTTATTTTTAACTATTGATACTCAAAAGCCTCAGTAGTTCAGTTAACAGTTCAATTGATTACCTACCCTTGTCGTCCAAGCAACAGCCAGATATTAAAATTTGCTGCGAGTATTTTAATAATTTTTTGTTGATTTTCTTACTACTGTGCAGTGTGTCGAAGGGTCTTATACAAAGATCAATTAATGACGACGAATACTTATATACGTATTGCCGCGATCAAAGTTTGATATAATCAGTGCGTATAGTGATAAACACGAATCAATTTTCGATAACACTAATAGATACCTACATATAAGTGCGACCGGTTTGCCGAAAGGTTTGACCTAATGGTTAGTGAACCTAACTGCAAAGTCAACGGTCGCGGGGTGAATCCCGCAAGATGTAAACATTAGTTTTATGAGCACAAATGTTTGTTTCCCATTCATGGATATTTATGCACCTATGTTAACCCGTTGTCAAGTAGCAATAGTACAGGGCTAGACTGGCTAGATAAGTGGTGCGAATTGTCCAAACATTTAATAATAAATTATGGTTTATGTTGAAGTGTGTACTTTATTTCTCTCTCGTTTGTTTTAAAATGGTCTTCACAATTAGCTTTGTCTTTGTTATTTCATCATCATCACCATCAGCCAAAAGACGTCTACAGATGAACATAGGCCTTCCCTATAGAACACCATGACAAGCGGATGCTTGCTGTTTGCTTCGGGCGTCTTCCGGTCCATGTTCGCCACTCAAAAACCTTTCTTCACCAGCGGTTATCGGGTCTTCAAGCTATGTGTCCTCCCATTGCCACTTCAATTTCGTTATTGCCGATTATATACACATTACAGGGTATCCTAGTTTGGGGCTAGGTAATTGGTGTGAATTGTCCCGAATATAATAATAATAATAATTATTAGTATATGTATTTAATTAGTAAACGTAGTCATGAGACGAGTTAGGAGCACACAAACGCATTGCAACGTGATGAAGAGTGGAAATCTTGAGATTTCAAGATTTCCACTCTTCATCCGTAGATTTTTTGGTACCATCTTTTAAAAACGGGCGTATTTACGAAGCACCGGTAAAAAGTAAGAAGGGTAATTTAAAATAGTTTCAAAGTTAATGACGTCAATTGGCCAGTCATTTTGCTGGAAAACTCCTAGGGCACATGAGACTTAAAAACAATGTCTCAGGGTTACAAGCACAGTGTAGTAGGTACGGCGCAAGATTTTGCAATCACAAGTTCTGAGGCACTGGAACTGTTATATCCAAGCGTGGCGCTTACCATCAGGTGAGTGACCTGCTCGTCTCATCTCGTCACAAACATAGAAAAATCAACAAAATGCCGGCCTCCAATAAAGCAGTCTTATCATGAAGATAATGATGAAGACAATAATAATAGTTAAATATTGATAATTAGCAATTACATGTCAATAAAAGGAATAAGAATGAAAATAGATTATAGATTAGATTAAAGGTGATTCGTAATTTATTAGGCATATGAAACTTAAGAACCACATGATAATGTACTTGTACGAGTGTAATATCCATGAGTATTTATCGAAGGTCTCTGAGGCTAAAATTTAAACTGTTAAAGTTACAGGAAATCTGTCTTAGGATTACTTCAACGCAAGCATTCAGCACGTCTTTGTAGCGGTTGTGCTGCCCACCTGTTTTACGTTTAACATCCGCTTACTCCGAAGATGGCATGTCTTTTTCATCCATACGGGAGACGTGGCCTTAACATCTCAACTGGACTTTTATACCTGAGTGACGAAGAACTTCGGTGTTATCACGAGATCCTTCCATTTAATCCTCAGTAGACGCAGTCAGGGCCTCATCTCCTAAGGGAACTATATAATGGTCATTGGAATGTGTTTTTCACTGTTATGTAACAAATTATTTGACGGGGAAAAGCCACGAGGCGCAGCTAGAACCATATACTCATGTTTCATATCATTACTAAGGTTTATACGTATTACTATCATTTATTCGGGTTTATGACGTCATATTTTAAGGCTTATCATTATCAGTCTATGAATGGTATCATTCTATGAATAACAATAATATTGATGGCACGTGAGACACTCTTTGCTAATTTCGCAATAGAACTTGTTATCAGATATTGAGTCTAATAGTTTATAGTGCAATAATGAATAATCTATGTAATCTTTACTGATATAATAAGGAGGAACAGGAAAATTTGTGGGTAATTTATCAGGTATAATTTGTAGAAAACCCGATCTGATTAACAAAAAATATTTCACAGGTGTATGTATCCAAGAAGGTTTAAGAAAATACGTACTCCATACCGCAAAATCAAAAGTGAAGCACCAAAGATATGCCGATCCGCTCATACCATAGACAACTGCATATTAATCCGTACCTACTCTAGACAGGCTTTTGACGAACGTAGCAATGAGAGCAAATGCTCTCATAATGCGATAATCAAATGATTATCGCCGTTTTGGCGCTGATAGCAGTAGTTTGGCAGTAGTGAGGGTCCACGGTATTAACGTACTTGTACTATTATTTAATCTCTGACTGACGTCAGGATATAAAACAATTACAATTTTAGTTCCATGGACCCTCGGTGGAGGCGCTTTGAATCAGCACAAACGAAAGTACGGCAGAGCAAATCCTTAGAGATCAGTGGCTCATACGCACAAGCCTCACGCACACACACCATGTTATGACGATCGGCCGTCACATCGCAGTAAGGTCTCCGCCTTGTTAATCGTGTTAATTCTATCGTATTCTCACGAAATAACAACAATGCCCTTTGTGATGCAATGGTGTATTAACCACAAAACAAAAATTATACACTTACGCACACATACGCAGCCACCATTTGCTATGCTTCACTCGTTTAATAGGCGGTATAGCCTCCGTCTTTTTTTAAATCTTCTGGAGTGTATCCTGGACTTTTGGAGTAGATGGGACAAAAGGGAGATGATCATGGACCATTTTAGTGACGTTTTCAGCGTAAAAACAATCGAGTGCTTCTCGTTCGTTTAAGCTAAAGAGGTCGGACTTAAGCAAACTTGGATAATCAGAGAATTTATGTAATGCCTAGCATACAAATTATGATATACTAGTGCAAGTTTAAACTTGCGCAAGTATAAACTTGCGCAAGTATAGAGTAACATGTGTTGTAAGATAATTGCGCAAGTTTAGGTAATTGATCAAGGTCTAGAACTTTGTCTTATCCAATTTTCGATTTCGAACTTGAGCTAATTTGCGTTTGCGCAACTTTATCTAAGCGTATATGTGTCATTTTCAAGTTCAAATTCAGTAATGGCTCAGCCGGCTGATTGTGTGCGCGTTCTGCGGTCGGTTTCGCGCCAAAATGTCGAGTGACGAGAGACGTAAAGTTCGAGACAATTTGGAAGAATTTCAAAATATTTATAGATATGAACCATGTATTTGGCAAATAAAGAATAAAGACTATCACTATAGGGATACAAATTCAATTCTTTTAATGTGCGAATAATGCTTTCTTTGCATTAACAAGTCTTTACGCCATATACAGTTCAGTTTTTACGTCTTTTCTGTTTTTTTAATAGAAATACCCGCGGCTTCGTACGCGTGGTTATTTCTCTAGGTTAAATGTACTCTGTGCACTATTCCAAGACCTAATATACCAACATTTAATCAAAATTCCTTCAGCCATCAAAAATAATTAATCGATTGCTCGGCTTATACTCATCGGATTGAAATACTAAGTACACAATTTTTTAAGCCAAACCACAAGTAATCCTACAATGAAAACTGCATTGCAATCGGTTAAGTAGTTTTTACGTGATGCGTGAACAAACAAACATACATATAAACAAACAAAAATCCACGGACTTAATAAAAAAAAACTGTTGCTTAGTTTAAATACCTTGGACGATTTGTTTTCATTATATTTGTATTTTTGGTACTTATTGCTATATTATAAGTACCTGAGTAAAGATATTTATTACTTCAAAATTAACATAACTTAGGACCCCTATCATGCAGGAACACTTTATTTTTTCGGGATGATATGTATCGTCAATTTTAACCCATCATTTAAACTATGACTGTGCCAAGTTGCATCAAAATCCTTTGAGTTGTTTCAGTGTGATAAGTGTACTTTTAAATGATTTTCAAGCCCTATACCACAGGAGCCCTTTATTTTTTCTAGATAAAAGGTACCCTCAATTTTAACCCATTATGCAAACCATGACAGTGCCAAGTTGCATCAAAATCAGTCCAGTAGTTTCAGCGTGGTACGTGTTCTTTTAGATGTACTTTGTACCAAGTTTCATTTGAATTCATTTAATAGTTTCGGCGTGATGCGCGGCCAAGATACAGACAGACAGACACACAAAAATCAAAAAGAAAACAGTTTAGCTTCAGTATAGAACATATAGCAATTTAAAAAACAAAACTTAAAACAAAACAATGTACACAATTGGCCCCGTTACAGATTTATTAAGTACTAGCTTTCCCGCCCGCGACTTCGTCCGCGCGAACTACAGCTTATCGTGAAAAAATGCATCCTATGTTCTTCTAGGATATTAATAACAAATGAAAAAGTAAGTATAGCACCAACACTCTTGATGTTTATTGACAGACTTGTTAAACCGTTACAGCGAGTAATCAACATTTCCCAGTTTTCCCGTGGAAACTTACAATTTTATGAGCTAGAAAATATCCTATGTTTTATTCCAGGGTATAAGCTATCTCCATTCCAAATTTCATAAAACTCCGTTTAGCCGTTATGCGTGAAAGCTCCCCAAACAAACAAACAAAAAGACAACGTTTCACTTTTATGTACTGGTACGAATATTAAGCCAACTATTGCCAAAGCGTCATCAAAGGATGCCATTACCGCGCAACATAACACAACACACCAGGGGCTCAAGATCCACAATCCAATTTATATTTTCAGAAGAATCGGTTATTTTTGGAAAATTAATCGATTTTTGCATAATCGATTTTGAAGGGATCCCAATGTTTTTTTCAGATAAATCAATTATTTCTGGAAAATTGATAGATTTTTGCATAATAAATTTTGAAGGGATCCCAATCAATCGATTATACGAAAAATCGATTTTAGTTCCATTTACTCACATTCCTAGCTGTTCTATAGATCATATGGATATAGACTATAAAGTGCGTGTAACGCGCCTTGTCGCGTTTGTCAAATTTGTGGCTTAGAGAATAGTATTTTACGTTACACGACAATTCTTAAAGATCAAAGAGTATATAAATACTACAAACGTAGATAACACTTTCTTGGATACACCTTAGGGGAGCAGATTACTAGTAGTAGTATGTACCTACTCTGAGGGAAAATACAAATCTCAAGAGCTCTCAAAGAATCTCTCTAGAGACAAAGGTAAGTTAGTTAATAATTATAGGTAAGTATATCTATTTAAACTTATCTTATTTTGAACTTGTTTTTTGTATTTTTGTAGCACATCTGAACAACAATACTTACAAAAAAAAAACATGATTACTGTATTGTGATACTACCAATCTACCTACTTTACAATTTCAACGTCGTGACTAAGTCGCTATTCGCCAACAATACGACTCAATCGATAAAACAAACATCGAAGCTAGATACTGAGGCATAAAATCGAAACCTTTAAAATAGGTACCTAGGTGTTGTCGGATTACTTTGGTCCGTAACTTTGTTAGTATTGAACAAAATTAATGACCAATGGTACCAGCAGAATTAGAAAAATATGTTCTTTCCATTTATTGCCTTAATTCAACTTAAAACGACAATCACTTTTTCCCCATAAGACAACAGATAAAAATGACACACGAAAGACAACGTCAAACACATATTTTCTCATTTTTTTGCTTATGGGAAGAGAGACAGAAATATGTAGTGTGAAGTTCGTTCAATCCATCGAATCGACAGGCAAGGGAGCAGTCATGGAAGCCATTTAAAGATTTAGCAGAATGCCAAATTTATCATACATGATCATGGACAGTCGCTGGAATGGCATTTTGATTTTTATTTAAAATTAACAGAATCGGGCCCCTGGACGGTGACTAACAGAAATGATATCGTTCAAGCGTACTTGAGCCGTATGGGGTCTCTTTCGAAATTTCGTATATTTGTGCAAGTCTAAAACTGCGCCTGTATATCATTCGTGTGTGGCCGTCATAAACCTCCCTATTCACGTTGGACCAGCTTGTTGGGCCACAAATTCACCTATACAGGAAGGTTTAAAAAATACGGAGTCTACACCGCCATTAAAGGAGTAAAGCATAGCAAATGGCGGCCGCGTATATGTGCGTGAGTAGATATTTTGTATTGTTTCGTGGTTCATACACAAATTTATCACAAAAAACTGCATTGTTTTTTATTAGTCGTGAATACTTACATGAACAGAATTAACACGACTAACAAGAGGTCTTGCTGCGATATTGTGGCGGCCGATCGACATAACATGGTGTAAGTGTGCGCCTAAGGTTTGCGCATACGAGCAGATCGGCATATCTTGGGTGCTTCACTTCCGTTTTGGCGGTGTGGACTCCGTCTTTTTATACACCTTCTTACACCAATATTATGAAATCGTTTACACGTTGGGCGATTGACCAGCATCATAATACATAAGTATAGAAATATAAAAATACATAATAGATATACACATATATGATATATATACATAGACATATAGTATAGTATATATACATATATATATTATTATAGTATAGTATATATACATATATACATATATATATATACTATAATAATAGTTTAATTAAAAGTAATAAAATATATAATAAAATAAACAAAATTAAAACAATAAAAAGGAGTTGAATCAAGAACATTTTAACAAAGACGATTAAAAAACAAGTAAATGGCAAATTGAAACACTATCACATCGAAACTGAACCAACATGCAAAAATTCAACTCCGTAGGTTATGAGGAAGTGGTTCTTTTCGGCTTGCAAAATTTGACCTAAACATAGGTACTTACATACATACAAACATTGCAAGTTAAATAATATCTCTTAAAAAGAGCTGAAGGTCTGGTTGCTGGGGTCACTGTTTTTATTCTATCAATGATTATCTAACATTCAAATAACTAATTTTATGGAATTAAATTGTCGGTGCATAGTATCTACGAGTACTTATTAGTTGTTGCACGATGCATGGAAAATGTGAAATAAATAAACAAAAACAATGTTAAATAATGATTACCTATAAGTTTTAAAGGCGGCTGGCAGAAACTGGAAGAGAGGAGCCGAAGATCGGGCTCTGTGGCGTTTATTGGGAGAGGCCTATGTCCAGCAGTGGACCAGCACGGGCTGATGATGATGATGATGACGATGATGATGATAAGTTTTTGTATGCTTTTTATTGGTAAAATGTGTAAGCTCAAATTTACTACGAAACATCTCATATGTACCTACTCAATTTTATGCAAATAATATATAATTCATAAAAATAATACTTTATAAATAAATATGGACTTTCCACAGTGGATTTCCTGTTTTTTGGTAGATTTTATTGATGTAGAGGATTATGATTCCATAAAAACTTTAGTGATACTAGAGTTAATCAAGTATGACAAGATAATCCATATTACGGTGACAATAATATTAATATTGGGAAATTAAGAGAACGTCTTATCTCTATCTGTTTTACAATAACATGACGTCACGATAACAATTTATGATAGACTAGGTATGCACGCGGCTTCATCCGCTTGGTAATTTCTCAGGGTGGAAAGTAACATAGGTGTTATTCCAGGGCTTATAAGGTACAAAATACCAAATTTCATTCAGTTGTCAAATAGTTTTGATAGATTTCTCGGCTTCTACTTATTGGATTGAGATACCAAGTACATCAGTTTTAAGTCAAAGCCTAAGAGATCCAAAAGTGAAAACCGCATTGCAATCGGTCCATTAGTTTTTACGTGATGCGTTAATAAATAAACAGACAGAAAGACACCTTTTAAACTAGGTTTTTATTATGTTCAGTAGCTTATTTTAAGTCCTTTGACCATTTTCGTCCCACGCACTAACGGTCGTCTCCACACGCGTGGAGGTCACTGTAGGGGTTAAATTATCTTCATTGTACAGACTTTTTGTTACTTACTTCTTTATTATAAGTAGGTATATAGATAAAGAACATATATAGATATAATATAACAGTTTTCCAACACAAATTACACTACTATAAAAATTACAATGGGTGGTTTAATAGCTAACGATGTATTTCAGATACCTTTGGATGATTGCTACGAATTATTTGTAGGATTATTGGCACAAATAACCGCCAGCGCCGGTCATTTATCGCCGACGTGTGATGAAAGAACTGATCAAATTATTTTTAAATCCATAAAATAAAAAGCAACGTTTTTTTCCCTTTTTTATATGGAATTTATATTGAACGTCGTTAGAGTAGAACGACGTCTAAAATTTCAAATGATTATCGGTTAAGCAATCCCTGAGATATAAAGTCAGTCGAATTGAGAGCCTTCACCTTTCTGAAGTCGGTTATAACATTATATTAAAAGATACAGTGTTAAATACAACTATGTTTTGCCTGCGACTACATCCACGCGGATGCAATAGCCTCATACGACAAACAAACAAACATTAGGTATTTTTGATCCTGAAAAATGTCTATGTGGGCAAAAGATAGTAATTTTATACATATTCGTAATAGCTTCAAGACTCACTCCACTATTATTTCATAAAATAAAACCAAAGTTTTTTTTTTTTTAATAAAATAGAAGTCAACATAGCGAAGCTGCACTCATTTCCCTTTCTCGTAAAGCTTGCTCCTTCAAAAAAAAGGATTGCAAGCACGACCCCCGGCAGTCTAGGCCGTTATTGACCGTTACTCTTTTTAATTTCCTCCGTTTGACTTTATAGGTGCAGATAAATGTTGAATTCTGCCGCCGGCAGCTCCTAAAGCTGCATACACAGATAGGCTTCAGTGTAATGTTCTTGCGAATGTTACAGGGGAAGATGGAACACAAGTGATTCGTCGAACTTACCACTTACTGAAATGTACCATCCTATAATACATTTTTAAACTAATAGGTCTTTATGTGAGATTATTTTCTTCAAAATTCTGCTTTGGAGTGTTTCACTGCTTTGCTAAGTATTCAACCGTCAGTATACATCCATAACATCATCATTATCATTATCCATAAAAGTTAGGTATTTCTTTATTGTAATTCAACAGCTTGCGTTTTTGGATGGCGATAGTGACGGGTGTATGCCTGATAACATGGTTATAATACACCTATCATTGCAGGTAGAAGGCAATTAAGGGAACTTGCAGTCTGCTCGCCTATACAATTCTTTTAAAATACCTACCTATATTGTGGAATAGTGCTTGCAACTTTAGCTATAAGTATTAATATTTTTGGCAACTTAGCTGTTTTTTTTTTATTGATGCCGTGTGCACATATTGATTGGATTATGGAATCGATCGCATAATTTACCATTTTATTCTCATATGTTATATTTCTGTAATCTGTTTTGTGCACCTAATAAATAAATAAATAAATAAATAAATAAATAAATAACAATATATAAAAGTGAAACGTTGTCATTTTGTTTGTTTGCTTGTTTGTTTGTGTGTTTGGGGAGCTTTCACGCGATAACGGCTGGACAGATTTTGATGTAATTTAGAATGGAGATAGCTTATACCCTAGAATAAAACATATGATACTTTTTATTGCGGAAAATTGTAAGTTTTCACGGTAAAACTGATGGTAGTGGAAAATGTTGATTACTCGCTGTAAGGAATACGGACTATATATGTACTGTTACTATACTCGACCTGGCACTAATGTGTTAGACGCACGAGGAGCGCCGGAACAACTTGTATGAAGAGGATTTAATCAATTGACTTTATTTTTAAGTAGTTGAGGTTGTCATTTTTGAAAAGCGGTCATAAAAGTGACAAGCAGGGCTCGAAAAAGCATTTTTGGGTGAAAAATAAGGAAAACCTCATTGATGTATTATTATACGTAGTAATAATACCTCAATGGAAAACCTAGTAAAACATTTGGAAATGGCTAAATATTTGGTGTTGGGGGTTCATTTATGGTTGTGCTGTAGTAAATATTTCAAGGTTCACCAAGAATCACAGTCTAATAGTAAGAACCTGCAAAAGTGTGCTATTGACTGTAATTCGTTCATTGCGGTCATATTTCGGTCTTATGTTTGTAGAGATGTTTGTTCGATAAGCTATAATTGAAGAAATAATTCGTATTAATTGACATGATAGTATTTATTATTATTTGGAAAATGTAACGAAAGCGGTTTTTTCTTACTTCTTACTCTTCTTACTGACTATTAAACTACTAAGGGGTAATAACAACATAATTAGCCACAAGTTATGACAAATGTAATAAATGGGGGTGTCATCTTACTAAGGAGTGAAATCGTAGCTCCCAAACGAATGGACCAACTTTGATGCGGTTTTTTATTGTTTGAAAACTGATGTGATCGAGGTGGTTCTTAACCATATGGGGGGGGGGGGGAAGTTTAGAAAAGGGGGTGAGAATCGTATTTTCTAAACGAATGGACCAATTTCGCTGCGGTTTTTCATGTTTCAAAGCTGAGGTAAACGAGATGGTTCTAAGCTATAATAGGGGGGGGGGGCCTAATGGGGGTGACAATCGTAGCTCCCAAACGAATAGATCGATTTTGATGAGTTTTTTTTATGTTTGAAAACTGATGTGATCGAGATGGTATGGAGGAGGGGGAGGGGGGGATTGAGAAAAAGAGGGTGGGAATCGTATCTTCCAAACGAATGGACTAATATATTATAGCTGCGGTTTTTTATGTTTCAAAGCTGGGATAAACGAGATTGTTCTTAGCTATAATGGGGGAGAGGGGAAATCGGGGTGAGGATCGTAGCTCCCAAACGAAAGGAACGATTTTCATGTTTGAAAACTGATGTGATCGAGATGCTCCTTAGCTATAATGAGGCGTGGGGAGTCGGGGGTTATTTATTTTTTAATTTGTGCTTGTGACTAATGTCTTCATAAGTTTATTCATCTTTTCGGATTACGTACCCCGATATCTACCCCCTAACTGATTCAGCTCATACGAACCTTAAAATTCTATTACAATTACCTTCCTATAGACACGAACAAACATACATCCATACAAACGCCCATTCGCCCAAATTGGTTTGGAGACCACGATACACGAGTAAAAAAATATATTTGCGAACGTCATGATTCGAAACTTTCACATCAGAAGTTAAAAGCTCTGTTACAAGCGAACGCCCTAATCTGTGCTGCCATATCGAAAACGCATCGTTTTATAGTTATTTGAAAACATGGCCCGTTATTGGCATAGAGAAATAACCCGATCGTTTATGGCCCATTTGTAGGTACCTATGATAAACAGCGCAGATACCGACGCGATTACGGCGTGGATGTTTAGCGGTGGTAATAGTGGTAATTAGCGTGGACATGTTTATCAGTTAACACTCGTTTGTCAGTGAATTTAGAAGTTTAGGAGTAGTTTAGTTGGACAAATTTGTTTGCGGTACGCGTTCGTGCGGGAGTGGTAGTGTTGGGCCGCTTCTGCAAGGGTCTACCTAGAGAAGTACTATGTCCCGGTTTGAAGAGCACTGTTTCCAGCAGAATTACTTGACATGGTAATAATGAGACTCAGATCAACTAATGTGTCAAGATGGCGAACGCAGTGCAGTACCGCGCAAGATTTTGCAACCAAAGCTCTGGGCGAAACTTCAATCGATATAACATGGGTCATACGTGGGTCAACACGTCTTCTAAATGAGGTGCTGACCGCCTCAAATCATCATCATCATCATCATCCAGCATTGGACAACATAGGCTTATGTTGATGATCAGTGACTCACTGGCGTGCATTAAGATAGGAGAGGCCTATGTCTCTCCTATCCTAATGCACGCCACTGAGCTCAGTCTTCAAATCTCCTCATCCAGTTTCTGCCAGACGCTTTTAGCAGGTCGTCACTCCACCTTACCACAGGGCATCCTACACTACGTTTGCCTAAACGTTTCCACTTGAGAACACCCCGACTGTTATCGGTGCTTCGCGAAATGTAACCAGCCCACTGCGACTTTAGTTTTCTTATCCTTAGAGCTATTTCGGTTAGCTTGGTTCTCTGTCGGATCACTTCATTACGAATCTTGTCCTTCGTTATCATATAATATAAAAAATACCCGGTAGTGGTTGAAAGTTTTTTTACATTTTTATTTGTTGTTTCCCAATATCGATAAAGTATGATTGTTGTGACGTACTGATCTGAATATCAGTACGCGCTCAAATCTTACTCTTCCTTGTAGACGAGGTCCTGTCAGATTGATTTTTAGACATCTAAAACTTCATTCTCGGAATTTTCAAAGCCGTTTTTGAGAAAGATATTGCAAATATTGATTGCACAGTCACGAGCAATACACAATGCAATGCACCGGGACAGCTTTTGAATCTTTATCAAGCACAGGTCCGATCTTGTATGGAGTACTGCTGCCACCTCTGGGACGGTTCTGCCAAGTATCAGCTCGAGTCTTTGGATTCAATTGAGAGACGTGCTATCAGGCTCATTGGGGATGACACTCTGGTAAAGAGTAAGCTTCAAAGTCTGGCGCATCGACGTGAGGTAGCAAGCCTGGCGGTATTCTACAGATTGCACTATGGAGAGTGTGCACAAGAACTGCACAACCTGATTCCCCCATCACCTTTCCATCACCGTACGACTAGACGATCAGCAAAGCGCCACCCTTTCATGGTTGAAATACCTCGCACAAGAACGAAGCGTTACGCTTCTTCATTTATTATAAGAACTGCAAAGGAGAGGAATGCCCTGCCCTCGTCAGTGTTTCCGGTAAATTATAACCCCGGTGTGTTCAAGTCAAGAGTGAATAGGTATCTACTAGGCAAGCGTGCTACACCTTCGACCACATCGCTTTCCATCAGGTGAGATCGTGGTCAAACGATTGCCTAGTCAGTAATAAAAAAAATAAAAAAATGTAAACAAATTTTCAAATAAATATTTTTTATATTATGTATTGCCTATCAATGATCACCCCAAGGTTTTTAACGGTTTTGCTGATCTTGATAATAGTTCCGTCGAACATAACTTGAGGCAGGCGAAACCAGTCAATTTTGGATATCATCCTAGAACTTCCAACCACAATCATCTGAGTCTTTGCTGGGTAAGTTACGTTTTTAGTGGCAAAACATGACATGTGTGTATTTTTATCTATCTATACTTATAATACTTATAATAAAACGATAAGAACGAAAAACTCTGTACAATGAAGATATTAAAAAAAAAGTCTATGGTACTTAAAATAAGCTACTGAACATGAATAAAACATTTAAAAAAATCTTGTCTGTCTGTTTGTTTGTTAGTTTGTTTGTCTCTATTCGCACATCACGTAAAAACTAGTGAACCGATTGCGATGCAGTTGTCACAGTTTTCAGTTTTTAAGTTAGGGTTTGACTTAAAAACTGGGGTACTTGTTTGTATATTGGTATTTTAAGTCCTGGAATAGCACATACTCGTAGAGTACTTTTATTTATTTTATTTTATTTATTTATGGCTTACCAACAACTATTACACTAATACATTCACAAAATATTATAGAATAAGGTTAAGTTTTAAAACTAAGTGCACCGTTCTTTATAGGCAAACACATCATGCATAAATCAACATAGAGAAATGACCACGTGTGCGAAGCCGCGGGCATCACCTATACTTATAATAAAATTGTAACAAGGTCAATTCTGTACATTGGAGATATTTTGTAATTACTTTTTTGGAGTCTATTCTATATTCGATACTGAAGCAAGAACTGTATTTTTTCCATGTTTGTCTGTCTGTCTGTCTGTCTGTATATAGGCCGCCCATCACGACGAAGCTACTGAATGAATTCAATTGAATCTTGGCTTGATTTGAGTTCAAACTACCAAAAATTAAAGGGTTCCTGCAGGATGGAGGTTGAACCTTATTTAAACGTACACATATCACGCTGTAACTACTGGATGGATTTTGATGCAACTTGGCATTGTCATAGTTGCATATATGATGAGGAAAAATTGAGAATACTTATAATCCTGAAAAAAAGTGTTCCTGCGGGATAGGGATCCAAATTTTGTAAATTAAAATTTTTAATTTAAAAAAAAATGAGGCTGTCTGAATTTGATACCGAAGCCAAAACTTTTTTTTTGTCTGTCTTTCTATCTGTCTGCATCTTGACCGCACATCCGCTGAAAAAAAAAGTGTTCCTGCGGGATAGGGATCCAAATTCTGTAAATTAAAACATTTAGTTAAAAAAAATTGAGGCTGTTCTGAATTTGATACCGAAACAAAAACTTTTTTTGTCTGTATTTCTATCTGTCTGTATTTTGACCGCACATCAAGTTACTTAGGATAAGATGCTGAAACTGCTAGACTGTTTTTGATGCAACTTGACACTGTCATAGTTTATATGATGAGTTAAAATAGAGGATACATTTTATCCCAAAAAAATAAAATGTTCTTGCGGGAAAGGGCTCCAAAGTTATGTTAATTTTGAAGTAATTAATGTCTATAATTATAAAGCAGTAAGTAGGTATGAAAGGTATGTACAAAGAAGATTAAAAAAAAAGTAGTCTAAGGTACTTAAAATAAGCTACTGAACAATAATATAACATTTATTTGAAATATGTCTGTGTATGTATGTTTGTTTGTTTGCATATCACGTAAAAACTACTTGACCTGATTGCGATGCAGTTTTCACTGTTGAATAGCTTAGGGTTTAACTTAAACTGTTACAAATGGTATCACAATCCAATTACTAGAAGCCAAGCAATAGATAAAAATTTATTTGACGGCTAAAGAAATGTTGATCAAATGTTGGCATATTGGTATTTTAGGTCTTGGAATAGCACATACACTACTTTTAACCTGGATAAATTACCACGCGTGCGAAGCCGCAGGCACAGCTAGTTTGATACTATGGTTAAATTTGTTTTGTACTTCATCCATTTAATTATGAAAGATTAGAAAGTCTGACCATTTAAATTTCATTGTTAGTGACTGTACAGGGGTGGCTTGTTTCGTATTGCAAAAGCGCAATAATACTGTTGTTACTTTGTTTGTGGTATGAGGTAGGGCTGACCTCTGGTATTAGAGTTGTCAGGCCGTCAAAGGGCTTCTGATATGGCTTAATGACTGCTATTTATCAATAACAGCTGGGACAGACAGCTTAACGTACTCTCCGCGACAAAAACCGCACATAACTTAGATAAGTCATAGGTGCGGAGCCGAGGACGGAACCCTACATCGTTGGATTCTAGATTGCACTAGTATACCACTAGGCTACCATCATATTAAAATAGCCAAAGAACCGAAGTCTTTATTCTTTACATAAGAAACTTAGTTTCATCAGACAAACGAACTGAAAACAAAGCCAAACTAGCTCAAAAATTTCGCGATCCATTGCACCACGGAATCAAATCTCGCATTAAGCCGAGCGCACACTGCATGGAATTTAAGATTTAAGCTCCAGCGCACACTGCTGGCCTAATATAATATACGCGGCGGGTTTTGTGAATGCTAGTGTTATATTAGATTTAGTAGTCTCTGATTATTTGCAGAGTAGTGTGGGCGCAGAGGAAACGGAAACGCGGGAATAGATAATTGAGAATAGAGGTTCAAGGTTAAGTGGTGGTTAATGTGTGAAGTGTTCATAGATAACTCTTTATTGCAGTAAAAACTTAAATTATATATCGTCAATATTGACATAAAATAGTTTAATCGGTGGCCTTATCGCAGCCTTAGCAGCGATCTCTTCCAGGCAAACTTAGGTTGGATAGCGAGAACTTGAATAATATTATAATAATTATATAAATCATATTTTTTTAGAATATACCCACGATAAAATAATATTTATTAATAAACCTGTACAATATATAAAATAATAGAGCAGCAAAAAATCTTTACACATAAGATAAAAAAAAATGGTCTAGGGTACTTAAAATAAGCTACTGAACAAAAATAAAAAACACTTTTAAAAATCATGACTGTCTGTTTGTCTGTTTCTCTGTTTATCTGTATGTTTGTTCGCTCATCACGTACGAACTACTGGACTGATAACGTTGCAGATTTCACTGTTGGATAGCTTAAGTTTTGATTTAGAAAACTGGAATACTTGGTATCTTAATCCGATGATAAGATGCCGAGCAATAGATAAAAAACTTTTTAACGGATGAACGAATTTTGAAGTAATGTAGTATATTGTACTTTATAGGTACTTTTGGTCTTGGAATAACAAGTATGAGCTACTTTTAAATGAAATGACCAGGCAGGCAAAGCCGCGGGCACAGTTAGTATAAAATAAAAATAAAAAATACATACATACTACTATTAATAATATACATAATATTTATTAGTATTAGTTGTATGTAATTTTTATTTTATTATTAAATACCTATATAAATAGATACTTATATACAAATTACATATACACCATATGTATAATTAACATTAAATTAAATACATACAGCAAAATGTCGGTAAATAATTTCTGACCCGATCTTTGAAACATTGAAGTGATTTCGCTTGCCCGATGTTGAAATGTGTACCTTATATGTCTGTCGTTTGTTTTAAAATGGTCTTCACAATTCGCTTTGTCTTCGTTATTTCATCATCATTACCATCAGCCAAAAGACATCTACATCTACAGATGAACTTAGGCCTTCCCTATAGAACTTCCCTTCACTTAGGCCTTCCATGACAAGCGGATGCTTGCTGTTTGCTCCCGGCGTCTTCCAGCCTGTGGTCGCCATTCGTGGACCTTTCTTCACCAGCGGTTATCAGGTCTTCGAACTTAGTGTCCTCCCAATGCCAGCGTAGGTTGGTCGTCTAGGGTACTTAAAATAGGCTTCTTAACAAGAATATAACATTTTTGAAAATCATGTTTGTCTGTTTGTCTGTTTATATGCTTGTCGTATGTTTGTTCGCGCGTCACTTAATAACTACTGGACTAATAGCGATGCGGTTTTTGCTGCTGGTTAGCTTAGAGTTTAACTTAAAAACTTACTACTATTAGGTATCTCAATCCGATGGGTAGAAGCCGAGCAATTGATAAAAACTTTTTGACTACTGAAGGAAAATTAATCAAATGTTGGTATATTGGTATTTTAGGTCTTGGAATAGTAAATAAAGTACTTTTATCCTAGAGAAATGACCACGCGTGCAAAGCCACGGGTGCAGCAAGTTCTTATAATAAAGTAACAAAAAGTCTGTACAAAGAAGATAATAAGAAAAATGGTCTAGGGGACTTAAAATATAACGTTTTGAAAAATCGTCTGTTTGTTTGTTCGCGCTTCACGTAAAAATTACTAGGCCGATTGCTATGTGGTCTTCATTTGGATAATTTAGGATTTGTCTTAAAAACTGGAGTACTTTATATCTTAATCCAATGATTAGGAGCTGAGCAATCGATAAAAAACTATTTGACAGCTGAAGGATTATTGCTTATTGGTATTTTAGGTCCTGGACTAGTACCTATGGTAATCATAACTCAGAGAAATTACCACGTGGGCAAAGCCGCAGGCACAGCTATTATAATTATACTAGCTGTGCCCGCGGCTTCGCACGCATCAGCTAATATAATTATAAATATAACACACATATATATATATATATATATTTGTTTGGTCACTTCTGTAGGTTAAAAGTACTCTTTGTGCTCTATTCAAGGACCTAAAATACCAATATACCAACATTTGATCAAAATTCCTTCAGTCGTCAAAAATATATTTATTGATTGCTTGGCTTCTACTCATTGGATTGAGATATAAAGTACCCCAGCTATTAAGCCAAAACATAAGCTATCTAACAGTGAAAACCACAGCGCAATCGGTCCAGTAGGTTTTACGTGATGCGCGAACAAACAAACATACAGACAGATAAACAGACAGACACGATTTTTTTAAATTTTGTATTCCTGTTCAATAGCTTGTTTTATGTACCCTAGATCATTTTTTTAAATTATCTTCTTTGTACAGGCTTTTTCGTTCCTATTGCTTTATTATAAGTATAGATATATAAAAAAACTCTTTCTCCAGTTTTTCCGCCTACTCTACACCCACTGCCTGCGCCGCCTCTGCAATAACGTTACACTGCATTGTGCTACGTAACGTCGCTAATCAACTACATACATAAATCCTGAACCGCAACTTTATTCAAATATAGAGGCTTAGACCAAATAATATACAAACTATAGGTTAGTTAAATTAATATAACAGAGCGATGGTAGCGGAGTGGTATACTAGTGTGAGTGAGAATCCAACGATACCGGGTTTTGTCCTATCGGCTCCGCACCCATGACTTTTAAAAGTTACGTGCGGATTTCTATCGCTCCTTGCTTTGGGCTGTCGGTCCCGGCTGTTATTGATAAATAGCAGTCGTTAAGCCATCAGACGGTCAGAGGCCCTCAGGCGGCTTGACTTACTTTGACACCAGAGGCCAGCACTAACTCATACGATCAGCAAGCAAGTTAAGATCCATAACACGCAATTTACTTAAAAATATGGTTATTGTGGTTTAAAAATCTAGAAAGGTGCGACAAGAAAAAAATATGACAATGTTAAATCAATAAATAACATAACGTGGATTTCGTAGACGTAGCAGTATAACCTCTACGAAGGGTCGTAGATCGCCTACGCAGGGGTCGTAGATCTGCTACGGAACCACTACGAAGGGTCATAGATCGTCTGTCTACGCAGGGGTCGAAAATCTGCTAAAGCGAAGTGTTGAATTTATATTGTAAGAATGTACGAAATTGAGTTTGAATTAAGTATTAATAATTAAATTATTAATTTGTAAAGGACTTGATAAAAAGTTTTACCGACCAGTCTGTCTTACATTGTTACTAGCTTTTGACCGCAACTTTATCTACGTAGACTACAATTTATTGCGATTAAAATTAACGGAAGGATAATGCGAGGCTTGCGTCACGATGACACCGTATACATCATACATGATCAGACATGTTATTTACAGCAGTATTGGAGGACATCCTTAAATTGCTCGATTGTGAGCAAAAAAAGTGTCTCACTAAATGGTGACTACTTGTCGCACCTTCATTTTGCAGATGACCTGATTTTAATCAGTGAAACTATGTTAGATCTCCAGTTGATATTGCTAGAATTTTATCATGATTCTGTCAAGGTTGGCCTCAAGATGAACATATCGAAGACGAAGGTGATGACTAATATTTCTAGTGGAGCACCACCGACTGTTGAGGTTACTCGCAGGTCCTCCCTCACAAAGAAGGAACATAAATAAATGTATAGTAATATTGGAGTACTCGTAAACAAAGGATGAGCTAATTATGTGTTATCCCATTGTGACGCAATAGTTAGCACACGAGGAAAAATAATTCATCGTGGCCGAATCAATTAGGCCACGAGGGAACGCCTTAAAACTAGAGACGGTCAATGGTTTTATTTATCTTGGACATTGCTTATCTTTTGGAAGAGAGCATAGACACCTGGAGATCAATAGACGCATTCAGTTCGGATGGGGTTGCGCTTAGCAAACTCGACGACGTGCTCAGTGACTGAAAGATACCGCAATGTCTGAAGACCGTCTATACAACCAATTTGTATTGCCCACAAAGACCCGAATAAGGTGCCGAAACATTATTTACATCATTGAAGAAGAAGAAAAAGAAGAAATAAGTTTATTTGCTACAATTAGCAGGTACAACAGAAATAATTAAAATGCCATAACAACAAATATACATATTACGAATGCAGCAAAAAGGTCCCAACTCAGCATAAAGCTGGTTGTAAAAACAACAAGCTCTGATCTTCCGTTGGGGCCTTACAGTAACATCACGGCACGGACACACTCAGCAAAATAATAATACATATAAATTATAAAATAATACTCATAATTATTAATAGAAAATAATACTAAACTTAAAAATGCAAACACTAATTTTACCATTACAAGGACTAATTGCTGTGTTTCTAACAATGTGAAAGTGAGGGTAATTTTTTTTAAAACTTGGATAAATACAATAATAAAGTGTTATAAAAGAAAAAAATGCAAATGAAAAATAAATTAAACAAGACAAGTTTCCAATTTGGTAATGTCGTGGTAACTTTGTTTAATAGCAGGTATATATGGGTTATGTGTCCGTCGGGTGGCAGCCGGGCGAACCAAAGGTGGCAGGATCACGTCGAGACTGGCCGCCTGCAGCGTCGCAGCAGATGGTGGAAGTTCGGTTTGCCACTGACGGACGACACGATTTGCTGTAGGGAAGGGTTGTCTGGATGATGTGTCATTTGGAGAGCGATTTAGGCCATATGACCAAGCCGTACCGCTTGTTGGGCGTCAAAGGCCCACCCCAGATGGAAAGGGACCTACCTGCGCCTACAGCCAAAGAGAGTGAGGAGTTATCATAGAATAAAAACGGTATTATAAGGAGCACTTACAGTTTAATGAATAATTCTACAACAATGTGTTCATATACAGGACTTAAATATTAACACGAAGATGCGTTGGTTGAGTCCAATTGTCAATAAAGGAGGGGGTCACGAAAAGGGGCTTATTGTTACGCGTGAGATTCGAAGAACGTCTGGTTTTCGCGCACTGGGAAGAATTGTGTTTAGGTACTTTTACGCCGGCCAGCTCACGTCACTGGACGGGGACGATTTGGGTTGATAGGGGCAGCGCGAGCACTTGCCCACGTGCTGGAGGTCTTTGCAGCCGGGAGCGCCCTGTTTTCTCACGTTGGGTTGGCTTGCGGGCTGATCGTGCCGCTTCCTGGTCTTCCAGCTTCTCGCCAATTGCTTCTGGCTCCCTTTTGTGGCAGTCTCTTGTCGCCAAAAAGGCTGCCCACGCGGCTGTTTCTACTGGTTCTACTGGTATTTTAGGGACGAGTGACACGCTCGCTTTCAAGACGTGGCTGATCTGTTCTGTCTCCCTCCACGGGCGCGAAATTCTTATAAAGCAACCTCCGCGGGGTGAGTCGCCGGGTGAGGCGCGAGCCCTTGCCCGTCTTCCCCCCTTGCCCTTCTTCCCCTCCAAATATACATACCTAGTTTGTATTACTAAAACTTTTACAACTAAATAGGGTTTCAATTATATTGCTAGACTACAAATAAATACTTTGTCCTAACACGAAATCTCTACTTATAAAAAGGCCTAATATAGATAACAAAAATGCGTTTATGAACGGCTGGACGATCCGATACGTAATTATGGCCAATTCACGGGCTCCTACGGGTTGGTTTTTCGGAACGAACGATGGGTTATTATCGTCTTCCCGATTCAATCTAAGTTCGTTCCGTGTCGGTGAGTGAATGCGGAAGCTTTTTTTGAAAAGTTATATAATTTCTGTTTTCATTAACAGCGGCGGTGAGTTTCATTAGAGGTCTAAATGTTTTTGAAACAAAAAGCAGGTTGTCCTGCTCCTCTCCCCTGTCGAATTTCACCGTTCTGTTATTGATTTAACTAAAAACAATCAATAATTTTGTTTTAGGAAACACGTGGGGAGCACGCCTAACGTGATATCAATCAAATCGACGAATCATTGCCTTGCTATGCGTAAGATGTCAGGCGTTATGTATTCATTCAAAAACGCCACCTTTGTTTACTCAGTGCGGTCTCTTTGGCCACTGCTGGGGTTGGTTTCCGGTCTGTCTTGGATGAAACCACAAGTTATTGAGTTTTTTTTCTTTCATTTCTTTTCATGCCTTAAAGTTTCCTGACTCTTTTGGTCATCAATAAGATACTTTTTAAATTTGATTTTAAAACCCTAAATATGTTGCAGGTTCCTTATCGGCGGTGGGATATTGTTCCAACATTTGGTGGCAGCGTAGCGGAAACTACCTCTGAACGCAGCCGTTCTGTGCTTCTGCGTCACCAGCTGCATCGCGCACTGCCGGGACTCATAAGGCATTTGACTCCACACCCAGGACAGTTTTTCATAAAGATAAGCAGGCACTTGATGTTTTAGGACTCCAAAAAGAAGACAAGCCAAATACAATGCAATGCGATCTTTCATTTTCACAATAGAGAGTTTATTTAAAATTGGAGTCACATGAGCCCTTAACGGAACATCGACACAGAAGAGGGCACAAGTACTCTGGAATTAGATCACTCACTCTTTGCTATTTCAAAAACACGCGCTTATAATCTACGCAGAATGATTGGTGATTTGGTGTTCAGTTTGACAGCCATATTCCTTATCATTTGTTATTACCTTTTTTTTATTATTTTTTTCATGGGGAAATGCATTTACGCATACCACTGAGCCCGGGGAAGGCCCAGCGGCTATGTGGGACTCACCGGGCGACTGCCCGTCCTACCCACTAAAACCCCATGGTGAGCAGTCCTCCACCGAGGTGGGGCAAGATGGGGTCGCGGTTGCATTCTACCATCTTGCCCCAGTGGCAGACCCAACCAGTCCATCTCCACCAGTGACCCCACAAATACGAAGGAGGAGTCGCCTCCTCCTCCCACCTCCTCGAGCCGGCGCCGAGCGCCCGGGCCCCACCTCCACGTCACACTCCCAGCACCGAATCCATCATTCCGAAGTATGGTAGGTCTGAGAGCGGACCGCCTCCTCGAGCCGGTGCCAAGCACCCGGGCCCCACCTCCTCGAGCCGGCGCCAAGCGCACAAGGCCCCACCTCCACGTCACACTCCCAGCACCGAATCCATCATTCCGAAGTATGGTAGGTCTGAGAGCGGACCACCTCCTCGAGCCTGCGCCGAGCGCACTGGGCCCCACCTCCTCGAGCCGGCGCCAAGCGCACAAGGCCCCACCTCCACGTCACACTCCCAGCACCGAATCCATCATTCCGAAGTATGGTAGGTCTGGGAGCGGACCGCCTCCTCGAGCCGGTGCCAAACACCCGGGCCCCACCTCCTCGAGCCGGCGCCAAGCGCACAAGGCCCCACCTCCTCGAGCCTGCGCCGAGCGCCCGGGCCCCCCCTCCACGTCACTAGGACGCCCATCCCACAGGAAGAGAACCTCCACAAAGATAAAAGCTCTTTGTAGCGATTCCCCTCCTGCCGTCCAGGTAGTAAAACTACCCAGACCCACCTTGCCAGATATCGGCTACGGCCAATAATCCCCCGAGGAGAATTATTGACCGATCCCCGGGTGCACCGTCCTAACGGCTGCTCTTCCCCCCAGACCTAACCTGTCACCATTCTGTCACCACAATGCATTTCGCCATATGAATAACAAAATATAGTCCACAAAACGTAAAGGTCACATAATTTTATAATTCGATCCTTCCGCACTAGGATTATATTCCTGGAACACTGGGATTTCCTCTGATGCCAATTTCCGCAAAACCGCATCCCGTGGAGACGTTCCTCGGCGCCTCCACTTTGTATAAGTTTTTGTGTTTTTGCTAAGAGCCGGGGACCAAAAACTGCGTCCATATAATTTAACTTAGACAAAACTAGTGACTCCAACAGCTGTACACGCAACACCTCCTTTAAAAAGGCCCTCATTATGTACAAAATTTATAAAATCTTTTTACCGAATGGGCGATATGTTTTTAAAGACGTAGGTCACAGTCCATCTGTAAACCAAGATTGCGTGCTTCATATACCCGTCCAACAGGTTCATCAATGAGCATGACCCTCTCCGATGGATTCAATGTAGTTAATATATACTTACTACCGAAGATTATGTATATTGGTGAGGCAAGGAAACTGTGCACAAAATGCGAAATCCGAAGAAGAACTAAGATGGAAGACATCGGATTCCGTGTAAATAAACTCAAGTGGCGATGGGCAGAACACTTGACAATATGTGGTGATGGCAGGTGTAGGAGGTCCCTCACAGATTGGTGGCCACGTGTGGGAAAGCGTAGCTGTGGAAGACCAGTGCTACGATGGGTCGATGACATCAATAAGTTTATAGGAAAACCTGGCATAGATTGGCTCAAGACAGAGATGATTGGCGTAAGATGAAGGCTTATGTCCTGCAGTGGTTGGATTGAGCTACTAATAATGATAATGTAAGTAGGTTTGTTATTTAAAGTAAGGTTGTTTTCCTGGCAGGGAAAGGCCCTTGGATACCTTTAGAGTTGGACTCCACCTTATGGCGAGCTACTGACTAGATCAGGCCAGGTCTTAGATTATACTAGGTGATAGATTAGGTTGGGTGCTAGGTTAGATAAGATGAACTCAAGTAATAAGTTATGGTGATTGATTATTAATCAAGACATAACATCAAAAAATAAAATCTGGTAATGATCGAGTTAAAATAGCTTCTGACTCTCTCTCTCTCTCTCTCTCTCTCTCTTCTCTGTCTTGAGATGAAGACGAATCAATTGATACCTCGTTTGTCAAAATAGATCCAAGTTTTCAGTTTAAACACATAACCCTTCTTTTGATTCGCCGTAGTTTTGTAAAAAATATGTAAAGTATTCACATTCCATTCCTCTGGCAAAGTGTACCAACTGTGAGTAACCACAAGAAACGTAAGAGAAACCCGGACTCACCCTCGCCACAACACCAACAGCAAGCAGGTTTGATTCACTGCGGTAGATGTTACGGGTGATAATGACAGCTCCAGAAAAGTTGGTAAGCTTCCTTAACTGATCCTTTATGGCAAAACAGTCATCAGCATGCTTCAAAAAGCAATTGAAACAACACTAAGTAAAGATGAATATAAAATTAAAATCGTCACAAAAGACAGAAAACTGAGAGCCAACTGCATATCAGAAGAATCCTATAAACGGCTCATGTGCTTAGTTCGTGAAAAGCTACCTATTCGTCACATATTCACTCTGAATCTGAAGGAAGAACGCTGCATGCGCATAGTTATAAATAATCTCCACTATAGTATGCCTCACAGTGCAGTACAGGAGATAGAAAAAACTGGCAACACACAGGCCCCTCTTTCCCACTGGGCACACTGGGCACTTTCCCAGGGCCCCGCGATTGATAAGGCCCTCCTAGTTCCTGCCAGATCACCAAACTACGATATTTATTACCGAAAAACATACTTATTTCGAAAAATCAAACTATCATGACTGACTACAATACCTACTTGTTTATTAGCTTTTGCATGCGCAAAGCTACTCTACTTTTGCCAGAAAATCAGATTTTCCGATTTCAGCATGTTTAGATAAAGTTCAATATATAAAGATACAATTTTATGGTATACTAGGTATACTGTTTTAAAGAAAAATCATCAGAGAACTAGTTTTTCAAATATGTATTTTTTTTGTTTCATCATGCGCAAAGAAAGCGAAGCGTGAAGCGCCAAGTTTGAATTAACCAATGTAATTGGCAAAGTACTTTAAAAACATAAAAGAATAATTCAGTATGTGTTTTACGTTATATTTAAAATTTATCATTTCATCGATTATTCGCATGTTTTATACGAAAAATACCTTTAAAAAAATTGTTAATGAGAGCAAAAAAAAAATTGTTAGAATTTTAAAAGTTCATAGTGAAAATGAAGGAATTAATAGTAGGTTTATTGGAAATATAACATATTTTGTAAGAAATAAATTCCAAATGTAGAAATCGCATTGAGAATCTTTCTACTACCTTTCCGCGTGCGCACGCGCAGTATGCGCGCAATGAGGCGTGATGGCGATATATCGCCACCTGATCACCGACTAGTTAAGCATGATGGTAGATAACTGCATTGGAGAACTCTCCTTCTCAAAATCCAAAAAAAATAAATAAAAATGAATTAAGAAGTACAATGATTCAAGAGAGATTAACCAGTTTGTCGCTGATGTCCATATAATGTGATATGCTCAAAAACATAGATTTTGAAGAAGTGATTAATGATTTTGCTCATCTCAAATCTAGAAGGGTAATCTCTTAATCTAAACCTCTTTAAGCACTAACACTCAACATAGTTTTTTAAGCACTAACCTGTGAATGCTAAAATAGTTACTTTTGTAGATTATATTAAATTATCTATTCATTTAATGTAAAGAAATAAAAATAAATCTAGAAATTTGCCTATATACTCTCTTGGTCTATTCTAACAAAATAGTGCTCTGTCAAGGTCATAATGTGGCCAGGACCTCCAATAGGTTAAAGACGGCCCTGGCAACACAGTCAAAGTGAAATTATAAATGCAAAAATTGGACCAGAAAGAAGGCCATCTTCCACTTTCTTCGTCAACATAAAACCTATGACCAACAACAATCATCTTAAATATGTACAACACATCATATATAACACAGTAGCATGTGCTCTTGGAGCATACGTGGCCGTTTCTTCAGCCTCCATGCATCCTCTGCACAGGGCACAATGACCGGTGATTATTCCGACGACTTTTTGGAACTTGTCCCTATTAAGGTTTAGCAGTTTACGGGAGAATCTCGGATTTAACTCCGGGAATGCACCCTTGCCTACCTGCAGTCCTTAATACTTGCCCAGTAGGTTTGATGCAGGTTGTTTGTTCTCTGTCGGATCCATGTTCGGATTTGGCTGAAAGGTCTGAAAGGCTGATCATCGGTTCCGGACCTACCGCGCGCAAGTCCGAGCCTTGCCTCGCCAGTTCATCAGCCGCATTGTTACCTCTAGATCCGCTGTGCCTCTTTATCCATTGGAGAGTGACTCAGTTGTTTTTACTAACCTCCTCCAGTAGATTGTGGCACTGTATAATTAGAAGATGGAGTTCTGTGAACCCAGGGTTGCTGCTATGTTTATGTTTAGATCGTCCAAGAACGCACCCATTCCCGTTTCAGTTTTCATTATGGAGCCGTCAGTGTAAATCCTAAATTCATACTAAAGCTAACCAAACTATCACTAGACTCCTCATATAGTAGACCGAGCGAGCGCGCTGCGCAAGCGAGGCGTCTCTGTTTCAGCTTTGGCAAAAATTCTTTCGTATGTCCGGATGTCTGTCCAAATTTCCAGCTATTCTCCTCTACAGATCGCATTTCTCAACCGATCTAGACGAAACTTAGTATACAGGTTAAACAAATTTTTATAATATTTCGTCGTCGGGGATTTTTGATTGGGGGGGTTCCCCCAAAAAAGGGTAAAAAGGGGGCTACTGAATATCTCCGCCACATTAAATCCGATTTCGATGGTTCCTTTTTTTGTTTAAAAGGTAGTAACTTTAAATTAGTCTCATAAAAATTTGGTGAAGATTTGATGAGGATCTTCGGCGTGATGAGCAGAATAGCTCCTCAAAATGCAGTAAATTTCCCACTTTTAGGTTTCTACCAGTGGAATCAGCCCTTTACCTACTGGGTAGGGATTGATGGAGCACCTTGGTTATTAATGTTAGTGTTACAATAAGGTAACTAGATGACGCTAATGTACACCGCTAGATTGTTTGCAAAAAAGTTTGTACACGCGAGGTCTACAGCTTACAGAGCCACTAGTTGTACTTTATAGCTTTTGACGAATTGATGTTGTTTTGGCATCTTATCGTAGATGGAGAGTATGAATGGGTTTCCCTCTGTATACTCCTCTATGATGTTCGTGTGTGATATCTGTTTGTTTTGCTTCCAGAGACTAAGTGCACTAATGCAGCAGCTTCCTGTTGGATGTGAAACTGTAGTAGCTGCAATCCAAATAATGCCTCAAGTGCTGCTGTAGGGGCAGTTCTCATACATCCAGTTACAGCCACAAAAGCCAGTCACTGTTTTTTTATTAATTGCTAACTGTGGTGCTTTGGATGGTTCTTGGCCACCAAACAAGAGCTCCATAAGTTATTGAAGGAGGCCTAATCACAGCGTTATACAGCCAAAAGGTAATCTTTGGACTGAGGCCCCATGTTTCCCTATCATTTTTCTGTATTGCCAAAATGAGATTGATTAATGAATTGTTTATTTTAATCTCCAGGTGTCTAGGCCAGTTGAGTTTGCTATCTAAGGTGATACCCAAATACTTTACCTCTTCAGTTAGGGTCAACTGAGTGTTGAAAAGGTAGGGCAGTGTGTACCTACCTAAGTTTCTTTTGTTTGTAAACATGACTAGATTATTTTTATTGGATTCACGGTTAATCCAAATTCTGTACCTGGTGTACACTTGGTGTACTTTCTAAGATCTTTAGAGCATTATTCATGATATCACAAGAACCACTGGCAAAATGACCAGATACGAGAATCGCCAGATCGTCTGCGTAGCTAACCGTGAGGAAGCGTTGGTTAATCATCTTTGTGATTAGGTCCTTTACCACCATGGTCCAGAGTAGAGGTGACAGGACTTATCCCTGTGGGCACCCTCTTGACACCATCCTCCTGGTAATTTCACCTAGGTTGACGTGAACCGCCCTAAGCTTCAACATGTTTAAGACTCAATCAATCAGAGTCGAATCCACGCTGTGCTTCTATAGCGCTAATGTTTAAGAAATTCGTTTCGTTCTTCAATGCCAATGAAAGCGCCCAGACACATCGTCTTGTTATTAATATCTTGCTCTATTGTGCTTCCCACTTTGTGCAGGGTAGATTCTGCCAACTGACTATAAGTACTATCTAAACTCTTTGAAAGAGTACTCCTGGAGAGAATGGCTCCAGTTTTAGCAAATGGAAAAGTGATTCCAGAACATTAGTTCGGGTTTCGTTAAAGACATTGTGCTACAGAGCAAATTTATGACACTATCAGAAATGCTGTGGAAAACAAGAAATACTGTTCGTCTTCCTTCCTAGATATCTAACAAGCTTTTGATGATGTAGGACACAAAGGCTTGCTTTTCAAAATCAAGAAATTTATTCCACATACATTTTACATCCTTCTTGAGTCATCCCTCAGTGACCGTACATTCCAAATCAAGAATAGCAGGAGACCTGCTGGCCTTCCTGAAGAGCATTGGGTGTCTGAATTAGTGATCACCGCCCGAATTACGCGAAATGGGGCCGATAATCGGCCTGGTTGCGAAAAAATCCCAAACACCAATATGTACCCACGGTTTTGCCTGTGTGGTTATTTCTCTGGGTTTTACTTAAGTGTTGTTCCAGGACCAAATGTACAAAATATCAAATTTAATTTAGCCGTCACAAAGTTTTTGTTATCGATTGCTTGGGTCCTAATCATCCGATTCAAATACAAAGTTCCCCAGTTTTAAGTCAAACCTTAGCTGTCCTAACAATGAAAACTACATCGCTATCGTTGTAATCGTTTTTACGTGCTAAGCGAACAGATAAACAGAAAGACACTATTATTATAAATGTTATGTTCTTATTCAGTAGGTCATTTTAAGTACCCAGACCTTTATTTTATCATAGACTTTTTGATTACTTACTGGGTTATAATAGGATATAATATATAGATAGACAGATTATCAAATATCTTAGCCTAGACATGCTACGCAGGGGTCGTAGTACTGCTACGCACGGATCCTAGTACGGCTATGCTGGGGTCGCAGTACTGCTACGCAGGATTCGTAGTAGAGCTACGCAGGTTTCATAGTACTGCCACGCACTGGTTATACACACAGTGGTCGTAGTACTGTTATGCAGGGGTCATAGTACTGTTACGCAAGGGTCGTAGTATTGCTACGCAGGGGTCATAATTATATCCACTCCGAAGCCCCGCATTTTTTTGATAATTTAAATAGGCGAATCAGATTTAAAAGAATTTTTATTATTAAACGGTTTAAATTATTATTATTATAGTGTCTAGGGTGCTGTTTTAATGGAAATTTTACCCACAAAGGCTTGCTTCCTGTTGACCGATTGATCTGAAATTTGGTACATACCTTTAGTCCTGATGACATTGCAATTATGTGTATTCAGTATTATTGTAAATCCAAGACGGCCACCACCACAAAATGGCGGATAACATATTTTTTTCAACACTATCGGTATCAAAATTAAAGGGCTAAACTAGTAGAAACACCATGAAAAAAAAAAACAAATTCAAGATGGCATAACAATATGGCAGATTATATTCTTTTTTTTCAATCCCCTCATTATGGGTATCAAATGTAAGGGCTTGAAAAGTAAATTACAATGCACTGAAATATTAAGTAACTAAAAAAAAAAAACACATCAAACGGTGTTATTGTTAAGAAACATAATAATAGTACGAGTCAAATTTCTATTAACTAGATTCAACCGCTGATATCATTACAGGTATATTTGGATGCATCTTCTCAATAGACAACTTATGTAAAATGTGTGTAAAAGTAAATCCGTAACTATCTTAGTGCGACATCTCAGAACGATCATTTACATATAAATTTACTCAGGTTACACTACGCCCCACAATATTATTTTAGTCTAATCAATGCTCTAGGTTGATGTAGAGAATGGTGTGAAGACTGGTACCTGGTAACTACCTAATTATTTACATCAATGTGTACTTAACAACAATAATAAAAAAGTGATGCAGTTCCTATTGGAAACAGTAGAGTAATTACGGATTCACCGCCGCTAAATCGAAATTGAAGCACCCAAGATATGCCGATACTCTCGTAAGCACAAGCCTCACGCATCGCCGTATGGCCACCGCATCGCAGCCAGATCTTGACCTAGTCAGCCGTGTTAATTCTGTCAAGTTTTCACGAACCAAACAACAACCAAGTCCAAAAAAATGCAGTCTTTTGTGATAAAGTTGTGTGTTATCACTCACGCACACATACGCAGCCACCATTTGTCATGCTTTACTTGTTTATTTGGCAATGTAGACTCCGTCATAATCATAATGTATTTATCATAATCGTAAAATATTTTTGAAAATGATCGTCTGCCACATCCAATAATAATCACGCAAGAAGGATTTTATATCATAATCGTAAAAATATTTTACGATTATGATAAGTACATTTGATTTTGCAGGCATTATAACGAAAAAGCGATTACACATATTATGTTAAATGACTTCGAAACAAAGGTGTTTATCAATTCAACGCGTACTTTTTTTTGTTTTTGTTTTAATAATTACTCTCAAGTTAGTTGTATATTCAAAAAGTGCGATAGTTGTGAACGTTATAATCCAACGATACCAGGTACAATCCTCGGTTCCAATATCTTTTCTAAGCTATGTCAGGCACTCGGTGGCAGCACTACCTCGCACGACAGACAAGCAAGTCATCAAACTTGAGAAAGTTGAATAAATACTCTCTCTTTTATTGAAAATAAAAATTAAGAAATAAACATATCCTTGCATCTTCTTATGTTTTGTAATCTTTAATTTTAAGGTTAGGTGTAGGTGTGGTAAGTATTTGATAAACATACAATTAGATATATGTTTCAAATCAATGGAACACCTGATGTCAGGATAGCGGGTGTGACTTGCTTTTAATAATAACTCCGAATTTATCATCATCATCATCATCGTCATAATCAGCCTATATCTGTCCACTGCTGGACGTAGGCCTCTCCTAATGCACGCCACTGAGCTCGATCTTCAGCTCTCTTCATCCATTTTCTTCCAGACGCCTTTCGCAGGTCGTCACTCCAGCTGGCCACAGGGCATCCTATACTACGTTTGCCTAAACGTGGTCTCCAATCGAGAACTTGTCTACCCCAACGGTTATCGGTTCTTCGGAAAATGTGACCAGCCCACTGCCACTTCATCTTGCTTTGTTTTACCAAGGTAACCGACATAGCTCAAAAGATAAGTGAATTTGTAGAGGTACGTTAATATTCATTGCAGGTACCATGAGGTACATTGCAGATATAGTATACACAAATTCGAACTGCTGCATTTCGACTTGGTAGATACACCCGCAGTCCTGACACTCGTAAAAAACGACTTTTAATAGATTATTTAAAGAATGACGTCAAATGCTAGGATAACAAAAAATACATACAAAAACTTTTCTTAACGGTCTTGTGTACCAGTTATCGAAACTAAAATGTATCTAGCGTTGCAGTTTCATCACACGCGTATTTTCTGCCTAACAAGTACCATTAAACTAAAGTTTCCAATTTCCATCAATAAACAAGAAAGTTGCACCAAAGACAAACGACGCCGTTCCAGAGACAAGAACATAAACAAAAATTAGGTTAGCACAGATAACGAAAACATTATCGTTACAGAAAAAAAACACCTAAAACGCTACGCCGATCCGCCCAAGATGTGTTTTCAACGCACACTTGTAAACTCTTACGCATACATTGACAGTAAATGTGACATTTATAGACGCGTCAGCTGAAAAGCTCGTGCAAACTAAATCCAACCTTACTCCATTAGAATAAAGCGTTCATTAATAAAAGAAGGTAAGGTTAAATTAGGATATTTCAAAAGCCGAACGCAACACTTCAACTCGTTTCAGCTCAATTAAAAATCGATCTTAGCCTTAAAGACACAAGGCTCAAATTTATTTTAGGAACTGAACAGATATGTTACGTCTACGTTCCGAATTTGAAAAAGCTTTCCGAGTGGATCCGAGCGCGTACCGATCCGGTCCGAGCGGCGCCGAGCGCTGCGAATGCATTACGGCGTAGTAGGGTAGGGGTGGCAAAAAGGAAAATATTATTTTCTGGGATAATTGGTAACATGGTGTGGTTTCACACACTTTCTTTGAAGATGGTAAAAGGTGTCGTAATCTGAAATGTTAATTTTATTTCTAGTTTAAAGTATTTATATTCATTTTATTTTATTCTAGCCTTAAAACCTTTAGAAAAAAAACTGGATTCACGAAGCTTTACGTAAATTTTATAAATAGCTAGTTTAGGTCTTTCGGCTTTCGTCTTGTAATCAAGGAAAACTATCATAACTTTTCAGCTGAAATACACTGTGTAGATTGAAGCCCGTAAGACTCCCACAGTGATGATATATTCAAGAACCAAATCGTCATAAATTTTGTATACTTCACTAATGGTCCCTACCAAAACTTATGCAGTGAAAAGCAAAGCTGCATGCATTTCCATCTGCCAATCTTGGTACACTGTTCAACAAAGGCAGTCTCTGCATCGCCTTCTTTCTGAGACTTTGTGCTTTAGCAAAGGTATGTATTCAAATTAATATAATTAAACGAGCAATTCATATGTAATATTGTACTTGTATTTATTATTATTTTCTTGGTAATGGCTTACAAAGACGTTATAAATTAGAAATTATTATAAAAATATGATTGAAACTGAGCAAAGTCTGAAAATAAGTGAAATTCGGTTGATCGGGCGCAAAACATAACATATACACACTTTTAAAATCAACTGCAGAAATAATAGCTCAAATACGTTTATTATTAGGCTTTCCTATTATCATGGTAATTTTTCATTATTTAGATGTTATGTTTCAAGTTCAACATCCCAGTTTTTTGTTTGACACAACAATAAACAATAAAAATAAACATATAAAATTGAATAAACCGAATAAAACAAATCAAGCTGCAAAAATCCATCCATAAACGAAAATCCGGAAAAGCTCTCCGCGAAAGCCCTGAGTGTCAGCAGAAAGGGCGCGGGGCGCGGGACGCCGCCGCGCAGTCAGTCGGTCGCGGGGCGCCGCGCTGCCCGCTCGCCATGCGCGTCTTATAACGTTATGTTTCTCCCCGACCTCCCGCGCGCCTGCATGGTGGACGACGTAGCGACTTACCTCCAAGCGCCCTCCTCGGGACAGGTGGCTACAATATATTCACAACCCATATGTAATTAACAATGATCATATTAACAGATGTTGTGAGCTACTGTCGCTTACCTAAGCCGCGACCGCCGCCCGGGTATTTTCGGTGCGATTTAGCCGTCAGATCGATTTGGACCCACGTGATTGTTGGCTGAATGCGACGTTAGTATCGTCCCTGATTTTCGTAAAAAAATATTTTCTTTTCTTTAAATCAATAATCGCACGTGGTCGGTAAAATTCTGCCAAATATAAATACTTTTTTAATATAAACGGACTCAAAGAAGTAATAAAGGAAATGACGATGGGAGTGGTGATGAAAACAAGCGATGTAAACAGCTCGATAGAGGTCAGTAATAAACAGGGTGAGATACGGAGCTTTCTGAACTTTACTTTATAAACGGCAGTTGTTTCGCAATAAAATTGGACACTGCTTAGATTAGAATCATAGTGATATGTGAATCCAAACTTATTTCTCATTCACCTTAGTTTCTTCCAAAAGGTTTCGTCGTGCGCTTTTATAAATTAAAAATAAAAGCAAACATGTAAATCTTGTGTAACGTTGAGAGATTTTATAGCACCAAATTTCACCACTTAAATAAATAAAACAACCTCGTAAAAAAAAAACAAATTAAACATCTCGAGGAGAAAACGGAGAACGATGCGACATTATTTTGAATCAGCCAAAAATAATTCAGTTTGCTGTTATTTGAGTCACACTCTAAATCCATTGGAAAGTTTAACGATTACGATAGCATCAGTAAATAGTGTGATGAAAACCATTAAAAGCTTATGACAATTGTTTTCACGTAAGTAAACATTTTTAGTAAATCTATCAATAAATAACAATGAAGTACCTACAAAAAAAATCATTAGAAATCATGAACCTTCGACAACAGATTGTAATAAAGCCTGCCATGAATAATACATTATAATTATGAGCTTACTTTATAATTAAAGTAATAATTACCTATAAGAAGACATGTAAGATCATTTTATAAGCTCTAAAATTTCAATTTTTATTATTTTTATCTCCCTATGTTCATTTTTAATTTATTTTTTCATTTGTAAGGCTTTAGTGTTTGATTGATTTATATAAACAAGATTTATAGTTAAAAACTCATTTAAAACTGTTTGTATTGGAAGGAAACCTCAAAGATATGAAGTAAATATTTAATTGTACATAATTGATTACGATATTAAACATAAATAAAAATCTTGTAATATATAACAAACCATGGTAACAAAGTTCAAGCAAATATTTAATGACTCAAAGATGAACTTATAATCGAAATCTATATAATGTAAAACTAAATACAAAATGTATTACCTAAAATATCTTAAATTAATTAATTATTGAACATTCTAGAGTTTGGCAAACGCAAAAACTTTTTACTTTGTAGTAAATGATAAATGTTCCATTTACAATTAAAACATGTAGCTATTCAAAATAAGTTTATTTAACAAAGTAGAACTAAATACGAATAAAAAAAATGCTAAATTAATCGTCGGAACAGAGAAACACGGTAAAAAGTTCAAGTAACTCGATAAATATAACATCTCTATTTATATGCCCTTAAACCGTCTTTGATCAATGACAATTGCTATGAAAAATGTTGCTATAATCAATTAATTTACTTAGACAATTTGTAATGTGGTGGTAAATCAATATGGCGAAGATTTAAGGCAACTGCAGGCAAACTACGCCATTCTAGCATAACGCCCATTGCTATCTGCAGTTCGTATCTACGATTCCTATCATTGGATCCATTTTGCTTTACATTCTGTTGACTATTCTGATTTTCAATTTAATTCTGTTTTAAATATGATGAAGTTTATTACTTCGAGTTTTGTTTTCGGTGTTGTGGTTTTCGACCAGTGATATTATCAAAATTAAGAAAAAAAACAAATACCTTTTTCATTTTCTTACCTCTTTTTAATTTAGAATTTAGTCTAGTTGTTAGTGTTATTTTTAATTTTGATTTGTATTAAATACTTTGCCTATAATTTTAATAAAATTATTGTTTCACGCTTGGTTATTCTATTGTTTTGGTTTCCGTTCAAGAAAACAATCAAAGAAGTTTTAATAGTTTATAACTTTAAAATCGGCCAGTATTATAGCATTGAAATTAGAGTGCCATAAAAATGGATGTAACAGACATCCATTTTTAACGATTTTTTTATCCAACGTTTTTACGACAAATACTTGTTATAAAATAGAGGAAACTCTGTTTTCCTTCAGCATAAGTATGCATTTAATTAAATATTGAAATGTCCATACAATAGTTTAGAAAATTGTAATAGCGTAAATAGAAGCAGTTTTTTTATGTAAGTGCAACATTATCTTATTTGGTAATTTGAATTAGCGTATATACATGCGTTTTTTTAATTTATATAGCTTGGGATGTTTTTTATTATTTTTGTTCAGGGTTATTAATTCAGATAGTGTAAATTATTTTGAATGTGTTTGCAACTTCTACACGCTAGTTATCTAAAATATTTTATTATTTGGTCACATCTTATACGTTTTTTTTTAGTTGTCTTGTTTCGTCAAATAATTGGTTACTAAGACATATATATTGACGCTTAACACCCAAAATCAAGTGCCAACAAATAGAAATTTTTATACACAATTCTACAAAATCTTAAAAACATGTTTGATTGTACACTAGCTGCGAAACACGCACTAATTTGACCACCGCTACCCAATCAAAGACGAAATTTCGAAAAATCCCTCCTTAGAAAATTATTTTCACCAAATTTCAAACATCTAGGTTTAGGCTGCGCGTTGTCTGTCAGTCAATAGGTAAGTTTACATTTTTTTATTGAACACTATCTGTTCCCGCAGCCTTGCCCGCGTGGTCATTTATCATATATTTGGTAATTTATATGTTATTCCAGGACCAAAAGTATATATAAAGTACAAAGTGAATCAGCCGTTATTTTCGTTTGCTCGGCTTCTAAGTCATCTTAAAGTGAAAGCTGTATTGCAATCAGTCGAGTATTTTATGCGTGATGCACGAACAGACAAACAGAAACACTAGATTTAAAATAAAAGTTATTAGTATTCTTGTTCAGTAGCTTATTTTTAGTCCCCTAGAACATATATTTTTAATTATTATCTTTGTACAGACTGTTAATGACTTACTGCTTTATTATAAATATTAGCTGTGCCCGCGGCTTTGCCCGCGTTGTGCAATGCAAAGCATCCTATGTAATATTCCAAGTCTAGAAATACATATATAAAGTACAATACAACAAATTTCGTTCAGCCGACAAATAGTTTTGTATCGATTGCTCGGCCTCTACTCATTGGATCGAGATACCAAGTACACTGGTTTTTAAGTGAAAACCTAAACTATTCAAAAATAAAAACTGCATCGCAATCGGTTCAGTAGCTTTCACATGTTGCGCGAACGGACAGACAAACAGACACAATTAAAAAAAAAAAAAACTTGTTCAGTAGCTTATTTTAAGTCTCCTAGCTCTTTTTTGAATTTTCTTCATTTTACAGTATTGTTACTAACTGCTTTGATAAAAGAATAGAGTAAAAATATTAGTTTACGTATTATTTATAAACCAACCTGCTGAACCTTACATAAAAGTAAATAATGGCACGGACGACTACACGAGCGTAACAGAGGTCCGCTGTAGGGCGGAACCGCCCAATGTTTCCATTACTTCGGGCACCGGTGCGCGCCAGCTAAACTTAAGCTAACTCAAGCTTGGTATTTCAATTCTACAATACTGAAATACTAAACAATGTTACAAAGTATCGTATACAAAGATAAACGAAGGAAGTTGTAATAAGACGATACTATTAAAAATAATGTTATAAACTTAATTGCTCGATTGTTTAACCGACTTCACTAAATAAGTTTCTATGTTCGACTGCAAGACTTTTTTAAGCGTTTTGGCATCAATTGCGGCCGCTTTTTTTGTAATTGTTGACCTTCGGGGTTGTCCCATATAATTTTTATCAAAATTAGTGCAGTAGTTTCTTTATAAATATGCACTATTTTGTGGAGATGCAATAGGTATAGTATTATGTCATGTTCACTTCATGACACATTAAACATTCAGTAACAATCCTTTAAATAATTGAACATTTAAATACTGTTTCATAATGGTATTTAAATGTTTAATTATTTAAATTATTTAAATTTTCAGTAACAATCCTTTAAATAATTAAACATTTAAATACTGTTATGAAAATACGAGTGGTTATTCTCACCACTTTTTATTATGTCATGAAATATTAGGCTTGGGTTAGAGAACATAGAAAAACCCAGCATAAATAAGAACATTATGAGCAAGAGAAAAATATTATCTAAACTTATTAATAATTATTCTTTTATCTAAACTTATTAATAATTTCAAATAATATGAATATTTACATGAGCATGGTTTACATGAACTTTTGCAATACTACATCTAAGTGTAATGTCTCCAACAGATGATAAAAAATCATATTCTAAGAATACGTGCGTTTTTAAAACAAAATAATGCTGTAGAAGCAACCACAAAATAATATTACACAAAGAATTTACCTACATATAAAAAATACAATCTAGGTATATAGAATTCTCAAATAGGTATATAGTACTAGGACGCCAGTACGGGCTCAGCTGGTTAACTCAGGCTTGATATTTGAATTCTGATACAGAAATTCTAATTTAATTTTGTTAAATTCGCGTGGAATATGTCGAGAGTGGTGGTCGGTGTGTTGCTGGTTACTCGGTGCATGTAACTGCAATATTACTGTAGTAATATTTTACTTTTATACGTTCTAAAAATATTATTTGAACTTGAAGAATGGACGAAAGCATTTAATTGTTGTATATTTTTTCTATGCAAATCCAAATTATTATTTCCAAGTACCGGACAAGAGTAAAGACTGTACCTAAACAAAAAATGGCGACTAAAAAGTTTTGGAAAAGTTTTGTTTTTATCAATACTTTTTATTAATGACGCTTATAAACGGTACTACCGTTTTTGTCAAAATTGAATCAAAATGACAAATTAAAACGTCAACAAAAGATATTTCCAAATACAAACTAAAAAAAACCTCGTTGTGCCCTCGTGCTCCAAAAATTGTTTTATACTCAAAACGCATATCAAAATCTCTACATAAAAAATCAAATTTAAAAGTCAAGAGTAATATAGTCGTTAAAAAATACAACTTCAAATTTCGCTAAAAGATGTTTCGTCCGAAGATGTTTTCGACCAAAGATACCCGGCCGGTAGTCGCGCGAACCCGCGACGCATCGGTGTTTAAAAAATATATTCGATGTTTTCTATCCCCCTCTATCGTGTGTTTGTTTATCACCTTTTTCACTCTTCTCGGTGTTGAATGTTTTTTCACTAACTGTTAATGTTGATATAACCCTTCGTACTTAAACATGTTTAGTTTGATTTTGGGTTTGTTGTGAGAAGTGGAAACAGATAAAATGTAATATTATTCGGCTTTGGCGAATCAATACAGAAATTTAATACAAAGGTTTTCACAGAGTTTCATTGAATATTTTAGAAAGTTCACACTTCACGTAACAAACTTACATGTAATTTTTTTATTTTAACTGGTACAATACTTTTAAATAAAGTTAAATAGAAACAAAGTGTTAAAGAAATCTTTATAAACTTAAAAAAACGACTATCTGAAAGTGTTGTACACGTATTATGTCAAATTATGATCAGAAAAATAAAATAAAAATGGATAGAAAGAATTAGACCCTCCAAAATGTACGCAAGGGCAAAACGGACGTAATCCCAATTCTTTTGAAAAAAGGTACTTACCTAGAATCATCTTTATCATAACCATTGTCTTTTATATTTCTGGTCAAAATTTTAGTTTTAATTATGTAAATGTGCATGACTCCCGAATGCACCCTACGAATGTACTATTGCACGAACCTACATTTTCTTTTCCCGAGTTTTTTTATTTCACGAACTTTGATGGCAAGGGGGAGTCCATTAGTCGAATTGATTTTTGGATATCGGCTGTTTTCGGCCAGGGTTTGTGAAGTAACGATAATGTCTGTCGGATTTCTAAGTGATTAAGAAATGAGTAGGTATCCATGTTTTTAAGTATTTTTGTTGGTAATTTGTTGACGGAGTTGCACAAGTGTTTGAGAAATGGCGGAGATGGAATGGTGCAGTGAAGAAAAAAGGTGTGTATTCTGAACATTAATAATTTAAATAAAGATTTTTTACACTTGCTTAACGATTATGAAGTTTCAGACATTGTAAACTTTAGACCAAGAGATCTTTATAAATTATAAGCATTTATTTAGTTTTGTAGTCTTAAATCGTATATAAACAGTGAAGAAAAAATTTGAAATGAAAATTAAAAAAAACTGACACTGGTATTTGTTGATAGAGTCATATGAGATCATCATGCCTTTGAAATAAAAAAGCTTTACGTTGACATAACCTGACATCTGCAGCGATCGACCTTCCTTTTACAACCCAGAATACATCTCTATACTGTATGAACTTCATCTATCTTTATTTATAGGAGTTTTCCTCCTTTTTTATTATTTCTACCATTTCTGCGAGGAATGGAAGAGTGTACCACTTATGGCGGTAGTAAAGTTTATGTCTGTTTGTTCGTGGCTGTATTTTTGATGCTGACTTTTACTTATGACAAATCTTGCGACCTTATGACAGTCCTGGGGATGTGGTTGATTCACTAAATACGCACAACTTAATTATGACCTCATTTATATGAAATTGCGCACAATACAGAAAAACGGATGGAAAGGCATGCCCTTTGGACTTACACTCAATAGATACTTCGGAAAACATGAAACTATTTCCAGCCTGATCCCGTCCCTAATTATACAACGACGTCTGTAACTCCGTCCTACTCACACTTTCGCAAATTGCCAACGGATGACAAGTGTTTTTCAGCCGTGACCTTCACAAGCGATGATTAACATCCCCCCATGAGAAAAGACATGATTTATCGACCTCATATAGAAGTTCCCCCCATAAACAAGATGGGAACCGCATACTAATGTTGCTGAACCGGAAGTCAGCCCGAAAAATACAAAAATATAAATACTTTCCGTAATTTTTCTCCATGGGCGTTTTGTCTATAAAAATGCTGTAAAATGGTAACGTATTAACTGCATAAAAGTATTTGTTGAAAGAAATATTGGTTATTTTATGCGGGTTTGCCGGCGTCTGCGGTAGAGTTTTATTTTAGGCTATAATTTTAGAACGTTACGCAGAATGGTTATAATTTTATTATATATGTGTATAATAGTAATAAAATATTGATTAATAATTGGTATACTCGTTTTTAAATAACACCTAACTGTAATGTATAAGAGAAGGACTAAATTTCGAACTAAATGTTTAGCTAAGATCCAGTTATATTTCTTTAACTTTTAGTCTGCGCCTTTAATAAAATTTGTTATAGTTCTCTATATAAAAAAAATATTTACCACCCACCTACGGTTGGAACGGACTGCCGTCCGTTCCAAATATGAAAGCACTTTGAACACGCTATTTTTTAAAATATTTTGAAGTAGACAATCTATATTTTAAAGTACATGTCATATTATATTATTTTATGATCGATAAAATGTCTTCCATTTTAATGATGTACAACACCACTTTATTTGTCATTTTAGCTGTGACATGTTATCAAAATATATTATGAACTTAGTGTCAAAGCTATAAAAAACTGACTTTAGTTTTAGAACACTTTTTTTCATCGCATAAACATCAGTCCGACGAAGTCCACGTCTGTTATGCTTTTTATAGGCTTTCCCCATAGTAGGGGCGTTTTGATACTCACCACGCTTCGCAGGCGGCTTGGTGATCGCAGTAGATGTTGATACTTGTACAGGAAAAAATGGTTCTCACAGCACCGCGGAATGAGAGTGTGGGCCTGTCTTCATAATTCGTCCACCACTTCCTTGGCTTACCTTGTTATAAAATATACTTTGTTTTTTCGTCTTCTGACGTCGTGAGATAGTAAAACTATAAGTAGGGCTCGGTGGCAGGTCCCAGTAATATGGCATATAAATAGAAGCTATGACTATGCTAGAAAACTCAACGAGATTTCTTTTAAGACGAGATGAATGAATCTGACCACTCAAAAAGTTTCATATCTGATATTCTTGTTTTTTAATATTTATTCCATTAAATAAATATGTTAAATATATTCAGGACAATTCACATTAATTACTTAGCCCTAATCTAGGATACCCTGTGCTATGGGTACTAGACAACGGACACACATAAATAAATACTAATACATCCATGACATACACATATATATGACATATATGTATATACATCCATATCCAGAAATAAACATTTATGATTATAAAACAAATGTTTGCACCTTGCGGGTTTCGAACCCGCGACCATTGACTTCACAGTCAGGATCACTAGGCACTAGACCGATCTGAGATAAATGTCGTCGAATGAGATAAATGAGATGAATCTGATCTCACAGGTTACTATGTAAAAATTTACCGACACTGACACTGTAAAGTTAAAGTTTGACAAAAGTTTCTCCATGCTGGAAGTTGAGATTAAAAAGATATTATTGATCTCAAGAAAAATAAACCTATTGACAGTCGCGAAAGCAGGAACAGAGTATACAGTATACTAACATAAATACAAAAATATTTATCCAATAAGTAGATTCGAAGACCTCACTAGGCTTAGTCAACAAGAACATTAGACAATCGTTAAAAAAACTGCATTGTACCTAGGTATATAGGTACCAACTTGTCGGAGGCTCTGTCAGCTCCGTTGATACGAGTATCATGTCGCATTAGGGTGAGGTGATCTGTTCACACATGGTTAAGTCACGACGACGGATGGAATCTTATGATGGTATATATTATGAGATCCTATCCGATGTGATTAAGATTCTGATGAACTAGTGGGAAATAGAGTAGAGAACGTCAAGGATGATTAATTAAAAAAAAGGCTATTATATAATATTGAAGACTAATACCTAAATGTCTTCAATCTCCATGATATTAAGTTATTATTGACCGAGCGAGCGCGAAGCGCGAGCGAAGCGTCTTCGTTTCAGCTTGGGCAAAATGCTTTCGTACTTATGTCCTTCCGGATGTCAGTCCGGATCTATGATATCCTCTATAGGTCGCATTTCTCAACCGATCTAGACGAAACTTGGTATACAGGTTAAACAAATTTTTAAATTTTTTACTCGTCGGCGATTTTTGATTGGGGGGTAATTCCTCCAAAAAGGGGCAAAAAGGGGGCTACTGAATATCTCCGCCTTATTAGATTCGATTTCAATGGTTCTTTTTTATTTGAAATGTAGTAACTTTAAATTAGTCTCATAAAAATTTGGTGAAGATTTCATGAGGATCTTCGGCGTGAAGAGCAGAATAGCTCCTCAAAATGCAGTAAATTTCTCACTTTTAGGTTTCTACCAGTGGAAACAGTCCTTTGCCCTCTAGGTAGGGATAGATGGAGCAGCTTGGTTAATACAGTTTAACAGTTACAATACAATACAATACAAATACACTTTATTGCACACCAAAAAATAATACAAATAAAGATACAACTTATAAATTAAAGTGTACAATTGGCGGTCTTATCACTAAAGAGCGATTTCTTCCAGACAACCTTAGTATGGAGAGAATCAGAGATTAAATACCTTTCAGTCGGTGGCACAATAATATAGTTAATTAACATACATACTTATTACAATATAATAATACATATTTTATTAAATAATACATTACTTATATTTTAAAAATACATAAATACGCAATCCAACTACGTAATAATATAATAGTACCTATCAATAATCCCTAATGATTTTTAACAGATTTATTATAGTCTTATCATACATCAACATAACGTAACGAACTCTGCTCTACAACGTCACTGAGTTAAAACGACATAAAATATCACTGGAAAGTCAATTTTATAACAATAATCAAGCCGAGAATCTTTGGTGCCCGAGACACTTATCCATATACTTTATAATAAATAAATATATTCGGGACAAATCACACCAATTACCTAGCCCCAAAGTATACTATGGGTACTAGACAACAGATAAACATATAAAAATACGAATATTACGTCCATGACTCCAACAAACATTTCTGCTCATCACACAAATGATTGCACCTAGCGGGATTCGAACCCGCGACTTTTGGTTGATATTAATTTTTTTGCGCGTGCGCTGAAAGCACCAAAAGCGCTCTGAACCTTACTTGCTGAGAATAAAATATATGCGATAATGAACAATAGTGCCATACTGTACCACGCTGGCCCAGTGTGGGCGGATGTCACAAGTACTTGAATTTTGGGGTCCTAGGACATGCTGGTTTCCTCACGACATTTTTCATCAAAGAGCGATGGTAGCCTAGCGTCATACTAGTGCGAATTAAAATCCAACGATTCCGGGTTCAGTCCTGGGCTCCGCACTTGTCTTTTTAGGGTTCTTTACTTCAACAGGAAAAGAGGACCCCTTATAGGATCACTTCGTTAACTGTCTGTCTGTCTGTCAAGACCATTTTTCTCAGGAACGCGTGGAGGTATCAAGTTGAAATTATTATCAAATACAATCTCTGCAATCCCTTGAAGATGTAAAAAAACATACTTCTAAGTCAACGCAATCAAAAGATAAGGTCGTTTATGCGGCATAGGTATTATGACACTCGCAAGGGAATCAAAACCCGTTGACCTAGAATCATGATCTTTGGCAAGAAACAATGTCTTATAGCACAAGTAAAGGTAAAATCTGAAATCCGTTTTGTAGTTACATAACAAACAATAAGCTTTTTTTTAATCTTCGAGGCTCGATTCCCGTGATGGACGAACTATTTACATATCTAAAAAACTTGTACATACGTACATACCCTCAGTGCGCGAGACCGACACGCAATTGTCTGTTTAAAAAATTTATATGCGGTTTTCCACCGCTCCATGCTTCGGAAGGCACGTTAAGCTGTCGGTTCCGGCTGTTATTGATTAATAGCAGACATTAAACCAAATCAGAGGCCATCAGGAGGCCTGACAAACTCTGACACCAGAGGCTAGCACTATCTCACAAGGCAATAAACAATATCATAGTTTTTGACAGATGGCATCAAAATCCGCACATATCCGCTGGAGGAAAATAATGGGAACATCAAGGTACCTTTTATTTTGCATTTAGAAGCTTTATGTAGATTAAAAAAGTCAGTAAGTCTAAAATATATATTTAAACATCAGCAAATCATTAACGCACAATGAAAAACCAGACTGCGTTATACTCGTAGATCCTAAATGGTCATTTGAAATGAAAAATGATAAGAGAAACCTAAATATGATTTTCAAATACCTATTTCCACTTGACATAATGAAGTTCGTCGACTTTAATGTTTTACTTTTTCACAATATTGTGTCTGTTGTTTCCATATTGAATTTTGATTACCGTCATGTCTCTATTAGCACATTTTAGGTTTGCTGTACTTTATTTTAAATTCTAAATATCTATTCTTTTTTCCTTCAAAATCGACATAATGATTCCTCAGCACAAATGCTTTTAATAATAAAATAACGTATAACAGTTTGGCCAAAGTTTTGTACTGGGTGATATCAGTTGTTTTTAAAAATAAAATGATCGAATCATTTAATTTTTGTCAAAACACCTTAAAGTCTCAAATCATTCATCATTACTGTAAGTAAATCTTAGTACCCAATGAAATTTCCCTTAGCTCTAAGGCACACCCCGGACACTCCACACAACAGCGTTGATTTAAATGCCTACTACTCTCGCATACAAACAGATGACGTTTGTATACGTGACAAATTTGGGCTGCAAAAATATTTATAGTACCTACTGACGTAACCATGCACAAACATCCTACAAGACCTTAAGAAAAGACAACTCGCTAGTATGAGAGTTCATACACATCAGTTGTCTGTTAGATTTGGGGCTGTAGTATTGGATGCAACATTTTTGCCCGCGAAACTCATGAGACTGATCATTGAACTGTACGGGGACGCAGATTGCATGGTGCGGAGAGTGGCCATACTGGGCTCTTATTCGCTATGCCACAGAAATTCCATGCAGAAAACGTATGGATGGCGCCATTACGTCAATCCACGAAAAAATCCATGCTGATATCGTAACGCGACGCGTTACGAATCTGAATGGTCATAACAAGGGCCCTGTACGTTAATACCTACTAAGTATACATATTCTGCGTTTGACACAGGTCAGGCTCACTGTCTATTGTCTGGCTCTGACGCTCAAGACCAGCATCAGCCAACCAACTTGGCAACTAGAAGCCGTATCGCCTAACGTTTATGCCCACCGTTAAAAGTAAGTTGCCGCGATTGTCGAGACGACTTTTGGTTGAATTGCTTGCATTCTGATGGCCTCATTCTAGTTTAAAACTTTAAGTTTGTAATTAGAAATGTTGAGCATGGAGTTGGATTTGATTGGGGTGGTATTGTTGTTGCAGTTTCAGAATTGTGTGGTGCTTGATCTTCTTATCTTCCCCAGCCTATTCTTGTCCACGGCTGGACGTAGGTCTCTCATAAAACACGCCACTGAGCTCAGTGCTTAGCTCTCTGCATCCAGTTTCTGACAGCCGCTTGTTGCAGGTTTTTGTTTGTCGCACTCGAGAACTCCACGGTTGTCGGCTCTTCTGGAAATGTTACCGGCCCACTGCCACTTGAGCTGGCATAATATTGTTTGATTTTCTTATCAATAGACGTACTGTACAACGCAGAGTTTTGCTTCCAAATTATTTATTTAAACTCTTCACAGTTGATTGAAGCTCATGATCAGAAGATGTCAAATGACAACATGTCCACTTAATTATAGTCAACATTCGTCATTAAAAATAGCCTTTTATTACGACTTTGGTTATAAATTGTGCAATGAACTTGATATAAAAAAACTTGGGCAATACGAGGCGTGAAATGCTGGTACCTTTATGGTTCATCGCATTTGCATTATATCACATATTTAAAGGCATCAGCGAGTTTAAAAAAATATATTTGAAAATGCATATTAAATGCTTATCAAAGAAAATATAATTATTTTTTATACGACACTATTTTTGGCGCTAATAGAATCAATCTTGGAACTGATATTTGCAGGAACGTGACAAGAATCTTTAGTTTCATCTATACTTATAATAAAACTGTAACGGGTCGAATTCTGTACATTGAAGATATTTTAATATTTTTTTTGGAACTTACTCTAGATTCGATACTGAAGCCAAAACTGTATTATTTTTCATTTTTGTCTGTCTGTCTGTCTGTCTATCTGTATGGTTAGGCATCACGCCGAAACTACTGAATGAATTTAAATGAAACTTGGTATGATTTGAGTTCATACTACGAGGTAGGACATAGGCTACTTACCATCCCGAAAAATTAAAGGGTTCCTGCAGGATAGGTGTTGAAAGTTATTTAAAAGAACACGTATCACGCTGAAACTACTTGACGGATTTTGTTGAAACTTGGCTCTGTCATAGTTTTTGTAATGGGTAAAAATTGAGGATACTTTTTATCCGGAAAAATAAAGTGTTCCTGCGAGATAATGTCCCAAATTCTGTAAATTAAAGATATAGTGTTTGTTTTGGTTTTTTTTTATATTCGATTATGAAGCTGTATTTCGATTATTTTTGTCTGTATGTCTGTCAGTCTGTATCTTAGCCGCGCATCACGCCGCCGGAATTACCGGATGAATTCAAAAGAAACTTGGTATGATTTGAGTTCGTACTACGAGGTAGGACATAGGATACTTTATATATCGAAAAAAATATGGGTTATCATTTAGGAGCATTATGGTGCTCCCGTCCTGGAATAGCACATTATGGTACCTACTTTGAACCTAAAGAAAAGAACACGCGTGTGAAACCGCGGGTACAGCTAGTCAATAATAAAGTCGCTTCACTGCTGTACCTGTAATCACAATTTGTTTAGTTGTTTCAGCGCTTTGGTAACAAACACAACTTTCGCATTTGTACTCGTATAAGTAGGATAGTCTAGTCCAGACTTTTACAACTTCCTAAGTACAGATAGAAGTGTTTACAACTATTAAAGGTGGGTAGTGCCAACTAGGGCTTCAAAGCTCCACTTGGCGGCAACAGCGTCTTTTGGCATGGCTCGCGGTTTCCCTATACGTGTGCTATACCGTTACAAAGGTCACACCTGAGGAATCATTGGCATTTCCTTAATTTGTACGCTACTATTACTGTTGATGTCTGTCGAATGAGGTGGTACCGACCTTTTGTGTCAGAGTTTGTAGGCCGCCGACAAGCCTCTGACTTGGCTTACCGACTTACTTAATTTGTCAGAAACCGGGATGGAAAAATCACACTAATATTATAAATGTGAAAGTTTGTGTGTCTGTGTGTGCATGTGTGTGTTTGTTTCTTACTTCTTTATGCTGAAACGGCGCAACAGATTTTGATTTAATTTGGTATGTAGATACTCTAAGGTCCTTGAACAACAAATAGGATACTTTTCCTCATCATCATGATCTTGAAGCTAGAATGAATGTTGAGAAAAGCGACAGGTGTCAAACTGACAGTAGTTAAAAGTGACAGATGTCAATGTAACATGTGTCAAAATGAAAGTTGTAGCAAGTGACAGATGTCTAAGTTACAGGTGGCACCATTGAACTTAATTTTTGATTGAGTTAAATAAATATATCTAGGGTTTCAGGAGTAAATGATTACAAATAATGGAGTCAGTTATTTTTAATCCACCATTTTCAAGATACTTTTAATCATCATCTTCCATCATCATTGTCGACGCGGGTAATATACCACGTTGTGCAGCCAGGCTATACATAATCAATCAAAAATCGAGTACAGGGCCGAGAATCGAACATGGTATCGTTGGATTGCAAAGCGTGCACATACGAGTATTATCGCTCGGCAAAAACACGATATACGAGTATATTTTTTACTGTTTTGTTCCCTTTTGGGACAGTATGATGGTTCGTGGTAACTTATAGATAACAAGCACAAATAACAAATGTATATAACACCCTTCCTTCCCCCCATTATAACTAAGAACGATCTCGATCACATAAGCTTTCGAAAAGAAAAAAACCGCATCATAATCGGTCCATTCGTTTGGGAGCTACGATGCCACAGACAGACACACAGATACACACAGTGAGCGATACAGTGATACACACTAAACTTATAACACTCGTCTAGTTTAAGTTCGGGGGTTAATAAAAATAGCGGCCTCTGATAACCTTCAAAAATCGATAGAAGACTTCAATAAGAACAAAATAGTAGTTTATGAAACGGTTGCATAACAGGGGTAACAAAACACGAGAGTGAAATTTAAAAAACGAGCCGTAAGCGAGTTTTTTAATAGTATCACCCGAGTGTTTTAATACCTAGTTATGTGCCGTTTCATACACTACTTTATCTACACTAATGCTACAGGAAATTAATTTTAATTATAAAAATTGACATAATATTTTCTTGATTTTGCTGGTAAAAGCTTGTTCGTCATGTTCGTTGCTGTTTCAGTGATGTCAGGTGGAGTCATATTCTCCTCACTAACACTGCTGTCGGACATTTTTAATCAGGATAAAACTTATTATCTGGATAATCGCATTAAATTGGTTAGGGACTGCAAAGTAAATTATGGCCTTAAAATCCAGTCCACAGCGAATTCGCGCGCATATGGTCTAGCACGCGCCACCTTATATAATAAATGTCGAAAACCCAAGTTGTACTGAGACAAATCAGTGCTTTTATGGGAAAAAATATATATTATAACATTGTTTATTTATTTATTTATTAACTTGAATTATAAGCTTAAAAACTAGTTACATGTACATTGTTACATTATATGCGGAACATAAGCCAAAGTAAATCTACATGACATATGCTAAACAGATAATTTTTGTTTGATTGTAATCATAAAAATAGGTAGGTAAGTAATAATTAAAGTATGTAGGTATCCTACATAATTATGTGGTTAAAAGAAGAAAACAAAACTTTCAAGACATAATCAATAAACTTGTGATCAAAATGTAAATATTTACAAAACATTTTTGAATTAAATAATTATATTATTAACCCCCACTAATATAAAAATGAAACGTCTCTTTGTGTGTTCGTTTGTTTAGGTGGTTTCACGTGATACGGCTGGACCGAATTTAATGAGATTCTGCATGTAGATGTATAAAAACAGTGTTATAATGTATTTTTTTTCATATTTGTTTTTTTATACGTATGAGCGTAAATATTATTATGCCACCATTTTTGAGTTCGTAATCCGGATTTTTCAATATAAGTGTAGATAATAGTAGTTTATGAAACGGTAGCATAATGAGGGAAAAAAAAACACGAGAATGAGTTTAAAAAACCGAGCCGTAGTCGACTTTTTTAATAGTTTCACTCGAGTGTTTTAATACCTAGTTATGTGCCGTTTCATACAATACTTTATCTATACACTCATGCAATAGGAACTTAATTTTAATGAAAAAAATACAGTCGTAAGTAATCTTTTCTTAATTTTGCTGGTAAAAGCTCGCTCCTCATGTTTGTTGCTGTTCCGTGATGTCAGGTGGAGTCAAATTCTCCTCACGAATACTGTTTTCACATGTTTAACACATCTTTGGCACATTTTTAATCAGGTTAAAACATTTGATCAACATAATAAATCACATAAAATTGGTTAGGTAACTAATGTAAAGTAAATTATGGCGCCAAAATACAGTCCACAGCGAATTCGCGCGCATACGGTCTAACACGCGCCGCCATAGATAATAAATGACGAAAACCCTCGTAGGTGCGAAGCCTACCGGTGCTTTAATGGTAAAAAATATATATTATAACATAATTTAGTCCAAAAAAACAGTGTTATAATTTATTTATTTTCTTATTAGAGACGTGCCGTGCGTAATGTATATTTTTTTCATATCATCATGCCACAATTTTTGAGTTCATAATCCGGATTTTACGATATGAGTGTAGATAAAAGTAATAATTACACTAGTATCCTAAAGTGTCGCGTTTTTAAGATGTTGGAGCACAAAGATAGCCTATGTTGCCATCTTTGTGCTCCTACATCTCAGAATCGCGAAGATCAAGATACTAGTGTCCTAACCTCTTTTGACACTAAATATGGTTGTTATGGATGAATTCGTAAGTTATTGTTGAAAAAGTGGGGGAATGACACGCGGTCTAATTTATTGATTCTTTAGGGCGACTTATTTAAACATCTTAGTCAAATAGCGTTCATGACATCTCGGCGTTGTACGTCTTGGTTCACCTTGATCTAAAAATGACGATATTTCTGTTAGAGTCAAGAAAGTGTCTTTGATAGTGCAGGCCTGGAGTTTTTCAGGCCACCCAGGGGCCTTTGACGCTATTAATCACTCCCATGCATGGGAAACCGCTATTATCTCATTGGTGCCTGTATCGTTGGATTTTAACTTGCACTAGTATACCGCTTGGTACCCTCGCTCTTCTTTGAACAAGGATAATTAAATATGAGGATTATGCGGAGTATGCGGGGTATGAGGAGTATGAGTATGAGGAGTATATAATGAAACAATCATTAGGCTGCCAATCTTTACTCCTAGGTCTCAATTCTGTTACTTCAATAATGTGAGAACAGTATCGAAATGCCTTTCAAAGCCATAGTATTCATTCTGACATATAAACAAACTTTGGGTTGACTTCACAAGAAAATTATGAATATTCATTAGAAAAAAATATCTCTGGATAATAGCGGTCGTTGCCTCGTGGCCTAACTAGGTTGCCAAACTGATTTGGCCATGAGGAAATGTAAATAATATATTGATTCAACTTAATATAAATACTTGATAAACAATGTCAGAGGTCTCGGGCGGCCTGATAATTTAAGACACCAGAGGCCAGATCTACCTCTTACGATAAGCAAGCATTAACTATATTGATCTTCGAAATTAGACAGTTCGACCACCAGGGCCTGTATTCTGTATGACAACTCACGCCAATTTCACGCGAATTCACGCCGATTCCACGCTGCCTGGGTGGAATCGCGAACAAATTCCACGCAGGCGGCGTGGAATTGGCGTCTTAAAATTAGAGAATTAGGCCCCAGGAGAGAAGAGAGATGGTGGCCTAATGGTAATATGTGTACTTTTATATCTGACACCGGGTGCAATCCTCGGCCCTAACGCGACCAATAACTGTAAATAATTTATGCCACCAATTACTTTATATCATTTATCGATAAATGTAAATAATTTATGCCACCAATTACTTTATTTCATTTATGTGCGGATATGCTATCGCTCCGTGCTTTTTAAGGCACAACAAGCCGTCGTTCTCTCTAGGCCCTTGGGTGGCCTGACAAACTCTGACACAAGAGGACAGCATTAGCTCATTCGATACAATACATATCACGGAGAAAAATGATACCCGTTGTTCTAATCATTTGAAAAAAATAGTTAAACGATCGGGAAAAAGCTCGCTTTCTCCATCTTGGCATAGCAACACACGTTATGAATTGTAAAAACCGCAATCATCGTAGCAGTGACTTTGTCAGTGTCAAGGTCGTAGCCCGGGGCAGTTGGCAGCGGCGTGACCACGTGGTGCCAAGTTATGAGTCGGGAAACCAGACAGGACGCCGTTAGGTGTGTAAGGTGTGTTGCTTTATGAGCTACTTTTTAGTTCATTCATTTTTCCTAGCGGTAAGTGGATTTAAAGGAGTTTTTTTAAAGGAGAGTTTTTTCATGTGTTAGTGACACACCTTTTTCATATGACTTTTCTAAGTTATGTTCGGTTTTTTATCGCTCCGTGTTTTGGAGGGCACGTTAAGCTGTCGATCCCCGCTGGTATTGATTAATAGCAGTAGCTATTAAGCCATGTCAGAGGGCCTCGGGCGGCCTGATAAGCTCTACAGGCCAGCACTACCTCATACGACAAACAAATCATATGAACACCCAAAAAATACTCCTCAGTTGAGCAAAATGAGCCAAAACTTGCTCATTTTACTTCACTCCAAATACATTTTTATAATAAATTAAATGTGCCCGCGTGGTCATATCATTTCAAAGTAGCCCACACGTGTTATTCCAGGACCAAAAATACATATAAAGTACAATATACTACATTTCTTCAAAATTCGTTCAGCCGTCAAATAGTTTTTTTATCGATTGCTCGGCATCTAATCATCGGATTAGGATACCAAGTACCCCAGTTTTTAAGTCAAACCCTAAGCTATCCTACAGTGAAAACGACAGACACGATTTTTTTGAAATGTTATATTTTTGTCCTGTAGCTTATTATAAGTACACTAGACTATTTTTATTACATTATCTTTGTACAGACTTTTTCGTTCTTATTGCTTTATTGAATTACTAGCTGTACCCGCGGCTTCGCACGCATGGTCATTTCTCTAGGTTAAAAGTATTCATATGTACTACTAGCTGTACCAACGGCTTCACACGCGTGGCCATTTCTCTAGATTAAAACAACTCTATTACCATTCCAAGACCTATACAAATATACAAAAAAATAATTAAAAAAATAATCTTTCAGCCTTCAAAAAGTTTTTATCGATTCCTCGGCTTCTACACATACACATCGTATTGAAATAATAAGTACACCAGTTTTTAAATAAAACCCTAAGCTAATAAAATCCAACAGTGAAAATCACATCGCAATCGGTCAAGTAGTTTTTAAAGGAGAGTTTAGTTTTTTTAGTTTTTAACAGACGAACAGACAGGCACGAATTTTAAAAATGTTTTATTCATTTTCAATAGCTTATTTTTAGTACCCTAGATCTTGTTTTTTATTTCTTCCTTTTATATTTTTTTTTGGAATTACTGCTTCATTATAAGAATAGATGCCCTTCACTTTTGGGCAGAATAATAAAAATATGTGTTTTATTACATTATTTTAATCATGCCTATAAAACAGTACCGTGACATACCTACTGACTGACTGACTGACTGACTGACAGACAACGCCCAACCTAAACCGATGGACTTAGGTATTTGAAATTTGGAGGAATATTCCTTGAATACTCAAGGTAAATTAAAGCAGGTTAGGGGTATTTTTTTGGAGTTGGTATTTATGTTTTACGGTTAATAGCAACTTCCTTAGTTAATAGTAACTTCCTTAGTTAACCTCTAGGATACCCTAGAGGTTAACTAAGGAAGTTGCTATTAACCGTAAAACATAAATACCAACTCCAAAAAATACCCCTAACCTGCGGGGATCCTTTAATTTACCGGTATAAAAAGTATCCAATGTCCTACCTCGTAGTATGAACTCAAATCATGGCAAGTTTAATTTGAATTCGTTCAGTAGTTTCGGCGTGATGCGCTTCCAAGCTACAGACAGACAGACAGACAGACAGACAAATGACAAAAACGAAAAAAAAAACGTCCCAAAGAAAGTGGACGTGGCAAAGTCCCGATGGCGTGACAAAACTGAGATAGATTTCATCATGACGGATAAAAGGCATATATTCAAAGACGTCTCTGTGATCAATAGGTTTAAGACTGGTAGTAATCACCGACTACTACGAGGCTCTCTGAATATCAACTATAAGCTTGAAAGATGTCGGATGATTAAGTCTACGCTCCATCCTAGCCTGCTTCAAACCGTTGTGGGATCAGAGCAGTTTCAGCTCCATCTACAAAATCGATTCGCTGCTTTGGAAACCACAGAGGGCGTAGACGAGAGTCTCCAGCGAGTGGTAGGGGTACTTAGGGCAGACGGTGTGAAGTTTTGCCAGCTACAACGTACGGGTACAAAGTCCAAGCTCTCAGCTGAGACCCTCCTGCTTATGGAGAATAGACGGGAAGATACACAGGCCTCTCCGTCAGAAATGCGAGCGCTCAATTGTCAAATTAGTAAACTAGTGAGACGTGACCTCCAATGCTCCAACACACTCAGAATCGAAAAGGCGATTAAGCAAAATCGGGGGTCAAAAGTGTTCGCCCAGCAGTTTAAGCGCTCGCATCTGACAAAGCTTAAGAGTTCAAGTGGGCAAAATTTAACTTCTTAGCTGAGATAGAAACATTTTATGCCCAATTTTACGAATCGCGTGCTTTACAACCCGCCCCTATTACGGAGGATGCCAGAGCCACTCTTACTCGCCACTACACAGAAGACCTGCCAGAAGTCAGCCAAGATGAGATTAGGATGGCGCTCGGACAGCTTAAAAATGGAAAAGCCCCAGGCGAGGATGGAGTCACTTCGGAGCTCTTGAAAGCAGGTGGTAAACCTGTACTTCGAGAGCTTCAGAAGTTGTTCAACTCTGTTCTGTATATTGGGAGAACTCCAAAGTCGTGGAACAGAAGTATTGTAGTACTATTTTTCAAAAAGGGTGATAAAACCCTTCTGAAAAACTACCGCCCCATCTCACTCCTGAGCCACGTCCATAAGTTGTTTTCGAGGGTCATCACAAATCGACTCGCAAGAAGACTTGATGAGTTTCAGCCTCCGGAGCAGGCCGGGTTTCGCGGAGGATTTGGTACCATAGACCACATACACACAGTGAGGCAGATTATACAGAAGTCCGAAGAGTATAATCAGCCCCTGTGCCTTGCTTTTGTGGACTACGAAAAAGCCTTTGATTCCGTTGAGACCTGGGCTGTTTTGGAGTCATTGCAGCGATGCCAAGTGGACTGGCGGTATATCGAAGTGCTGAGATGTCTTTATGATGCTGCGACTATGAGTGTTACAGTACAAAACCAGCAGTCTAAACATATCAAGTTGCGCAGGGGAGTGAGACAGGGGGATGTTATATCCCCGAAACTGTTCACCAATGCCTTGGAAGATATGTTTAAGACTGAACTCGGGATGAACTTAGATAAGACCAAGATCATGTATAACGATCTTATTACCCCAAGACCTGTAGCTGTCAATGGTGAGCCCCTCGAAGTAGTTAATGAATATGTCTATCTCGGGCAAACTTTGCAGTTGGGTAGACTTCGAGAGGGAAACCAACAGATTGGGCTGGGCAGCGTTCGGGAAACTTCGTCAGGTCTTCTCGTCATCCATTCCACAGTGCCTGAAGACGAAAGTCTTCAATGCGTGTGTCCTACCAATGCTGACATACGGAGCCAAGACGTGGACACTCACGGTGGGACTAGTCCACAAGTTTAAGGTCGCTCAGCGAGCTATGGAGAGAGCTATGCTTGGAGTTTCTCTGAAGGATAGGATCCGGAACGAGGAAATCCGACGGAGTACCAAAGTAACCGACATAGCTCAGAGGATTAGCAGACTGAAGTGGCAGTAGGCTGGTCACATTTGTCGAAGAACAGACTACCGCTGGGATAAACGGGTTCTTGAGTGGAGACCACGGCTTGGCAAATGTAGTGTAGGACGCCCATCAGCCAGGTGGAGTGACGACCTGCGAATGGCGGCCGGCAAAAACTGGATGAGAAGAACCGAAGACCAGGCTCTGTGGCGTTCATTGGGAAAGGCCTATGTCCAGCAGTGGACGGATACAGGCTGATGATGATGATGACGAATAAAAGAAAAGCATCCAAAAAAAAACTAGGTTTCTACAATGTACAGAATTTGGACCCATATCCCTCGGGAACTCTTAATTTTTATAAAAAGTAACCTCATGTTTCACCCATCATTCAAACTATGACTGTGCCAAGTTGCATCAAAATCCGTGCAGTAGTTTCAGTGTTCTCTTAAATAACTTAATCCATATCCTGCAGGAATCCTTTAATGTACGATACATGTAGTACATCTTTATAGTACCTACTTATTATTACCCACAAAAAAGGCTATATGTGTAACGATTATCGTTATAATTACAACAATCGTTTTGCATTCAAATTCAATCAAAACACGGGTAGAATCGTGTACGAATGAAGATAAACCCTTGCTACCCGTGCGAAGCCGGGGCGAGGCACTAGTACTTGATATACGTTTGAGTTGTAATTCATATATGATAAGAGATGATACAGCGATCTAGGATGGATCATTCTTATCTAGGGGCGGAAAGACAGTGGGATAAAAAACTCACACGAAAGCATTCAATCTTCAGTTTATTGTAATGTGTTCACTCAAAATCCCACTTTCTCCACACTACATACAACATTATACATAAAAATGCATCTTATGCATTTAATACGAGAAAAGTGTCGTCTCTACCAGGCACTGCAATGCGTATGTCTTTTCAGCAGATAGGAAGTAGCTCTATAGACAAATTAATAGCAAACCCAAAGAAATATCGTGTTTGTGGTGCCAACATTCGACTAGCAAAAGCTTATAGAGTTTAATACTCAATCTCGAATGGTTAAACAGTTTTTGATGACATTGATTAAATTATTTGGGAGTTTAATTACATTTATTGGTTGTGTTTAGTTTGCAGATAGAAAGTTTTTTCATCATAATTTTATGTAGAAAGATACTATTTTATGTAGAAGACTCGGTCAACTATTAATATGTTTTCTTTATTTTACATCGTTATTTTTCTTTAACTGTTTTTCCTTAGCTTGCATTGAATATTTTTTTTTTTTTTTATAATTCAATCCTATTTCAAAAAGTACTGTAGTTATTTTCACTTTTTTTTTGTCATTTAGAAGGTGCCATTTTAAGCTGTCAGCGGTAATTTTTTTATAATTGTTTGACAGTTAGTAGTCTGAAGAAAAACATGTTTTTTTAAATTATAAATCGCTTTTTTTGCGCATTGTCACAGAAGGAACAATAGTACGTATTATTTTAGTGAAGAGCCTTATTTTAGCCCGATTCAATTATTTTCCGAATCAAGTTCGATTGACATCACATCCCAAATAATAATGTCATATACCCACACTGTTGTTTAAACAGATGCCAGTGCATTTCCTGCGTAAGTATGAGAGATATGTTGGAAAAAAAATGCTAATCAAAACCGATTAGATGCATATATTTTCTCTTTGAAGACTTTCTTAAAGTGTAAGTGTTTGTACATACTATTGTCATCTGACTTTTTTACCTAACCGTCTTTGTCCCACTTCTGGGCAAATGTCTCTCCCTCTCCTGGAATCTTAGACCATCCTATTGCTTCCTGGATCTACGTCAGTGACATCACCCTTGATTTTGACCCATGGCGCGACGACTCTTGCATAGCAATCCAGGGGCACAAGTCTGTTAATATAAGAACGCTTCCATGGAATCTCGCTGGCATGTCGATGGCCTAGTTTTACACATTTGGTATTCTGCTAGCTAAATAAGTGTCACGAGGCGGTCCCAGGGTTTGGGTTGCTCCCACTAGCCCAGGACCCAAACCTCAGTGACACAGAATTACAGGAACTATTTTTTGACGACCGGTTGGTCTCGTGGCTAGAGATCCTGGGTACGAAATCGTACGGTCGCGGGTTCGAATCCTGCAAGGTGCAATCATTTGTGTGATGAGCAGAAATGTTTGTTTCCGAGTCATGGATGTAATATTCTTATCTATGTATGTTTATCCGTTATCTAGTGCCCATAGCACAGGGTATCCTAGTTTGGGGCTAGATAATTGGTGTGGAAATGTCCCGAATATATTATTATTATTATAATTATTATTATTGGAAGCACAGGAACAGGAGGAGATGATCAGACTTTTGTACTTTGACGATGCGGATTAAAATAACCTCTTATGTAGGTATTATCGTTTATATATTTACAAGTGTAATTCAACTGGTTATAAACTTATCTATGTATTTTATATCATATTTCCTTATACATGATCGTTCAGTGATTTTCCATCGAATTGCAATGGTACTTATTTGGTATTCGGCTATTCCATGGATAATCAGTGACCTCTCGATAGTTTTGTTAATCGGTAGTCTGCTCGTTTCTTTGACATTTGTTTCAATGGCATTTTTTCATCGAACTACAATTGAGTAGTCATGGAACAAAAGTTACTTTTTAATCGACTTCACAAAAGGAGACGGTTATATGTTCGAATATATTATGTATGTTTTTTTGATATATATTTTATTTCTAAACGAACGGACCGTTTCGGAATTGACATTGTTCTAGGGATGTGAAAAAATCTCTTCTCTTTTACCCAAGCTTGCAAACATAAAAATCGCAGCTAAATCGGTCCATTCGTTTGGAAGCTATGATTCTCACCCCCCCCCCCCCTCTATATATCTAAAAACCATCTCAATCACATCAGCTTGTCAAAATCAGACCATTCGTTTGGGAGCTACGATTCTCACCCTCCCCTTCCCTCCTTCCCCCATCAGAGCTAAGACTCATCTCGTTTACACCAGTTTTCAAACATTAAAAACCGCAGCTAAATCGGTCCATTCGTTTGGAAGCTACGATTCTCACCACCTTTTCTCACCTCCCCTCTCTCCCCCCGCATGCCCCATATATATAAGAACCATCTCGATCACATGAACTTCCAAACAGAAAAAAACCGCATCAAAATGGGTCCATTACTTTGGGAGCTACGGTGCCACAGCATACACACACACACACACACAGTGATACACACCCTAAACTTATAACACCCGTCTCTTTGTTCGGGGGTACCTACCTAGATACCTACTGAAGCATAAAAACGATCTAAAATACCTAGGTGTTGTCGGATTACTTTGGTCCGTAACTTCGTTAGTACTGAACGAAATTAATGACCAAAGGTACTTACAGAATCAGAAAAATACGTTCTTTCCATCAATTCAACGTAAGTCGATAATCTTATTTTCCAAATAAGACCACAGATAAAAACGACATACGAAAGAACACGTCAAACACGGTGGAATATATTTGTCTCATTTTTTTGCTTGTGGGGAAGAGAGATAGAAATAGTGTAGTGTGAAGAATGTTCAATCCATTGAATCGACAGGCAAGTGAACAGCCATGGAAGCCACTAAAGTTTTAGCAGAATACCAAATTTGTCATACATGATCATGAACAGTCGCTGGAATGACATTTTGATGGCATTTTATTTAAAATTAGCGGAATCGGCCTCCAGGTGGCTAACGACTCCCGCCCAATCCTGTTTAGCCTAGAAGTCTTGTTGTTGTAGTCTTGTTATCTTCGACAAATCATCGAGCAAACAACTAGGTTGCTTTCTCAAAGCTTGTCATCTATCGGAGCTATTTCGTATCGACCTCCTTTATGGCTTAAAAATGTGGCCGTTAATAAAAACAAAAAATTCCCGACAAAGGTACAGCGACCGGGAAATAATTTCACTTTTCCCTGATATTTATCTACGCCTGGTGGAGACATCTGCTTTCAGATGAGGCCTCCGATATTATATCAGCGTTACAGGTTTCAGGCAGCTTTCAGAAGTTTTGTTTTGGTACAAAATGTTTTTGAAGAAATATAGGAAACTGAGGCTGATTTTCTGGAATAGATTGGTGGCCGATGGTACGATGGTATTATTGGTATATCTATATGGTATGGTATTTAATAAGACTAATTCGAATGTAATAATCATCGCACAGGCCAAAACCGCTAAAGCTATGAACTTGAAATTTGGAAAGGAAAATCCTGTTGACCCATTATATGGAATCTGTAGGATAGATCGAACTTGCGAAATTCATCCCCGTCGGTTAAAAATGGTTTTCTTCCCACTACACAGTAATATCACTATTGTTCACCTAAAACGTAAGCAGAAAGTATCTCATTCCTGCTCAGTAAAAACAGTGCAGAATAGTAAATATGGAAATCCATTACGTTAGTCCATTCATTAGTTTTACAGTGCGGAAAGTAAGTATTGAAATCCATTACTGCACTGTTGTTTAAGTTACATGATTCATCACACTAATATTATAAACGCGAAAGTTTATATATATATGTATGTGTGTGTGTGTGTGTGTGTGTGTGTGTGTGTGTGTGTGTGTGTGTGTGTGTGTGTGTGTGTAAACGGATTTTAATGTAATTTGGAATGTAGATAGCTTATACCCTGGAGTAACACATAGGATACTTTTCATCATCATCATCATCATCATAATCATTTTACTTCACTCTCAAACGGCTGAACAGATTTTGATGAAATTTGGAATAAAGATAGCTTATACCCTGGAGTAATACATACGATACTTTTCATCATCATCATCATCATCATCGTCATTTTACTTCACTCTCAAACGGCTGAACGGAGTTTGATGAAATTTGGAATAAAGATAGCTTATACCCTGGAGTAATACATACGATATTTTTTATCATCATCATCATCATTTTACTTCACTCTCAAACGTCTGAACGGATTTTGATGAATTTTGGAATGGTGATAGGTTGTAGCCTGAAATAACACATATGATCTTTTCATCATCATCATTATCATCACCATCATCATCATCATCCATTACGCGGTTGAAACCTCGGGGTGCAGCTATTATTGAATTAATGCATTCGTCCAATAGAGATTTAAAAATAAAATGTACTTATTTTTTAATATGAGCGCGATATAATTGGCGCGAATTTAAAAGTCATTGTGACATTCGTGACTGAAAATTGTACTGCTTACATTTAGGTGAATAATTATGATATTACTTTGTAGTGGAAAGAAAAGCAGATTACTGACACTCGCTCAAGTGACTCCTTGATGCACTCGTGTTTTAGAGCCCTCGCTAAAGCTCGGGCTCCAATCTAACACTCGGTGCAGCAATGAGTCCCTTTCCACTCGATGCAGTAATCTACTATTTAAACATTGGTATGAAACTTTTTTGTTATTAAAAATAGAAACATGAAACTTTGCTAAAAGTATATTAAAAAAAAACGAAATTGGCCCTAGTCAAGTGGTAAATGTGTGGAGTTCAGGAATAATCATGGTCAAGTAAATATATCGCTTAATTTGAAATTTGGAGGAAATTATCCATGAGTATAACCCTAAAGACTAAAGAGGATTTTTTTACTCGACTGAACGGAGGGTTATGTGTTTGGCTTGTATGTATGTTTGTTTGTACGTTTCTTAAGCGCGTCCTACAGTCTAAACGGCTTTATGGATTTTGATAAATGAGGTATCATTGGATTCGTCTTGATCACGAGATATAGGATATATGAAATGTCAAGAAAACTAATATGGCGTCTTACAGCTGCCATATTGTATTTCCAACTGAACAAAAAATTAACAAAACCTTTGAGTGAGGTATCATAATAAAGGTCTTTAAAATACCACTTCAAAAATATATAATTCTTACAACTAAACATTAGCACTAGCAACTTCTTACAAAATTTTCAATTTTAGATTATTCAGGTTAATGTGAATACTATTGTCTAATGTTGCAATTGCAAGTATTACAGTAAAGTAAAATATGTAAGTAACTAAGAAACATTAAATTTATATAAATACTAGCTGCGCCCCGCGGTATTACCCGCGTCCCTCAAGAACCTGTATTTTTCCGGGACAAAAAGTAGCCACGTGTTAATCAAGGGTATAAGCTACTTCCATAGCAAATTTCATCTAAATCCGTTTAGCCGTTTAATCGTGAAGAAGTAACAATTATATACACACTCATACCTTTAAAAGCATACAAATTTTCGCCTTTAAAATATGACTGTGATTATTTTTGCCAATAATTTTGTTCGCAGTCGGGTTTTTTGTATTTGTATAATAATTTTACTTGTTGAAATTCCTTCTCTAAAGGGCTGAAGTGAAACGATCTAACAACGGGTATGGCAAAGTTAGTTTAAACGCGGGCAAAGCTGTGGGGCGCAGCTAGTGATAGATAAGTACCTACCCTAAAAATAGGCGTAAATTACATTGATTAATGTTAAATTAAATAATTATTCATTGAATAAAATTGTTTCTGAAACAAACTAACAACCAAAGCTTTGAACCGACTACACTACGATAATTCGAAATTTCTACGTTTTCTAGTCAAAGCATTTTATTCCAAGGCTGCATTTTTCTTTTCACTGTTCTAATTGGTTTTTTTAATAAGCAAATTTTTTGTGAATTTAAAATACGATTTGTAATAAACGAGATAGACCAAAGTATAGGTACTCTACGAAAATGAGGCGGAAATTAAATTATCAGCACTTTAGCTGCTAAATGAAAAAATGCGAGAAGCGATGGTTCGTAGCGATGAATGGAGTTTATAAATGTCTAAACACTGTTAGAAAGTTGAAACAAACAACCTTTGATGCGCGAAAAACATAATTTAAAAACTCTATATTCTTGACTATTAAAAATTAAAAGATTTCCGGTGTGAATAACGGTCGTTTTATAATTAGGAGTTTTTTTATACAAAAAGAATAAGTCAGAAGTCAAGTACCTACTTCTCTACACTTTACATATTGAAATTCTAATTCAAGATTAGATTTCAAGATTTAGACGTTTGTTTGGCGAAAACTGACTTAAATATTCATAAAATTATATACTATACCTATGTAATTATAAAATGACCTAAATATTCATAAATATTCACACTAATTCCTATGTACTGTACCTATGTACTTATATTATAATCTCCATTCCTCTAATCATAATCAAATAAATACAGTTCACACGTGATTCCTATGTTTTTAAAGACTTCGGCTTGAACCCAGACCAACGAAGCTTTCAAATTATTCCAAGACTGATTTAATAAGCGCCCACCAGGGCACTTATTCGCTATGCCACATGAAATTCCTTGCAGAAAACGTGTAACGTCATAACGACCATTCACGATCAATTCCACGTAGATCTCGTAAGTCGTAACGCGATGCGTTACGTGTGTGAGTGGTCAGCGAACAAGGGCCCAAAACTAGCTCTCAAGTATTTAAGACCAGCAGGACCAGCTGCAACCACCAAAAACCGCCTAAAAACAGTCCACAATCCACCGTCACCGTCCATTTTTCCGATAATAGAACACGACCGGGCGTTGCGCAAACAGCTCGAGCTAAAACAGGCCTTCTCGTCGTACTAAATATAGTTCTGCAAGTTGCAGCGTGTCGTGCCCATAGAAAACATTACCCCACGATATATGGACGCCGCATATTACGGGACCAGCCAGATTTTCGGCAACACAAATTGCTGTATAATATTCAATTAGGTCGACTATTGATGGCCCGCTCGGCAATTTTGGTCGACGCATCTGGTGCGCTATACGCGCTGTTTGATATACGATTAGTTTTCGATGCAAGCCTCACGGTTATTTCCATTGTTATGCGCTCCGGGTGCGACAAACGCTCACTGGATATTGAAGTTCGCCGTGAACATATTTGATTTAGAAAAAATAAGAAGTGAAAGCGTCTTTCAGTCTGATACAGATGTGAGGATAGATATAGATAGATTCTAGTAGATTCCCGGCGACCGGCCGTCCCTCAAGGTGCGTCGCGGGACTCGCGGGGACTTTTCTAAATATACAGCAGCACAAGTCTCGGCGATTTTTCCTCGGTCGTACGTCCGGCATTTTGCCAGCTCGACGTCACGCCGTTACCTCATAAACGCCAAACTTTGAGAAAGGACTTTAAAACGAGCAAGGACGCGGGATCGCAGACTACCGGCCAGATATTTCTGTAGCGACGACAGCGCCTCGATAATTACGCAAGGCGATTCCGAACTAACATGGCCGCCGCAGAGCCGGCAAAAGACGCGGGAGAGGAGAGATGGGCTGTCACGGGATATTTATGAAATTCGAACCGAAATAGAATCAGTAGTAGCTTCGTCGAGTCACCTTGACGGCGTGTGCGTTATATAACCGTGCGAATCGAACGTACACATTCGAAAATCAAATTCGAAAATGTCAAAATTGTGACGCTATGAGTGACGTGTCGATGTGTGACGTAAGTTTAGTGTTGCCACTCCTCCGTTCAACTAATAAATTTATTGTTTGGCATGTAAACGGATGCGTTCGAGCCAAGAAATTACAGCGTTCGGTAAAAAAAATATTGAATGAAGCAACGGAATGATGGCGCAGTCTGATCGGGCCCGCTTGCAGCCTTGCCAAATACAATCTTGTTTATAGTTCAACAGTTGCAATTTTTTTTTTGATTATGGCGTGTTTACCCTTCCTACGTCTTTTTCTTTTTGAACGGGAAGGAAAGAGGTTTTGTTCTCTTGGTATTTTTTATCGGAATTTTAATTACTCTCTCTCCTAATGACGTCGTCGGCGTCCATTAAAACGGACCACTTAGGTTTAAGTGGAGATGTGACTTTTTATTTTGGAGTCGTATTTTTTAATGAGTAGCTTTTGCTCATTGTTCTTTTCATGCCATTTTTAAATGTTTCAGTGATTTAATTTATTATATTTGATAAAATTTATGTTAAGTACTTAGGCCCAGAGAAAGGAGTTTTGTTAGTTTCTTACGAAAAGGGCAAGTCGTTCGTATTATAATATCATCATGATCGTGAGCCATCTTCAAATTTAATTTTGGAAGTCAATAGGCAATAGTCAGTAGCAGTAGGCGATTCGTATCGCACACCTGCAAACTACGTAATTATTTGTTGTTTCCTAACAATACAATACAATAAAATTGCAATGCCAAACCCAAAACTTTGAGTGTCAGTCTTGCATGGCACTGAAGTTGCCAGCCTGATACACCAGTTTTTTAAACGACTTATTTATTGACCATTGACAATTATTTGGACCAAAAACTCTACATTAAAAAGATTTACAAAAATAAACTACTGAACCAATTTTGATGAAATGAAAAACCTCCATCAAATTGTACGTTTGCAAATACAATATAATCATCGAAATCAGAAATCAGAGATACTCAGAGGTGATACAATATTTTGTTGTAGACTAGTTGGCCAAGTTGCTGAGACTGTGGTCGAGAAACTCCACGTCCTGGAAGTCGACAAAACATAATGGACTTGCTGGCTTATATAAGTCAGAATAGTACAATTCTATAGAATGCTATACGTTCACAATACGAAGTACGTCACAGCACCATAACACGAATAGGTACTACTATAGAAACAGCACCCAGACCGCATCTTTGCGCTTTTTGCTTTTACCGCAATGCGTTCCAATTGTCTCGAAAAATATAGAGTCGGATGAATAACTTCCGCAGTTCCATGGAATTATGTATTTACATTCCTGTGCTAATATTTTTATGAAACTTGCTTGGCATCGATAATTGGACAAGTTTTGTTTTTACGACTTTCGGAGATAAGATGTGTATGAGGTAGCGCTGGTCTGATGTCAGAGTTTATCAGGCTGCTCAAGGGCCTCTGATATGGTTTAACGACTGTCGTTAGGGGATAAGTGTCGACTATGTAGGAGACCCTTGGGTGGCCTGACAAACCGTCGCCAGAGATCGGCCCTTCCTCTTTCGACATACATAGTATAATTATTATGTTTATCCAATTTTTGCAAGCTACTAATGGATCTAAAATTTCTCTTGATCTATATTTTTAACCTTATGATGTTGTTATAAGTTACAGTACATAAGGGAACTCCTCGTCAACTGATTATGATGTTGTTAGAAGTTACAGTACACAAGGGGACTCCTCGTCAACTGATTATGATGTTGTTAGAAGTTACAGTACACAAGGGAACTCCTCATCAACTGATAGTATTTGGGCTCATTTCGCTCAGCTTAGCGACTACAGTTTGGCGGTTTTTTTAAAAAAGGTCTGATGACGTAAAAAATAACATTATTATCGTGTTCATTATTGGGTACTTCTTACTTCAAACGATATAAAGTTCCTAGTAATAATAAGCTCATGTAAAGTGACCACATGTCATTTTTTTCTCTAAATTGTAATTGTAACGTACAAATACCAGACTACATTCAACGTATCGGCAGTCGATACATTATGCCAAAAAATACAGAAATATATTTTATTTGAGCCGCCACTTTATAGAGTTTGATGACTCTAATTTCGACCATTTCGTCTAGCGGGCGCCCTATTTGTTTTCTTGACACTTCATAGCCTTTGCCACTCTCGAGATTGAGACGAATCCAATAACACCATATTTATCAAAATATATCAAGCCTAGGATTCCAGCTTCACACTTACAACCGAAAACATAACCCTCCCTTTGGGCAGTCAGGTTAAAAATTCGTACGACGCCTCCGTGAGAAAGTCAGCCAGTCCAAGCTTCATCTCAAAGACACGAGTTACACACTACACACTGCTTACCATGCAACACAACCGCGATATCTGGCGCCGAACGCGACACACATTCAAATAGAACGGCCAGCATTAATTCACCGAATAACTCAGAGGAGAGCTTTGCGATTCCTGAGTAGCCGCCCTGATGCGGGTAGAATAGTAACGGATAGTTTCGCCCATCTTCAATTATAAGGAACATTATGAGAAATTATCAGATTTATTCGAGAGATTAACTTTAAAACGCCAAAAAAATGGATTTAGCCAGTTTAAAGCAAGGTACTAGTTATACAAGATGGCGCGAAAGTAATCATATTATCGGAAGATGCTCTCATTTTAGTTAATCGCGTCTTACATCATCGCCAGTTTCACTTATGTGAAGTAGACAGAAGCAAAATTCACGCTGAAAAACAATGGAGTACTATAATATACTCCAGAAGAACACGGAATAAATGACTCATTGTATTTATCCAGCGTTTCCCGGCCGTTCCGATTAGGCAATTTGCAGTATCCCGCAAAACCGCACTAGTGTCGTCTTTGCCGTGTGGGCCAGGCTTAATAATAGGTCCACCTCTTCTCATCTTGCTGGCGCTGTGAGAACTAGCATAGAGAATTTAGAAAATGTACAGCAGATCTTTCCTGTCATCTACAGCAATCACCAAGACACCTGCCAAGCGCGTGATTATGGCAAACACTTATGATAGGCAAAAGGCAAGTTACTGCTCGTTGTAGCGCTCTAGGGGGAGCCTATGTTCAGCACTAGTGTAATGTTGTGTGATCATTGAAACCGAAATAATATTGTCATAGCTGCGCCTCGCGGATTCACCCGAGTGGATTATGATGATGATGAGAAGTAGCCTATGTGTTAATGCAGGATATAAGCTATCCTGGCACCAAATTTCCTCCCAATCCGTTAAGCCACAAACACACACACACACACACACACACACGCAAACATACACACCACGCAAACACACACACACACGCACACACACACACGCACATACTTCTATACAGATAGTTTAATTGTTTTTTATGCATTTTAAGACGTTTTATATGGACTGTAAGTTCTAGAGTTCTGCATCGCGTATACGAAGTTTTCCCAAGCACTCGTTGGCCTGTTTACGACAGTGAGATACACTTTTCTGATTTATAATATAATTGTGGTAGTGTGATTAGTGTGATTGGTTTTTCTGTTAACATTATTTCAATTCAATTATTTTACGTCTTTCGAAGTTCTTCCACTAATAAATTCATTTCAATTCGATTTTGGAACCGCAGACGTACTTTTACGGGTTTGTTATTTCTTTACACTGCAAATATCTAGGCAGCGTTTCCTCCAAAATCCCGACAATTACGCCCAAAATCCCGCCTAAGACATCCCGCAATACGCGATGACGCTTAACGGCTATCGCATGCAAATATCCCGGTGTCCCGGGATTACGGTACCACATCACTAATCCCGTGACTTAGCACACTGGCTTAGGATAAGATATTGTGTGTATTGGGGTGCAGAGTGTTGAAATGGGCATATTCAGGAGAGGGGGAGGGGGTTGGTTTGGGGCATTAAATATGGAATTTAAGTATGAAAATAGCAAGTAAAAAGTGAAAAGAAAACATTTTTACTCCAGACCATTATAAAGTATTAAGATTGTAGAGAATGGTTCCGAATCTATGTGAAATTTAAATAGTTTCAAAAAGACACATCGTCTTGCTTTATAATTTTTATATGATAATATTTTTTAAATGAGACACTAATTCCTCCACAACTTCATGCCTAAATAAATAAGAGCACATTTTTTTATATTTTACTATTTAATGTACTTATTAATTAATCATAATGCTTTTTCGCATCTGTCACTTGTCTGCTTCTACACGTAGATGGAAAGCCTTAACTTTGAGGTCCATGCAATAAATTGAAAAATTTAGATACATTTCAATTCCAGCATCTAAAATACAAAGACGAATTAATTATACACAGAAAATTATGTGAATATTTACTACACTTCACACGGGGATCCTCCCCCAAACACGTCCTTAACCCATCCCTGTCTCTACAAGATATTACTGCTGCATGTGTATAGAGTTATGATAATGTTCGTCGTTCCGTCGATTTGCAGTGTTTAATGTAGGAAGTAATAGTCACGTTACCACGAAATAGACAGCCCACTATGCAGAGCGTCTAGCGACAATGTGGGGCTTTGTGACATCAAATAATTGGGATTGAAAGGTTGTCTGAAGAGACTTCAGCTGAAGTATAGGCACGAATAGATTACGAATGAAACAGTTGCCTAATTTAGCGGAGTTTTATCTTTGCATATTGAGCACAATGTTCCCTTCGATCATGAATATTGATCAAAGTTTAAACCCCATTTTTCTTTTGTAACAATCAATCAATCAGAAAAAAAAATAAAGAACTAAAAGATGTTCTTTTATTGCGAAAATTGTAGAAACCTGAAAGAGAAAAAAAAGGTCTGTCGTCTCTTCATTTACCTTCCCCCAAATGCAGATTTTCCGCGTAGCAAACCTTTATTCAAAAGAATCCCAAAAGCCAAAAGCGCATTCCTCCACAGGTTAACCTCATCAATTGTAACCTCATAAAATATTACAAACACTTGTTTGAATTAAAGTGTCACTAGTAGTGGCTCACTACTTTTGTACGGGACTTCCCAGAAAATAACTTCTCCTAGGAATCACTTCTTAAATAGGGTTTAAGAAGTGATTCCCAGGCATGACCCCTGACTCAAGGATTACCCTCCTTTAATGTAATTATTTGAACCTGTCAAAAACGTTTGCAACTGACTTGCAAATTCTTTTGTCACGAATTTGACTTCATCAAACACCAAACGATATCTCGCTGTCCCACAATCTTACGCAACAGTGACACACGCAACAAAACAATGCGAAAATTAGCATAACACTTATACGAGCGTCAGGACAATCCTGCGTCCGCCATTGTAAAAAAAGTTTGCGCACGTGACCAGAATACAAGTATTTAATTTGCAAATAATTGAAAACAGTGCATCGGACCCTACTCACCTTGTATTACGGAATTAGAATAATAATGTCGTATGGTATAAATGGATTTGGTAACGGTGTGGTGGGATTGTGGGATTTTACTATTTGTCATATTATTTTTGGTGTGGAATTTGTTTGAAGTGTCTAATGCTTGACCAACATATGTTACGGGTTCTATAGAATAAAGGCAAAGAAAACTATTATCAAAAATGTGTGAAAGATTTGTCGTTTCAGTTAAACAATCACGAACAATAAAATGGATACAAAAAAAACCTCAAGTAACCAATCGCTTTTTGAATTCTAAAAATGCGTAACTAGCAAAAAAAAAAATGTAGCAACAAAAAACATAAAATGTAACCTGTAAAATTATATAATTTTTGCGATAATCTGTTCAGTACTCTTGATAAGGGAATGAAAGGGAATCAACTATCATTCACAAAAACTTTTACCATTTTTACCATTCCTAATGATGTTCTGGGGTAGGTAGCTTGTGTAAAGCATGTGCCTGAAGGTATTGGAAGTAACGCCATTTTAATCGAATCGCATAATAACTGAAAAATCATACCCATATGCAGTAGTCGCAGCGGAAGTATGTGTCTCGGAAGTTGTCTGCTAGTCGCTGCGCAAACTGCTATTTTTCAGGCGCAATCCCAATGTTGAAGGTGAAGACAACATTGTATAACTACCTCGCTCACTCGCTTACGTCTATCGCATATTCTATCTCGCTCTGACTTTATGCTATTTTATCCCAACAGCAGTACCTGCGCAATCGTTCACAGAGCCTACTTCACAAACATATGGATTGTAAATGTTTTTACTACTGCGACTACTGTAAATGTTTTTGAGCGTTAATTAATATTGACTGCATAATCGAAACCTAAACCGTATAGATTTTAAAAAGGTCAGCTATAATTACTTGGAAGCGTGTTTGTTCAATGTTCATTGAGGTGTCGGACTTATAATAAATACCACTAACACATAAGATTTTTGTCCCGGAAAAATAACCACGTGGGCAAAACCGCGATGGTAATAGGGTACTTAAAAATATTAAAGATTCCATTCGGCCCTTCCTGTTTATAGATATTCATAACTAGCCAAAATATCGAGCCTGCATCACCTACATAACCATTATGCATCATATAAAGATGTTCCCTTACTAATGATTAAGAACTTCGCTACAATTCTGTCTATGAGTCACAACCTTGGTTTATATTTAGTCTCCGATTGCGCTAATCGTAGATTATAAATACCTAGCTGCATATGATTTAACACTTGCGCTGTTTGTTGTAAAAGGGTTGTTCGGTGAGTGTTGTGGTGCAATTGGCCTCAGAGATCGAGCATCGTTACTTATATATAAATATATACTATAAAAAGCAGTAATTAACAAAAAGAGTGTACAATGAAGATTATAAATAAAATGGTGAACGAGAATATAAAATATATAAATTATCAGTGAATCGGGAACTCAATTCGAATAACTCCACGGTAAATGTCTCGTTTCTTATGTTTGCGACACGCGTAATATAAATTTATTTATAAACTAGCTGCGTGGCTTTACCCGCGTGGTAATTTTTCGGAGATTTAGATTAAGATTCCAAGTACCTACACCAGTTTTTAAGTCAACGCTTTTCTTTTTTACAATATGGAGTCTGGTTGTCGCCTTATTGAATTTTGATTACTAAAATGTCTTTAGAAGCACTCGCAAGATTAAGACAAATCGATTGACGTAAGAATCATCAAAATTGGTCCACGCGTTCGGTCTATATAGTAGTGCCACAAAGGAACAAGCATACATAGGCTGATAGACACAATACCTTCCGCTTAATCGGGTAAAAAGGGATGATACCTATGGAACACAATTCTTAAAAAAAAAACGAGTTATAATGATTGAAAGTATGATCATTTCTGTATACCTGTTAGTCACTAAATTTTTGTGTAAAAAAATTCAGTGCTCTCCTCCCTTGGCTCATCGTTTCTGGTTTGTATTTCGTCTATATCGATAAAACCACGCAGTGCAGAGCTAAGAGCTAACTGCATTGCGTTTTTTGAGGTTTCGCTGTTGAATCACGACTAAAGCTCTGGGTATTTCGATCACATCTTCGAAGATCAATATTTGGGGCTTGGAGATAGTTCACAACATTGTAATGATAGGTATGCCTACTCAAGTATCATCAAAAGTTCTTTCCACCCCAATAAATAAATATACGTCCCCATAAACACAAACTATACATTCAGTTACTGCATTGCGTTCAACGAATTTCAGATTTATTAGAACATTCCCGAGTCAAATAGCGCATGTTACGATAGGTACTTCATTTGTTGAATTTACGACTGTTTCAAAAGTTTTACACGCAATATTTTTACACTTGTAAGATTTTAAAATTTCTTTTTGGAAGACTTTCATTGTTCAACAGCTTTTTAAAACTCTCATCGATGAAATTATTAGACTGTTAAAAAATACTGAGTAAAGCTTACTTATAATTATTTTAGTTAGGGGGTATGAGTGTGTAAACTTTTTAATGAAGGTAAGTTTTTGACCAACATTTGAAACATGGCGAAACCACAGCTAGCTCAACAATTTCATGACAAGTTCTAAATAAACTCCAGCCTTGGACTGTGAATATTGTTCATAAGACCAGAAATATGGATGGTGACTATGCAGTGCAGCCTGTGCAAGCCGTAGTAATGTTTAGTTCTGTAATTTTAATTGTCACCTGATAACTTGGCGTTTACCATCCTAGAACAGTTGAACTGCTCATCTCAGCCCTATAATTATTTAAACCAAAAAAATCGACATCAAATGGATTTCCTAAAAAAACTACTGAACCAAATTTGATGAAATATATATATATATATATATATATACATAAATATATATATATATATATATATACATAAATATATATATATATATATATATATATATATATATATATATACATAATAGCCATTCGGGAGGTAAGTATATCCTTTTCAATTCAAATTTCAAATCATCCTAATGGATAATACATACTCGTACAGACAAGAAAAATAAAGTAATTGGACTATCTCCAGTCCAGTCGGTAAAAACTAATTTAAATTATGATTAATTATTTCAGGTGAAAAATTTTCAACGAGAAAACTTTTTGAGCTCTATAGTATGTGTCAGATAAAAAGTTCAATAAAACATTCAGAAATAAATGAAGCACATCTTTGAACTTAAAGGATTATTAAATCAACTGCATCTGCATCACATAAATCCATCACCGCTATATCTAACTGTATAGAACTTTTTAGATCTCCAAACAATAATATTGACCATCCATTTTCATCAAAAATATATTCTAAAAATGTTAGAACAACCTTGAAACGGAGACCGTAATGATCTGTCGTATTCTGTGGCGACGGTTGACCAAGTGCCAAATAAAATATTAGCTCTCTACAACTTCCAAAGTTGGAGGTTCCCCTTTGAAAGAATAGTTCGGGAGACATCAGCCATTGTTTGAAAGGAACATCACATTTCATTTTCAGTGGTGGCGTGTTTCAACTCGAACTGAGACACCATGACCACAGTACACCTATAATCCAAGGATACTATGTGTACTGTGTCATGAAATTTTGTGTTTTTGTATACATTTAGGATTGTTTGTATGTTTATCGTATGAGGTGGTGCTGGTGTCAGAATTCTTCAGGCCGACCGAGGGCCTCTGACAAGTCTTAAGGACTACTTTTATCAATAACAGCCGAGACCGACAGCTTAACGTGCCCTCCGATGCGCGGAGCGTTGGAAAACCTCACATAACAGAAAAGTCATTGTTGCGGAGCCTATAGGACCGGACCTGGTATAGTTGAACCATTGTTTTTCGAGAACCACGCTGTTAGCATATATCTTTTAAAGCTGCAAACTTGGTTTAACACTGTTGGCTTTTTTTCTAACAACATTTCAAAAAAATAGTACAGTGCAGTAGCGACCTACGATGTTTTAAATGACTGGCCTACTTGTACTGTATTTCAATTTGATCACCTTTTTCTTATAAGTCAATGAAGTTACTTGTCATAATTAGATCTAAAATATTTAGTTAATTTTAGAGTGACCACAAAACAGTTGATTACTTCCAAACATGTTTGAATCTTTTTGAAATACCTTTCCCTGACCGATACAGCTCTCCTTCTACAACTACTTGTTCAGAAGTTATGAATCGTAAAGTCTGCTGAAAAGAGTCTGCACCAATTTGGTGTCGATCGATGAGATGTAGGAAATGGTCCAATTGTGAAAGAGGAAGTTATAAACTAGGTTTCACTGTATTGGTTGAGTCAATTTCCTAATGAAAACAGACGCTATCTTAGGTAACCGGTCTAATAAGGGAGTTAATTTAATTTAAAGCTCTTCTAAGACACATAAAAAATGAACAGTTTAAAAACGTTAGCGAATTGAATTCATGTCTATGAGACAAAACGTGTCCAATCGCGAACAAATTATGATCAAAATATCATTTTTACTAACCACTTTACTCATACCCGACTGCGGAGTTTCTTTTTGGGCCGTATGTTCTTTTGGCGCGTCCTACAGCCTAAACGGCTTGACGGATTTTGATAAATGAGGTAGCATTGGATTTGTCTTAATAGTGAGAGTGACATAATGGAGTCTACACACCATAGTCGCCGTTTGACCCGCAGCCTTGGACACGGCTTTGATTGGCGACTTTGGTGTGTCGACTCTCTAAGATATATGAAGTGTCAAGAAAATGAGTGCCCAAAACCTGTCAAGTGAGGTGAGGTATCAAAATAAAGATCTTTAAAAGACCATTCCTGAAATATATGAGGGAACTAAAAAGTTGAAAACAAAAATATACTATTTAAAAGAAACAAAGAACCAACTAAACTAAAAAGAGACAAACAAACTTTACATCCTTGATTTTGAAATATAATATATTATGCAGGCGTAGGTATCACGCATTTCATATCTGCCTTGACGGGGTCAGCTAGAACCTGGTGATCTGCCCCTCACCACTGTGTGTTTTGTGTTTATTTCTTATTTTTTACTGACTATTCTCGTGACCACTCTTTGACCACTTCAATGCTACTTGATCCAAAGGTCGAGGTAAGTCAAAATGCTATTTTAATAAGCCCGTTTGTCTTATAAAAGAACTAGTTGACTTTCGTGAAATTACCAATTCTTCTGTTTTTTTTTTCTAAATTAGAAACTGTTTCGTCTTTTGTGTCCGTAACATTAAAAACAGCTTCCATTAAATAAAAACACTACTTTTAACTTTCATAAAGTTACATCTAAGCTCAAATTCAATTCATAGTTTCCTCAAACCTCCAACCTACGTTTATACATTAGAGCCTCTGACGTTATGACTACAATCACCACATATGGCATGATGATCGTATATATGCAGTGGATATCACAGAGTGGGAAAATCCATCCATTTGGGCGTAGTAGGAACGCTAGGCAACTTGTACCTACCTACTGTTGTTATTAATTTATCGTAGGTAAAAAGGGCTGGGAATTATTACACTATTAAACTAATTCTTATTATTAATTAATAACTGTAATAATTATTTCAACAGTGAATTTATAAGAAACTGAAATAAAATGATCATTTTTCAAAGAATAGGAAAATTAGAGCGCCGCATGCCTGGAGGCACACGTGAATTTGGAAGGTCTATTCCATAACTTCTAGGTGACATTGCACTTATTTGTTACGGACAAGCTTAGAGTACGAACGAGCATCTTAGTCAGTGCAGTGCAGTATCAGTTGATTATGCGATCTAAAGTACTGGGTGGCACTGCAATTGCCTGTGCTGATGAAAAAGTGAAAAAGTTTTACTCATCTTTCACGCAATTGTATCCCTGTCTAGGCATATCGTTTACTATCTTCGTCCTTTTCACATAATATCAGGTAACAAAGTGGACTAACGCGGCCTTTAAAAAAACTGTGGTGCTCATTGTTCTCCGTAGGAATCATATCCGCAGTCAACCAAAGCGTTCCCTCCACCGTTACTTATGAATACTACGATACTCCGCGCAGCTTACAAACGTCATTTAATTACTCGCGAAGCTTTTAACTTTTCGTAGTAAACGTGGGAAGTACGCTGATGCAAACTACCTGGATTTCACCTGTACACCAGTATTGAAGATCCCTACTAAGTTCCGGCTTGAAGGGTACTCTATCCAGCGAAAATAATGGACATATGAGACTTTAAAACAAATGTCAGGTGACCGCATAAGATTTTGCAATCAAATGTTCTGGGTGGCACTGTAAACATTTTAGGCAGGTGTAACGCTTACTATCGGGCTGACGACCTGCTCGGCTCGTCACTCACTTGTATAAACCATGTCGCGATGGCTTGCGTCCACCGAAATATGATGTGCCTCAAACGATTTAAGACTTTCCTTCTAAAACACGGTGTATTTGGTACATTATCTACATGTATGTTCTAGACCAGTCTTGTTTCAATAATTGTTATTTTCCTGTTAGTACCATTACTGGTAGTGCCAAGCAGCAGTATTACGGAGGATAAACGTGTTCCATTCTACCAATAATTAAAAAGCTCAATATACCGCGGTCGCTGTGGCAACCAGAACTCAGTACAAAAAACGAGCGCGGTGTTTTGAGCCTTGAGAGAGTAAACTCGAAAACCGACCGACATTAAAAACTCTTTTACTGTTCAAATGTTCTGTGTTATATTGTTCCAAATAAATATATACTATGTTTGACCCTCAAAAGATAAGAGTTCCATATGACTTATGCAAAAGAAGCCATGGCAGAGTGGGAGTACTACAGTTTATATTTTAGACAGCAATGCAGCTTTTTTGTCAAGTTTACGTACTGTCTTCGCATGCACAGTGTACGATCGATTCCCTATACTTTAGAACATAGTAATGAGACACGCTCAGCATGGCAACCGAGTCGTGAACAGCTCCCGGATGTCTCGGGAGACTTTACGTCTGTGATAGTACGGACTGTCACGTGCAGAAGTACTGTGATCTTATGAGCTTCCACGATAAAAGAGTGCGGACTGTCTCGTGGAAAAGTACTGCGATATTTGGGGTTTCTTTTGGAGATTTAGAGTCTTTAGGATTTCAATGACTGAAGAGTGTTAGTTTGGACTGTCAGGTGAAGAAGTACCGCAGTTTTTAGGGTATCCAAGGCTGAGAAGTATTATTTTTGACTGGAATGTCAAGTGCAGAAGAACCGCAGTCGTATAGTTTTCCGACTATGTAGATTGTTAGTGCGGCTACCATAAGCAGAAGTTGTACGGAAGGGTACAGTGAAGCTATAGTACCTACCTACTAAATCCTGCCTTTGTCGGTATTTTCAAAAGCATATATTCTTTATTAAAAATAGTGCGGGTTGTTGCGTGCAGAACAAACACGGCATTATTAACCGACTTAAAAAAAAAGGTTCTCAAGTTGATGTGTATATATGTAATATTGTAAAAAATGCGTAATCTTCCTTAATGTTAATCTATATGGGTATCTAAGCATATGTACCAAATTTAATATATTTATGTATGTATGTGATTTTGCAAAAATTCTTAATATTAATATGTCAGTCTATATGAGTTAGATACTACATAATAAATACACAAAATTTCGCGAATGTAGTAAGTATGTATGTATGTATGTTTGTCCACGTATTTCTCGGAAACTAAAATTCTGATTGCAATAACTATTTTTATAATAGTTTTAGTATCTTTCAACTCAGGGAATAATTTCAGTTTCATCAAAATCGGTCTATTTGTTTAAAAGATTATATGATCTGTTAACTGTTTCCAGTAGAGCTTTTTTATTAACGAACGGAATAAGTACTTCATTTTTTTAGGCCTACTTTAACGAAACTAAAAAGAAATAAAAACCAATTAAAAAAAAACAACCAACTTCAAATTTTATAAAACTTAAAATAAAGATATAATAAAAAAATAGGTCTGTTAGTTGGTGTTTGGGCGTAGGACAGACCTTAAAAATTGTGAATCATTTCTTTCTTTTAAGTTTTTTACGATGTGAAATTATTTTATTTTATTTTTTTATTCTTTGTGGAATGTTGGTCGTTACGGACAATCTGATGCAGTTTTAGTTTCCGAAGATGAAGAGTATGGTTAAATTGTGTAGTAGTGGCAAATTTTATATTATTAACATCACCATCCAATTTGGTTTCTACTTCCAATTTAGTGAAATGTTGATCAACTCCGAAGGTTTTCCTCAGCGAGCGGACGTGACGTGGTTAGAGATTCACAAAAAAAAACATTTCAGCCAATTCTTTTATTTGATTTCAGTTAACAAGGAGTATCTAGGCTTAAAGTTTTCAAAGCAGCGACTTTAAAAGAAAATCCTCCGTTTAACTCATTTATGGCTCCGAGCGTACCCCGTCTAATAAATACGTTGTACGGGGTGAATGTGGGGGGAATCGTAATGCGCTCTTGCGTTTTAATGGCGCGTCTTGAGCCGGGTTTTCCTAGTGCTTGATCAGGATATTACCTATATTGTATGCCCTTTGAAGTCCGCAGTTCTAGGGTTTTAGCGGAATCTGTGGGAGCAGTGCTTTAACCCTTAACCCAGCAGAGGCTTTTGTCGACCACCTGGAGAATCTTTTACATTTTTGAATTAGAATAAACGTTTTTTTTTCTAGCTTCAGTCTTAAGTCGTCAGGTTTGTTGAGTGTTGCATGCAGAATGTATGCGCTGATGAAAGCCGAGGTTCTGCAGCTGACCATCACGCATTATTTTTGGCGAGTTTGATTTTGGTAGGCCCATAATCACTCTGAGAGCCTGAGTCCCAGTAGAGCTTAATTCTTTTCTACTTTTTTTTTTTTTGGAGAAAACTTTACAATCTACGATACGTTATTTTTTTGAGGAGGTTAACAAAATGTCAAACTTTTTCAATTTTCCTGATTGTTGGTGACCTGAGAATTAATGTTTATTTAGTGGGTTAAGTATCTATACTGAAACTTGTGCCACCACACCACAGAATGGCGAGGATCGTATCGTCAAAATTTTACCCAAAAAAAGAACTTTCATTCCAATCTAGGTTTAACCGTATCATGAATTCGCCGAGTTCCAAATAAGCATTTTAAAATCTGCAGTCGTATACTTGAAGATCTGGATGTCGTAGGTTTTCCCGACGAAAGCTCCTTTGTCGACATTAAGCCTACTACCAGTAAAGATTAGGAATAAAATCTTATCCAACAGCATCAAAGGCCAGTTTAAAACTGTAATTGAAACGCTGGAGCGTTGCATTAGCTCGGCAAGTTTGAATGGAACGACCCGATAGCAGAAGGTCGGCCCGATTGCATGCGAGGCGCGGTTGCGGTGCTAGCGGGGTGAACTAGAGCGTTCTAGTGAGCGATTTTAAAAAGGTACCGCTGCTAAAATCAGCATTTGAAAAGTCTTGAACAATTTGCTACTTACCTAACTTCTTCCCTCCTTGAGCCATAATTCTCATTACTGAGGGTAGTGAAATTACACTATCCTTTCCTTCATTATGGTATGTCATCTGCTTCTATTGCTGGTGACCTACAGGTTATCGTAGAGGGTTTAAAGTTAGGTATACAAACTATGATATAAGTGTTATTCTTCGATTATCCAGGCAATTTCATATTAGGAATACTCAAGAGCAACAAAAGAACAGGTTTTATTTCACCAACCAAACTTAAAAGAATTGCTCTGAGACTTTTTCCCTTAATTTGAGCAACGATGACTCGCAGAGAACTTTTAAACTTTATTCAAATAACTAAAAATACTCTGGTTGCGGACGTACAAAAATAAATAAAATACCGAGATATTTTTGAGCTGTCACTACAGAGGTAGTGACAGCTGCAGGTTTGTTATTCGACCGTTTGTCAAAATGTCTATTTTGATGCCGTGTCTAACGGTAGTTTATATCAGCTTTGAGATGCTTTTGTAATAAACACAATAAACATCTTTTGATATCATAAGAAACTTGGATTATCTCGAAGAGAGCTTGTCGCGTGGTATATAAGTAGGTACATACAACTTTAATCATTATTACTCTCAGACATCATCAAACACTGCATTAACCGTTTGCAACAGATATGTAGAAGACCATGACTAACTAACGCAATGAAATGAAAATGAAAAAACGCAGAGTATCTGACAACAGAAACATAAAATTTGCTTTAAATTATAACATTGAAGGAAATTATTTCTAGTATATTTTTTTGGTATCTAGTGTACCTATTGGAACTCTACATTTACAGCAGCAGAATAGATGAACTTGAATTTAACGGTTGAGTTTCCAACCGCTCATTAAGCGTGTAAAATTATGTACAACTTACATGAGCAAAGCTGTGCTTGTGAACTGAAGCTATATAACAACTAAAGTTACAAGCTGATCGGCGGTAGGTGGTTTACTAGTGCGACTTAGAATCCAACGTTAGGCCAACGTCCTAGGCTCCTCACCAATGACTTATCTAAGTTATGTGCGGTTTTCTATCGCTTTGTGCTTACGAGGGCACTTTATGCTGTCAGTTCCCGCTGTTATTGATTAATAGCATTAGTTAAGCCATGTCAGAGGGCCTCGGGCGACCTGACAAACTATCACACCAGTGGCCAGCACTATCTCATACGACACGCAAGCAAGCTGAACCGCTACACCTACCACCCCGCCCTTAGTTCTTGAAACTATTTTCTATTTCTGCACAGCAGTTCAGCTGTTACCATACTTCAAGTTGTTGGTATGCCGGAATATACACACATACACACACGTGTGTCCATAAACTAGGATAGATTTATATTCGATTTGCAGTACAATGTTGGACAACAACGCATTGTTTAGTGGAAAAATTATCAAAGTTTAGTAAATTTTAACGTGACTTTGTTCGAAACAATCCAATCCAGCACCAATCCAAATAATTGAATTGGTACTAGATTGCAACATTTAAAATATCATGTTTTCGTTCAACAAACAATATGTTTAAAAGCTCACTTTGTAAGATTTTATTTTTCTAATCAAAGGTGCGACGTTTTACCCGACTACAGCAAAGCAAGGGAAGGGTAATGAGTTTAACAGTATATGAATGTATGTATCTATGTATGTGGTTATGTGGATGTTCCACCATAGAGTCGCCCCTATTGGTTCGAATTTGACAATCGATCAATCGATTCGTCTTCAGGTATAGAATGTCATAGGCTATAAATCTTGTTTACTCAATGGAATGTGATAATGTTAATATGCTTCAGTAGAAGATTTTACAAAACTACCAGAAACTTTTTATCACTCAAAATTGACCTCAATCCATTTAGATACAGACAAGAATTAAAATTGAAAATTCTAATTAAAATATGTCTTGCAATAAAATCGATGCCAACAAAAACCTTAGTAGTAGGGGTTTGTACCAGCCGATCGCGCGATACGTTTGGAGTGTCAACGTAGATATAGACCTACCTACTAAAAACTCGCAAGCAACCACCTACGTCAATTCGTTCACCACGGATTCTATTCTGAATATTGTTTTCTTGACACAGAATACCTACCATGATGGCCGTCGTAAACTGACGGTGTAGTCGTCGAAAATAGGCTGGATTCTTCGGACATTATTGGATATCAGGACAAAAAAAATGAAACATTATTCATTGGACTTTCCAGCAAATGATGCTTAGCGTTAGGAGGTTGTTTTCAATAACTTGCAATTTGAAATTAACAACGCGTTCGTATAATATCTACGCCTGTACTGATTTAAATGTTTGATATCATTTCGTAGTTATTTACATTCCGTGCAAAGTTTTTTACCTTTTTGATTCCTGGTTTTTTGTTAGTTTGTATAGTAATAATTCCTTGGAAGCCTATAAATCCAGAATAATCACATAGCTCGAAATTTGGGTAGACACTATAACTTACTGCCTGCTGGGTTTGTCTATCTAAAAGCTTAACTGATTTACTTAAAGGAATGTGCCCAGATCAACGTCATAAAGCCATCTGTGCCGTCAGTGCTGACTGTACGCTTTAAAAAATAACCCTGCAGCACCTGCAGTGCGATTTTGCCATAGACAACTGCACTTTACTCCGTACGATTCAGCTGACAAACTGCAACGTGATCGCTGGGCGAGTGGCCATACTTACAAAATATAAAAATCTGGTATAAAAAAGGTTTGGGGATATGAGGGAAGGTGGGGAAAGTGAGGGGAGGGTAGGGTGAAGTAGATGAATGGTGAGAGATGTCGAGGAAGGGTGAGGGAAGTGGGGAAGGTAAGGCAGGTGGTGCGAAGTAGGGGAAGACTGAAAGGGTGGGTCGGAGAGAGGTCAAGGTCGCAGGGAAATAAGGGAAGAGTAGGAAAAAAGGGGGGAAGTGTGAGGGGAAGTGGGAAAAAATTGGGGGATGGACGTCAATTTCACTTTCCTCCCACCCTTACCTCTTTCTACCTCTCTGCCACCACTCTTGCTTTCAGTCTTCCCCCACTTCGTACCACCTGCCCCATTTCCCGCACCCTTCTCGATTCCCCTACCATTCATCCACTTCCCACTAACTTCCTCTAATTTTCCCCCACCTTCCCTCACTTCCCCAAATCTTCATCCCCCACATTTCTACAGTTTTTTTTCTTAGTTTGGCCACACCGTGAGGTAACGATCGCGCTGCGATCACGTTGCTGTTTGTTAGCTACGTCGGGGGGCAGCTCGTCAAGGTGTAAGTTTAGTTCCATCGACGGGAACGTCAACACGGATGCTTTTTTAGAAAAAATTACATCATTTTTTTCTATTGAGTCAAATTTATTTAATCGTGTAACGGTGAGCATATCCGGATAAAGTATTTTGTTAACATTTATAACACATTAAAAAAAGTCAATTAACCGTTTTCAAAGGTCTAGTTTTTATGTATTCGTAAGGACGAATCGTCAAATTTGAAGCATATTTCATCTTATACAAAACATGGGAAGAAGAAAAAGTGAATTAAGTATACACAGTTTTATACGAAACTCCCTTTAATAATTTAATTTTAATAGATCTTTCGTGGAAATATTTTGATTAAATTTCAAAGACATACTTATTTAATTTTAACGCACGAAATGATGTTAATAAATTATGAAAATTAATCTATTGAAAAATTTAATAAAGAATCAAACTCATTGTGAACAAGTCGATATAACTGTTTATTTTCTACCAAAGCTCTTCTACCTGCTGTGAACGTTCATTGTCTCTATATTATTATCAAACTCCCTAGATCTTTGCGCCAAAACCATTTGCTTTCAAATCAGCTCCTGACAAGCCCAGTGTCCTGTCATCATCTAATATGCTTTATTGTTATTATCTATGGTGAGCGCAGTTCGTCCTTCACTCACTACGTGACATTTCTTAGGGATTCTCGCGGCAAATTCTGCATGCGTGCCTTTAAGTACCCAAATACATATAATCGAATGTGCAAGCATTATGCATGCGAAACAACGATAGGATTTATTGTAGAATTACGTGCGCTGTCCGCAAATCGTATGCGCTTTCTGGACGCGTTTACTTGTTGCACTCGCGCGCCAAAACGGCGCGTGGCAAAGATGGCGTCAGTGCGTACGTTTTTTTTCTTTCCGCGTGTGCCGTGATTTTGGCCAGTGTTCCTGCATGACGTAGGCGCCCCAGTTAGGTACGCCAACCGGTGCCACGGCCAAGAACAGGCGGGTATCCCCAATGAACCAGCGCCAATATCTATAAAATAAATTGGAACGCCGCGAAATAATAGCGGAAAAAAATAATGAAGTAAAACATCAGCACGCGGTAGATTTGCCGCCAGAATGTTCAGGGTGAACGCACTCCAGTGGTTTGGCATGTTCCGGAGTTTGGAAGTGGTCCTAATAGTTTGTTTGATCCGATTAGGCATTTTATTGACTATCGGTTGCGTTATGAGTTGGTAAACATTGGTCGGCGTAAGATGGAATCAATGCCAATTTCAATCGGTTACATTTAGAAATGTGCAAAGATGGAAATATAATATTAATCACTAGATATAAGTTAACTGATGATGCTACTTTTTTTTTATTTAGGCTTGTTTCAGAGCAGTGTGTATATGTATGCGAAACGTCCGCACGGAGCTCTGGAGCGGAGACAGACATGTGGCATCAGCATATCGTTTTACAGCGACGCGGATTGCTCCGTACTAACACACTCTTAGAGAGCTGCTACGGACGACCCGCAATGCGGAAAATCCGTACGGAACGTATGCATTGCTCTGAAAACAGCTAATGTACTTAGTTGGTCCATGAACTAACAGCTAAGATATAATTATTCAAATTGAAACCTCTATTTGCAAAAGCCCCACAGAGTCCCAGTGTCAAATAAATCAAAAGGCAAGGATTGTGAAAAAAGAAAGAAAAATAAAGTCAGAAAACAAAATACAAACTGCCGAAATCCTTGATCGCCAGTTAATCTAGGCAACTAACTAGTCCATGCATAACAATAACGTATTTCGGCATCAAGAGCTTCCACTATAAGCCGCACCTTTGCCAACAATCTTACTACCAAGTGTTGTTCTTATATTTGCCAAAATATTTGCACCTTATCGTGCGATTGAGATAGTTTTATTTGTTTACCATGCTTTTTTCGCGCGCGTGTGAGTTCTTGTGTCATATTTGAGGTTTAATTTAATGTTAACGCTAATTGAGCTAATCGATTGTGAATATTTGTAAAAGCTACTTTTTTTAAAGTGTAAAATGCATGTCAATAAGTTATTCAATAGCAGGAAGGTACAAAATTTACTAGATTTGGTTCTTCCGCAAGCTTATTTTGGTACATCATGTGAAATCTTGACTAATTCATTATATGACACGTAGAATTAAGTTACAAAACGCAAAGACTGCATTTTGTCATCTCATTTTTAAATAATTTTCTCCAAGATCTTGCCAGCAGCGCCCAGTCAAAACATTGAATTGGCGACAGTTCGTGCAAACTTGGACGAGGTACAGAAGTCTGCTGGCGCTGCCAGTTGGGGTTGCCCTGTTGGCAGGACCTCTTGAGGAATCTCCTGGCACTTGTGCATAGTGAAAACCTGGCTGAAGACCCAAATATTTCAGGTCATTGATCCCATCGAAGAAAGTCAGTGAATCTGTTAATGAAAGATTTTTAAACATTGTTTTTCGCCGCGTTTGATCGCCTCGGAGTTATGATCTTTGTTGTTGATAGTGTGATCACGATCGTGATGATATTATGATGATGAGGATGGTAATGATGATCTAGTAAATGGACCAACTTTTCACAATGAATAGCTCAAAGTAACTATTTTGCTAACAGATTTAAAGGATTGTCAAAAATTTGGCTACGCTGTATTGATGGGACACCGTAAACGCTTAGCCACTATAATACGTAAATAGTGTATTGTGTATAAGTAATAGGTACTATTATTTATTCTGTGGTATAAGCTTGTGCTTTTTAAAAGCTGATGCGTCTTGTCTATCACTTTGAAGTGATTAGAATAGTCTTATAGTGTTTGTAGTTTTGATATCGACCTCAAGACACGTATGAATATGCCACATTACCTTCTACTGAAGTAATTTAAACATGTGAAAAGGACTATGATGACTGGTTATTATGACCGTCATGGTCAATACTCCACAGAACTAGTCACATGCTAGCCTATTTCCATCTGTCCAGTTGGCAACCAGAAACCAGCAAAAATACTATTTTATAATCCGATTCTGAATGAAGACTCCACGTGGTCGAGGTCCTGCCAACTGTGCTCCGGGATCTGGCAGAGCCGTCTGCGGTAGTCGCCAACTCAATGTTTTGACTGGCTCTTTGTTTATACGTTGTAGTGAAGCTGCCTAATTTTGGAGATTATGCTAGGTTATGAATGGACTGGGAACCACGTGGTTTATCATTTGCTATCGCCTTCCAAAAAGAGGAGGTTCTCAAATATATTTTTATAGTTGCATCCGATATCAAGATCAAAGTCAAACAATTAAAGTCAAATCAAGTCAGTTTATTTATAATATACTAACTGTGCCCGTGGCCTCGCACGCGTGGTCATTTCGCTAGGTTAAAAGTGTGCTATTCCAAGACCTATAATACCAAAATATCAACATTTGAACAAAATTCCTTCCATTCAATTCCAGCCGTCAAAAAGTTTATTATCGATTGCTTGGCTTCTATTCATCGGGTTGAGATAGGTAGGTACTAAGCCCACCAGTTTTTCACTGAAAACCCTAGTTTTTACTCGATGTGCGAACAAACACAAGATTTAAAAAAATATCTATTCACTAGCTTATTTTAAGTACCTTTCTAGACCAATTTTTATTATCCTCTTTTCTAATGAATAAATTATGATCACGGATGAGATCCAAATTTTTCCAATTTTTTTCTAATAGAAAATTATTATGTACTAGCTGTGACCATTGCATCGCATGCGTGGTCATTAATTTAGGTTAAAATTACGTACTCTATGTTCCAGGACCTAAAATACCAATATACCAACATTTAATCAATATTCCTTCAGCCGTAAAAAAGTTTTTATCGATTGCTCAACTACTACTACACATCGGATTGAGATACCAAGTACACCAGTTTTTAAGTCAAACCCTAAACTATTCATCAGTGAAGAGTGAAGACCGCATAAAATTCGGTGCAGTACTTTTTACGTGAAGCGCGAACAAACAGACAGATGTAGATAAACAGACAAACAGACATCCACGATTTAAAAAAAATGTTATATGTAGGTGTGATACACTGTAAATAAATCAAATTTATAAATGTGATGTAATTTCACTTGTGCTTATGTTAAAGTTAAACAACTGTCCTACAACTATTTTCCATGACTTTCCTCGTTGAATGAGTATTATAGCCGATACTCATTCTACGATATTATTTCCATGACTTTCCTCGTTGAATGAGTATTATAGCCGATACTCATTCTACGATATTATTTCCATGACTTTCCTCGTTGAATGAGTATTATAGCCGATACTCATTCTACGATATTATTTCCATGACTTTCCTCGTTGAATGAGTATTATAGCCGATACTCATTCTACGATATTATTTCCATGACTTTCCTCGTTGAATGAGTATTATAGCCGATACTCATTCTACGATATTATTTCCATGACTTTCCTCGTTGAATGAGTATTATAGCCGATACTCATTCTACGATATTATTTCTCGGAAGGCGGCTAAAACTACAATTTCTAACTTATTACACGACTGCCCAAAAAAGGAGTGTTATGTTTTTAGCATTCATGTATGTTTGTATGTGAGTTTCTTTATTCCACCATATGTTGAAATGCCTGAACAGATTTAGACGTATGTCTAACGTTAGAATCCTTACATCCCCCCGACTAACATAGCATAACTACATATTTTTTTGAAAAAATTCAATATGGCTGCAGTATGGCTCCATTTTCAATTGCAATTTTACACGACTGCCCAAAAAAAGAGTGTTATGTTTTTAGAATTCATGTACGTTTGTATGTGAGTTTTTTTATTCCACCATAACTTTGAAATGCCTGAACAGATTTAGACAAATGGGATATCGTTAGAATCCTTACATCCCCCGAGTAACATAGCATACATATTTTTAAGAAAACAAATAAATATGGCTGCAGTATAGCTCCATTTTCAATTGCAAAAAGAAAAACAAAACTTTGAATTTTACAATATGGGTATCAAATTAAAGGCCTTGATAAGCACATTCTAAAAGTATATAAAGTATATATTCATTTTTGGCAGGGCAGGAGAGTTTTTTTTAGCTTTTAAGCTAGTTATTAGGGAAAATGGCCATTGTTTGAAGTACTGCGACGAACATTTTTCAAAAAATAACAGACCTGCGGTTGTGCTCAAATTATATCAAATTTTGCCTTATTTATATAAGGGTAACAGATAACTTTTTAGTGGAGAGCACCTTGAAGTTATAAGCCAAAATCTATACTTATAATAAAACTGTAACTGGTCTAATTCTGTACATTTAAGATATTTATTAGATATATATATTTTTGGCGCGTACTCTTTATTCGATACTGCAGCCAAAACTGTTTTTTTTTCATTTTTGTCTGTCTGTCTGTCTGTCTGTATCTTGACAGCGCAACGCACCGAAACTACTGAATGAATTCAAATGAAACTTGGTACGATTTGAGTTCATATTACGAGGTAGGACATTGGATACTTTTCATCCCGAAAATTAAAGAGCAAGATAGGGGTTGAAAGTTATTAAAAAGAACACGTATCACGCTGAAACTACTGGACGGTTTTTTTATAATGCAAATTAACACAGTCATATATCTGTACTTATAATAAAGCAATAGGTACGAAAAAGACTGTAAAAATAAGATACAAAAATGCTCTTGGGTGCTTAAAAAAGTTATTAAACAAGAATATAATAACTTTTTGAATCGTGTCTTTCTGTCTGTTTTTCTGTACGTTTGTTTGTTCACGCATCACGTAAAAACTACTGCACCGATTGCGATGCGGTTTTCATTGTTAGATAGCTTAGGGTTTGATTTAAAACTGGTGTAATTGGTATCTCAATCCGGTGAGTTGGAAGCCGAGCAATTGATAAAAGTATTTTTGACGGCTGAAGTAATTTTGGTCAAATGTTGGTAGGTAGGTATATAAATGGTCCTGGTAATGGTCCTCAAATTTACTTTTACACTACTGGTATCTATCCTAACAACATCCCAAAAACCAGGACTGTACAGATTATTGCGACGTAACGCGATTTTTGTGTATACAGTGAGCGGCCTATATCCTAATGTTAAATAAAGTGCGAAGGCCAGCTTAAAATGAGCCATACGTTCAAATGTACGGCTCCTACATTTCGGGTTTCAAGTTATTTGGATATGATACTGAGGGTTGTGATATCTTTAATTTCTAAACTACATAACCAATAATCTTGAAATAGATACATGTCAATTTTTAAAGCAGGTACCTCCTTTCTAACAAATAAATAATGGATGAAATCGGAATACACGTTAATGAATTACAACTATGTACACATTTTGACTTTCATCCCCTCTCGCAAGAGTACCATGCCAAATATCGGGATAGAAAGCATTTAATGTCCTAGTTCGTAGTATGAACTCAAATAATACCAAGTTTCATTTGAATTAATTCAGTTGTTTCGACGTGATACGCAGTCAAGGTACAGACAGACAGACAGACAGATAAAAATGAAATAAACGTTTTTTTCGCTTCAGTATCGAATACAGAGTATCCTCCAAATAAATATTATTTATTGCTTCAAACTTATGATAACTGTGGACCCTTATGCCGCAAGAATCCTATATTTTTTCGGAATAAAATTTAGTCTCAATTTTAAACCATCATATAAAATAGGACAGTGCCAAGTTGCATCAAAATCCGTCCAGAAGCTTCAGCGTGATACGTGTTCTTTTAAATAAGTTGTAATCTCTATCCTGTGGGAAACCTTTAATTTTTCGAGATGAAAAGTATCTAACGTCCTACCTCGTATACCAAGTTTCATATGAATTCATTCAGTAGTTTCGGCGTGATGCGTGGCCAAGATACAGACACACATACAGACAGACCAACAAAAAAAAAAGTTTTGGCTTCAGTAACGAATACAGAGTATGCATAAGTGAGTGAGTGAGTTTAAGCTAAGCAAGCGTTAGCAGCTATAAAAAAAAAACAAAAAAAAATGTACTTTGTACTGACTTTTTGTTACTTACACTTGCTTTTATTATAATTATTTAAATAGATAGATGCCCAGGTAGTTTGAAATAAACCCAATATGAGAGGGCAATATGATAACAACTATTAAAAAAATAATTGACCGGGCTTTACAGACTGGGCAGGATTATAAAAATATGTGTTTTATTAAATAAAATAAAAAAAAGCCTTTATTTCTACTACTAACTGTTACCAATATTACATACGAAGTTACATAGTTTCTTATAAATTGTTACATGTTTTTTTTCTGCCTAATTCCTTTTCTGTTCTGTAGTAGTCGCCTCAGTGGCGTAGGCCTCCCCTAAATCCGTCCACACGTCCCTTTCACGCGCCTTCCTCATCCAATCAGGTCCACATCTATGTGTAAAGATCCATTCATTTTTGGTCTTCCTTGCTTTCTCTTTCTATCCAAAGGAATCCACTCTGATACATTCTTTGCATTCTCCAGCCTACAAACGTGTCCTGCGTAGTTCCATTTTTGCAACCTTATTCTTTCCTTAACATCTTTTAGTTTCGTTCTTTTCCATAAAATTCTGTTGCTTATTTTGTTCTGAAATGTTGAAACCAAGGATGCTTCTCTCCATCTTCCTCTGACAGATTGCAAGTCTTTCCTCATCTTCCTTTCTCAATGATCATGTCTGGCAGCCATATGTTAGGTATTGTAGTATAACAATTTTGTATACCTTTTTCTTTATATGTTTTTTTTTATTTGTTCTTCATTATTTATTTTAGTCCCCAATATTTTTTCCATGTTAGAGCAATTCTTCTCTGAATGTCTTTCACAGTGCAGCTTTCGAAAGATACCAATTGCCCTAGGTAGACATAGTCCTTTACATATTCTATCACTTTATGTGTTTTATTAAATCCTTTTAATTATGCCTATAAAACAGTACCGTGCCGTGACATACCTACTGACTGACTATCTCACAGTCAACGCAAAGTCTAAGCCGGTGGACTTAGAGATTTAAAATTTGAAGGAAATATTCCTTGAGTTATGAATATTCATACAAAAAAAAACTGTTTCCAATTATTATTATTATTCTTATTCTAAATTTCCAAATACTTTCACGCAGTCAGATAAAAACATTCATATGAATACGAACCAGAAAACTTATGAATACGAACTCCAAATAAATTCCTCACAAACAAAACAAACGTAAGTAATCCATAAAATAAACAAAATTCTAATCTGAGATACTAAAATTACTTTCGCTAAGTAGAATAACCTACCTACTATACAATCAACTGAAAAAGGTCACTTTAGAGCTGAATATTCCGAAAACGGCACCAAAAAAAACTGTCTGAGAAACTTCATAATAATTTTAAAATACCTATTCAACGAGATGTCACTCTATGGTGATGATGATTTCAACGTTGTAGTTCTGTTCTAGTTTCTGATTATTAGTCTGTCTGTATGGCACTTAGATACAGACAGACTGACGGACAGACAGACGGACATGGCAAACAATAAGGGGGTTGTTTGATTACGGAACCCTAAAAATTGAGTTTTTTTTAAATTAAAACTTTAAGACAAGTTTCAATAAAAAAACAAGTACAGGAAAAGTGTTCAAAGTCTCCGATATAGGACATACATACGGTATTCTTCCTCAAAAATCAAAATGCAGATACGATCTCCATCCTCAATTCCTCGAAAACTAAATACTTTCACGCAGTCAGATAAAAACAATCGAAAATTCCATACAGTGTTACGAGTATCAAGTGCCTAATAAATCACAAATCACATACGCACAATGAATACATAAAGTTATGATTCAAGTGGTAACACAATCGTACATTTGTGTTCTGCTTGTGTTGTGAATGCTAAATCAGTTTTAACCTCCGTTTAGTATATAAAAACTTGTGTGACCTGTTTACTGCTCAATTAGTCGTGTGAATGATTAGAATTATTATAAGTTTGACAGCTTTTGTATTATAATGGGTACTTACCTATGATAATAATTATTAGTCGGAATATTTTTTTATCTGCGTTTAATTCACATCACTTCATATCATCTGCCCCATGACATCCACCCCATGACATCCACTGCTAAACTTGTGCCTTCCCATAGGGGGATTTTAGCTTCTTTTTATTAATAATAATTGTTTATTGACATAATAATAGTCCACACCAATATATAAAAGTGAAACGTTGTCTGTTTGTTTGTTTGTTTGGGGAGCTTTCATGCCAAAACGGTAGTTAACTTTCGGGAACGACGAAGAATGTTTTTAAAAACTATTAATTAAAAATACAAATTGAGGACTAACAAGATTTTATTGTTAATACCTCCGAGTTCAATGTAAGACTAACTTAAAACTAACATACATTCATTATTCGAAACGCTTATCTATTTGCTTGCGCTGCGTCTGGCCACCTGCACCGGCCCGTCTTGGACTCTGAACGAGTGCGTGGGCAGATGCTACGCAAGCATTATGGGTACTCTACAATAGAGACGGGAATATAATGCCTTCCCCCTCAGATCGAAGTTATTGAAAAAGATTTTATTTTTCGAGAACTTCGTAAACACCATTTTAGTAAGGTTAACGTAACAAAAGGGGTCTATGATTAACTGGTACTTCAAGTTCAATATCATTTTGTGAAGTATCCTGCTGTTTACAAAACTTTCCTTGAATGGAGGATTTGAATTTGAAACAGATTACTGATATTGTAATTATTGCTATGATAATATAAAGTACAATTGTGGCAAAGTCAATGCTTTTCGCTTGAATCACACTGTTATCAGTTTTCACACTTCTCTTCAGTAAATAGTTTAGGTGTTGAATGTCATCCAAATTTACTCCTTTCAAGTTCATCGGCTCCGTGTCTGCTGCGCTGAATCTCTGCTCGTGTTCTCGTAAAAGAGGTAAATTTATTATAGGTACATGCTTATACGTGGTTCCCAGTGAGTGAGAGCGATGGCCATATATCGGAAGGCTATCAATGAAGACGTCACAGGGTTTCTGTATTGTGAGTAAATATGTCCCTCGTAATTGTTCTTGAATGACGTCATCGCCACACCTTTGGAACAGGATCTTCTCATACTTAGAGAATAAAATCCAACTGTTATGGGAGATTTTCTGGGTTTTCAGGTTTTCGGGATCAACTCGTTGTGGAAAACATTTGGAGAGTTTTTGTCCATACTGCATCAGTTGTTCTACGCAAGTTTCTTCGGCGTAAACGGCAAGGTCATTTTCCGAACAAATATACTCCTTAGCCGTTATCTCTCTGCATTTTTGGGCGATCGGACGATACTTTGTACCTTCTACTAACAAGTAAGGGAATTCGGGAATAATGGCAAATGTCTCGTTGTTGGGATCATGGGATACTGGGAGTGAGTACAATTTATAATAATTATAAGTAATATTATCAACTAACGGAACATTAATAATAAATCTAACAGTATTATTCTTAATATAAGTTTTGACAGTAAATGTCTCTTCTAAGTTAATCAAGTTTTGTTCATTTACAGGATACATCAAATGATCAAGGCTACTAATTTCTTTCAGCAGCGCCAATAATTCATTAGGGCTAAGGACAGCCTTGTGTAGAATTGATACCTTACTAAGTGCTAAGGATGTCTCTATATCGTTAAGTTTCATAGAAATAGTCCTAAAATTAATAATAAACGAATTAAATACACTAATAACATAGGATACAAGGAAATCCTTACTCTCTTTTCTAAGCTTTTCTTTAACCAGCTGTTCTATTCTGGTTAATCTATCATTCAAAATTTTAGTATTATCCTCCATTATTTTGGTAGAGTTTACGACATGGTCCAACATTTCTGATATAATAGTTATTTTATTAGAAATAGCATGTTCGCGAGTTTTTAAATTTGTTATCATCTCATCAAAATGGACCGCGTCTTCATGATCAAGATTACCTGTGATGACCTTGATCATTGAACCCAGTGGGTCAATAAGGCCGCGTTTAAATCTCTTGTTTGGTATTAATTGTTGCAGTTTTTCTATTGCTTCATCTCGAATATATTCCGCTTGAACTCTGTACTCGTTTACTTCGTAGAAATCAGAATATTGATTATATGACGATAGTTTTTTGCAAAATTTTAAATATTGTTTTAAGTTGAACTGTAAGTCTGATGCTATTCCCTCCAGCTCAATTGTTTTGATAATTGTCCATTCATTGTGTTGTAAAAATGCTTGACCTAGTTTAACAGGCAGAACACCTGGGTTCCTGTCAATTTTCTGCACTTGAAGGCCCTGGCTTTGGGGACCTTGGTTTTGAAGGGCCTGGGTCGTCGATATCCATACCATTAGGAGCAAGCGCCACCTGTGGAGGACGTTTGACATTTTTAATAGGAACCTTTGTGTCCCTGTCTTTTATTTTTACAGGCACTACATTTCGCTTCATTTCACCCGTTACAATAGCCTTGTGATATTTAGGTTTGTCTTTAGATTGCCGTTTGTTTACAGCTTTTGCGTAAATTGTTTGTCCTATTTCTAATCCCGGACTTAACTCACCTCCACGCTTTTTACTAATATTTTCCTTATTTTTACCCATTTTTTCTACTAAATGTCGATACAATTCCTGTGTCCTTTTTCTATGATCTTTTACTAACTGTTGCCTATATGCTTTATCAAAATCTATGTCAAATGCAGAGTTTACTTTGGTATGACCGAATACAACTTCAAAAGGTGTTAAGTCGGTGGCACTGTGAATACTATTATTGTATGCCATGATTGCATAGGTCATGATAGATGCAGCATCTGCATATTTTCTTTCATATTTAGCTATGCGGTAAATTTCGATAATTGTGGAATGAAAACGTTCGATCATGCCCACGGAGTTAGGGTTATTTGGTGTTCCAATATGTAATTTTATTTTGTGTAAGTCCGTTAATTCTCTCATTAAATCGTTATTAAATTCTGTTCCGGGATCACAACTGATTTTTTGTGGAATTCCATAAAAACTAAAGTATTTCATCAATGCCCTGACTACTTCTGGTGTGGATCGAGACGGTACTTCAATGGCTTGGCCTAATTTGCTAAAGGCGTCTATTAAAGTGAGGTAATGCTTTGATTCTATAGAGAATATGTCTATGAATATTTCTTGAAATGGCGCACTTTGAGTTTCAGTAAGTTGAAGTGCTGGTTTAATCGGTCTACGGTCATATTTAGTGGTTTTACATTGTTCGCATGAATTTATAATGGCTGCAACTGTCTCCTGCATGTCTGGCCAATGATAGTTTCGTCGGATTCTTTTGACAGTTTCTGTAATGCCACGATGACATGTTTTGCCCTCGTGTAATTTTTTGATTATTAATTGTTGCTCGTTTTCATCCTCGACCAACACTACACGTTCCGTACACTCGTAAAAATTAATGGTTCCTTTTTTAAATAACGTAATTACGGCATTACTGAAATTTCTTCTGTGTTCCGGCTTTTCAAAATAAATGAAGTACTTTATTTTTGGCCTTATGTATCTTTTAAGGAATTGAGTAATTAATTCCTGATTATTTAATGGCAGGAATACTTCCAGAATTTTTTGTTGTTTTGTGGATAAATCTGTTACTTGGACATCGTTAATAAATCGGTGAAATACCAATATTTGATTCGGTTTCGTATCCACAGCTTCATTTAAAATTGGTATTCCTAATGAATCAAGATCTCTACCTGAGTGCACTGTATCAGTGATACTAGAACTGGAATCAGAACGAACTAGCCATTCCGCTTCTTCTCTTAATATGTCACCTACAGAGTCAGTATCTGAAATGGTCATTGGACTGGCAGTTGCAGTTCTGTCAGAGTCAGATATCGTTATAGTTTTAGAGTCTTCAGTCTGCCGTCTTGACAATTTAGAAATTTCTTTAGTCACGTCTTTTAAAAGTCTCTGTAATTTGATTTCACTTTCATCTACATTAACTACCATTGAACTAGCGTCATCAGTTTCACCTGCACCTAACGCATTTAATTTGAGTCTAGACAACGCATCGGCGTTAGCGTTCTGGTGGCCATTTTTGTGTTTGATGTCAAAATCATATTCTTGTAGACGTAACCGCCAGCGTGTTAGCTTGCTACCAGGTTCTTTTAGTTGGTAAAGCCAAAGTAGCGGCTTGTGGTCCGTGACAATGTCAAATTTGTGGCCATAAAGGTAAGGCCTGAAGTGCTTCGTGGCCCAAACTATAGCCAGTAACTCCCTTTCAATAGCGCTGTACTTCCTTTCACTATCTGTTAACGTGCGACTAGCGTAAGCCACCGGCCTATCGGTACCTATTGCACCCTGCGAAAGCACAGCCCCGATTGCTACCTCTGACGCGTCCGTGGTCAATATAAAAGGTTTGCTCATGTCAGGATATTGCAGAATAGGCGCATTAACCAACAATTCCTTGCATTTCTGAAATGCTTCCGTATATTTTTCGGTAATTTCCACCTTTTTGCCCTTTTTCAAACAAGCTGTTAAAGGCTGTGTTATTTTTGAGAAGTCCTGTATAAATTTCCTATAGTATCCTATAAAACCAAGGAACCTTTTTATTTCTGTCTGTGTCTGCGGGATAGTATAGTCAAGCACAATTTGAATCTTGTCATTATTTGGTCGGAGTCCGTCATTAGTCAATGTATGTCCTAGATATTGCACCTTCTTACGGAGAAATTCGGACTTGTCTAGCTGCACTTTCAAATTGGTAAGTCTCAGTCTATCAAAAACTGCGCGTAGCTTCTGAAGGTGTTCTTGTAGCCCATTTGAATAGATAAGTATATCATCTAGGTATACTAGGCAGTGTATGCCTTGTAATCCCCTCAACACGTTATCCATTGCACGTTGAAATGTTGCCGGCGCCGTTTTTAAGCCAAAAGGCATCCGAAGAAATTCGTAATGGCCATTTTGAGTAGAAAATGCAGTTTTTTGTCTATCTTGTTCCGAAATTTCTATTTGATGGTACCCGGATGCAAGATCTAGCGTAGTAAAGTAATTACTTTTTCCGAGTTTGTCGAATATGTCACATATGTTTGGAATTGGGTATCTGTCGTCAGTTGTTATCTCATTTAGTCGGCGATAGTCAATGACCATCCTATATTTCATCTGACCAGAAGCGTCCAGCTTTTTAGGGACCAAGTGAACAGGAGCGCTCCAGGGTGAGTGTGATTCTTGTACCACATTATCCCTGAGTAATTTATCTACTTGCTCTTTGATCTCTTGAGCTTGCGCTGGTGCCTGTCTATATGGTTTTATATAGATAGGGTCCTCGTTAACCGTCCTTATGTGGTGTTTAACATGATTAGTAAAGGTAAGTGGTAATTCTTCACAATAAAATATGTCTTTGTACTCCTCACACAAGTCACGTATCGCTTTATCTTCTTCTGTGTTAAGATGATCAAGTCGCAGTTTAGTCAAGTTATTTTTTAGTAGTTCGTCAATGTCAATGTCAGTCATATCGGTGTTGTAATTTAGGTCACATATATCAGTTTCATTTTTAATCTTTAAAACATTAAAAGGTTTCTTGATTGTCATAACAATATCGTTTTCTGATGTATTTTGAATAATCGTCGTGGCGAAATAATTCTCACATCTTACTATAGCCGATGGCATACGGACATCATCATGAAATTGCTTGAAATTTAAAATGGCATCACCGTCTTTAAGATTCACGGGCAATTTCACTCGATGTTCACTGCGTGCTTCTAAGTTAATCGTCTGTTCCTGGTCGTATATAATTGGGACAATTGTCTCATTAGTCTTTAAAGTTTTATCTCCAAGATTTATATTCGCTTTGAGCTTTGACATCAAATCCCATCCTATCACACCATCGTATTTTTTATCGACATCGTATATAAAGAATTTATGATAGCCTTCATTGTTGAAAATCGCAAAAAGCGGAATGTGGACAACTTCATTATGGGTGCTAGAAGCATGTGTGCTTGTTACTGTGAATGGTTCATAGCTTTTTAGTGTAGCATAATATTCATTTGCTTTTATTGGGCTTATGAATGATCTAGTGCTTCCCGAATCCAACATGAATTTTCCGTCAATTTCGGGGACAAATATATATGGCAACTTTAGAGTAGCATCATAATTTAGCTCAATTATCTCGGGACTTTTGGGGACTCCACTAAACAAAAATTTTCGGTATCACTTACTTCATTCATGTTGTCGTATGTACACATGGGTGCTTCTTGATTTTTGCAGATCTCCGCGTCTGCGGTGACGTCATAAGGTTGAGGCTGTTCGTCATATGTGTAGTATTCTAATCCTTCGTAGTTGTACGCGTATTCAGGGTTGTACGCATATTCAGGGTTGTACTCACCTTCATTCATAGTGTACATCTCGTTTACAGGTACCTTTTGTGGGAGTGCTGCAGTTCTCATGGACACATCATTAGGATATTGCTGAGGAGGTTGGTAACCTTGAGGCTGCGGTGCTCTGTAGCCGAACTGTCCGATTTGAGGTCGGAACCCAAATTGGGGAGGTCTATAGCCAAATTGCCCTGCCTGAGGCCTGTAGCTATTTTGACTTACCTGCATCTGAGGTCTAAAACCAAACTGTGCAGCATGAGGTCTCGGGGCAAACTGCTGAGCATGTGGAGGTCCGTTGTTAAGATTTGGTTTATAACCAAATTGATTTGGGGGTCGATAACCTAAATTGATAGGTTGCACTTGCTGTCGCATAGGCTGTTGGTTCGTAAAATGTGGTCGTGACAGAGACTGGTTCTCTGGTATGCCAAATTTGAACTGGGTTTGATGTAATAATGGCTTAAAGTTATTAGATGGTTGCTGTATCTGATTTTGAGGACGACCTTGTAACATTTTTGAACGTAAATTATATTGTTCCTGGAAGTTGACTTCTTCCAGGACATGTTTAAGTGCGTCTTCTAACTTATTGGGATTTTTGAGTCTGACGAGACGTACCATGTGTTCAGGTAAATTATATAAAAACACATTTAAGGACGTGTTGTCATAAATTGTATGCTTTGCTAGTTTCATTTCCGCCGAATTATTTTGATTGACTTTGGATAAGAGGATTGCGCGGACATCCTGGATTCGACCACAAAATTCCAAGTAGGATTCGTTTGGTTTGATTTTTAAAGTTTCCAATTCGATGGCTACACATTCCTCACTTCGCGGATCACCGAAATGTTGGACAAGAACTGACCTCAGCTCGTCGTAAGTCTCAAATTCACCTCTTTCGCTAATTAATGCCGCGGCTTTTCCCGTTAATTTACTGGTTACATAATGCATTAAGAATTCATTGCGTTGTAATGTGCCTTGATAATGGTGAATTACGTATTCACATTTTCGCAAAAACAAATTAAGTAATTTGGTATCACCGTTAAATTCCGGAATAAGCCCGAGTATCTCCCGTGGTATATGCAGGTCGGGGTTATGATGAACAGGTGCCGCTGCGGCATTTTGTTCATGTGCCATTTTGGCTGATAGTTACACACTTACACAGAATAGATATTTGAAATATACAGTAAATTTTATACTGCGCGTAATTCGCAATAATTACCTAAATTAAAATAGTCAGTTATACGACGTAATTTATTTTTAATATATGTATTGTATACCCAACTGTGCAATTTCATTCACTAAGGTACCTATCTAACTTAATCATACTTAAAGCTAAGTGTAATGTTCGTCACGCAATAAAACTAGTTTACAAACTTCAAGGATATTATGACAGGGAAGGAAGTAGAAGGATTTCACTTTACTCACAGTCCGATCGCCATCATCCAGTTGTCCCGTGTTTCACTTATTTATTTGGTTCGTAGTATAGCCGACGTACGATTTTACTGGTTTTAAGTAGAAACCGCACTTTTCGCTGCCACTCGCGAGTTTTTCACTAAAATTCTCGGATTTAACGAGCGCGAACTCTCGCGACAGCAGCAGCCAGCTATCCTACCGGCTGCGCCAGTTAACTTTCGGGAACGACGAAGAATGTTTTTAAAAACTATTAATTAAAAATACAAATTGAGGACTAACAAGATTTTATTGTTAATACCTCCGAGTTCAATGTAAGACTAACTTAAAACTAACATACATTCATTATTCGAAACGCTTATCTATTTGCTTGCGCTACGTCTGGCCACCTGCACCGGCCCGTCTTGGACTCTGAACGCGTGCGTGGGCAGATGCTACGCAAGCATTATGGGTACTCTACAATAGAGACGGGAATATAACGCGGTTGATACAATTTTGATGAAACTTTGTAAATAGGTACTGTACTATATAGAGACCAACATGGGATACTTTTTATCCCGGAAAATGATAAGTAGCCACGGGAAAACAGGAAAATTACGATTACTCGCTGTAAGGAACGGTTGCCGTGGAAACGAAATAGTACTCTGTCTGTAAAAGCATCAAGAGCGTTGGTCCGAAGAACAGCCGGACATCCGCCGGACATACGAAAGTATTTTTGCCCATGATGCAAAGTTCAAAGCGATCTACTCCAGACAATCTTAGAATGAGAGATATTTTTTAATCTGTAGATGATTATAGATATATGTAACTAAATGTTTGTGAAATAAAAATAAAGATCGAAGCCTAAAAAAATGATAGCGGACTTCAATACAAAAAAAAAAGGTTATCACACTACTATCCTAAAGTGTTGCATTTATGTTATATTGGAGCTCAAAAATAGCCTATGATGTACATCAACCTAGATCTTCTATCTTTGAGCTCCAATATCTCAGAAACGCCATACTTTAGAATAATATTGTTATTTTTTTTCATTTGTGTTTCAAAAAAAAAAGCCTCAGCCTCTATCGATTTTGAAGGTTTTGTCAGCGGGCGCAATATCGCGATTTTTTCAAAATGGCTTTGTTGGTATATCTTGTAGGTTTCCAGGCTCCATTGTAAACTGTAAGGACCCCTGGTATATGGATATTCCAGGGCCTGCAGTCTCTATGTTGATATCGATTGCTTTACAACCGAAATTGGTCGCAAAGTCCGATTATAACGATATTTGGTAGTCTCTATAGTACAGATGTCGTGGCGATATCATAGAGTTAAAATGAAATGGTTGACCACATCATGAAAAAGTTCTATATCATAAAATTATCGGTGACATCATATGGTTTGGCCAAATGAATGAATAATCAGCGTTTGACGATATGAAAACCTACACGCACGGCTACTTCATGATATGGTCAAACATTAGATCATGTCTTAAAAAATAGAAGGCGAGGGCAAAGCCTGACTTGGCCATGATAGGTTAGACGGCAAAGCAGGGAGCGATTTTTGAGGATTGAAATATCATAAAACGTTGATGTTTCAACAATATGGTCAGTTTTAGCTGGGCATTTCATGAAATAGAAATATTTCATGAAATTATTGATACACATCATGAAGTTATTAATTCTATGATATCGCTACGACACAGATACCGATGAAAAAATGTATGAGTTGAATTGAATAGTAGTCGGCCTAACATAGAAAATAAACTCATGCTAAATCAGTTATATTTTTATTGTTCTACATAATCACCGTCAAGTTCAATGCACTTTTGCCATCTCCCCTTCCAATCAATTAGACCGTTGAAAAAAAATGATTCTTCCTTAGAGTCAAAATATGCGTCTACTGCTGCTTTGACCTCGTCGTTTGTCGAGTATCTTTGACCTCTCAAGTGTTTTTTTAGGTTAGGGAACAGAAAGAAGTCTGATGGTGCCAGATCAGATGAATAAAGCGGATGCTGTAACAGTTCAAAGCCACAGTTGTGGATTTCAGCCATTAACTGCACATACGTGTGAACACAGGCGTTATCTTGATGAAACAGGACTTTTCTTCTGAGCATTCTTTGACGTTTTTCTTTTATTTCCTCTCATAACGACGTAGTAAGGTACAGTATTAATCAGAGTTTATAGTCTGACCCCTTTCAAGATAATCACTCATTATCGCACCTTTCCAGTCTCAGAATACTGAAGCCATCACCTTATGTGCCGACAAATTCGATTTAGCCGTTTTAGGGGGTGGTGAACAAGATCTTCTCCACTGTTTTGATTGTTGTTTTGTTTCCGGTGTATAGTAATGGACCCATGTTTCGTCCGTAGTAACAAAACGATTCAAAAAATCATCTGCATCGGCTTCAAATAACTCAATCGCGTCTTTTTTTGTTCAACTGAAAGCAGTAGCGGAACCCACCTCGCAGACACCTTGTGGAAACCCAACTCGTTGACTATGATGTTTTGAGTTCTTTCATAAGAGATGCCTATAATCTCGACTGCCTCTCTAATTTTTAATCTGCGGTCTCCCATTATTAAATCAAGTACTTTTTTAATATTTTCGTCAGTAGTGGACATCGAAGGCCTTCCAGAGCGGGGTTCATCTTTCACACTCTACCACGCTTAAATTCTGCTATCCATTTTGACGGATGAACATGACAGAGCAGAATCCCTTAATGTACTGACTATATCATCATGGATGGATTTTGATGATAGCCCCTTCTTATGGAGGTACTTAATGACGGCACGCAGCTCGATTTGCTCCATTCGCTGAAATTATGTCCTATTGCTATGTTAATAAATTTATAAAATCACAACTAATTATCGCAGATAAAATACATATCTGAATATCACAACTAAATAATGTGAGTAGATTTGATTTTTAGAATTGAATGGATCTCTGTTAGGCCGAGAATCCACCCTCGTACTTTTCAACGAAATCAAGACGTAGTTTAGCATTTCTTTTCAATCTTGTGTTTCTTAGATTGTTAGCGTGTGATATTTGCGGAATAACCATTATGTGTTTGAATCGTGACTTCGACTAGTCTTTTGACTATCTGGGACTCGACATTTTGACTATTTAGTGAATCAACATACAACTTGTAATATCCCTTTACCTGACGCTGGCTAAATGCACAATCGTGCGTAGCCAATCAAAACAATGAAAAAAAACGCCAGCTTAGAATGACAACAATAAAAATGCTAGTAACATTTTTACGGGTTTTTTGAAAGTATTCAAGCTGTCATGTTGTAAATTTTTATTTTTTCTTCATATGAGTGTTTTTTCGAGTGTTAATGAGTAATATTGGTGTAATATTAATCATTATGTGTTTGTTAACGTGCACGAGTATGGACAAAGGATAAAAAAACAAAAAACGTGACTAATTGTGATGTTTTCAAAACTCTCCAGGAAGTTTCAGTAAAACGTACACCATTTTACTGATTCGTGACTGACAATTATTGACTGTGACTTGACAATACTTTAAAAAACTAAACTTGACATTGGCGAAATTGCTAGTAGGCCAGTGCCTCCGCAGAAGCCATTAAAATAAAAAAGAAGAACAAGAAGAACATTTTTACGAAAGAGGTCAAACACAGTTTGGGTCCACGCGGCTAAAAAACAAAATAGTTTTGTATTCATTTAGGTTTAATTTTAGTAGTAATGGGCTGGGACGGTCATAAACTTTGTGTGGCAGTTAAATGGGATTGTCTGCCCTAGTTTATGTGTTTATAGAGATTTAAATATAGCAGAGGACGTCCGAATATCTTTATTTGTACGATATGAGTAAAATTATATTTTTAAACGATCACTAGAAAAGCATTATGTGTGATTACGTCCAATGTATGACGAAAATGTTAACATATTCTATTCAAAAACCTATTAGTTGAAACTTTACCAACGGTATAAAAAGTAAAATTACCGGATAAATAAGTCAAATTTTTCAAAGCAGAATATATGTGCATTGCCACATACCAAAGGAAGAAGAGGGCATACATACTACGTATCAACAGTTAAACAACCTGATCATCTTGTGTGCTTTGTACTCCAACTACCCGGGTTCGGTCATCGGCCGCACCAAATTTTCATATGTTGATTTGCCGCTTCGAGCTTTAGAGGGTACGTTAAGCCAAAGACCGGGACTGACCAGGTTGCTAGCAATTGGTTCAGAGGACCTTGGGCGGCATGATAAACTCTGACGCCAGAGTTTGGCTCTAGATACCTTTTTCGAAATACATATTGTTATATACATACATACATACCTGATTATCTTGTTACTCGATTGTAAAAATATAGAAGAACATTTAAAGTTAATATCAGAGTACCTGCCTAATATTTATGTCTTTTAAATGTTACTGAAGAATTAATGCAATATATGTAGTTAGATCCGACAGACAAGCTAAGTAATACTTCACACATCCTCGCCTAAAAAATACGCCTGAACCATCAAGTATTTTTTTAGTTATTCGGTTTGAATACATCACTGTCTGGATTGTGTAAACCTGAACGATGTGTACTCGTTGTTTGCAAGCGCTTTTGTATGTAAATAAATGTTTTATACTTCGATATTAATCATTGTCTTAATGTCTTGTAAATAAATTGGCTCTTGAGTTCAGACAACGCAATGTGACGTCAGAGCGATACAGTACCTACCAAAAAGATGATTACGACTTCTAATGTCTACATTGGAGTTCTAACTTCGGTTAAGTTGATACTATATTTACAAAACTCTACGGATATAATAGTTTGTAATATTATAAGCAAGACTGTATTGAGTAAGTTTATAAGTAAGAGCGTTTATAAATAATAGCGAAGAAGCCTCTAAATTTTGGACACTAAAGTCCAGAATTTTGAGGCTTCTTCGCTATTATTTCGTTGTCTGAACCAAGAAGCTGGGTATTTGGTTACAGTAATAGAATCAACACACCAGACATAAGCTACAATTTTCTTAAAAACTATGAAAAGAAAATATCCAGTCACTAATAAACATACAATTGATAAAGTAGTAAATAAATAGAACTGCCCCACGGTGGGCGCCAAAATTACAACTAAATCTAAAACTAGCTTTGTAAACTGTTTGATTGTTCACAGGACGAGTTCCATCCGTTCATAGAGGCCCTGATGCCATTTGTAAAGTCCTTTTCGTATACTTGGTTCAATTTACAAGCGGCCAAACGGAAATATTACAAGAAACACGAAAAACGGATGAGTCTCGAGGAGGAACGGCATACTAAATATGAATTACAGGTAAAATCATTTATTTTAGTTTGAGTCTGTGTGAAAACAAGGTTATGAGGTAAGCTAGACTATAGTTGAAGAATTTACTTATCTTTGTAAGATAAGGTTAAAATGGATGAATTTTGTTCCATAGGCTTTTAATATTTTTCCTACTCTTGGACATTCTTCATTTGAATCAAAAGGCCAGAATCTATTTATGCCAGTCAATAAAACTATAGGGTTTTTTTATATGTTGTTAATACCCCTGAGAGTAGGTAAAGCAAGCTAAATTTGTTAAACTTGTAATGGGTAATACCGAAAAATTACAGTTTTTGGAAATAAAAAATAATACTTAGCTTACAAAATTATAGAGTGATGATACTCGAAACAACAAACAATTTGATTTAATTTGATTTGAAAAGGCTTCCATAAGATGGTTTTTTAAAACTGAAACATGTGAAAGAATTTTGAGCACCAAGGGAGTAGCACAGGGTTTGTTCAGGGTTGCAAACTTAGGTATAAACTACTCTCAGGGGTTACAACATATAAAAAAATCGTAGATACATGCGCCTTTTTTACGATGTGTCTTTTTTTTACGATTAACTAGCCTACTAATTCTTATAAAAACAATTGAGAAACAGGCTTCTTTAAGCCTCCTCTACCACCTGTGTTGTAAGATTCTCTTTACAAAGACAACCTAGCTTAATACTCAGCTAATTTATTAATTCACCATGTTCCAGAACGAAAAAGCAGAAGTAAAACAGAAATGGGCATCGCGTCTGCTTGGGAAGCTGCGGAAAGACATCACGCAAGACTGCAGGGAAGACTTCGTGCTCAGCATCACAGGGAAGAGGCCGGCAGTATGCGTGTTGTCCAACCCGGACCAGAAGGGGAAAATGAGGAGGATAGACTGCCTGAGACAGGCCGATAAGGTGAGGGGATTTAGGAGATACCTGTTAAGAACAGAGTAGCATGCTCTAAAGCTTGGTCAGCACCATGGGGAAGCAGTCGGGGTTTTAGTGCTGTCAGATATCAGAAGGGATCGATGAGGAATGTAAATGACTGAGACAGGTGCCTATGAGAAGGCATTTAGAAAAAAAAACTCTTCTAGTCATATTAAACATAGCTTAAAAATGCTGTCTAGGATCAAAGAAAATGGTTCAGCATAAGGAGGAGTGGAAATAGGTGGATAAGGTAAAAAGCTCTAGTACATTTCTACATTCGATCACTAGTTAAAAAATGCTGCCTTGGGTTGAAACAAGAAGTCATGCTGAACATAACAGGAACCGATTGAGCATTTCCTCAACCAGCCCAGTTGTTACGGTAAGTTTTGTTGAATCCAGCCCCGTCATACTGTATGATAAAATTTCTACAAAACATTAAAATATACTCAGATTGTTCCTCTTTGTTATTCCTCTGTTGGGCAATATAATTTTATTTCAGCAATCAAAATTTAAGAACAAGTAAATAATCAAATTATGAGAATAACAACAAAATCTGCCAAGAAAACCAAGTCACTCGGGATGACATAAGGATTCTAATGATACCCCATACATCCAGATATGTTGAGGTATTTAAAAATGATGGTGGATTAAAGAATCTCACATACATACATACATACATAAATGAACCCTGAAAACATTACACTCCATTTTTGGGCAGTCGTGTAAAAATACATCTTTACTTTGTACTCTCAGTATTCACACATTATACTGTATAAATCAAAAACTACTAACTAAGAGTTTTATAGAATAGTTCGATCATTGCATAGCAATATTTGCCGTAGTTTTTAGACTACGGCTAAATCTCTTCTGTTGATAAACAAATTGCATTACTGACTTGATTAAAACTGACATTTCAGGTGTGGCGATTAGACCTTGTAATGGTAATCCTATTCAAAGCTATACCGCTGGAAAGCACAGACGGGGAGCGACTGGAAAAGCACCCAGAATGCACGCAGCCAGGCCTCTGCGTGAACCCTTACCACATCAACGTCTCCGTGAGAGAGCTGGACCTGTACCTGGCCAACTTCATCAATAGCTACGGTAATGGGAGCGACGGTCTGCCAGGTCTCTCGCTCACTTACTTTTTCTGCTTGGTGGTTGGCGGTTTGTTTCAATTCGTTCAAGCAATTTTTACATAAATTTCATTAATTATAAATAGGTTTTCATCAAAGTAGAATAACGACTCCATAAATTTGGTTAATTTTATCAGAAAACGAAACTATTTATTTCTAGATCTTTTTTCTGAAAGATCTGTTAAATTCTACGTTTCGTTACAATTATTTCTAAATAGAATGAAAAGAACGAATTGGTACAGACCTTTAACGAGTGTTTATGTAATATTTTAAACGATTCAATAGACACTGCTCAGAACGTACCAAAAATAGATTCATATTTTTTTAATAGTATTTTCATAGTTAGATCATAAACACTCGTTTTAAAGAATATTTTATTTGCTGATAATAGTTTAATTCACATTCATTTAGCTTAAAACATTTCTTTGCATCTCATAAACTAAACCTCTACCATTCGTTCATAATATTTTAAATTAAGTAGATAATATCAATTAATATATTGATAAAGATTGTTTCAAAGTTATGCAGTTGAAGGGGACTAAAAACATATTTTTATTTGTAAAATCATAAGAAAATTTTTACTAACAGGGCCATGTTTAATAAACGTGACAAAGACGAAAATACCATGTATTTCTGAAAAATTCCTTCTTCAATTCCAACTAACTCCGATGGCTCATTGGTTCAAAGCTATTCTTCACACAAGACTGCGCCATTACTTTGTGTCCAGCGAGATCTCTCTCTAGTTGTCACCAACTGAAGTTCACCCAAATCCTGCTCTATCCGGTCAATCCTGCACTACATGGGGTGCCTGATAGCCCCAGATACGCTATTCCAGCCCCACAAACGTGGCTGAACCTGCGAAACGTGTATGACATTATTTCGCCTAAGGTCAAATAGTTCTTCCATTTGAACCTTCACGTGGTATCCTCTCTTCTTGCTGGATTTTTCGGAGAACAATGGTTCCTTTCAGTTTTCAAGAGTATGTTCTCTTCCTTGAGTGTAAGTGTTCAAGTTTCACAGCAGTGTAACAGGATAAATCTTATAACAGACTTGCAAATTTGGATCTTGTATTTGTTACTAACACATTATGCAATACCCATTATGCATTGCAACCTTGCTTGTCTTCTTTCAATTATCAAGACAAATTTTGAATTTGACAAAATGTACAACTTGTCACGTTTATAAAAACAAGCTGCTCAAGTCAATTCGTACTTCAGTAAGATATCAGAGTCACCTTCAGATGCAATGGAAAACTTGCCTACCTGTGTCCATTTAAGTACTAATGACTGCTCACATTATAATTAGACGAAGATGGCTTCACACCACAGTAACCACTAACAATCTACAACCTAGCTCATGTTTCAGATATTCTAAGCGGTTCCCTTTCGCCCCAGCCTAGGGACAAAGAGAACGAACACGACGCTAAGAGCAAAGGTAACCACCGTCTGCCCACTGGCGGACGGCATCGGTGTTGTTATTGTCGTAGATTTGTGGCAATCAGATTCTGGATAAAACTCTTTGAAGGACAATCATGTTCTTAATTTTAGAATTACTGTGTTTTGAAGGGCATTTTCTCCAGCAAAATCACTGGTCATGCGACTTAAAAATAGGGTGATGATTGCAAAATTGTGTCGCGCAAGATTTTGCAACCTAAGTTCTGGATGGTGGTGCTGTAGTTGTTATGGGCAGGCGTGACGCTTACAATTAGGCGAGCGACTTGCTCGTCTCATTACTTAATTGATCAACATCAAAAACTAGTTACTCTTAGATCAAAAAAATAAAGAAACAGCCTAGCTGATCTATGTACCCCAAAATAAAATTTGTTGCTAATCACAGATATGGGTCTTATGACCATAAATAATTAACTTGACTAGGATTTCCTATATATAGGGATACATAAAAACCAGAGACTCAAGAAAAATTGGTAACATAGAATTAGAAATTCATATAAGAGCTGCTCAATTTGAATACCCTCTTGGAGTGCCATAGCACCCAGCTATATTATTATATAAATATTTTTTTCACTCCTCAAGCGCGTAAAGTTCTTGTTTATGCTGGGTGTAAGCAGATCACAGACTACAGAGAGATGCTGCGGACTAAACTGCATTTTATGCTCAAAAAGTAAAAATAAAGTGGCGGAATAGAAGCCCTCGCCTTTTCTTAGCGGTACATTTTTTTATTTTTTTTGCAATATGATTGTTTCATTTCCTCGCAATTGAAGTGAAAAGCAGGGTGTTAAACTCGCTTAAAAACAAGGCAATTTATCCTCAATTTCAATATTTACCTTCGCCTGTGGCTCGGGCGGATAATTGTCTCCAATAAAATGGGTATTTTTTTATGCACTTGTACCTATAATCCATTATTACGAACTGATTTGACTTGTGGTAGTGTAAGCAAATACGTATTGAAATGTTTCTGGTGTAGGAAAGTAAATTCAAATTCGGAATCTGAAAACACTAGTAATTATTTGCAATTATAATATGAAAATGTTTTCGGCGGGTGAAAAAGTGTAGAAGGAATATTTAACGCAGTAGTCGGAAGGGCTTCAATAATTTGTAAAAGAGTTTGATTGCCACAAACAAAATTAAAATGTTCCTGTTTGTGATTGGCACTGCACAAAAACACGTGTTCCTACTTTTTCTTTATGTTTTAACATGCATTTTGGAAATTTGAAAACCAGTATCGGCTTGCACACACTCATGCTTTTTAAAAAAGGGGTTTTCATAACATGTTATGCTCGTTTGTCCAGTTATGTATTTAGACAGTGTTCCTTCTCTTTTTCAAAGTTATTTGCCTGGTCTAAAAGATAAGGCAAGTCCATTTGGATTACAGCTAAGTTAAGTAATTGATCTAAAAGTTTTTCTCGCCGTATAAGTAAAGACCTATTATCAAGTTAAAATAATTCTTCGATGTCTGCTGTCGTAGTAGGACCAATGACGTAACTTTGCTGTCATGAGATTAACTAACCTTGGTTTTTTGGCTTAGGGGGAAACTTGACCGGGCCGTGGCCCAGTTAACACACTCTGAACTAAGTAGTGGTAAACTGGGCTGAATGTAAGGACCAGTTTCCCACTGAGATATAGTAACTTGAACCATGGTATGATGTCAATGCTATTCTAAGATGTTGTCTAATTCTACAGCCGTGATAGTGTCATCACAAAATAAATAATAGTACTAACGTACAGAAGGCTCACTCCGCTAAGACAATTAAATAAAAGGCGACTCTTGCCGCCACTCAATAAAGTGCAATTCAGCTTGCACGACTTTGATGAGTATCATTTTATATGCGTCTCTCTTTCTAACGCTTAAGTCTATCTCAGTCTATCTCGCGGCAAGCCACGGATAGAGTAACGCGGGCGTTACAGAAATTAGCGCACGTAAGTACATCGAGTGAGACAGGCTGGTGTCATTAAGAAATTGCAGTAAAATTGTACGTACACATTTCCGTGGTATGCGTTGATGATGGTAGAGTGTGAGTGGCTCACCGTTTTGCCACCCCTAATAGCCACAGCTGCTGCATCAATATCTACATAAGCTCAAAAAAGGTGGACCTATTACTAGCCGGGTATCAGCAGAGAAATAAATCTTTTTGTGTCAAAGACATATTAAAAAAAAACTTCGAGACCGACCACTATTGTCATGAGTTTTTTTTTTCTATTTATTGAGCCGTTGATGACGAAACGTCAGATAATATAACGTCATAACTATTAGAGCTAACCGTTATGAGAATAGCATTGACAATTATTTTTAATAACTTCTCCCTGTTTGATTCGTGTTGTGGCTTTTTGTGAAACCATGTCCAAACCTTTGAATGAAAAGGCATCATATTTAGATCCCCTTTAGAACACCTAATTTTTCAGTGTCTGATTTCACAAACAGTTAGTAAAACTGTAGGTACTTTGTACCTAGGAGTAGTGCACAATTTCATCTTTCATACAAAAGAAACGTTTGTAAAAAAATAACAATTTAGTCTACCTCAATGCCATCGGTGTGAGGGTGAGGGTTAGTTACTGAATAAAGCTGCTATAATTTCACCTCGAGAAAAATCACATATTCTGTTATTTAGTGTCACTTAAAAATTATTACAGGTGACACTAATGCCCGGTTCCTATATTTATGGTAAGACTCGTTTTCGAGAAACATAAGAGAAAGCGTAATTCAACGTAATAATAACTCAGTGAATTCAACCTCCTTCCTCGTTTTAGTAACGAATAGTAACATTTTCTACCAGGCTGAAACTGTTCAAAAACGAAGGTTTGTTAGCAACGGATGGGTGGGTTACCATAGCTACGTTCCGTTAGAAAATGCATGAAGATGATAGATTATGGTGTTCCTATTAAAAAAAACATCAGTGTCAAAGTTATATACCACAGTATATAAATATTGTCCATATTATGTATACTGTAACCATACTATGCAGTTAGATTGCCATTTATCCAGACTTGACAGATTGTTTTAAGGTTATCTAAAATAATTTAAAAAATTACCCAAATACTGTCAAAATAGAGCTAGTTTTAGTTTTTAGTACGAAATTAAAAATAGCTTATACATAAACTAAAAAAAAAACCGCGGGCTTTACCCTTACGATCGCAATACCACATCCCTACGAGAGTTGATTGTCTAGAATTCAGGGGCCCGAGTCTGCTAATTTAAGACCGCTTCCATGGAATCTCGCTGGCATGTCGATGGTCTAGTTTTACACACTTGGTATTCTGATAGCTAAATAAGATACATGGTCGTTCAGTGATTTTCCATCGAATTGTAATGGTTCTTATATGATATTCGGCTATTCCATGAACAATCAGTGAACTCTCGATAGTTGTCTAAACGGTAGTCTGCTCGTTATTTGACGTTACTTTGACATTTGTTTCAATGGTTTTTTTTCGTCGAACTATAATTGAGTAATCATGGAACAAAAGTTACTTTTATGTGATATTTTTTGATACGCGCTTTTTTGATTTTGTATTATTGTAGCACTTCTAGGGATCTAGTACGAGTTTTATAGTTTTCGAAAACGAAATTTAGTTTCGTTTAGTTCCATACATTTACTAGCAGCGTCTCTAGCGGAAACTTGCATGAACATGCAGTCAGTTCAAAAAAGTGCAGTTTCAAAAATACAAGCTATACATTGAAGCTAGATGTCGTACTTGAGACATAAAATACCTAGGTGTTGTCGGAATACTTTGGTCCGTAACTTCGTTAGTATAGAACGAAAGTAATGAATTAAGGTACCAGGTAGGTACCTGCAGAATCAGAAAAATACGTTCTTTCCATTTATCACCTCAATTCAACGTAAATCGATTATATTTTGTTCCCAATAAAATCACAGATAAAAACGACATACGAAAGACAAAACGTCAAACACGGTGAAATATATTTGTCTCTTTTTTTGTTTGTGGGGAAGAGAGATAGAAATAATTCTTTAGCGTGAAGTTCCTTCAATCCATTGAATCGACAGGCAAGTGAACAGTCATGGAAGCCATCTAAAGTTTAAGTCTTAGTAGAACTGGTCTTCTAAGGTTTTAGCAGAATACCAAATTTGTCATACATGATCATGGACAGTCGCTGGAATGGCATTTTTAATTAATTTTTTTTAATTAGTGTACTCGGGCCCCAGGCCGTCTGTGCACCGCCACGCGCATGCGTAGTCGTAGCACGTTCGACTCTTGCGCGGCACGGCATGGCACGGCACGGCGCGGCGTCAGCGCGGGCATCCCCGCCCGTGCCCGGCGCGGCGCCGCTGGTCCGCCGATAGCATTGTTGTATTGTTCAACTCGCACCTTGTCCGAATTTTTACATTAGAAACTCGATATTTAGCATGTAATAATTTTGTTATGAATTTCCAATATTTCGGCACTGTTGCAAGCGCCAAGATCACGGATAAACTGAAGGACCTTCCTAAAAGCAGGTTAGTGTTTTTCCTACACCAAACAAAACGGTCTACCTTCTTGCGTGCTCGTTTTTTGCTATCGACACCGTTTTGTTGACAAAAACACATTTTTTAGTTCAGTTTATCGAACAGTGCCGAAATATCGAAAACTCAAAACTAAAGAAATACGTATGATGATAAATATCCCGTTTCTAATGTTGACTTTAGTGTTAGTGACCATGTATTAAAAATCTTCCATAGAAACGGTTTAGTGCTCATCTCCAAGTGAAATGCGAGCGGTATTTTCAGTAATTATAACCCTCATATCAACGATACTGAGGTGTTTTCTTTTCTATAGATATATTAATAGTCTAGGAAAAGAGAGGCATTTTCAAAGAATGTTGGTGAAATCAGACAATATCTTCCTGCATAAGTTTAGTTCATGTTCCCATTAAGAATTTGTACTATTATGAGAACCAACAATACTTTACTGTGATGGATGAATATTTTAACAAATATACCTATTACAAGTATCTTTTGTGATGTGACTCTAGTTTGATATAATTATGTATGACTAGTAGCAAAATCCCCTCCATAGTTTGTTTACAGAGAGACCAACGTTAAATATTAGATCGACCGTTAATATTTGACGGGTACTTAACTGACAGTTAATCTGATAGTTAACGTCTGAAATGGTGGGTTTCAGGCTATAGTCACAATCCTTACAACGGCGTAATTTGCAACGATATTATTCTAGCAACTGGCGTCTTCTCTTCAAAGGAACTATGGAAGTTGTCCAAAGGTATGTCCTTGTTCTTAATTTAATTTGCTTGTTAGTGTTTTGTTTAAGGCTGCTTTTAGAGCAATGCACGGTCCGCACCCGGAGTCCGCAGCAGCGCTGTACGTGGAGAGTGTTCCGAGTGGAGCAATCCACGTTGCTGTAAAACGATGTTACTGTCGCAGCTAAAAAGCTTAATCCTTAACTGTCTGAATGATATTCAGCCGTAGCGTCTGATACAATATTTAACTATTCATACAATAGGGTGACGACCATGTGACAAAAAAGACGCAATTCTATCAAACATAGTAGTTTGCAAACAGAAAAATGTTAATTAACAGTTTTCATATTCAATATAACTAACCTTCCTAGTTTTTTAGGAGCAATTCTATAAAACATAGTAGTTTGCAAACAGGGGGATAATTATAAATTTGATTGAATGGCTGAATATCATTCAGACCGCTAGTTGAATGGTGCCTATAGATAGGCAAGTAGTGTAAGGTTATCGATCCAAGTCTTTTGCCAAGCTGTTTGATTGAATGGCTGAATATCATTCAGGCCGCTAGTTGAACGGCGACGTTAAGCAAACAAGCTAGGCAGTTAATTGAACAGTGGATTAAGTTATCTGCCTGTGGCATTACAGCTCCGTGCGGAAAGTCCGAATTTAAATACGCAATGCTCTAAAACCAACCTAAGAGCTGTTTCTAATAAATGAATATGAAGTGCTTCAGACCATTAACAAACTTATAAATATATCAGAATGTCTCTCTTTTTTGAACCTTGTGTATGTTGTGATAGTTGAAACCATGACGTATTTGAAAAGACCACACTGCCTCGCAGTTGGTAGTGCCTGCTGAGCGTGGGACACTACGCTCAGCAGGCACTACCAACTGCGACACAGGTTAGGATCCTGGCCGGGTGTGATGAGCATAAATGTTCTCGGGTCTTGGATGTTTGTGTTACGTGTGTGTCCACGCCAGCCGCGACATAGGGAATTCACCTCAAGTACTCCCACTAAAATACTCATTTTTATTTACAAAATCAAACTGCTTTTGGTAGAAATCAACCAAGTTGTTTTCTGAAATTTCAGCTTTGCTGCACAGAAAACTTGTTGAGTAATTTAACTGATGATAATGAGGTTTCAACTAAAGTTCTGTACAGTGAAGATGATAAAAATATGGTCTAGGGAACTTTTTACACTTTTAATATAAGAGGTCTCACGACTGCAATGAAAATTAAATAATTTTTTTTTTTACTTTTTGGTTCGTATTTGGCAGGGCATGGTAACAAGTTTAGAGTTATGCAAATAAATTTCAATTGTTGGAATATGCTCATCAAGGCCTTCAATTTGATATCCATATTGTAAAGTTAGAAGTTTTATTTTATTTCGCATTTTAAAATGAAGGCACATACAGACGATATATTGAATTTAAAAAAGAAACTATTTTGCTCGGGGGGATTTAAGGATTCTAAAGATATCAAAATCTGTTTAGGTATTTAAAAGTTATGGTGGAATAAAGAATCTCACATACATACATACATACATACAAACATATATGAATCCTAAAAACATTAGACTCCTTATTTGGGCAATCGTGTAAAAAACCATGTGACGTCTGAGCGAAGTTTGATGATATTGGTTTATTTTTGGTTTTGGAATAAAACAAAGGATCCTTATATCCCAGAAAAATTGCCACGCGGGCAAAGCCGCGGTCACAGCTAGTATAATTAGATTTAAAAAAAACTTACTTTTTGCTGTTTCAGACCTTCTCTTAAAAGTATCCTTTGCTTATACAACAGTTACGAGAGCACAAATTTAGGGCAAAGAGACGTACCTACTATTTATATTCAGTTAAAGCACGCGGCAGTTGAAGCAAACCTCTAAAGATATGTTAACATTTAACATTATATTTCTTAAAGTTGGGCCTAAGTAACCTTGACCTTGATCTTCCAGCGTCAATCCTCCAAGAGACGGGGTCCGAGTCTCCCAGTGGGTCCGGCGGGGGCGGCATCAAGCTGGAGTCGGGGTACTACTGCGGGTACAACAGCCCTGCGCCCCCTGCGTTCGAGCCCACTGCTGAGCGCGCGACCCCGTCTGCCATGCTCGTCGGGCAGTGCTTCAGTGAGTGCTGTATCTGTCTTTATACTTACTATGTTACGTTAGAGCGATGGTGGCCTAACGGTTCTATAGTGCAATTTAAAATTATGTGAGTTATGTGCGGCTTTCCATCGCTCCGTGCTTCGGAGGGCACGTTAAGCTGTCGGTCCCGGCTGTTATTGATTTAATAGCAGTCGTTAAGCCATATCAGAGGCCCTCGGGCAGCTTGACAAAATCTGACACCAGAAGCCAGCACTACCTCATACGACAAACAAAAACAACGTTACGTATGAGGTTCATAATCACTCAATGAGCTATTGAGAGAGCTGTGATAGGAATTTCTTTGCGAGATATAATTCGAAAGGTTTTTTATAAAAACAACGGACAATGTTACTATAAACTTTAATTATATATTATATAATTATAACTTGCCTATACCTAGCATTATGAGTTATTATATAGAAGCGTAAAGGCAACGCCTTGCAGCGCCTACAATATTAATAAATGTATTAAATCTTTAAGGTATAAAATTATTATTTTATTAGCAAATTGGCAGGTCACATAGTTTGTAGAACCGATTTGGTACATAGAGAAGAATATTTTTAAAAGCTTTTATTATTGACTTCACTTGTATCTATGTATGTACTCGTATTTCTGTCTTGGAATCTTGCAACTCAAATTACGAGCACTTCCCAATTAGCAGCTTACATCTCGACAACAATAAAAGAAAAATAAAGAAAAAAATATGTTTTTAGTTTATACTTAATTATTTTTGTTTTAATTAGAGAACCTATATTTGCGTGACGGGTGTATCACGATTATACAGTGCCACCAACTTATCTGTGAACTAAATGGTGGTATGAGTGTTCCAGTCAATCGATAAGTAGACCAATCAAAAAACAGAAAAATACAGAAAATGAACCTCATTCGTGGCGGCTGTAGTTCCTTTTTTGCCAGTTCACATATTAGTTGGTTGCACTGTACGTCTCAATGTAACATATTCATGTCAAAGCGCAAGGAACGTTAGTAAAAACGCGTAAGGAATTCATCCATATTGGCCACAAGGTATGTTCTTATGAGACGAATGGTTTATAGCTTTCAAAAATAGTAATAAACGTGATGCATGGGAGTTTTATTTTGTGCAATGTGTGCGTCAAATATGGTATGGTATACCCATCGTTCGAATATGCAACAGGCGATACTGGGTTTCATTCAAAATTTGGTTCCCAGCCTTTCGATCCCTATTCCTACTGGAAATAGGGATCGAAACTGGGAGGGTAGGGTCACTGGAAGGGTCACTGGGTGGCCGTCCTACCGGCCGCCCACGACGTGGACTAAGAACCTGATAAAAGCCGCCGTGAGCCACTATTTGTGGCGTTCTAGGGGGAAGCCTAAATTCAGCAGTGAATCATGACCAGCAGTCTACTGGCTGATGATTACCAAATCCTGATTAATCTGATCATCCTAGGCTGTTCTTAAAAGCTTTTATTTAAGTTGTAATGTTTGTAAGTATGTATGTTTGTTTAGGTCAAATCTTACAAGATTAGAATCATTTCCTCTTATCCTATGGAGTTACATTTTTACATGTTAGTTCAGCTCCGATGACATTGCATTTTTATGGTAAGCATGACCTGAATCGACATCCAGGATTAAATCAAGATAAAGGTCAAACTCTTCAACGGTCAACAGCACAGACACGAAATGTTGTGTACGCATTTTATTATGATAGCCGTTTTTAAGTTTTACCATGACTTGGTTCCTGCACTCAGGGCTGGGTTCTGACTAGGGAACTCAACGGCTAACGATTGTTGAGACGAAATGTTGTAACCGCATGTAAAGGTGATAGCCCGTTCTAAGTTTCACCGTGACATGGCATCTGCATAAAATCTTCTTTTTTTTAATTAACTTATTTATTATATCACATACAAGTGATTAAACGAAACGATGGTAAAAACGCTAAGCGTGGAATGGGCATCACCCAATTACTAATCACCCATTACTAATCGTGTATTCCATACGAAGTTGACGAGCCCAGGGTTCAATAGCACGTTGATTCATCAGCTAATTATATGCAGCATCGATTCAAGCACTATATTTAGAGCGACGGGTGCATGTAACACGTGCGGTGGCTTGAATACAGATTATGTGACTGTTATTCGTGTACAGCTTGTTTTTGATTGTTTGCGGTTAGTAGGAAATTTCTTTTGTGTAATGTTTTTGGAAGATGATTTAACAAGTAAAATGCGAGTAGAATTTTTGGAAGGTAACTTATCCCAACGATAGCATGCTTATTTGATGAAAAAACCGTTGGCATCTTAGTCAGATAACATAAAAAGATCCTCATTAGCTATTTCCTGGTAACAAAAGATTCCGAAGCTATTGTGTTTGTGTTCAGATAAATAAATAAAGTTCGTTGACCATAAACTCTACGAACATCATATTGAAAAGTGGGTAAAAAGTGGTAGAAACCATGACGTATCCATGTCTAATAAGTACGCATCGTCATTAGTGACTTCTGGGATAAAAGCCTGTTTGGGCTATAATCCTCCGCGCTGCTCCAGTGAGGGTTGCTGGATGTAACCAAGCGTCTTTGAAGTATTATGCGTATTGTAAACGGAATAGTGGTTCGATTATTTAATATTTTTATCATTATCTCATCAGCCATGTACATACCCCATTACTCGAACTTCTTCAGCCTTCCCTCAGCAAGAGAGAACGGGCTGTAATCCTTTACGTTGGTGGTTGTCTCGTGTACTGGAATTTTGAAGTTTAACATCCCAGTTATCTCAAGATGTTTGTTTCCCTTTACTGTTTTTGAACGATGGCATTGAAATCCGCACAAATGTTACCTGACCGTTATTATGTTTCGATTACAGGCATACCTCACAGCTCCTCGGGCCTGAGCTCCCAGTCCCCCCTCGTACCATCAAACACCATATTCTACCAACACGCACCGCCCCCCACCGAAACGCACCCTACTGGTAAGTATATAATAACTCTATTGTTTTGCTACATAAGTAACTTATTTGTGGCAATTATGTTAATTATGTTTTAAAATTAACAAGTAAAATGTTTGATTCGAGTTTCCGATTTTTCGGCACACTATCAAATTTTGTGGTTGCAAGCGACACGATGATGAATCACTGATAAAATTAAAGTAAAAGACGGTGGTTAAAAAAAGAAGAAGAAAATGTTTTCCATGGTTGTCCACGCAGACAGTTAATGTTTACATTTGTAGTTTTTTTTCGTTCTAAGATACCTTATTCGCAAATCGTAACACTGATTATATTCCAGCATCAGAAGCGCTGTCGAGTCAGCATGCCAGCGCCAAATACGACACTGCGCCGCAGGACTCTCTGGGTGACTTCGTGACATTCGTGTGTCAGGAGCCGAGTGACGTCCAGCAATTACAGGTTAGCTGCTTATCTAAATACAACAAAGCGCCGCAGGTCTCGCTGGGTGACTTCGTGACCTTATTGTGTCAGGGGCCGAGTGACGTCCAGCAGTTACAGGTTAGCTGCATATCTAAATATGACAAAGCGCCGCTGGTCTCGCTGGGTGACTTCGTGACCTTCGTGTATCAAGAGTCGAGTGACGTCCAACAGTTACAGGTTAGCTGCATATCCAAATACGACAAAGCACCGCAGGTCTCGCTGGGTCACTTCGTGACCTTCGTGTGTCAGGAGCCGAGTGACGTCCAGCAGTTATAGGTTAGATGCATACACAAATACGATAAAGCACCGCAGGTCTCGCTGGGTCACTTCGTGACCTTCATGTTTCAGGAGCTGAGCGACGTCCAGTAGTAACTGGTTAGATACATATCCAAATACGACACGGCACCGCAGGACTTGCTAAGTGAATTCGTGACATTTGTGTGTCAGGAGCCGAGTGACATCCAGCAGTTACAGGTTAGCTGCAAATCCAAATACGATACAGCGCCGCAGGACTCAATGGGTGACTTCGTGACCTTCGTGTGTCAAGAGTTGAGAGACATCCAGCAGTTTCAGGTTACTATTTTAGTAATTACCGTTTGAAGTTGGTGAATTTATCTTAATCACATTAAATGAAACTGATTTTGTTCCTTCCAGGTCCATAGCCTCTCCAGGAGTCCAAAGCCGTACTTCAGCAGCTCAATGCTGCCCCCTCCTCCCCTCCCACCGATGGCCAGGCCTGTAGCGATCATCAGATCAACTGGTACGGTGCTATCTATATCTATACTAGTCTATACTAATATTATTAAGAGGTAAAGTTTGTGAGTACGTGACGTTGTAGAGGGTAATCTCTGGATCTACTGAACCAATTTTGAAAATTCTTTTACCAATAGAAATCCACGTTATTTGTGAGTGTCATAGGCTATATATTAAAATGACCACGCGTGCAAAGCCGCGGGTATCATCTAGTATTTCATATAATACTCATGGCTAATTATAGGCAATATAAGTTATTTAACTGGACAATACTAAAGTCAACACTAGAAATAGTGCTGATTATTAACGATGGTAGAGTAGTGCAAGCTAGAATCCAACGATACCGGGTTCGGTCCTCGGCTCCGCACCAATTACTTTTCTCAAGATAGAAACCAACGATACCGGGTTCGATCCTTGGCTCCGCACCAATGACTTTTCCAATCAATGAAATCACAATTGACCAATGAAGTCACGTGCGGTTTTCCATCGCTCTGAGCTTCGGAGGGAACGTTACGCTCACGGTCCCGGCTGTTATTGATTAATAGCAGTCTTTACCTATATCAGAGGCCCTCGTGCAGCCTGACACACTGACACCAGAGGCCAGCACTACCTCCTACCACAAACCGTAGAGTAGTAGTAGTAACTATTCTTCTGATGTTTTTTTTCTGTATTTATCTAATCTTGTCATTCTTTAAATTTCAGACTTGATTTCCTAAATTGATGTTGTATTTTTCGGTATTCTTGTAAATTTCTTCCATATTACTTACTTATTTTTTATCCACTATCCGCACTGCCCGCGGCGTAGCCAGCATGGTCATTTCTCTGGGATGTGTGTATTCTTTATGTTTTTCCAGGACCAAAAGTACAAATAAAGTACGATATATCAAATTACGTTCAGCCGTAAAATAATTGTATATCAATTGATCCGCTTCTTTATAATGGATTGAGATACCAAGTACACGCGACCGACTAACCTTCACACTGCTCTGTCACACTGGTGTGATTACACCAGCTATCCAACAGTTAAAACTGCATCATAATCGGTCCAGTAGTTTCTACGTGATGTACGAACACAACAAACAAAAAATATAATAAAATTTAATATTTTTCATCAGTAGCTTATTTTAAGTCCCATAAACAATTTTTTTAAATGATCTTCTATGTACAGACTTTTTGTAACTTAACTGCTTTATTATAAGTAAAGATCTGTCTCGATTTCTCATAAACACTACTATTCTTTCTTTCTATTTGTAATGTTCTTTGAATGTCTGACTTGATTTCCCAAAAGATATTTACACATTTCCAGCGAGCGAGCTGGTGGGAAACAATGCAGGAGGCGCGTCCCCCTCCTCCCCGGAGGTGCGGTCCCCCCCAGCGTCCCCCCGCCGCCGCTCCCCGCACCCCTACCGCACGGACTGCCACCCGCCGATATCGCACTTCAATCATTTCCATACGCAGCCTCAGCAAGTGAGTTTATAATTATGTATGTATGTCTGTGTATTCAGATAAAAAATAATTTTCTAAATCAGTCGGCATTTGATGGATATATTGCTGAACATACATAAAAAAAATAAACATACATACATTCGAACAAAGAACCCCACATCCTTTTGTGAAGTCGATTAAAAATTAATGATGTCGGGGAAAAATTATTTACTTTAAGTGAAAATGGATTTTATTCGTCTAAAATATTGTTAACCTTTTTTAATTATGAATACAGTGTTTGTCTTTAAAAGGCAACACTTCCTTTCATTTCCTCGATCGATCGATTTTGAATCGACTTCACAAAAGGAGAAGGTTCTATGTTCGACTCTATGTATGTTTTAATTATATACGCTTTATATTAGCTTCACTTGTATGTTTTTATGTATGTTCACCAATATATCCATCAATTGGGGACTGATTGGGGAAAATTATATTTTTGTTTGAAAGGGTTTACATATGGGGCCACCCCATATAAATTGTATCAAAATTGGATCAGTAGTTATTTTTTGGTTATTAGTTAATCCATTTAAAGTTGATTGAGGATCTTAGCTCCCAAGCGAATGGACCGATTTTGATGCAGTTTTTTTTTGTTTTAAAGCTGATGTGATCGAGGTGCTTATTAGCTATAATGGGGATGGGGGTTATATATATTTTTTATTTGAGCTTGTATATTGTGTCATTCCAGATGTTCACCTACGGGTCTCTTGGTGGGCTGGGGAGTGGTGCCAGTGGCGGAGGCGCGGTGCTGTCTGGGGCGGGGGGAGTGTCACCCCCCGGAGGGCTTGGACTTTATGCTCCGAGAACTGCTACTAGAGCACCGCCGAGGTACATCATACATCACAAAATCTCTTCGAGTTCGCTTCAATGATTCAACTTTATTTTGTTTCACTTTCTCTTAATAATTTCTTCAACAGATCTAAGAGATTTTGAGAAATCCCACTTAACATTTTTTTTGTGAGTAAATAGCTATATTTTCAAAATCTGATAAGAAAATGGAACCGATCACAGATCATTAGCATACGTAGCTGTGACCCAGAATAAATAATAGTATTGCGCTGTGATACTAATAGGCTTATAGGCTGGTACAATACACATTTAATTTAATTATAGTTTCGTCCGTAAAACGAAAATCTTGGAAAGAGGGAAGGGACCAGGCCTTTGCCCAACATAATAGACACACTAAACACTAATAATAATATAGTTTAGTCAAGTCTGTTCAATTTAGGAACGTCTGTGTAATCTGTACCTTATCTGTTACACATTGCTTCGTACTTTCTATAGTTTGTCATTATAATCTTGCAGAGTTATTTTTACACGACTACGGTGAAGCAAGTGAAGGGTAATGAGTTTAAAAGATGTTTACATAGCATCGCCTCTATTGGTGAGATTTTTAACAAGCGAGGTATCAATCGATTCGTCTTCATCGCAAAAGTGTAATAGGCAATTTTTTACCCAACCGTATAGCCGGGTTTTAGTTTTTGAACACAAGTCTTATTTCCCGGTAGATATAACCTGGAGATTTTACACATACACATGCACTATCGTCGATTGAATCATCGCTTGTCAGTCATTATTGTAGTTGTGGCCATTTCAGGTGGAACGCACCATTCCCTACCCTAGAAGAAGAGTTCAACATAATGGCGGCGCCGGCGGGGCCCGACCACGTCGTGCTGCTTGATGACGGTAAGTGGACATCTTTGAATTATCAATATTGCACAATTTAAAACTTTTGAATAGACAATTTTTTATCAAAGATGTCAAGATGATGATTTAACAGATCTAGTCAAAGGGGAGAAGATAAAGGCAAACACACCCACACAGCTACATTTCAATGCCGGGCTTCATGTGCATCAACAAAAAATATAGCGAGACATACGCAGAATGTAGCGAGAATGAGATAACGATAAATGACACAGCTAACACGTGCTGCGCAAATGCCACTCCGGTTGTGACTAGGTCAATTATGCGCATTACACCTAATTTATGCGGTCCACGCCCGATGAGCTAGTACTTAATCTTTAATTTAATAAGATCGATGGGTATTTTAGCAAGCACCTTCTTATTTCAATCAAGTTCGTGATTATTTGCAACATGGTTGGAAGAGGAGTCATTATCAAACGGCTTCTAATTGTATTCGATAACCAAAACCACTCTTTTTACAGGCAGTTGCCATAACAAACTAAAAAACAGTTCTCTCCACAGAGCGATTCTTCCAATCCAGTGTGATCACATCAGAGGCGACCGCCATGGACACGACCGGATCGGTCGGCCAGGTCGTCGACACGTCCGACGATATCGCACCTGACAAACCAGCACCCGATCTGCGGTCACCGTGATCCACGCCCCTACCCGCCGCATGCGACGCAGACTTGTCAGACGCGTCAGCCCTGTCTCAAGCAGATCTGATCGCGACGGACCACCCGACTTATGCGTTTGCGACCAACTCAACGGTTCTGCGATGGACGCCTGCCGCGCTCTCGCACTGGCGACCAGTCTCGCATCGGACCACGTGAGTTGATGACGGCGGTATGGGGTGCCTGTAAATAATGGTCGTAGTCGAATTACATTGTACAACTTATTGATCGTCTGCAACGGACTTTAGTCTGAGAGGAGTGACTTTGTCGCGGCGGCTTCAGCTATTTATTACGGTGCCATCTTGTGCGAGTGAACAACGTTGCTGGCAGTCAATACAACACTCATTTATTACTCGTCAAGGTGAACAAAATACTCTAACGATAATTATGTATTAAAATGGAAAGTTACGAAAGTAAAAAATAAACATTATATTCTAATATTTTTATAGAATATAAATAAACGTATGATTATGATCGAGCCTTCCAGTAATTTAGTGAAGTAAAAATATTGAAAGTGCAGCTTCGAATTATTATTCTTTGCAAAGCTGTGAGACAGTTAGGAAAGCGAATTTTGATAATAGAATGCTTTCATTTTTAGCGTCAAAACATGATTAAAATTGACGAAAGTGTGATATTATAAGTTGTTTTTGTTTCGTTGTTGTGTGTTTTTGTAATAAAAAAGAAATTAGTGTAAGGTTCAATTAGTTTAAAAAATATTTTCTTTAATTTATTGAATATTTAAGAAAGACGAGCCTTGCTTAAGAGATTAGTTTAGTTGTAAATTACTTAGTAGCTAACAGACTAGAAAGATTTGTTATTGTTTTTAGATTCGGTTTGCACTTAAGAAGATATAATGCTTGTGTATTAACAATTAATTAATTGTACTAATTTCTCAGTATTAAATTTGTAAATGTACTTAAAACATTGTGATCTCAGAAATACCTAATGTTTCATAATCTTTGAGATTTGTCGCAAATTATAAAATCGAATCGAAAACAATAATAAATCTGGGTAGATCGACAATAGTCGAGGGACATTTTTAGGTGCCTTTCGTAAGAAAACGTATATTAAATAATATTAGGGTTTGTACATTGTAGTGTTATTTTGATAAATCCATCCGCTCTTGAATTGTAACGATGACAATTATTAATACCTATTTAGACATTTAAGAAATTCTACTGTCGAGGAAAACTGTTCAAGATTTTTCTCCAGCAACAGAGTTCAAGTAAATTATACCCCTTGTAGATTTCATTTCAGTCAATCATTGATAAAAATATTTATTTCGTTAAAACCGTGGCCATACGAGAAAAGCTAGTCATTAGAGTTACAACGTAAATTTAACATTACTTAAAAATAAAATATTTACAATTATTAACACCCCTTATGCTTATTAGTAAGGGGTCGAAACTAAAATTGTGGCCAAATTACACGTAATGAAATCCAAATATATATACACGATTTTATAGATATAGACGTATGTAAGAATGGTACGTTAAGTTCGTCAGTTTGTAGACAAACTTGGTGATAACAAAATGTGACTTGAAGATCAATACAAATGTATTAACAGAATAATATTCAGTTTTTTTACAGTGTATCGGTAGAACTCATCAATTAATATTTCATCTTCATTAGCATTTAGGCCTCAAAGTTATGAATTCACTAACGTCATTATTTATTTAAGATGTCAAAAAACCATTTAATAATTAAAATGCCTTGGTATGTTCTATAAAATATAGAAAATAGTTCGTAGGGAACGTAGCAATAAATGACAAGCAATAATTAAATAATAATAATAATAATACTACATAACAGCTTTAGTAAAGCTAGAGATTGGTACTGATATTAGAATGATCCTAATCGTAAAGGTTGATTCGCAGAATATTTTTTCTATAGAAAGAGTAGCAGGACAGACTGGATTCTATGTATAAAGATGATATAAAGTTAGGAAAGCATTTTGGTACAATTATTACATAGCTATTTCAAAAAACAAGATTATATTAGAATATTAAACAGCTGTAATAGTTCAACTAGGCAGAAGCGGAAATTAGTCAATTGCTAGCTATAGACGAAATTAGAAAATTATAAAAACAGATAGATGAATAAAATAGAATTGACACTAAGGCTTGTTGATTAGATTGATTCAAATACTCGATTTCGTCATGTAAAATCTGGATAAGACGACCTTTTGAGATTATAAGGGGGCGTCCATAAATTTAAAACGTGAGGCGTTTTAGGGGAGAGAGGGGACGGCGTGGGGGAGGAGGGGGGGGGGGGGGGTCAGGCCGAATCTCACCAAATGTCACGTGGAAGAGAGAGGAAGTTTTTGTCAAATCTCACGTTTTTTTTTAATTCATTGGTAATACAGTAAATTAGTAGAAAAGGGGGTTTTACGTTCAATAAATCTTGATAGTTAACAATAACTGATTTAATTTGCGAAAAGTGATTCTTTTAATCGTATGACAAACAATGCTCTAAATTTATATTCAGCGAAAAAACACGTATTTCCAAAACCTCACGTGAGATATGAGGGAGGGGTTCTCTCCATATCTCAGTGTATATCACCAACACAACGCAAATTTTAAAAGGGAGGGGCCTTTTAAAATTTGCGTTTAAAATTTGCCAAAAACGTCTAACGTAATTTATGGATGTCCCCGAAGGCAACGTAATAATGGTGACGAATTTAAAAGCTCATTGGTGCCGAAAATTCTAGACTGTGATTCAATTGTTCATTCTGAACGTGTCTTATATTGAAATAGTTGTTTTGTATAATTGGCAAATAATGCACATAAAGTGCTTATGAAATGGATAAAGATAAAAACTGTAATATAAAAAAGTTGTTGAAAATATACATGGATGCATTTGTTAATATTCTGATAAAGATATGCAACGGTAACAGTAAAGGAAAACTGGGAGTTTTATTTTTAGTTACAGCGTTTGTAGAAATGGTATAGTTAATTTGATAGCTTTGCAATTATTTGTTATTGTGACAAATACTAAATTTTGTCATCAAAAAGATCTTCAAATTGAAGTTCCCAATACCTGATACAAATTAGAAAGTTGAGTATTCGTCACAAGTTACATTTTATTTAGTTATTATTGATTAGCACCATTGATACGATATGGAGTAATAATTGAAAGCCTAAACATTATGTGCCTTAGATACAACAATATTGTATGATATTTATGATGCGTTCTATACAACGTGCTAACTAGAAATAAATAATTAACTTTATTTTGAATGCCTGGACTTTGAATGGTTATCTTCATTCTTAAAATTCATTTAAAATGCAAAAGCTTGTCTCTATGAATCTTCCCTGAAATTTTGAATCACCAATAAACATTTACCCAATCGTATTAATTCTAATTTATTTTGATTTATTTTATTATGACTATCCCTTAGCTTTCAGAATTAGTGTGTTTTGAGAACTTTTAGCACTATTGTTTGAATTTAGTTGATAAAACATTTTATATATTATTCCAAAATTGTAACGAAACTGGGCACCCAGCAGTCTGGAACTTTATTTCGAATCCAGAGTTTGAATTGTAATCCTATAATATTAAATTATTGTACGATTAAGTGACGCTTCTAAGCGTAGATGCGCTGAAATATTAATAATTCTATTATACTATATTCTATAATTTTAGTAATTACCAACATTGTATCCATTTAAGTACCTATATACTTTACTGGCATATGACTTAATCTTCGCGAAGTTTGAATTAGGCACGCTTTTTTTAATAAAACTTATACCAACAAGTTTAATTCTCGCATGGCTTCTTGATATTATAAATTTGTACCTATAATCTTTCTATCCTATAAATTTTAATTTGTCTCATTTTATTCCTAATATTCAATATTAATTATGGAACATAAATCCGTCTTATTATTAAGTTTTGTGGATTGCATAAATTGAAATAACTTACATACGTAAATAGGAAATAAATGTAAGAATAATAAAATTAACCAATAGAAGAATACTCCTAGTTACGAATTTGTTAGTTCATCTGATGTGCAATTACGATTAACAATGTTTTCTTTAGCGAATTTATTAATTATTTGTTAGTTTATTATGATTGTGTCCAATACCATAATTGTATGTAAATATGTTCCGAAGGAATTTATAATTTTTTTATTGGTACATTTAACAGTAGTACACGAATTTACTTATATAGTTTAGTCTTGTGTTGTTTTTGTCACAATTCATGCCCTTTACCATGCTTTCATATTATTATTTTCTTAAAGGTTTTTACAATTTTCTAAATTAATTTTTAATAGTAGATACCTATCAAATAACTTATTCTGATGAATTAAATAAATAAAACACCAATTTTAGAATAGGTTGTTTGATAATAAACTAAAGATAGACTTGTAAAAATGTTATAACATGTATTTTTAACCTATATAATAGTAAGATATTTATAGAATTTTAGTCGTTTAATTATTTCGAACGACTTGTTATAAAGAAAATTGGTGCTTAAAGCTTAAAACAAATATGTGACGGCGAGTGCCGGTGTGTATTGTCATGGAGGGTCAGAGCATTGACATAGCATGCGTTGTTATGCTTATGCGTTTTCACATGGAATTGATTATTTATTACCATTAAGAAAAAACAGTACTATCTGCCGTTATTAAACTAAACCATTATGTCAGTTGCAAAAAATGCAATTTATCGTTTTCTAAATTGCATTAAAAATTAAATTTTTGATTTCAATAGTGTATTGAATAAATAGTTTTACGCCCGCTTTTATAAAGACATGGCGTTCGGATCGGAGAGATAGAGAGAGCATTTAAATGTATTGATGGCTTCAGTATATTTATTAAATTTAATCGGTATTTCATATTATTGTTATAATTTATCTGAATTAGTTTTATTTGATTTGAATAAACAATTCAATGTGATGATTGCGAGCAATTATAATAATGTAGGTAAATTTGCTCAATAACGAAGAAAACTGAAAGAGTTACAGTTGATGCAATACAAACAAACAAACACACTAATTGAGTTTTATTTATTAGCCCCTTTTTTTTCGTTTTTCATAAACCTTTGAAGTCTCCACATTAAAAACTGCTTGATTAAGTATGTACTAATATTAAAGGTACCTAACCTAAATTGGTCTATTCCGGTCTGAACCTCAAACTGATCTACCACTTTTTATTATTAAAATAAAATTCCAGTCTGATCCACCAAACTATTTATTTCCATTCCAGTCGGATCGACCGTGGTTGTGTTTAGATAGTAAGGATAACAAGAAAAACATATTAAAGACAAAAGCACTCTTAATTTTTATTCAATCATAACCAAATCCATAGTAGTTTGCAAACAGACGAATGTTTATCAACAGTTTTCTCAAACATATTAGTTTGCAAACAGACATATATTTATAAACAGTTTTCATGTTCAACCTAACTAACCTAACTAGTTTTTTTAGGCGCAATTCTACATAGTAGTTTGCAAACAGACGAATGTTTATCAACAGTTTTCTCAAACATATTAGTTTGCAAACAGACATATATTTATAAACAGTTTTCATGTTCAACCTAACTAACCTAACTAGTTTTTTAGGCGCAATTCTATTAAACATAGTAGTTTTTGACTGTTGGCAAACTATTATGTTTCTTAGAATTGCTCTTAAAAACTAGGTAGGTTAGTTAGGTTGAACATGAAAATTGTTTATATACAAATGTTTGGTACTTAATATTGAATCAAACATTTTTTTTTAAAAAGTATCTTATAGCGTTAAAAAATTTACCGGATCCGACCGTAATAAGAATTTAATTAAATATTTCAATTTTGTAACGATTCATTAGTAAAGGGATCAGACCGGAATAAAAACTAAATATTAAATAAAACTGATCCTTCAAGGGATCTCTTCAGAAGATCGGACCGGAATAGACCCCTAAATTAAATTGTTTTTACCCGACTACGGAGGGTTCAGTTTTTAGGTTGTAGGTATGTTTGTATGTATGTTTCTTTGTCGAGCTTAAACGACTTTGTGGATTTTGATAAATGAGCTATCATTTGATTCATATTAATTACATTAATGACATAGGATATAATTCTGCCGTGTAAAAAAAACTAATAAAGGCTGCTTACAGCTGCCATATTGTATTTCCGACGGAACAAAAAATGACCAAAACCTATCCAGTGAAGTATCAAAATGAAGTTCATTAAAATATCATTCAAAAATATATAATTCTAACAAACATAAAAAACTAATAAAAAAAACTTCAAAAAATACAAAAAATCTTACTGCGAACAAAACTAAAATGATGCAAAAAGCTTTTGATTCTTGATTTTTAAATATACGATGCAGTCGGAAGCATGAGGTAGCTCTCCAGGTTCTAGCTGATACCGTCAAATGAGAAATGAAATGAATGATGCCTCCGTCTGCATCTTATATTTAAAATTCAAGAATCTAAAGCTTGTTTGCCTTCTTTTTAGTTTTGTACGCAGTCGTTTTTTTATATATGTAGTAATTTATATTTATTTTAAAGGCATTTTTATACGACCGAGAAGGATTTGTTTGATTGTGCACAAGTAATTTGTTTGTTCACAGGTAAGTATTATTGAATCGGTTGATTGGTTTGTGAGGCAGTGCTGGCCTCTGGTGTCAGAGTTTGTTAGGCCGCTCAAGGACCTCTGAGGTGACTTATCAACTACCATCAGTTGTTAACAACTGAGACTGACGTGCCCTCCAAAGCACGGTGTGATAGAAAATCCGTATATAACTAATTAAAAGTTCCTAATTGGCGTGGGTCCAACGATACGATCCAGACTGGGCGTTTATTCGCTAAGTCACACATAATTCCTTGCAGAAAACGTGTGACGTCATTACGACATTTGCCGAACGATTCCACGAAGATATCGGAACGCGAAGCGTTACGTGTCTGCATGGTCATACCAAATAAGGGGCCCGTTGTCGTTTTAAAGCGCACAAATATACCTACTGGGCAGCTACTGTCTCTCTCAATGTAATAATCATCATCAGCTTATATCTGTCCACTGCTGGACGTAGGCCTCTCCTAATGTACGCCACTGAGCTCGGTCTTCAGCTCTCCTCATCCATTCTCTTCCAGCCGCCTTTTGCAGGTCGTCACTCCACCTGGCCACAGGCCGTCCTACACTACGTTTGCCTAATTGTGGTCTCCACTCAAGAACTGGTCTACCCCAACAGTTATCGGTTCTTCGGGAAATGTGACCAGATCACTGCCACTTTAGCTTGCTTATCCTTTTAGCAATGTCGGTTACCTTGGTTCTCCGTCAGATATCTTTATTACGAATCTTGTCCTTCAGAGAAAGGCCAAGCATAGCTCTTTCCATAGATCGCTGAGCAACCTTTAATTAGTGACTTAGTTTAACTGTGAGTGTCCACGTTTCGGGTCCGTAGGTCATGACTGGTAGGACGCACTCCGACGCATCGAGAAACATCAACTAGGTTGGTCAGCATACTTTGCAAGTCTTGCAGTGATTCTTTTTGTTCAATAAAAAAAAAGTCAGATGACGTTAGTATGTACAAACATTTTAAAGTCTTCAATTTTTTTATTTATTTTTAGAATGGTTATGTTCTTTTGGTCTATAACTGACCTCTACAGCGTCACCGGACGGTGGGGCGGCGCAAAAGCGCTCCACCGTAGTGCGTGACGCAGAAGGCGCACGCCAAAGTTAAGTTTTGGCCACTTGCTCAAGGGCACCCAGGGGGTACGAACCTCTGCTTGGACAGTTGCCATTGATTACGGGGAGTATCGAACTAAACACCCCTGGATCTCTACTGTTAGCTAGTGATCGAGGGGGCCCTGATGAAATGTCTGGAACCCTTTGAATTAATTGCATAACTGACCACTGATTCGGAATACACCTTCGTGAAGAATCGGCAAGAAACCTGAAGGCGAATAAAATCGACATTAATTACTTGACCTTCGACCTCGCCGGCATGGTCGGTGTCTGTGTCTAATTGTGTTGAAAGATATTGAAGAAGGATTGGACGAATCTATCGCTGCCACTGTGGCAGCGATTTCAACGTCCGGATCGCTCAAGATGTCTCTAGGGCGTCTGAGACTAGACGCAGACCCCTCCTAGGAGGGGTCGTGCGTCTGTTGTCGCGTCTGTTGAGTAGTCAGAGGCCTGAACTCCTAACTTATATAAATGATATTCCCAACGTGATAAAACATCAGTGTATTTTATATGCCGATGATACTACAGTAGTCGTTAAATCGAGAAGTAATGAACAACTTAAAGTGGATATTAACAATACATTAAATGACATAACAATGTGGTTAAATCAAAATAATTTGAAAATCAATCTAAGTAAAAGTAATGTTATCCAGTTCCAAACTTATCAATCTAAACCAGATAAGCTAAACATCAACTACCAAAATACACAGTTAATGGAAGTGGAGACATGTAAATTTTTAGGCATAACAATTGACAAGAACTGCAATTGGAAGTGCCACGTAGAAAATGTCAGTGACAGACTCGATCGCTTTGTCTACGCTATAAGACAACTGCGACTCTCAGTTTCCAAAGATGCTGCCTTGTGTGCGTACCATGGCTACGTGTCTTCGATTTTGTCATACGGACTACTTTTGTGGGGCAACTCTGTTGACATTAATAGGGCGTTCGTTGTACAAAAAAAATGCGTTCGGGCAATTTGTGGTGCCTGGTCTACCGACAGTTGTCGACCACTTTTTAAACAGTTTCAAATTCTCCCATTACCCTGTATGTATATTAGGGAAGTCTGCGTGTTTGTAAAAGAACACCCCAACATGTTCGACGAACACTCAAAAATGGTACAAAGAAGCACTAGAAATTGTAATAGACTTTATTTTCCAAATTGTCGATTAGACATATTTAAGAAAAACTCTTTTTTGATGGCTATCAAAATTTATAATAAATTGCCAAAAGATTTAAAATCCATGTGCATACATAAATTCAAACAAAAACTAAAAGTCTGGTTATTGGACAAATGTTTCTATAGTGTAAAGGATTATTTACATACTAAATTATGATTAATAATGAAAAATCCCTATGTATTTAAATTTGACATATTATTAAAGTTTATATAATTATTTTGTTCATTAAAACTTTGACATATTTTACGATTACTATTATGATGACTTAATTTCCATTATTATTGCAACTATTTGACATTGTGATGAGAATAATTAATTGAGATATAACTTTTATTTGTGTAAATTGTGTAACTAACATAAATGTAAGAATTACAATAACATAGTTATAATATATTATAACATGCATGCTAGACATGTAATTATTGCACACCTCTGTTGAGGTAGATTGTACGGGACTCATAGCACTGTAACAACTATCAATTTACCTACATCTATGGCAATAAATGAATTTGTATTTGAATTTGTATTTGTATTTGAGGGTTAGGGTGATAGGGTGCCGCATCAAAGTAGCGGTGAGAGGCATTTTTCATGTATTGAACTATCTAGGGAAGCTCGAGATCGCTGTGCAGGTCGATGTTCCTCTGATACCTGCAGTGCGATTACGTAATGTTGATCATGACGGTTTCAAGCCGTCAAATTCAATAATGCTTTGCGATTGGGTCGATTTTGCTATGAAAAAAAATGACAATCTGATTGAAGCCAAGTTCTGTAATTGGGCCACTGGTATCAGAGGAACACAGGCTGCAATCTACTGCACAACGGACGTATTTATTTTGTAAAGTCTGAAGTTTCTTTAGGAAAATGCGGGAGGCGTGAGCATTCCCGCAGGATAGGTATTGAAAGTTATTTAAAATAACACGTATCACGCTGAAACTACTGCACGTATTTTGATGCAACTTGGCACAGTCATAGTTTATATTATGGGTAAAAATAGAGGATACTTTTCATCTCGAAATAATAAAGGTTCCTGCAGGATAGTGTTTCAAATTCTGTACATTGAAAATGTTTTGTAAAATTTTTGGAGGCTGTTATATATTCAATACTGAAGCCAAAACTGTTTTTTTTCATTTTTATCTTTCTGTCTGTATGTCTGTATGCTGGCCGCGCATCACGCTGAAACTACTGAATAAATTTAAATGGAACTTGGTATGATTTGATTTCATGCTTCGAAGTAGGACATTGGATACTTTTTATCCCGAAAAATTAAAGGGTTCCCGCAGGATAAGGGTGGAAAGTTATTTAAAAGAACACGTATCCTTCTGAAACTACTGCACGGATTTTGATGCAAATTGGCACAGTCATAGTTTATATGATGAGTGAAAATTGAGGATACATTTTATACCGAAAATAAAGGGTTCCTTGGGATATGAGTCCAAAGTCTGTACATTGAACATATTTAGTATTTATTTATTTATTGTTTTATTCGTACTGTAGCCAAAACAGTTTTTTTACCATTTTTGTTTGTTGTCTGTCTGTCTGTATCTTGGACGCGCAACACGCCGAAACTACTGAATGTTTTCAAATGAAACTTGGCATGACTAGAGCCCATACTACGAGGTACGACATTGTATTTTATCTACTATCTGGATCTCAATATTGAGCAAGAAAATCTACTATCTGAATCTCAATATGGATTCAGATCCAATAAATCAACAGAAAAAGCTGTTTCTAACTTGACTGACTTCATCATCAGTAGTCTAGATCAGAAGAAAAAATCTGTAGGTCTATTCCTAGATATGACCAAGGCTTTTGATACCGTCTCCGCACCGCTTCTCTTGAAAAAGTTGGAGCAACTGGGAATATGCGGTACTCCACATAAATTATTTCAGGACTATCTTACGGCCAGAATCCAACGTGTAAGCATTAACAATGTTGTGAGTGATGATGATATGGATACCTTTGGGGTTCCTCAAGGGTCGATCTTGGGCCCAAGTCTTTTCTTAATCTTTATAAATGATTTATGCAACTACAATCCAGTTCATGGTAGAATTTTTACTTTCGCTGACGATACAGCTCTTGTGTTCGAGGGAGAGACTTGGGAAAAAGCACGTTTCCTCGCAGAGAGAGGTCTTCGTGATGTTATTGCATGGTTTCAACTTAATTTGCTAACCCTTAATTTTAGTAAAAGTAAATTTGTAACCTTTGGCCTCACGAGAAAAAGCATTCCTCAGAAAGATACTTTTAAAATTCAGGCACATATCTGCCCAACTTCCTCATTCAATATCTGCAACTGTGTCTATCTTGACCAAATGGACTCTATTAAGTACCTCGGAGTTATTATTGATGAGCAACTCACTTGGATGCCTCATTTGGAATCTGTGTCAGCTCGTTTAAGGAAACTTATATGGGTATTCAAAAACCTTAGGCATGTAATTTCCGTTGACTAGCTCAAAGATGTTTACTTAGCAGTATGCCAATCAGTCGTTGCGTATAGCATCTCAATTTGGGGCGGTGCGTGTAAGACTAAAATTATTAAGCTTGAAACTTTTTCATCAAACTATCAACTTTGACTGCAATTTAATTTCTTCGCGCTCCACCAAGAGAATATGCAAGACAAAACACTGTTCTACTGCATTTGCTAGAAGGCACCCTTTCTTTCTAGGAGCCTATATTTATAATAAATTAAATAAAATCCTAAACTTATATCATATGACGCGCCACGCATGTAAAGTGGCACTTAAGAAATGGCTACTACAGCAAGATTATATATCCACGGAATCTATACTGACAATTCTTTCATTAAGTCACCTAAATAAATTTTTAGCTTCCCTACTTACACATACATACACACAAATCCCCTCACTTGAGTTCTTGTCATGATATGACGCATACCTTTTATATTTATATATGCATGTTATTTATTAATTACCTACCACCAAGCCCTGCTTGGGTACATGATGTTGAGTTACAAATATTATGTTAGTTTACTTTATATCAGCGTGTCCAAAATCGTTTGTCCGGCGGAGGGCATTGGCATGCCAAAACACAGGGTCTCCTAGTTTGGGTGCCAATGTTTTCTAACTAGGATTAATTCTCAAAATGTTATTTCAACTTAGAATGTACTAAATTGTTTTACGATGTTTGTTAACATTAATAAATCATTTTTCATTTTTTTTCATTTTCATACTTTTCATACCGTAGTTATATATTTAAACGGGACTTATTCGCGCTGAAAATATTTTTTTATTCAACTCGACGTTTCGATCAAGTTGCATTGATTGTGGTCACGAGAAGACTGACTAAAGACTAAATTTATAACTATGGGTTCGAATCGCGAAAGTTTAAAAGTTACTTTTCATACTAACTAATTAAAATAAAATACCCCTCCCCTATCCCCCGCAGGATAGGTTTTGGAGTTGATATGCATGTTTTACGGTTTATAATTACTACCGTAGTTCACCTCTAGGATACTCAAGGAATATTCCTCCAAATTTCAAAGACCTAAGTCCACCGGTTTAGGCTGGGCGTTGTCTGTCAGTCAGCCAGTCAGTCAGTCAGTCAGTAGGTATGTCATGATACTGTTTTATATGCATGATTAAAATAATGTAATAAAACACATATTTTTATTATTCTGCACTAAAGTGAAGGGCATCACATATAATAAAGCAGTAAGTACCAAAAAATCTGTAAGAGGAAGATATTTAAAAAAAAGATCTAATGTACAAAAATAAGCTACTGAACAAGAATAAAACATTTTTTAAATTCGTGTCTGTCTGTTTGTTTGTTTGTTCACGCATCACGTAAAAACTACTGGACCGTATGCGATGCGGTTTTCATTGTTGGATAGCTGAGGGTTTGACTTAAAAACTGTTGTACTTATTATCTCAATCCGATGAGTAGAAGCCGAGCAATCGATAAAAACTTTTTGACGGCTGAAGGAATTTTGTTTAACTGTTGGTATATTGATATTTTAGGTCTTGAAATAGTAATAGAGTTCTTTTAACCTAGAGAAATAGCCAAGCGTGCGAAGCCGTGGGTACAGCTAGTCACATAATAATAGTAGTTTATGAAACGAATGCATAATGAGGAGAATTAAAACACGAGAGTGAGAATACTATTACGAGAGTGTTTTAATATCTAGTTATTTGCCGTTTCATACACTACTTTATTTACACTAATGCAATAGGAACATACTTTTAATGGAAAAAAAAAGTTGTAATATTTTCTTCCTTTTTCTGGTAAAAACTCGTTCGTCATGTTCGTTGCTGTTTCCGTGATGTCAGGTGGAGTCAAATCTCCACACGAACCCAGCTGTAGGACATTTTTAATCAGGATAAAGCTTTTGATTAACAAAAACACATTAAATTGGTTAGGTACTAATGTAAAGTTAATTAAAGCGCCAAAATCCAGTCCACAGCAAATTCGCGCGCATACTGTCTAGCACGCGCCGCCATGCGCCTTAGTGAATAAATAGCCAAAACTCTTGTAGTAGGTACATAGGTACGGAGCCAACTGGTGCTTTTATGGGAAATATATATATATTAGCATAGTTTAGTTCAACAAACAGTGTTATAATGGTTTTTTTGTTATTAGAGACGTGCCGTATATAATGTATGTCATTTTTCAGTTCATAATCAGGATTTTACGATATGAGTGTAGATAATAGTAGTTTATGAAACGGTTGCATAATGAGAGGAATTAAAACACGAGAGTGAGTTGAAAAAATAAACGTTTTTTTTAATTATTAATTTTTACTAGTTATATTTTTGTATATTTTATTTGTTGTGTCAATAAAAACTCTTTTATTCTTCCTTAAAAAACGAGCCGCAGGCGAGTTTTTTAATAGTATCACTCGAGTGTTTTAACACCTAGGTATGTTCCGTTTCATACACAACTTTATCTACACTCATGCAATAGGAACTTACTTTAATGAAAAATATAAAGTCATAATCTTTTCTTGATTTTGCTGGTAAAAGCTCGTTCGTCATGTTCATTGCTGTTCAGTGATGTGAGGTGGAGTCAAATTCTCCTTACGAACACTGTTTCAACATGTTTAACACATCTTTGTTACATTTTTAATCAGGATAAAATCATCATAATATTTGATCATCATAATAAATCACCTAAAATTGGATAGGTACAATACTAATGTAAAGTAAATTATGGCGTCAAAATCCAGTCCACAGCCAATTCGCGCGCGTATGGTCTCGCCGCCATAGATAATAAATGACGAAAACCCTCGTAGGTGCGGAGCCTTAATGGTGCTTCAATGGTAAAAAAATATATATTTTATAATATAGCATCGTTTAGTTCAAAACACAGTGCTATATTTTGTATTTTTTTTCTTATTAGAGACGTGCCGTGCGTAATGTATATCATTATGCCACCATTTTCAGTTCATAATCCGGATTTTACGATATGAGTGTATATAAATATAATAAATACATAGGTAGGTACCTAACTATATTAAACGATCACAACAGTAGGTATCACCATTTGTGACGTTACAGGGTCCGTCACTCGAAGTGTTACTACCAACTTCACATTCCTGCAACAATTAAACTGACAGCAACGCAAAATTTGGCAGAATGTAAGATTGTTGTTTGCAACCTGACAAAAAAAGAACGGAAATTTATTAATAAGGATGTTAAACGTTGGTTAAACGCAACGGTGTGATTGCCTTGCATTTTGCTGGAAAACCAAAAGCAACCGTTGTTTGAGAGCTCCAGCGCTTGCAGGTGAACAATGAAAGTACCCTGAAAGTAGCGCTTCGTCGGGAATAAGACCGAAATCTGTGCCAAGACCCAAATTAACCTACCATCGTGAAGCATGCGATGTCTTTGTCGGAAGGCTCGACGTCATTATCCATGACAATGGAGGTCATATTGAACAATTACTTTGGTTTTCCCTTATATGTAATTTTTTGTAGCATTACTCTGAAATTTTGGTAAATTGTATGCCAATTGACCAAATACCAGTTTCTATTATTAAACACTTCGAGTTGCGGATTTTGCATAGTTCTGTATGCGATCACTCTATTCAAATCAAACTCATATCATAAATGTGTCAAGTTTGTGAGTGAGAGGTAGTGAGGGTGGGTGTGAGAGGGTTAGAGGGTGTGTGGTGTATTTGTTACTTCTTCACGCTGAAACTTTGCTACATAGATATAGGCCTATTTTGTGCACGCGGGTAAAATGGGGGGAGGGGGGGGGGGGGGGGGTCGGAGCTAGTCTGCTACAAATGCAACAACTACATAGCTTATTAGCATCTATCATATTCCAGCCTCGACCGATAATCGCTTTTTACTGTAAGACCGAAGACGAAATACTCGCCAACCTGAAAAAATATACTAAACGTTAGAAGTTTTTACGTAGGTAAAGTAGAATAGGTACTACCTTTAATAGATTTAAGAGATGGTTAATGCCCCAAGCTGATAATACCTAATGATGTTTCACCTAATAACTAAACAAAACAAAAGGTCAAAAAACGACAGCAAAACTCGTAGAACTTCATCTCTCAAAGCAAAATCGAGTATAAAACAAGTAATCCAATAAATCGAAAAGCGGCGCAACATCGTACTGAGGGATCGCGAAAATCAATAGTCGATGCCGTGTGCCACGCGAATGCCTCGCTCACACTTTCCATCACACAAAAACCTATAAAATTAAGTAAAATTACACAAAATAATCTTATTCTACTACAAAATAAGTGCCAATTAGATCCAATGGAAATGGTGGTTGAGACGTTACAGTTTCGAACGCAAAAGAACGGATAATCGACGCCTAGCCTTGTGCGATATCGATTTTACCCAGCGCCGCTCTCATTCAAACGCAACTACATCTCCATCCTCTTCGCACTCACTCTTACTAAGAAAATGCTAAAGAAAGAACGGGACAGACATACGTGCTCGTTGCAACTTCAGTTAGGGTCGCAAGTCGTGGCGTTGCCATGACAACGGACATTCGCGAGGGTGATATTTCCAATACGATCTCTTTTTCCAATATTGGATATTTTTAGCAATGTCAGAGATAGTTATAAAAGTATTTGTTAATGGGAAATCCGTGGAAATCACCACGGATGATGGCAGTTTTACGTTGGAAATGGACGGAAACGATCCGAATATCGATTCGGTAAGGTTTTCCATGAATATTTTCTGTAAAATCGAGTATGAAAATGGATGAAGTGATTCATGAAAATGTTAGCTGTTTTCCATTTCTGTATACCATAATGTATTGATTTTTTTGATTAGAAATGCTTAGCTTAGTTAACAAAATCGTTCGTTTATCAGCCGTTTTCAACAGTCATATAAAAAAAGGGACAAAAAGAAACTGGTAGGCCATGTCAACTTCAATCGACTATTATTGACTGAACTAGTAGCTACCGATTTAACTGACACATATTTAGCAGTTCTTCATCCAACTTTGTAGTAATAGAAAATAAGAAACTGTAGATAATGTAGAGCTGTGATGTAAAGAAATACAAATAAGATAAGTTTAATTTAAACATTGCGTTCTTGATGCTGTATAGAGATGGGACTAAAAATCCTCAGATTCCGTCATGATGGGTATCAAATTCAAAAGCTATATTATACCATTTAAATATTATAGCGCATGGGGCAACAAAGTATGATGTAGAACCAACCATAGAGTATTGCATACTGTACTGTAGTACCAAGGAGGTTTAAATGTAGAAAATAAGTGATTACACAGATGAAATTATATCGAAGTATGAATTATAAATTATAAGTATAAGTATTTTTGTCGTAGTCGGGTTTTAGTGGTCAGTTACGGCAAATCCATAATTATAATGTTATCAATTTATCCAGACACATATTTATTTGTGGCTGACTTCTAACCCCGAACAGAAAAATCGGTTTCAAGTCCTCAGGGAGTCTTCTTGAGACCCAATTTTAGGCTTAAAGAGAGTTTACCACTTCGACCTCACCGTCACTAACACCTGGTGACAAAGTGGTCAAACCCTATGACCAACAAAAACTACTACATTGTCCCTTTCAAAAAAGCGTAAAAAACAACACGTGCTCCAAGCCACCCATATAATAACCGAGGATGTGGTTACGTAGGGCGCCGGCCCTTTGTAGAAACTTCCTGCGTGAGAGAGTATACTAAAGTATCCATAGATGAAACCTTAGCAGTGCTTTATATCCTTATCTATACATTTAATAAAGCAGTAACAAAAAGTCTGTACAATGAAGACAATTAAAAAAAATGGTCTAGAAGACAAAATAAGCTACTGAACATGAATATAACATTTATCAAATGGTGTCTGTCTGTCTGTTTATACGCGTATCATGTAAAAACTACTGAACCGCCCCGAGAATCACCCCCTGGGTGGCACTGCAATATTTTTGGTACTTACGCATGGCGCATACCATCAGGCAAACGAGATGATTTTTCTCGTCAATTAGATTTTCTTGATAGATTTCTTTGAGAAATCAGACAAAATCTACAATTTGAATCTTACTGTGTACCACTTCAAAGATCACGCCACGACCCTTCTCTAAAACAACTTTTTAAAGATACACGCACCCTTCTAACATCCTTCATTCAAGAACACGACGTCATTCAAGAAACCACTCACCCTTAATCTCAAGCAATAAAAAAGTACAGAGGTCAATGTACCCGGAAGGTAGTGCGTGGCACGAGCCGCACAGGTGTTCGGTCGATAAAATCGATTTTGGCACAAAAGATCAATATCTGACGTCACGCAACATGGCCGCCGCGTGCGCAGCTGTCACAGAGTAGGGTGATAAAAATGTAGTCAAGTGTGAGGTAAGACTCGCTATTTGGTTCTTCTAACGAATAAGGAATCTTATTTATTAATTAAGTTCCTACCTAATAGTCCAGACTTACGAGTATACGGAGTTATTACGCTTTAGTCTCTCTTGATACTTATATATAACTAAAAGTCAAAAAGTCTCCGAAAATATGATTTGTATCTTATCAAATCTAGATTTAGCTGAAAGAAATAATAAGGAATTACACTCTAAAACTTGACAAACTAAGATTCACACACTTACAAATCATCATCATCATCATCATCATCAGTCTATCAGTATTTTTTTTACTTCTGGACATAAGCCTCTTCTAATGCACGCCACAGAACTTTGGTCTTCAGCTCTCCTCATCCATTTTCTTCCAGCCGCTTTCCGCAGGTCGTCACTCCACCTGGCCACAGGGCGTTCTACGCTACCTTTGCCTAAGCGTGGTCTCCACTCGAGAACTCGTCTACCCCAACGGTTATCGGTTCTTCGGGAAATGTGACCAGCCCACTGCCACTGTAGCTTGCTTATGCTTAGAGCTATTTCGGTTACTTTGGTTCATTGTCAGATCACTTCATTACGAATCTTGTCCTTCAGAGAAACTCCAAGCATAGCTGAGCGACCTTAAATTTGTGGACTAATCGGACCGTGAGTGTCCACGTTTGGGCTCCGTAGGTCATGACTGGTAGGTCACACAGATTGAAAGCTTTTGCCATGAACCACTGTGGTATGGATGCCCTACACATATAATAGCAAAAGACCTAAAAGGGTTTTGTTGATCTTAAAAGGAACCCAAAATGCTTGTTATGCAAATGAATTAGGGTGATTTTTAAAGGGTGATTAGAATACCTAAGACCATTATTTTTGACAGACAAATAGTTTTTTAGTTTTTAAATAACGTCGTGCTGTTTGTATTTGGAGGGTTGTTACAAATAGCGAGAAGGGTAGAGTTAGAACTGGTTTTAGAATAAGTTACCTACATGACGTTTCAAGAGGACAATTTTCGTTTGGCTAGTGCTCCTATTGGGCAATTCCCTTCTTTCTTTCTCTTTGTCAAACCTAGCCATGTTTAGTAGAAATATTAGAAAGGGCCGATAACAGAAAGATTCCGTAAGTAGACTCTACTCTTGTATCAGTCAGCAGCAATTGAAGTCAACAAAAATAAAAAAGGTGCTTTTTTATACAGATTACTAGCTACTCTTCGTCTTGCCACAGGTCTTGCTCTAAATGTAACATAATAAATTATCGAAGGTGCTCTATAAAGTTTAAAAGAGAAACAGTGACGTAACTGTAAGTTAACACCTACAGCGGATAGGACGCGGTATAGGGGCGGCAGCCGGCGTACTCGTAACTAGTGATGTACTTAACAGCCGCGTTATTAATATAGATAGTTTGATAAAAATATGCAATCATTTATTCATTCACTAGCTGTACGCTTCGCACGCGTGGTCATTTCTCTAGGTTAAAAATAACTCTATGTGCTATTCCAGGACCTAAAATACTAATATACCGACATTTGATTAAAATTTCTTCAGCTGTAAAACATATTTTTATCGATTGCTCGGCTTCTACTCTTTGGATTGAGATACCACGTACACCAGTTTTTAAGTCAACCCTAAGCTATCCAACATTGAAAACCGCATTGCAATTGGTACAGTAATTTTTACGTGATGCGCGAACAAACAAACATACAGAAAAACAGACAGATAGACACGATAAAAAAGATAGTTATATTCTTGTTCGGTAGCTTATTTTTAGTACCCTAAACCATTTTATTATAATTATCTTGATACAGACTTTTTCGTACAAATTATATTTATATGTTCTGTTTAAAAGTTCCGTTAATCATCATTATCATTATCAACCTGCATCAGTCCACTGCTGGACATAGGCCTCTCTCAAAATATTCATTTGTAAACACCAGATTACTCAGGAAACACTCTGTAATTATACTAGTGCTTTTTAATTTTATGCAACTGATGTTTAAACTAATTTATGTGTACACATGGTATACACACAATAGTTCGCTATAATAATATAATATATAGGTATAAATTGTAATTATTTATAATAAATTTTTTAATGTAGATATTATTTACTTGCCTCTTTAAAATATTTTAAATATATATTGTATTGCAACATGGTTTATTAGGGTTGTTTAAGACGACACGTAACACTGGTCGTGGAGAGATCCGTGACGTTACCTACCGGCCCCAACGGAAGACCAGCGCTGGTTGTTGATCTGTCGATTACAACCAGCATAACGCTGAGTTGGGACCGATTCATGACAATTTTTCTTTACTTATTCTATTTATTGTGTTTTAATTTATTTTGTTTTTGTTGTGAATAAATGTAGTTTCTTTCTTTCTTTCTTTCTTTCAAAGCACGCCACCAAGCCCGATCTTCGGCTCTTCTTTTCCAACCGCCGCCAGCCATCTTGCTTATGTCGTCGCAAAAGTCCTATTATACAATATAAAATCAAAATGTGAATATACAAAGTTGAGCGCCATAATTTAAACTTATTTTATAAAATGTTTAACTTAGCAATGCAGCAACAAACAAAACAGAAGTATTTTTTATCTATAATACCACTGGTCTGTATGGATTTGCTTTGCCGTACTTTCGTTTGTGCCGATTCAAAATGCGTCCATGGAATTTAAGTTGACATTGTCTCATCATCTCCTAGCGTTAGTCACAGAATAAATAATAGTAGCTGCCCAGATTCCATGGAACTTAAATTGACATTGTCTCATCTACTAACGGTATTCACGGAATAAATGATAGTACAAGTACTCGTACTAAGTTCGTGGATGCTCACTACTGCTAAACTACTGCTATCAGCGCCAAAATGGCGATAATCAAATGCTCTCATTGTGACGTTCGTTAAAAGCTTGCCTAGAGTACGTAAGTAATACTGCAGTTTTCAGTTGCAGTTGCAATGTAAAATACAAATAAATCTCAGAAAGTGAGATCCGTACCTACAGAATCACTACCTGTGCCCAAAACAAAATAAATTCCACCAGCAAGTGCAGCACTTTCATGAAACATGAAAGTGCTGCAAAGTAAAAACCAGGAGTCAACATGGAGACGCAAACGATTTATTTTTTCCTCTCTCTCTTACTTTGGGAAAAAGGCTAATTCTCAACAGTACTCTAGTAAATAGGTACTATACTGAAAGTAGAGGAGAAAGTTAATAAATATCACATTGCCACATCAAGCACCGGATACCACAAAAGCTATAAGTCCACATAAACCATTATTTATTTCAAACATCATATTTTTTATATATGATGCAATTTGTGAGTCAATTAAGACAAAATACCGTGCGAATATGCAACAGGTCACTAGGTTTCAAACAAAATTTGGTTCGTAGCCACTTCGGTGGTCAACTCCAAAGTTTATCGTTTCTTCAGGAAATGTGACCAGCTCAATGCCACTTTAGCTTGCTTATAATTAGAGCTTCCCTAGTGAAAAAATTTACCACTTTGGTGAAATTGTGGTAGCTTAGGTTAAATGAAAGGACATAATATCGGTCATCGATAATTCAGTATCGATATTTTAATCGTTATCACAACGCATCCCTACAAGCCCTTTGTCGCGAGCCAGGTGTCGAGGGGTCATTATGTTTGCATGTGTGCGTCGGCTACCGTACACAATGATACATTCACAGTACTCATACCATGTGTACCTATTTTTTGGGGGCTCATATTGTTAGACAGACTTGTTTTGATAACAAGTATCCACCGTATAAGTCCATCGAGCTTTTTTTCGAGTTTACCGACGTTTAATGTAAAATACCCCGAATCAAACAATTTAGAGATCTATGATAGTAAGGATTGAATAAATTCTCATGATCCTTTCTAAAATTTGACAAGACTGAAGAAACAGGTCGTAGAACCGAAAACCATTGGGGTAGAAAGGTCCTCGAATGGCATCCACGGACCGGAAGACGGAGCGTATATACTGACACGAGATGGACTGACGACCTGGTGAGAGTCACCACTCGTTGTGGCGTTCTACGGGGGAGGAATATGATCAGTATTGTGTTCAGCAGTGGTCTTTGTTGCCATTTATTAATCACTAGCTGCGCCCCGCGGGTTCACCCACGTAGTTGATTAAGAGAAGTAGATATTACGAATATCCATCGTCCATTTTTTTTGTTTACCCGTAAATTGCTTTAAGGCAAGCTAAAATAGAGTACCAAGAAAGTTATATACTTACGAAGTACATATAACTTCCTTGAGCACGACTGTCAGGCATCTTTTGTTTATTGTTGAATTTCGAACAAAGCATTCATACAAATTTTCCATAGAAAAAAGGATGTTCAGTTTTTCCCGAATTACAAAATTTTCCAGGTTATTTTCCAATTTTTCTTTCAATAAAAATCTATTTTTAAAACAAAAAAGTGGCCAAACCGGTCGAACCGTTCTTAAAAGAGGCACCAACACACAACATTTCATTTTTCATCAAGTACCTATAATAGAACTGTTTATAATAAATAGTATTGCTCGAGATCCTAGCTGTAGTACGTACCTACTTCTTTTTGGCATCATTTTCCTTCGTATAGTAACATCTAAAACCATACATGAGTAAATACCTCGATAACTCTACCTAAGTACATAATAGCATTGCAGGTTAAAGGTCATTTTATGGAAAAGATTAAATTTAATTTACAGGATTTTCTTTTGAAATATAAACTGTAAAACTTAACAGTTTAAAACATAACCTAATTAGACAGTACTCGAGGCTTGAAGCTTTAACCAGCACCAATTTATGTTAAGCAGTCATCATGGGCTAAGTTAAAAAAAGAAACCACGTGACAGAACGTTTGAACCAGGGCACTATACTTACCGAGCTCATATACACCCTGCAAACCTAATGAAAAATAAACTGACTCACACTCCATTGCTGGTTGTGAAGTTCAGCTATACGTAACAAAGAATCATAAAGCAGCAGTAGATAGATCAATGTTCATACAATCGAAAGACAGACGTTCCTGCTCAAGGGTAGGCTAGGGGTGCACTGAGTAGAGCCGATATTAAACAGCTGAAGCAAAATTATCTGTCCGAAGAAATTGCAACCGTATCGCGTTAGTAAAAGCTAGAATTTGGGTCAAAAGGGGTGTGATGTAGGTCATTTGAACCGAGGGTAATATGACAGGGGTGTTTGCAGGACGCGGGGCGCTCGGGCAGGGTGCGTCGCGCAGGCGTGGATCAGTCGCGCGCGCGACCCCGCTGCCGCCGGCCGCGCGCCATGGAAGAGCCTCGGATGCGCGACCGCGCACCGCTCACCGTCATCGTCGCGCCCAGCAACGCGTCGCCGCCGCGCCTGTCCCCCGCAGACCTCCTGCCCGACGGCGATGCGGCCTTCCATCCGCTGTCAGCCGTCAACGGCCGCCTCACGCCACCTGGCCTCGAACCGGCGTCTTACGCCACGCTAACTCCTCTGCTGCCACTGCCGCCGATCAGCACCGTTTCGGATAAATTCGCGTACCATGCGGGCGGGACGTTCACCGTCATCCAGCAGCAACAATCATACGCGTCCCTATCTCCGGCTCCTTACAATGAGCCTCTGTCACCCCAATCGGCGTACAGCCGACGGAGCGTCTCGCCGAGCTCGTTCGAGAGGCGATCACCCACGCCGCCATTGCCGAGCCCCGGGCTCGACCTCAACGCCGCTATCATGGCTCGAGAAGAACAACAGCAAGCTCAGCAGCAAGCGCAGCAGCAAGCGCAGCAGCAAACGCAGAGCGATACAGAAGAAATCAACACGAAAGAGCTGGCTCAGAGGATTAGCGGAGAGCTGAAGAGGTACTCCATCCCTCAGGCTATATTTGCTCAAAGGGTGCTGTGTCGGTCTCAAGGAACCCTCAGCGACTTGCTGAGGAATCCGAAGCCATGGTCGAAGCTCAAGTCGGGCCGGGAGACGTTTAGAAGGATGTGGAAGTGGCTGCAGGAGCCCGAGTTCCAGAGAATGTCAGCGCTGAGGCTTGCAGGTGAGATTGCATGATGCTTTATGATGTTTTATAATTTCTTGTTATGTTGTTATTGTTTTAGCTATACGATTTTATGTAGGTAGCAAATGGTCTATAGAGTATTTACCCTATAGGTAATTTGCTACAGGTTTCATTATATCTTCCTATCAACAATGGAAAGTTACCCAAACATTTACGATACAGGCTGCTATAGGTATTATTATATACCTATAGGTATTCAACGACAACATGACATGCGGCCCTAAAAAGAAATGTATAGGTATATCAACGTCATAGATCTAAGTAAGAATGGGAAGATTAGGTACCAGCTCCACGGGTGCGGACCACATAAATTAGGTGCAACGCAGACAATTGGCCTTCTAAAGCCTTAGTCACAATCGGAGTGGCGTGTATGTAGTACGTGTTAGCAGTAATTTAATTGCGCTACAGTCTGCGCATGTCTCTATCTTTGTTGTTGATACATGAAACACGACGGTGGCAATGGAGCTGTGTGGGTTAGTTGTATCTAGTCCAGTTTTAGTTAACGTAATATTAAAGCGTGCTCTATCTTCTCCATCTATGATTAATTAAGATATTTTCTTAGGCCATTTCATTGAAATACATTTCCAATGTTATGTTACCTAAATTTTCGAATGAAATGAAGATATCTTGAACTTCCATAACCTCGTTTGCTGAATTTCAAGAGGCTGATTTACGTCATCTATTGGATAGTTTAGGATTTTATCAACTCGTGTTTATTTATCGTGTGAGTATCTTTAGACAGCTAGATGATTCTTTATTATACACCAGTTATCAAAAATATACAGTGCAGTGAAACAATATACAGACTTACATCTTATCTAATTAGAACCATTGTAAGTAGGTAACTACCTATATTTTTATCAGGTCTAATTGTAACACACTTTAATTTCATTAGGTAGGTACCTATTTTTAAGTAAAGATATTTAAAAGCTTTTGATATTCAACAAGCCGTGGTTGGGCATTGCCCTTGTAGTCATTTCTCTGGGTTAAAAGTAACTAGGTACTTATGTATTATTCCAGGACCACTATAAAATACAAATACTATACTAAATTTTCATTAAAAAAATCCTTAATTTTAAATAATTTTGAACTTCTCATGCTCGTAAAGTTCTTGTTTATGTTGGTTACAGACGACATAAAACTTCATTTTATGCTCTAGTGCATAAAGGGGTTTTACTTCTCTATTTAAGAGTTCGGCTTGAGCTTAATGTATTATGTAAAAAAATGAGGCGTGTAAGAAGTGGACAGAGCCGATGCACTGCAAGTTTATGCCTCGATTACTTCTCTGCCTCCGACCGAGGTTCTTCAAGTGTTGATGCCGCCGACGTTCCGGAAGTGGATGTTTTGTTATCATCGCTGCTTATGATTTCACTTATAGTTTCTAGTAGTAAAAAGGCGGTGCTTTTTGCAAGCAACTGCCTCAGCAGCTTCACAGCCTCTGATCCCACTTACCATGGTTACCGATGATGCCTCTGGCTTATAGCAAGTTACTTACTAACTCGACTGCTTTGCTGCAGCTGGCTAAGTCTGCTTCATCTTCTGCTGCTACCAATGTACCGTAACATTCCGTCTTGACTGATTGCATCTGGACCCACCTACCTCACCTATGAATACCACCGATGTTCTACACCTTGCCTGATTCACCGTTTACCTATTTATATTTAGACCAAATAACAAGTCTTTCAAGGATGTGAGTAATAATGCAGTTGTCTATGGTCAAAAGTACTACTGCCAATGATTTTGAATTACGCTTACTGGCGTTGTTTTTAGAAGTTACGACGTGCATAAAAATGCTAAAAGTAAGAAAATTGCCGTGGGGTGAGCGCTAACGATAAACTCTAGACGCAGCGTAGACGTTTCACGACAAACAAACGGCCGTGCGCCCTGACACAGCTCCAATCGGTTTTTAAACCAAAGGAGGTTAAATACGCTTACTGGCTTTAAACTTTTTAATGAGAAACGATTTGATTATTGTTTGTTTTTTTGTTTGTAGTAACAGCGTAGTATTATTAGGCAAAGAGTATAGTTATTAGGTGTTCTGTGATAACACAGGAAAATCAGACAAATTGATATTTTTGTGATCTTTAATCCTTTTTTTGGGCAGTCGTGTAATAAAACCGAGTTTGTGTGACATGTAAAATCATGGGATGCCATACCTACATTCCCATCAGGTAATATTATGATAACAGTGGATTAAAGTGATTATGTGTTTAACTTTCTCGCAGTTTATAGAGTACGAGTACAACGGTATCTGTTATAACTCAAACAACTTTAAAAAAACTCGAAAAATATCAAATAACTAGCGATGAGCATCACAATAGTACAATAATTAACAAATACAATAAACTTACTCTTTACTCCTAAAATCATAAGCAATATTAAATAATTTCAATCATATAACGAGAGACTACATAATAAAGTACATACACACACTAGGGGCAGGTATAATTTTCATAACTTCTACATTCCATTTTACTTTCAATTCATATAATTTTCACGAAAGTATCGAGTCAGCTGTGTACATCGATTTTCAGAATATCGACGGTCTGCGTCTGCTAGCGATCGATGCAAACATCACATCACTATTAAAAAAAGGTTCGCAATATCAATTGAAGGGGACAACATCACTAGGGGAGAGGGATGTAGGGGCTTTTTTCGTGAATATTAAATGAATGTTGAAATGTGAGCAAGGTTTGATTGTATTCTTTTTTCCAGCTTGTAGTTAACATAATCCGAGATATCGTCTACATACTCGAAATAATAGCTACTCTGGATATTTTTGATATGTAATATCTTTCCACTCGCTTTCCTGAAATCTATGCGAGTGATTTCGTGAAAAGTGTTAGACAATGTGTAACCGGAAGTATAATAGGAAAACGGGGAAGCGCACGCGGTGCTATCAAGCCAGAAGCCTTCAACTTTATTTTATGCAAAATAAACACATCAGTCGGGAATAGAGCTTAGGTACTACTTCAGACAATCAGTTGAACAATTTTTTGACGAAAAGTAAGATCAGACAGGTCACGTGAAGTAGTTGCTGATCCTTGACTAATGAGCGCGCGCGGTGTTTGAGTATGTTAATGTTGCTTAATATCAAGGTGAGATGCCAGATGTTACACATCATATGCGACTACTGTAAGGTTCGCTCGTTTTTTAGGAGTAATAGTCATTTATATTTGTCCACTGCTCTTCTACCTGAAGACCTGAATTCCTGACATGTATATTCAATCTAATCAGTTTTTACCGTAAGAGAGCAACATGATTCATTTTTACATAAAAAAACTTATGATAAGAACAAGGAGAAAATAATCATAATTGAAAATACGTTTTATAATGTCAATTATCTCAATAAATAATCAGATTAGGTACAAAAAATATTGATATTGCAAATATATGTGTTACTAGCTTTCGCCCGCGATTCATTCATTCATTCAGTCAAACTAACCATTTTCTGGGAAAAAATATCATATGTTGGTCTCTTTATTGTACAGTACCTGTTTACAAAGTTTGATCAAAATCGGACAGCCGTTTTGACTTGAAGTTTCCTAAACAAACAAACAAACAAACAAACAGACAACGTTTCACTTTTATTATTGGTGTGGATTTGGATGTTCCCACAAACTCATTACTTAATAAAGATAAATTTATATTTATATAGCAACTGTAATGTGGAGCCTAGACGGAAACTGATAATTAAATCAATATATTTGATAACAGTCCAAGTATTGATAGCATGTGCCTATTTTGAGTGCAATCTATGTTTTATGTAACCTATAAATACCTAATATTAAAGCTAACTTTATCCAAAAACTATAATTATTAAAATAATTAATGTAATATCATTTGCAAAGCGAAGCCTTACAACGTACACTTCATGCAACGAAATTTTTTCCATCAATCAGATTAAAAAGTATACGATTGTCAAATAAACCTAAAAGTGCATTCTTTGAACTTATCAATGTCTTATCTGCGTCAGCTGCGAGCATCGATTTTCAACGATCGAAATCGGGACTGCCCGCCCAAATCGGGACAATTTGGGCGGGCAGCGTGTCTTACGCACGATCAATGCGGGACGTCACTAGTATATTGTTCTGTTTTAATTGAGTGCTGTGAAAGGTAGACGTTTGAAAACTTGATTTGATAGCAAGCCTTCTACTTTACTTATTTCATTTTATAAATAATTGGGCTAAGGTTTTAATATTTTTAAAGACTTGCTATAAAGAACAACGGCGAAAGTTTAGGTGATAAGTCTTGCAGCGTCTTGAAATATCATTAATACAAAACCTAAGTAATTATTTTTCTACGTTTTTTCAACATAGCATGTAAGCTTGGAAAAGCCTGGTTAACAAAACAATTTAAAAAGACTAGAAATTGAATTTCATTTCCTTCCTACAATGATGTTTCCTGTTTGGACGTCAAAATTGTCAACAGAGTATACCACCCACCCGGCTTTTTAAACCAAAGGAGGTTGAATTACGCATACTGGCGTTAAACCTTTTAACAGTAAGCCTAATTCGACCTTTTTGCGATAAACAGAATAATACTATAGACAAAATAAAACAAATAAAACATTATTGTATAGATAATACAATGTATTAAGCCCTGTCCGCACTGCGATATTTAGCTACACCACAGAATAAATAACAGTACAAGTACAGAAGGATAACTGAGTAAAGTCATTTAAATACATATGTTTGGGATTTCGCAATTGTTCTTTGTATAATTAATTTAAAATCAAGGCATCATGCTATTACATAGTCTTCCACCTTGATTTTCCAAAGAGAAATCTCACATCATAAGTTTAGTATATTTACACTTTATCCACCAGCGCAGACCGTCAGTGAAACCTTTTTTTTTTAAATAAATATTACTTTACATGTTACTTATCAAAGTCTTATCTACGTCAGCTATGAACATTGATTGTCGACGATCGATGTCCCGGTTTTCACGGCGCGGCTTACAAGCGATCGAATTACGTTATTTTACTAACATTTGTTCTATTTACATTGCGTGCTGGGAAGGCTTGATGTTTATACGCTATATTTGGTAGCAAGCCTTTTTCATTTATTTTTCTAGAACTGGGCTATAATTGTAAGAAATCATTTATTTAATGACTTTATTATTAGCAAGCTTTGTGTCATTATTATAAAGTCATGACAATAAGCTTTTCTTTGGTCTTACACCATGGTCTACCAAAAATAAAACTTACCTTATAAGCTTTACGTACCACTCAATCTTATAAACAAATAAACATAACAGTGCATTGAACTTATCAACATCTTATCTACGTCAGCTGCGAGCATCGATTTTAGACGATCGATGTCCCGGTTTTGACGGCGCGGCTTAGGCGGGATCGATTTGGGACGTCACTAGCACTGTTTTTGTTTACATTGCGTGCTTTGAAGGGTTGATGTTTCAAGACTAGAATTGTTGGAAGGCTTTATATTTAATCTACCCTTATTTTATTTCGAGAATAGCTCATAGAGGTACAAGACTCGTCATTGTTAATCTTAAGTACAAGAAAACGCTAAGCTTACTTCTGATAGATAGTATCTTTTAAATAGCAGTTTAATTCACATTGAATGGTTGTACGTCAATGTTAATTAAGGAAAAATTTGGTTACCTGAAGAACGTTTTTTTTTTTTAAATATATACAAATAAAAGCTACCTTCCTAATCGGAATCTCGTAGAATCAATTGTCAGCATCTGGGTCAGCGCGATCGATGCTTCTTTTTTCTGCACTGTATGTGTACTTGTTAGTGATACGAGTACTCCTATGATGCGTTTTAAGCCTCTTTTACACAGGTGCGTTATTATCGGCCGTTACAATACTGTGTTACCTTTTCTTATTACTTTTTAGGATTCCGTGACCCAAACATGAACGTGTAACGTAACCAAATTAATTATGAATATGAGGGTTACGTATGGGGTCTTTTAATTGTAAGGTCTAGGGCGAAACCCGGTGTCGTTGGAATGGAAACAGCACATATCACTCCATTTGGACACCATCATTCAATCCTGGGCAATGAACTCTATACATGAGAGAAAGAGAGAGGCTGAGGAAGAGCTGTTGAGGGAGAGAGAAGCCCCGTTCGAAGTATTCCAGCTGTAGATATTGAAACCCAGTCCCTTTCTAGAATAGTGGTCAAGCACTGGACTATAAGCAAGAAAGACAGTGTACCGTAAAATATAATCTAGCTACCATACTGGCTGGACTAAATTTAATAACCCCCGATATAATAAATTATAAAGATGATGATCAAGTTGCTGATGTTTGTGGCAACAAAGATAATGATCAAGATGCTGATGTTGGTGGAAACAAAGATGATGATCAAGATGCTGATGTTGGTTTGGTGGCAACAAAGATTATGATCATGATGCTGATTTTTGGAGCAACAAATCTCCAAAACAGAATGAATGTATAATTCAAACATTCACAAATACTTAGTTTTTTAAAAGCTATTTAAACGGGATAGTTTTTCCTTTAAAGCCGTTGTGTATGCGATTATGCAAAATTTAATTGTTAAACAATGAAACTCGTGAACATCGGTGTTTAAGGTTAATTATGTTTTATAAAAATCACTTCTACATTTTTATATGTAAAAATAAAAATATGGTCCATTTCATAAAATAACTCGTAATAAAAACAAAAAATATTAATTTAACAAAACAGGAAAGCAATATTCTATCCGAAAATAACAGATAATTGAATTAATTTAACATGTGAGGTATTTAAGTTGACACTCTGGAAAATATAACACAATTATCTAGAAATACCCTTGTTGTTTCCACCTAAATATTCCCTTAATTGTTATTGTGCCAGGCTCCGATTCAGCTACGAAGCTTCCAGTTTCAAAAACAACATTGTGCTAGCAACTCACTGATATCTTTCTCATTACTTTATTTAAACATTTAAAATATACTTATAATACAGCAATAAGTACGAAAAATAATTAAACATATATATATTTAAAAATCATGTCTGTATATTTGTTTATTCGCGCATCACGTAAAAACTACTAAGCTGATTGCGGTACGGTATTCATTGTTAAATAGCTGAATAGCTTAGGGTTTGATTTAAAAATTGGTGTACTTGGTATCTCGATCCGATGAATCCAAACAATAGATAAAAACTTTTGACGGCTGAAGGAATTTTGATCAAATGTTGGTATATTGGTATTTTATGTCTTGGAATGGTACATAGAGTAATTTTAACCTAGAGAAACGACCACGCGTGCGAAGCAGCGGGTACTGCTAGTATAAATATAATCAAAATGTTTAACAGCAATTTTCTCATGTGTGAATATGTGTCGGATGGCCAGGTGTTTAAATTGTATAGGTTAACAGAATTAGGTTTAAGTTTATTGCTATGTTGATTCACCAGGGTGATGTGGCTGCTAAGAGGCAAAGCCAATTAATTAATAAATAAAAAAAACATGTGCGAATAATCATCACGTAGCAATCATTCGAAACTGGTGTCTAAAACCTCGAGAACCGAAAGGGGCGACCGCAAGCAGCACACGACGTCCCTGCCTCGTGACGTCACACCCCACCCCCCTCTAGCGACCCCTGGTATCGATCGATGTCCCCCACTACTGCCCGCTTACCCCGCCGACTGCTCTAGTTGTTCCGAGGGGTTTCTTGGCCTTTTTACCTTTCCCATCACGAAGGTTTTTACTGGAGATTTTGGAATTTCAAATGGTCTAGGTATAAGATTTCGGCTGCTGTGATTTTGTATACTTTTATTTGAGAAGGAAAATCATTTAGAAATAGATATGTTATGAGAAAATTAACAATTATTTTAAGCTAAAAATATTGTTTTTCATGTATGAAACCAACACAATAATGTATTTTACTTATTGACAACTCTCTAAAAAATACTTATTTTGATAAAAACGAATTGTTGTAATAAATTATTGTCTTTGTTCTTATTACTGCACGCAGCGCTACTACTCTGCGTACCCTTTGAGGTAGACTGGTAAAAATTCTGATTAGCATTAAGTCCTCCTGGTAGAACTGTTTCTTTGCTGAAGAATAAATAAAAAGTATATAAATATTCATTGACAATGGAAAATGGATTCCATTCGACATTAAAACTAGGTTATGTCAATATAGTCAACAGTACATTCTCCCGAACACTGGGAAACAACATTAAAACGATTGACTACTTCCTTTGTCCAGTATGCTAATTAACCTTTAAAACAGACTTTGGGATATAGTAAACGCCTCTACAAATATTAAACTAGTGTTGGGACGGTGTTTAATATTGAAACTATGTAGGGGAAATGTTAAAGCTTTTTGTTACAAAACAAATATATTGATCGAGAAGCATAAGTAAGTTATTCGTGAAAAATGGGTTCCCGGGCTACGCATAATCGTTTTTGCTTCTTGGAAACATAGCCTCTTTAATTTATAAGGTTTCTCAAGTTTTGGGTAGGCGTCATGAAACTTCAATTGCGAAAGAAATACGCGTCGTCGCTCAATTTGCTTTTGATCTTTGTTTTTATCTATTCTAGTATTTGTTGCTGTTTAATAGGCACTAAATGGAAAGAATAATGCATCCAATTTACATTTTAGGTATCGGTTGTCAAACACACACACGCACACACGCACACACACACGCGCGCGCACACACGACACACACACACACACAAACACACACACACACACACACAAACACAAACACACACACACACACACACAAACACACACACAAACACACACACAAACACACACACACACACACACACACACACACGCACACACGCACACACATACACGAGCCTACTCTTTAATCTGCACTTGTTTTGTAATAGAAATGATTGCAATGATAACATCCTTACTTTTTTATCGGAAAAAGCTTGCCATATCGCAAGTTCATGCTTATCTAACAAAGAAAACAAACAGTGTGTCAGATTAGCTTAAAATATATCGTACATTTCACATTGAAATTTGTTATACGAGTGTGTTGACTAAAACTATCGCACATTATTTCATTGTTTTTTTTTCTTTTGTTATGTATATTTGAATTCTTCTTAGATCATAAAGGCCATTAGCTATACTGTCCTGGCCTGATAACTGTTTCAGTTCAGTTGGCACAACATTATATCGACAGATGGAAAACCTTTTACCATACACAAATTCAATATTCCACGACGGTTAAAAGCATTTTGGTTGGATATTTATTGTAGTTGATAGATACAATTTTGAATATACCAAAAACCTTTCAATCGGGAAAGGAGAGGGGATACATTTAATTTTGCTCAGTGGTCATTTGAGAGTACCTATCTTGGTGTAACTGTCTAAAACTTTTCTTGCCTCGACGTTTTGTTCACGGATGATACCTACTTAAGATCGCAATATTATGTTAGAAATTAAAACAGTTTATACTTCTTAATACCGAGGGGAAAAAAATGTGGGATACTCGACAAATCACGACTTTTACAGCAAAAATATATTATCAAGTGAATTTTGAGAAAAATATCAAAATTTAATTTGACTGTTTACTTACATGTAACTTTCCAGATACGCCAAATCAGCATCAAACGAATAAAGGCGACAATGTAAACAACATCCCGCCGCAGGCTTACTGCCAGCCCCGGGAGTACCAGAGTCCTCCTCCGGCGCCCCAGGGCTCCATGTACCCGCCTGGGCCTCCTACCCCATGGGAAACACCATACGAACCGGCCGGGGACGTATCTTGCTTGTGAGTCCTCCCCTCTTGATTTCAATCCTGGATTCCAGCAGATTCCTACTTTCCTTTCCTACCCTCATATTGTTCGAGTTGGTTAAAGTTCATTAGATTTTTTATGTTGAGTTTATTAAGTACAGCGTTTTGATTTTTAAATAATTGTTTTAATGAATAATTCAAAGAAAATATTATTAGTCATGGGAAAATGTGCAAAAATTATACTTGGATAACAACATAATTTCTTATTATCTGTTAACTTACAATTAGGTATCAAGATAAAGCGTTCCATAACTTTTAATTAGGTTTGTTAAGATTCGTTGGTAGGATCGATTTATTTTGTTGGTTATTCATTACATTCTCAAAAATATCCTTTTATTCCATTTCTCCCATACCTTTTTCCGTGGCTGCGTAGCGGTGGACTTGGTTTCTTATAGGTATTATAAAATCTGTAAATAGACTTGTCCCAAAGGTAAAACCACTATACATATATGATTAAATTTATTTATTAGCAAGTATTATATAAGAAAACAGTATACTAATTTATAGTTTTATTTTAAATAGGTCGCTTTGTGACAAGCCTCTTTATTTAGATTGAGAGGAAACTGTCTGAATGTTTATTTTTCATTTATTTGTTTATTTATGTCTATCTCATAAAAAAGTAAATGTGTAAAATGATTAGAGATTTGATCTTTTAGATGTCGTTTCATTTTAATAGGCAGTATCCTTTCCAGAGCTTAATATAAAATAGTCATATTTCGGTTGCTTTTAAAATGTGAAATAATTCTGCAATATAGTTTTGGCAAAGATACTGTCTACACAGTGGATCATTGTAATAGAAGATGTTTTTAAAGATTATTTTATAGCTGTAGGTATGTGTATTTTGTTAGCTTCGAGAAGCCAAGATGAATGTTAGACTGCTACCGCTGCCCCATCCTTCCCTTTTTGTTTTCCTCTGCCCGGGCTGCCATAGATTTATTTCAAATATGATTTTTAGGTGCCTGCGTGATTTCAGAACCCTTTGTTAATGTTGTTTACATTGTCGCCAGGTATGCGTTTTTACATAATACTTTTTTATGTTTAGATGTTATAAGCATTTTGGAACAAGCCCCAAAACCTGGCATAGCCTCAACTGAATAAACATAAATGTCGCAGCCACCGATCGAACTTAAATAAATCAATAGAAGACTCAATGTAAACAAAAAAATAAAAGACTAGTATCCCAAAGTGTCGCGTTTCTGAGATATTGGATCTCAAAGATAGCGTATTAGTAATTACGCTACCTTTAAGGTGCAATATCTCAGGTACCAGTCTCTAACATTTTTTGTTTGCATTGAAGTCTTCTATCGATTTATTAAGGTTTGATCAATGGCTACGAATTCCCGTTATTTTTATTTGTAGCTATGCCACAAAGATAAGAAGGCCTTTACAAAAACATGTTAAGAAATACACATGAAAATACATATAGATAACTGCATAATTAAAACAGAAAAATTGAATCCTGTAGAAAAAACGCTTGTTCCAATATGTTTTGTTTAGAAATAACTAGAAACATCATGGAAGCAAAGAATTTTAGCAAAATGCTAGAATTAATATAACCAAAACATAAAAACCACGTGATGGTCACTGTTTTGTACATGACAAAGACTCGTATTAGCATTAAATATTATTATTCTCATTGTGTGTTAGGTATTCCTTGTGATATTATGAACAATTATGACGATTGTATACGCAGTAGATCAAACTGTACTTATCATAATATTCAATAACAATAAAAGTTCAAAAAACTAAGTTTCATAATTATATTTAGTCTTTCTTTTAACAATAGGAGTTTATATGACATAGCTGCGTATAAAATCAAATTGTAGTACATGTTTAGAAGCATGTTTGTTGTCATTAGATGGAAGGCATTGGTGGTACCAATTAGAAAACGATTTAACTGCTTTCTCTTTTTTGTAAATATTAATAAATTATGTTTGTATTTGTTCCAGCGGCCCAGATTCCTCAGAGAGGCAGTAAGTATTTATTATGGGAGTTATTTTTTTAGTTCTAAGACGAATAGACTATGACAATTCGTGCATAAACTCTCTGAATTTACTAAATCGTCAGTCAATAATTTTACTGAAACGCTTCTTTTAAAAAAATACATAATTTAAAGCAAGGGGAGTTACTAATTCGACAAACTGCGAGGTCCAAAATCAATGAAAAATATAGTTTTGAAATATAGCAAACATTATTTTGAACCAAATTTATGCATTATGAAAGAGTTTCATGTTGGTCATATTTCCCGCCTGCCTTGTTGATCAAACCTCCCTCGGCACCATAGAGAACAATACAAAAATTAAGCACGTATTAACTGTAACTTGGATACATGTAATCATGTATCCAAGTTACAAGCCTCTAACGTAAAAAGTTTTTATTCAACTTTCACAGCATAAAACAAATCTATGTTGCTCACTGTTGAGCCGGACTAATGGGGTCAATATGGCTTCGCACAAAGTAAATTGCTGTCAATGAGCAACCAATGATAAGTCAGCGGAGCAGGTAGCGCGAAGATTAAATAAAATATTCGATGTGGGTTTAACCACCCACCTGAGCAAGGCTCCCGGACTCGCACTATTTCACAAAAAATAGTTTGTTATATTTGTGCTCCTCAAATAATTTAAGGCAATCAACCTATACATCTAATCCTCTCATACGAAACAATCAAAAAGTTAGGGCCATTGTCACTAACCACATTACTGGATGAGCCATCCTCGGTCTGACCTTTGCTACTGGTTTCATTCCAGGTTGCAAACGCAAGGAGGAAATGGTTTCGGATACCCATCCTTCCCCGAAGAAGCCGCGTTTGGTTTTCACAGATCTCCAGCGGCGTACTCTACAGGCTATTTTTAAGGTAAATAGAGTTTTTTAAATATTTAATTCACAATTTTCGACACGATCTATCAGAATTGTTTCTTTAATTTATCAGAATTTCATCGACACTTCCTCTATTTTAATTCTTTGATGTGATTCCTTAATAATATTGAAGCCGAAACGTGTATGCTAAATATACTTTGCATATATATTTTGCTGAACTTGGATTTATACAGCTGCAGTAATTATAGATAGATATGAGAAATGGAAGTATTTTTCAAATATAATGATGATGGCAACCAACGTTTTATTCTTATTCATTTTTAAAAGTATTACAATGCAAAAATCTGAAAAAGCTTAAGACAAAAAAATTGCCTGTGGCAATATTTCTTTTTGCTGTCAATGATTGAATCTTGGATCAATCATCATCATCATCTAGACAGATAAATATGTCTAGATGGAACGTCGTCAGTTGTCATCCTGTTATCATTACGAGAAAGCAACTACGTTTAAATAGATAAATAAAAAAAACTGGAAGTTTTTAAAGGAGCGGGGCGGGAAAACACTTTAAAATAAACACAAGCACCCTTTACACAACGGCGAGTGCGGCCGCGCCACTGCTCTCACCAATACACATTGGCGAACGTGTACCTAGAAGGTGGTATAGTCTCGGTAAAGTATTTAACCTTGCAATGGTCGCGTCCTAATGAGTCTGGTTTTTTTAATTTATATAATTTTAATGTATATTTCTCCAAGTAATAATTCATCTCAAACTTGAATTGATTGTTAATGGCTCGATATTGCTGTTTTGTGGATAATCATTAAATTGAAACCTTTGATCTTGAACTCAGTTTTTACCATGACAAATTATTATTTCTTTTTATATTTGGTGCACATCGTTTATGTCATATTTAGTAAAATAATTTCCTAACTATAATTAAATAGGCAATTTATTTCTATGGATCAAAATTGGTCACGCAGATTACATGGGTAGACCGTGGACTTTGTAAAGCTCCTGTGACGCAACCATGAGCACCCGGATCTCATGCTGATGCCCTGAGCGCGTCCGTCAGTTATCCAACTTAATGTACCTATACGAAGTACATAAGCAATTATCTGATAATTTTGTAAAGGAAAAAAATTGGGCCATGGAACTGAAGCCGTACCATCCGTGCCTCTGCGCAGCACATGCTTTTAACCAATTCAGCTACTGTGACCACTACACCACCATCAAATTTTTGCTTTCACTTTCTAAATCCGTCTTACGGATTAAAGATTCGTGTCGTAAAGATAAACCATCCCAAATGTAATGTTTTATGATTGTAGCATCATAGACCAATATCAATGTTGATCTGTGGTAGCATTAACGCCTGCTTAGCGAGTACATATCTAATCATTATTTAAGGTTTTTTAAATTATATAAAATATAAATAGAATATGTTCTCGCTAAGCAGGCGTTATGCTCTAAAATCATAAATAACTAAGAATTGCTGGCATCTGTTTTTAAGACATTTTTATTTAGCTTGGCTGGATTACAACATTATATAACTAATACAGCTAGCATAATGTGTAGCTAATACAGTAAGCTATTATTAATAATATTATAGCTACCTGTAGCTTTTGTTTTCCTTTTTTTATTCCCTCGGTCCAGCTCCTACGCGATATCGCATTAGAGTCGGCTCGATAGATTATGGTGCACTCTAACTCAGGTATACACCTGTATGCGGTAAACAAATAAATCGCAGTGGCCGAAACAGTCGTGACGTCTATTTTGATTCGCGCATTGATGTCCGCACATAGGCCTGCACTAATATTGATAAATACTGAACGACAGAGTCTGGACAGAGCGTGGACATAGTCACATATTATTCTATGCTGGGGAGAGTGTTGAGGACCCATCACATCACGTGACATAAATATGATCTGATCATGTGCCACGTCAAATAATTATGTCGAATATAAAAAAAACAGTTACAGGAGGGCGATTCTCACGAAGTGATATAAATATCAAAGTAGATAAATGTTTAAAAATCCATACATTTTTCAATATATATATATTGTGATATTTATATCACTTCGTGAGAATTGCCCCCTGAAACCTTCCATTGCTTCTCATTTCAAACTGAGTTGGTTGTTTGCTAGGAGCTATTATGAGTGTTATCACTGCAATAGATAAAAGCTAGCTTATGCCTGCTTGTGTGCTTGACACATAGACAACTGCACATTACTCCGTATAACGACAGTAAGAAATGTCTGATGCTCCGTACTCTCAGTGGCTTGACAGCGTAGCTTGACAGCTTTGTTTTACACTCGCCGTAGTATAGACATTTCTTACTGTCGTTGCACTCGCCTCATGTCATTATATTTATCATTGTAAACGTGCATATAATTGCCAGTCAAGGACGGGGTTGCAGCACTTTTAGCAATTTTCGATCATTTAATTTAACTAAAAAAGTTTAAAACGTGCTTTATTTTTTCGTCCCGCTTAACTCTATGGCTTAAAGATATATTTTTCAATTAACGTGTTCGTGAAAGTAAAACAGATAAAAAAAATACGGGAAATTTGTTATTTTTCAAGATTTTTACCCTTATCTTATACCTTATATTACTAAGGGTGACATCTTACTAACTACTAACAACTAGGTAACTGTGCTTACCAACAGTGGTGGCAGTTTGATATATACCTAGCGGCACTTAAGTCTAGCGGTGAACGAAACGTGGCGGGGATCTTGGCATAGTCAAATTTTATATATTGTGTTAAAATGTTGAATACTGTTTATCTCGAAAACTGTCTGTGGAAAAAACCCCACCACGTTTCGTTCACCGCTAGACTTACGTGCAGCTAGCTATATACCATGCGTCGCAATGCCTCTCTCAATTTGATAACCTTTGACCCCTATATTATGATTTAAACAAAAAGGGAATGACCATTTCTGGTAGATCACACTTTATTTGACGCTCACTACTTAAAAACTGGCAACACCGACAAAAATGCCAAACTTGAATCGTAAAAATATATCATATTATTTATTTTTAACCTTTCGTTGTAATTTCTGCAAACTTATATTGCTCATCTAGACATTCCCCACACTCCCCACAAAATTTTGACAAGTCACTCGAGTGTATCCCTTGACTACACAAATTGACACACAAGTTGTCCGTCCGTCCGTCTGTCTGTCTGTATGTTGGTAGTTCATTAGTGACTCTTTTATAAGTCACATTCTAATTTTTTATTTGCCGAAGTCATATTGTTATTATTAAATAATAATATGAATAAAATCTTTTCAAAGTTTGGAGATACCATAAACAGGAAGAAAAAAAAACATTTTTTTTCTTCCTGTTTAAACTTCTTCAATAAACTTAATTGGCCTAAACTTATGGCTACACAGGATAAAGTGACATCAGAGGTGGAAAATACGATATTTTTATAGTACCTTTATAATGGGGTCAAACGTGGTCAACCGTTCATTTTAGGCAGGATACGTTTTTTATATACTTACTCAAATTGAACCCTAGTTCAATATGGGTAAAAAACAGAAAGTTTTACGGGTCACAAGTTATCAATTTGGTCGCCATCTTTAAAATAAATGGTGTATAACAACATAATGACGAACTACTTCTTAACACATATTAAAGTTATCTTTTCCTTTACAACTTAAATGGAACTAAATAAAATGGAAAAGTTGTATGTTATATAATACAAAATTCTTCGTGGCGGTCTGGTCTTAGAATAAGAACCCTCCTAATCCTCCCGTGGATGTCGTAAGAGGCGACTAAGGGAATAACACCGGAAGATGGGCAGCAGCGTCCTCCAAGCATATATTTGTAACAATGCGGTCACCAATCCGCCTGCCAAGCGTGGTGACTTTGGCAACTTCAACTTGGGGGACTTCAACGCACGGCTGGGCATGAAGTATGGCGATGATCTGAGAGTGAAGAAGTTTGGATTTGGACAACGGAACCAAAGGGGTCAACGAATGACTGACTTCATGGAAATGGAGGGACTTATTATGATGAACTCCCTTTTCAAGAAGCGCCCATCCAGGAAATGGACGTGGCTGCACCTCATCGGTCATAAATAAGCACGTGATAGATTTCATTTTGACAATCAATAGGCATATATTCAATTATGTCTCTGTGATCAATAGGGTTAAGACCAGCAGTGATCACCGCATCGTAAGAGGCTCATTGAATAACAACGTAAAGCTGCAGAGGTCTCGTTTGATGAGATTTACTTTTCGCCCAAGTCCTGCTCAAATCCAAACCCCGGAGAGCTTTCAGTTGGAACTCCAAAATCGCTTCCAAATCCTTACCGAATGCGATACAGTGGACGAACTACAGAACGGGCTGGTGGAAATTGTTCACGCGGTTGGGTCGGAGTTCTTTAAGACCCACCGTAAAAATAAAATACAGAAACTTTCTGAGCATACACTCAAACTTATGGCAGAACGAGGCGAGATGAGGCTGCAGTCTTCAGTGGATATGTCGAGTTACAGCTTGCTTATTAAACAGATCTCAAAGTCGATGCGACACGATTTGCGTTTCTATAATACTAATCAAGGGCTCCAAAGTTTTCGCAAAGAGAGCTGTCTATTGAGCAAAGCTTGTTGACGAAGCTGAAGACCGACAGTGGCAGCATCGTTTCGTCGAAGCCAGAGATTTTGAGTGAGCTCGAGAAGTTCTGTGGGCAATTATACACCTCACCACGTAGTCCTCCTAGCAAAAAAAGCGATGGAAGAGCCCGTTTGACCAGACATTATACGGTAGATATCCCGGACATCAGCCTGTACGAGATCAGAATGGCTCTCAAATAGCTAAAGGCTTACAAGGAATCAGGGGAGGACGAAAGACAGAGACAAAGCGTCTGTATTTCACGCTTGTCTGTCTGTTGTTTGTCTGTCGTTAGACAGAGCTATTGAAAGCAGGTAGAACAGTGGTACTTAAAGTCCTTCAGGAGCTGTTTAACTCCGTCATCCTTGAGGGTACTACGCCAGAGGCGTAACACAGGAGCGTACTAGTGTTGTTCTTCAAGAAAGGTGATAACACCCACTTGAAGAATTATAGGCCAATTTTGCTGCTGAGTCACGTCTATAAACTGTTTTCGAGAGTGGTTACAAACCGTCTCGCTGGTAGGTTTGACAACTTTCAGCCTCCCGAACAAGCTGGATTCTAGAAAGGCTTTAGCACCGTAGACCTCATCCATACGCTCCGGCAGATTATACAGAAGACCGAAGAGTATAATCGACCACTATGTCTAGCGTATGTAGACTACGAGAAAGCCTTTGATTCAGTCGAGACCTGGGCGGTGCTACAGTCATTACAGCGGTGCCAGATTGACTACCGGTACATCGAAATGTTGAAGTGTTTGTACAGCAAGGCACCATTACTGTCCGTCTTCAAGATTGGAGCACGAATTCTGTCCAGTTGCAAAAAGGGGTGAGACAGGGAGACATTATTTCTCTGAAAGTGTTCACCTCTGCACTGGAAGATATATTCAAGCTACTGAACTGGAGTGGATATGGTGTTAACATCAATGGCGAATACATCACTCAACTTCTATTTGCTGATGATATAGTCATCATGGCAGAAACCCTGGAAGACCTAAGTACAATGCTCAGTGACCTCAATATTGTTTCCCAACAGGTGGGTCTTAAAATGAACTTGGGTAAGACGAACATCATGTCAAATAACCATGTCGTACCCATGCTGGTTTATGTTGGGAACAATATTATCGAAGCTGTGGATCACTATGTCTACTTCGGTCAGACGTACTTCGGTCAGACGTACTTCTGTCAGACGTACTTCGGTCAGACGTACTTCGGTCAGACGTACTTCGGTCAGACGTACTTCGGTCAGACGTACTTCGGTCAGACGTACTTCGGTCAGACGTACTTCGGTCAGACGATCCAACTGGGTAGATCCAACTTCGACAAACAGGTCAACCGACGAATTCAGCCTTAAGACGAAAGTTTATAATCATTGCGTGTTGCCAGTGATGACATACGGCACTGAGACGTGGTCGCTAACTATTGGTCTCACACACAAGCTCTAAGTAGCGCAGCGTGCAATGGAGAGAGCTCTGCTCGGTGTTTCACTACGTGATAGAATCCGAAATGAGGAAATAAGTAGAAGAACCAAGATTACCAACATAGCTCTCAGAGTTTGCAAGTTGAAGTGGCAATAGGCAGGCCATATAGTTCACAGAACCGACAACCGCTGGGGAGTAAAGGTTCTCGAAAGGCACGGTTGACCACTCCCCATATTATTCCCTATTTTTGTAAATGCCTCTCTAAACTTACAAGAGATATTTTGCATTGAATACATTTTTTTGTTATACTTTGATTTTTCTTAAAAAAAAATTGTAACTACAATATGAAATTGGTAAAAAAATAAAAGAATAAGGGTCCTATATAAGGGTCACTAAACTAGACTACCAATATACAAAAATCCACTGAATACTAGAGTTAGTTTGGTAAAAATTACTAAGTTTGTTTTGAAATCTGGAGTTTTGGGAACAAAAAACAAAACAGGAATTCTTCAAAAATACCAAAAATTGCGGAAAATACGATTGCGGGGGTTATTTGAGTGCCCCTGAGCTATGTTGGTAATCAATATAGTTTTCTCATCTACATCTACACTAATATTATAAAGAGGAAACATATGATCGTTTGTTTGTTAGTTTGTAATGGATAAAATCAAATAATACAGAACCGATTTTAAAAAATCTTTCACATAAAAGAAAGCTAAATTATCAGCGAGTAACACTAGCAGGACTTTATTTTTCAAAAAATTAGAGTTCTCTTCGAAAATTGCAATAATAAAACCAGAATTTTGCAAAAAAACTCGATTACTTTGTATCACAAACCAAAGAGTATATAAATGCTACGTAAGATCACAAACTAAAAAGGAGATGGTCTTTGTATATGGAACATTGCCATGGAAACGAAATCACAGAACATCTAATAATCATTAACGTAGGAAATGCTCTATTCTAATAATATACGAAATAGTAACCGTAATTCAACCTCCTTGCGTTAAACAGAATAATACTATAGACGAAATGGTACGTGAGTTTAAAACCTATAAACTTACATTTTGTGTAAGAAATTGTTTATGTTCTCTTTGTCCAAATAAAGTACCTACTAATTTTATCTTTCTGTATATCTAACCTGTGCGAAGCCGGGCGCATCGCTACTGTAACAATAAAATTCAGAATGTAGGTGCATAATTCACACGTAAACGAAAACACATGCGTCTAACATGGAACATTGCCATGGAAACGAAATCACAGAAGCCTAGCCTAGCCTGCCTAGCGGTATACAGTGTGAGTCAGAATCCAACGATACTGGGTTCGGTCCTGGGCTCCGCACCAATGACATTGACATGATATGAGTTACATGCGGTTTTCCTTTGCTCCCGGCTTCGAAGGGTACGTTAAGCTGTCGGTGCCGACCAATAATTGTCGTTTAACCTTGTCTGAAGCCCTCGGATGGCCAGATAAACTAAGACAGCAGAGGCCAGCATTAAATAATATGTCAAACAAACAACGAACATGTTATTTTTTTTGATTAAAGACTTGTACGCACCAAAAGTAGCCAATTGTATATCTCCAAACTTATAGTCTCCTTCCCTATTTCAGGAAACAAAACGACCGTCAAAAGAGATGCAAGTGACCATAGCCAGGCAGCTTGGACTAGAGCCCACCACCGTCGGAAACTTCTTCATGAACGCTCGAAGGCGTTCCATGGACAAGTGGAAAGATGACGACGCGCCGTCAGAGCTGGACAACTGTGACGGCACAGACATGGACCAGGTGCCCAGTCTGGATTCTGCCGACTCCGAGGAGGACCACGACGAGAATGACGACCATCTCTTGTGACGCCGTCTGCATCAGCAGCAGCTGTTGGTGCTCTGAGACAAGGATGTGGTCGTTGAAGATATGGAGTGTTCGCAGGATTCTGTTGACTACTCCGATTTTTAATCGTTGGATTAGGATTTGCAGTCTCTCTTGGTACGGTTTCTTTTTTGGATGTTTTGTCCTGAGTGTCATTAAAATGATAGAAGGCTATAAACACCAACAGCGTAAAAACAGTAAAGATTGGTGAAAGTGAAACATGAAGTTTTTCAAACTTTTGCCGAAATAGAGAACTTGGTATTTACTAGATTTAAATTTTTCATTACACAATATGTGTTATAATTGCACTGCAGTTATAATGGATACAAAGGACAGCAAGAATGAACTAACAGCACAATTAAAGTTTCAAGTATGAAAAAAAATTGGAAGTGATTATAATTTTAAAAAAATACTTGTATCTTCTCCTCGTTCTTTTCCCCATTACTGCAGTTTCTCTAATTTGTTTTATTGTAATACAATTTTACGGGGGCTACGTAATAGTTATTGATTAGCTCTTCACAATTTCCAATATTTTGCGTATAATGAAAATTCTATATCTTCGATGGCCGCAACTAAAGAAATGTGTGTGTACAGTGGGAAGATGGTGGTTACGAACATTAGTGCGATGCGGAAATAATTAAGTAATAATTAGATATATGTACGAGTATTACGGTCCGTTTATACCATCATGCAATCTTGATAGATGTATGGAAAACTACTTTTGATGTTTGATCCGGACGCGCTTACACGTTGCCGTTTGAATTTGACGCGTTGGTTTAATCGTGTAAAATTTACACAATACGTATTGAAGATTTTCTTGTCACACGATCCTTACACTTATTAATTTGAAAGTGTTTAACGAATACCGAAGTAACTATTATTTAATGTATAGCTATACGACAATACGAATATATCTGTGAATGTTGTACCACATAACTTGCCTTTGATATTTGGTTGCGATTTTCACTATCTATACCTATAATAAAGCAGTGAGTAACATATAATCTATACAAGGAAGGAAATAAAAAAAAGGTGTTTGCTACTGAATAAAAACACAACATTAAAAAAATGTGTCTTTTCCGCCTGTTTGCGCATTACGCAAAAACTACTGGACCGACTACAAAGCGGTTTACACTGTTGCTTAGGCTTTGACTTAAAAACTGAGGTATTTAGTATCAAAACCCAATGTGTAAAGGCCAAGCAATCAATAAAAAACTATTTGACGGCTGAATGAAATTTGGTATATTTTACTTTATAGGTTATTCTGGCCCTGGAATGTCACGTACGACTCGATTTAGGTAAAAATTGTTAGCAGTCTAAACCCTAATATTTTTAATATGTAATTTTAAAAAGATCTTTAATTGTGTTCCTACTGGAATGCATGATGGTGTAAAGCGAACCTAATTATAGTAACTGGATTGATCTCTATATCAAATGTTGCTAGTCAAGCGTGGAATATGTAGGCATTTAGTTTTATAATAGGCAGACTTTTTAATTTTAGTATTTTGTGTTCATTTGAGATGTACCTTAACTATTTTGCATTTCTTGTTCACAACATAATAATTATAGCATAAATATAGTAAATACATTTTTTTGTCATTTAAATATTTGGAAGATGAATATATTAAAAAAATGGTAGTAAAAATCTACTATTTGTATAATAAAAAAATACATTTGCCATCATACATACTGTTTGCACGGCAAAATACCTCAATATATTATTATCTAAGCATCGATTTAACTTCGTGACGCATCGCTATTTATCTAAAAGTGCAGCTTTTTTCTAAACGCATATCAAATAGCCATTTTAACCTAAAATCAACATGTTCAACCTAACTGACCTACCTACCTAGTTTTTTAGGCACATTGCGTGTTTAGGCGCAAATCAAATATACCTACTAAATGAGAATGAAAGTTAATTTGATGTGCAATTTGTATTATTGATATAAAAACATATTTTTGTTGTAAAAGTTATTTAATTTAATTATAAATTGATGAGTTTTCTGATGTGCAATTAAAAATAATTCTACTGAATTTATATATATCTCAAAATGTATGTACGAGGAAAAACATTATTTCTAGTCATTTTATCCACATATAATATATTAAGTACTTTTATGTTTAAAAATACATAATATGGGTAAAACAACCCTGATCTCAAGTGATTGGTGAGCTAATTTATGTAATGCGTAAAACAAAATTGTTTCAAAAAGCGTTCAGCTTGAAATATCCGATCAAATCGGATATATTTTTCGGATATATCGAAAAACTTAGCAAAATTATTGTGACATATTTTGATCATTTTAAATTAAAAAAACAAGCAATTATTATATTAAATCTATAATACGATTTCTAGGTTCAGCATAAAAATGCCATCATTCAATAAAAAAAGCATCACTGTACAAAATAGTTATAATATATCACAGATTGTAAACTTAGAAATTTCTTTGGGCAGCGCGGCGATACTACATTATAATAATGTTTTTATAATTACTTGCTCATATCTTCTCAGTATTGTAAAAAGACATTTAAACAAATAGTCGTATAAATGTGTGTCTATTTATTTTTCTAGTCACAAGACCTCGATTACATTCCAAAAAAAAACACAATAATTGTTTATAAACCTTTTGATTTGACGATACTTGCATCCAATAATTATAAAAGAAATAATAATCATGCGCTTTGGTTTTTCTTTAGAAAGATTGATAGGATAGATTCTGGCGTTAGGTAATAACTTGAAATTTAAATTCAACAATGTTGTATATTTACATATTTACCCATTCCATGCTATAGAAAATTTAGGGCATAATGTCAGCTTCGAAAAATGGGAAAACATTTTTTTTTAATTAGTGGCCGTTGGTCATGCAAATAAGTCATTGTACTTGGATGCTATAATTTGTTAATATTAATATGCCACGTGTTAAGTCACAGGTTGCAAATGTTGTCAAATCTTAATTTCTCACAAATTAAACAATTGGTTGCGCGTGATATTACTTAATAGAATAATGATTAGATTTAATGTGTTTAAACTGACATGGTCATCACTAACACTAAAGTCTATATTAAAAACGGATACATTGAGTTTCGTTTATCAAGATATGAATAGAGTTGGAAGTGATATTGTGAACAGTGGTAATACTGACCGTTTTGTCTGCTTGTAGACACATAACACCCACCCGCAGTTACTTCAGTTACTTCGTGATCATGACACTTGCAACAGTGCCGAAATATCGGAAACTCAAAACAAAAGATATACATGGTAAATATCGCGATTTTAATGGTGACTTTATTGTTAATTTTATTATTTAAGTACAGATTAATTGTAAGTTTTTCTAGTCCGATTTGTGTAAAATACATTAATAATAACTTGATTTGTTCGCGATTTGTCTACGGAAAGTGCAATAGCTCCTTCGAAACCTTTCCAAAGGGGTTCTAACATTTAACTATAGAGCCTGGCTACAGAATATGGCCTGGCACCTAAAAGAAAAATCGTGCCGTCTTAACCGCAGATCAAACCTTATAAAATCAATAGCGTACTTCAATAGAAACAAAAAAATGTAGAATGACTGTTAGGCCACAAAATTACTTGTACGATCTGGAATCTGTACAAGTATCCATGTAAGTATGTAGTAGTTATTCTTGAGAAAAAATATTCTAAAATATATATCTTTACGTAATATATTAACCGACTCTCGAACAATGATAATGTCAACAAATCTAGCTTTCTTATTTTTTTAAACATGTCAATTTTGCTAAAATAAAATAAAGTAATCATCCAATCACACTAAAAAGTTACTCTGTCTGTTTATTTCCTTTTCACGGCTTAAACGGCTGAGCCGATCTTGGTGAAAGAAGACCAAGGGCATGAACTAGTCGTTTGCTCAAAAGTAAAATGGTTACATCGTTTTGAAAATAAATCTGAGTACAGGTTATTGCAAAGTATACAGTTTATATTCATCTGATAATTTGGAACGTTTACATTTCATTGCTGTCCTTCTCTTCGTTTGATTTTATTTAAGAAAAGTAATATATTTTAAATTATTTAGAACTTATTGTAATTTATTAGCATTTTATAGTCTTATATGCTTACTAGAAAATTTCACCAAAGAGTTTGTGCAATTTCTATTTTAAACACGTGTTCACTTTTATAGAGCAGTATACAAAAAATAAATTTAGTTTCTCGAATCAAAACAGATGGCGTTGTCTATCGTGACATGTAAAAACAGAACGCCATACATTTCCAACTGATGACAAGCCCGATTTATACTTGTAATCACAGTGGATTAAGTGATTAAGTGTTTTTTTAGTGAATTTCCTTGCAGTTTATAGAGTACAACGCCATCTGTTATACACATGAGAGCTGTTACATTTAAGAAAGATATACCCTTATTATTTAATTTGTCATACATATTTTCATAATTTAGCGCTAAGTCCACAGATCGTACCTAGTCTTCTTAAAGTCTGCAGATACTTATTAATTATTATTATAATTAGTTTGGTTTACAATATTGTTATCGGTTTCTTAAATAATTATTAGCAGTCTTTGTCTAACAAACATACACTACATAGGTAAACTGCGCACATCATGAGTTATCTATTCTAGGTTCAGTTTGTAATATATATACATATATATAACATCTAAAAGTTATATATGTAGAGTTATAACTTAGTGGTCAAAAAGGTTTAAAAAAACCTTCTTGTTAATGGTATGCAATTTTTTGTTACTTACAAAAATTGCGCACAATTTTAAATAGGTATTTTAAAACTTGACTGAATGTAATCAAAGCTGTTTTATCCGCTATCATTTTGTTAGAGAAGATTGGATTTTCGTTTGTGAATCTGCTGTACACGATTGATAAAGTATTTTTGTTTGTGAATCTGCTGTACACGATTGATGAAGTATTTTTGTGTATGTATAGAATAATAATAGCGCTTTCGATTGTAAATAATTCGTGATTACATGTAAGATTAAATGTACATTTTACAAAGCTATTCGAATGTTATTTTGCGCCCTAAAGTCTAAGCTTAAAACTGACATTGGAAAAGTATCTAAGTGTCATAGTAAAAGTTTTTCTAAATATTCAATTCCAGAAGCACTATGCGGCTATTTTATTCATCATCATCATCATCAGCCTATACAGGCCGATGATCACTGCTGGACATAGGCAAAGCCCGGTCTTCGACTCCTTTCATCCAGTTTCTGCCGGCCGCCTTCCGCAGGTCGTCACTCCACCTGGCCGGTTTTCGTCCTACACTACATATGCAAAGTCGTGGTCTCCACTCGAGGTCACCTCTAGCGGTGAAAATTCCAGGGAACATTCCCACAGGTTTCAATACTTCCACGACAGATCCAAAGTTCCTGAAAATATTGAGAGTATTGGAGAAGAATCGTATAATGAGAAAATAATATTTATTGTACTTAATTGGTTAGTAAAGTGGAATAGTGATTAGTAGGGTAACTAGTAGTTTTTAGCTTACAACACCCATTTTTTTTAAATTTTTTTCTTACTATTAATCTAAAGAAATAAAAAAGCTTTCCATGATACTTCATTAATAATGAACCAAAACATATTTTAGAAAAAATCACTGTTTTTTTTTTGTTTTTAATGTTTATTGAATTTAACTTTTATTTAAAAGAAAGTGTGTTTGTGTGTTTTTTTAGGAATTCATAAAGATACGTAGGCTACAGCGGAGGACGCAGTTAATAAAAACTGGATTTAAAGTTAAAATATATATAGTTACAATGAATAAAAGGGCGGACTATGTACCATTTTTTTAATATTCTAGCTTAATCTAAAAAGATTGCCTTTCGGTCCAAAGTTAGAAACCGAAGTGCACACATACCACAAAGGAGGTACAAATTGTTACAGAAATTGATTAAATTTATTTGGTTGGTGTCCTATGATAGCTACACGCGACACATCGCGAGGCTTAATGGAATGCGGACGATGCATAGAGAAAGGAAGGTTTTTTTTGGAATACTGCACCTTTTTTATGTTTAATTATTTTGATATCAATATTATCTTTCGATGTTAATAAATTGTATAAGTGCAATTCTAACCTTATGGGTTTGGTTATCCTGCAGTAACTAGTAACACAGTTTCACTTGAACTTTGACATGTTTCAATCGTTTATAAAAAAATAATTAAATAAGCAATATTTCGTGCAGCCTTACTAGTAATGTGTTCATAAAAATAGAAAATGTAATTTGAAAAATGGTTCAAAAACTTGGAATTTTGGAAACTTTCATGGGATTGTTTCCAAAATTTCCGGAAGTATTGGAAAGTTTACTAGAAAGGTAGGGAAAGTTTCGGGGATTTTCATCCCTAGTCACATCTACCCCAACGGTTGTCCATAAGCTCAGTTTTAGAGATTCGTGAACCTTGAACCAATGTCTATTACCAATGAGTAAAAGAGTACGTTCACAACATCTCTCTAGTTTCTCAACTTGTCATGAGATGACGCCACAGAATAAATCGTTTGTTGATGTTATAACGAAGCCATCATCGGGAGGTTCCAAATTTTACGTTTACCATGTTTATATAGATTCTACATGCTTATTTTTCTTTAGTTTTAGTTTTTTTCCTGAGCTATGATGCAACGATATAATTACGCCCGGGTAAATTAGGTAAATAAAAAAAAATGCCCTGCCAAAAACGATTTGAAAAGTTAAAAACAAGACATAAATAAAATTTTCCCCTATGCCCTAGAATAAAACATAGGATACTTTTGTCCAGGAAAATTGAAAATTTCCACGGGAAAACTGGAAAATGATGATTACTCGCTGTAAAAAACGGTTGCCATGGAACCGAAATAACAAATATGTCAAAAAACGTCATTGTATTGGTTTTTAACTCTCTTTAACCGAAATCCAGACGATTTCAGATTATTTTTATTTCTAGTACTAAAATTAAGCACAATGCTCAGTGACCTCAATATTATTTCCCAACAGGTAAGTCTTAAAATGAACATGGGTAAGACGAACATCATGTCAAATGCCCATGTCGTACCCATGCCAGTTTATGTTGGGAACAATATTATCGAAGCTGTTGATCACTATGTCTACCCAGTAAATCATCGGGCGGTGCTATATCTAACATTGCGCAGTACTGAGCGCATACATGCGCGTGCGCGCGCGGTAAGCAACTGGCTACTTAGGTCAGACGATCCAACTGGGTAGATCCAACTTTGACAAAGAGGTCAACCGACGAATCCAACTCGGATGGGCAGCGTTCGGGAAATTACGCCATATCTTCTCGTTGCAGATACCGCAGAGCCTCAAGACGAAAGTTTCTAATCAGTGCGTGTTGCCAGTGATGACATACGGCACTGAGACGTGGTCGCTAACTATTGGTCTCATACGAAAGCTCAAAGATGCCCAGCGTGCAATGGAGAAAGCTATGCTCGGTGTTTCACTACGTGATTGAATCCGAAATGAGGAAATCCGTAGAAGAACCAAGGTTACCGACATAGCTCTCAGAGTTTGCAAGTTGAAGTGGCAATGGGCAGGCCATATAGTTCGCAGAACCGACAACCGCTGGGGAATAAAGGTTCTGGAATGGCGGCCACGAACAAGCCAGCGAAGTGTGGGGAGACCCCCCTCACGATGGACCGACGACATTGTAGCCATCGCAGGAAGTCGGTGGATAGAGGTGGCACAAGATCGCTCGTCATGGCGCTCTTTGTAGGAGGCCTATATTCAGCAGTGGGCTTCTAAGGGCTGAAATGATGATGATGATGATGATGATGATGATAATGATTTATTTCCCCAGATATTAACCACTAACTTTCTTTAACCGGAATCCAGACGATTTCAGTTTATTTTTATTTCTAGTACTAAAATTATGAACATCCCTATTTTTAACAAAGGTAAGAGGTAAAGGTAGGGTTTGATATTTTTCCAAACATTCATAATATTTTCATACTAGCTGTGCCCGCGGCTTTGCTCATGTGGTCATTTAAACTGGGCAAAAAGTAATTTATGTGTTATCCAGTACCAAAAGTGCCGATGAAAGAACAATATATTTTGTACTATATTTCATCATGATTTGTTCATCTTTCAAATACTGACCTACTGACTGACTATCCCTTGATTATCCTAGAGGTGCACTACGGAAATAACTATATTTATATTTTGTACCATTAATTTATAATTATATAATTATATTTATTACCATATTAATTTTTATTTTATTTATAAACCGGAAAACTTGAATACGAACTCCAAATAAATGGCTCACAAACTACCGTAACTAATCCATATACGTAATTCAAAAATTACTTTTGCTATGTAGGTACCTAACCAGATAGATAGATAGGTAGGTATTATCAGACTAGGAAACTCTAATAATACCTACCTAGGGACTTAATATAAAACAAATCTAAACAAAACCAACCAATGAATCTAATTAAAAACCTAAAATACTTTCTACAAATTACCCTCTCCCTGGCCAGTGTTGTGCCTTGGCTATTATATATTCTGTGGCAGTCCATCGCGTGCGCGTCGGTCGGCCCCAGATAATAATATTACTAACATAGATTTTATAAGTACAACAAGATACCTAGTAGGTGCTTCGAACATACTTCCACTTAAATGAGTGAAATTTTTTCGTTCGATCCTCCCGCCAGACGCCAATGAACATTTACTGCGAGAGTCGGTGCGATGACATTTAAAAAAAAACAGTTTATGCAGTGAAATCACATTAAAAAAAATATATAAAAAGAAAAGTGCACCAAAACACATTTCAAAAACATTTATTTTTCTCGTGCATTTCTTGGCAAAAAGATATAATAACGAAAATTTTACGTCAATGCACTGTCCGTCCTTGTCATATCATATCACAATAACAAGGACGGATAGTGCATTGGTATTGCTAATTGCTATCGCTATAGCTTTGAGGCCTGTTTCGGGTTTGCCAAGCTTATGAAAGCTATTTAGTGCTATTATACCCATGATTTTAGCTACGCAAAAATTAGGGATGATAAAAAGTTTCTAACTTAGATTTCTACAAAGTAACGTATATAATTCCACCGAATTTTATAAATATAATGTTCTACCTCCACTAATATAAAAAAAGGACACGTTGTCTGTTTTTTTGTTGGTTTGTTTGTTTGAGGAGCTTTCCCGCGATTACAGCTTGGCCAAATTCAATGAAAATTTCTGTGTAGATGCTGTAAACCATAGATACCATAGGATCCTTTTTGTCTCCAGAAATTGTACTTGCGAGAAAAGCTGCGGGGCGCGGCTAGTACAATGTAAAAGCGAATACTACGCACTGATTATAAACTAAATCTTAAAAACTACTTAGCCTATGAAACTGAAATTAGACAGGTAGATACAACGTAGTTAGTTTACAGGTAGTAGACGTCAACCAAGAAAGAATTCTGCGGAAGGGATGAATTAAGGGGGTCTAAAGGCGATTGAAAGTTTATTTGTAAAATCTATGTGTTTTGCTGTTAGAGACATGAAATTTTGTATTTAGATTAACAATGTAAAATAAATAAATACCTTGATAAGTTTGTTCGACAGGGACGGATTAAGGTGGTCCAAAAGTTGATTTGAAAATCCAATGTTTAAATGTTATCGGCTGAACAGATTCTGGTGCAATTTTGTACATAGATACTTTAGATCCTAGAATAGCACATAGGATACTTTTTATCATCATCATTATCACGAAGTTAAAACCATGGGCCGCATGTAGTAATATTATATCATAGATAGTGTCTTACCACTTATGGATCAAAAAGGAGGGTAAGCTAGAGCACCTCCTAGAGCATAAGCTAGAGCTAGGCCTATCAATGTAATGTTACGTATGTTCAACGATTTGTAATAGTTTAGGAGTTGCAGAATGTTTATTTTTTTAGCTCATTCCAGATTTCAGTAGAAATTTAGTAATTGTAACCAAACTAACAGCATTATCGTTTTTTTCGTGTAGTTAGTATAATAATAAGTCTATTAAAATAAATAAATACCTCCTTGTTACAATTTTTAGATTTGGTGAAAAAACTTAACCATTGAAATTTTTACCTCAAATAAAAATGAGATACACATTTCAATTGTTATGTGTTTTTCACAGAATCTAATAAATGTAATGCAGTAGTATTAATGTATTTTAAATGGCCCATTATTATACTACTTACACAAAACAAAACACACCGTTTGTCTCAATAGTTTGGTAATAATTACTAAATTTCTAATGACATCTGGAGCTCGGCTAAAAAAACTAAAATATCCCGTAACTCCTAAACTATTCCAAATCACTGAACATATATGGGAGTTAAATCGATAGGATAGTATTCTAGCTCACATCCCATTTTGATCTAACAGTGTTTAAATATTCAGTATATAGGATGTCAACAAAACACAGGGTGGAGACTCGTAGGCTTTCCATACAAAAATCAGATTCGTGATTTCTACTACCACACCAGCGAAATTATGTATGCACGATTGCACACAGTTTATATATGCTATAGAACGCTAGGGATGGTGAACACAGACAGTCATAGTGTTTGATATTTGCGTAAAACCTGACATCGCAAGATCGATAAAAATACAAAAGAAATATTACATCCATTTTGGTTTGGAGTCCAAAATGGCGCACATGTTTTATTTCAGTAACTATGATATGGGTGTTATTTAATTTTCAAGATTTCCAGGGAGCGTTTACTTTTTTTTTAAATATTTTACAATATAAATATAAGTCTGCCACCTTCGATTTCATCTCATTTTAATAATAAGCACCCGGAGACTGCCAGAAAATGACACCCATATCATTTTATTAAAATCATGTCCGCCATCTTCAGTTTGTATATGGATGTCACTTTCGTTATAAGCACTCCGAAAAACCTTGAAAATTCACCCATATAACTTTACTAAAAATAAAAATGTACGCCATCTTGGATTTGAAAATGGATATCATTTTCGTTATACCGAGAAACATTGAAAACAGCGCCTACATCAATTTACTAATAAAAAAACATGTCCGCCATCTTGGATTGGAAAAAATATATATTTTTAAGCACCCCGAAAAATAAAAATTGGCTCTTCAAATTAGCATTGCAGTTCAACGGGGCAATGCCACCAGCATGGTTAGGTACGCTGCCAACTGGTAGTGCGCAAGAACAATTGGACTTCCATGGCATGCGGGTTGTCCCACTGTTTCATATTTCGGACCTGTACGCTATTACTTGTTAGAGTGTTATTATTTATTTCGTGGTACTAGTTGTATTTTTTAGTAGTTAATAAACAAATTACTTGTACCATAGATTTATATTTGGTAATTTCATCTTATATTTTTAAACTCCCAAAGTATAAAAAGTGCTAATGTTTTGCATAATCTCTATGTACTGGTATCACTCGCGTCAAAAAGTACCAAGAACCTGCTTCATAAATTGAAATGAGCTCAGTATTGAAATTTGGCCTCTGGATAACAGAGAGTGTCGAACCTCCTTGATTAATAATATTTTGACGGGAAATAACACTACTGTTTTTTTTTTGCTACAGCAATTTTATTTCATATTATTACATTATAATTAACATAACTTTGGACCTCTATCCCACAGGAACTATTTATTTTTTGGGATAAAAAGTATCCTCAATTTTCACTCATCATATAAACTATGACTGTGCCAAGTTGCATCAAAAGCAGTCCAGCAGTTTCAGCATGATACAAGTTCTTTTCACCGTTCTTAATTTCACATGTATTTTAAGGTTATGAAATAAAAGTATTTCATTTATTTATATTTTTTTCGATATCCACTGATATCAACTTTCAACCTATATCCTGCGGGAACCCTTTAATTTTTCGGAATTAATAGTATCCAATGTCCTTCCTCGTAGTATGAACTCCAATCATGCCAAGTTTCATTTGAATTCATTCAGTAGTTTTGGCATGATGCGCGGCCACGTTACAGACAAATAGACAAAAATGAAAAAAATACAGTTATGGCTTCAATAGTGAACATAAAAAAGACTCAAAAAAAATTAAAAAAATAGCTTCAATGTATTTGTACATTGAAGCCATTGCAGTTTTATTATAAGCATAGATATATATTGACAAGCCACTGTAAGAATATTGATCTCTTTAAAATGTTCCCTCAGAGAATCACTGGATTTCATATTGTTGGAACAAATTGATCTCTTCTGCATCACAAATACTCGTATTGATTGAATTTCTGTGTCTTTACCCCGTAGCAAAATGCCATATGGCATAATAATGTGAAAGTAATTAAAATATACTAATTTTGCAGTGGCTATACCGCTAAACTGTCTAATTTTACGTACTACATAGGCTGCAGAGGTCAACCTACCAGCTATCAACGATATGTGAGGAACCCACTGTAATTTTTAATCTACAGTAATACTCAAAAATGTGGTTGACTGCATAAGGTGTACGGGCTCACTATTTATTACAATACTTGAACTCGTTGGATCCCCTCTGACATTTGATCGTGAAAATTTTGATACATTTAGTTTTCTTAGGATTTAACAATAAATTATTAGTTGTAAACCAATTAAGAACTAGCGTGATTGCCTTGTTAACATCGTCAAAACAGTTTATGGATCAATCAATAAAAAAAATATTAGAGAAGTATCATCTGCAAATAAAACAATTTCACATAAGTTCTCTATGAAAAAGGGAAGATCGTTTTTTTTTTATTATTGTATTTGGGGGGCTTACAGCTTTTGTACAGTCAGCCAAAACAGTCTGTTACAACAGTCTTAAATCAAAATAATTTAGGAAAAACCATTAACAAGCCTCCACAATAATGTAATGTATACCAAGAACAAGAATGGCCCCAATATTAAACCCTGTGGGACTCCCATTGTTATGAGTGGTCCAGGTGACCTCACACCATTTACATCCATTTTTTGCATTCTATTGCTAATATACGAGGATAAAAGATCGAGAGCTTTTCCATGAACTCCGTAATGCTTAAATTTAAAAACTAAGATTTCTTGACTAAAGCATTCAAATGCTTCGGATAAATCACAGCAAATGCCAGTTGCTTCCTGTGACTTCTCCTAAGCATAGAATATATGCTTTAAGTGCCCTGTGCCTGCGTCTGTAGATGGATGGCTTTTAGTGAAGCCATATTGTTCATTATGAAATAGACTGTTGAGATTGAACTGGTTTAAAACTACTATTTTACAAAAATATACTAATAGCGGGAGGTATAGAAATGGGTTTGTAGTTAGTCGTATCTTTTTTACTGCCAGACTTGAATAGTTTACTATTTTTCATTATAAAAATACGTTTTTTGATTAATTTAATATGCATTGTCATCGAGTTGTTAGCTACCCTGAAAGTTTCAGCCTGATAGGTAATCGGGAAGTGCTCAAAAGGACTATGTCCACTTCCAAAGACAATTATGCCAGCAACTGTTTTATTTTACATCTTAAATATGATTTAGGTTCAATAGCTATTGCAGTAAGGAACGTAATTACAAAATATTAGGACATCAGGATACTTGTATCAGCTATAATCTAAGATCCTACACAGCAATTTTTTTCAACTACACTTGAAATAAAAGCAACATTTTCTTCTATATTACAACCGTAAAACAGCTACAGCTTTTTACTTGTCATCATTGTAATTTTTTAGTTTTGGCTGCAACTATCTATAACCGTGTATGTTATTTATGTACCTACCATAGAAAATTTATAAGTTTATTATAATGTTTATATATTTACCAGTATTTGCTATTTACATATTTATTAGTATTATCTTGCTATTTATATTTTATTAAAATTCATTTTTGTTTTATTTGTTTGTAATCTTCTTTTCTTTTTTGGGTATCATACTCAAACTTTGCACACCAACAACTGCCTCTATTATATAGTCATGTGTCTCAATATATCCTATGGTTGCCTGGAAGAGATCGCCGCTTAGCGATAAGACCGCCGATTGTACTATTTATTAAAGTATAATTTTGTTTGGAAGTGTTTCATTTGGTGCAATAAAGTGTTATCTATCTATCGATCTATCTGCGATCTCCGCTAGAACAAGCCTGTGTCGCCTTATTTGCGAGACATCAGTACCGCAATTTAAACAGTGTATCTATTGCACAGTAGAAATAGTCTCAACGGTGTTCATTAGCCATCACAGTCCATGTTCGTGCGAAGGTCTATAGTTTGGGAAGTTTCGGTGTCCATAATATGCGTACGGGGTCATAAGGTGTTGAAAAGATGTCGGAGTTCTTAGTTACAATAAAAAAACAGAAATAGTCGCATGAAATAGTCGTTTATTGGCAACGATACTACCAGCCGCACTACCAGTAGTGTCGTTGATAGTACACTGTATTAAAAATAATACTCTGTGAATAGTATCCACAATGCCATAAACAATACGAGAAAACATGAGTTTGAGTAAACAGCAAAATGAAAACTACTTGGTACTAAATCTCTCTGATTTGTGATGGAGACTGATATTACGTAGTATTACATCCTCCTTGGAGACTATTTTTTCCGAATTTCCTGAGATAAATTGATCATGTAAAACACTATTTTAGTAAACTTTTTATTAATTCATGATTACAGTCCGAAATGTCGAAGACAGGGATAAAAACTTGAATTATGATTTTATAATCTCTTTCTGTACACTTTGTACAGAGGAAAGCATATTCCGGACATAGTCCTTTGAGTTGCAAGATTCCATCCGGAAAGACAAACATGTGTTGAAATACGGAAAATGGTTATATGTTATAGCAATTATATTACCAATAACAGAACTTAATATTTTTTTTATATATTCCTCAGAGATCCCCTGTATCTTTTTAATCGACTTCAGAAAAGGAGACTGTTATATGTTCGGCTGTATGTATGCTTTTTTTATGTTAAGCAATTTAAATGTCATAACAATCGAATTAACTTTAATGTTATTAAATTTAAATATAACATCACACTTCTCAACGTTGCTTGAGAGCATACAAGAAACCTCAACTGTGGATGAGTTTAAAGGCTGAGTAGTTACAATTGGTATTTTTGTAAATAAATCTTCAAATGAATCGGCAACTTCGTGATCTTTGGAAATTAATTTATTGCCGATATTTAGGATAAAATTCCGGTCTCTAGTGTTAATTTTGCCGGTTTCGGTATTGATTATTTTACATGTTGTTTCGATTTTATCTTCAGATTGTTTAATTTTACTACAAAATGAAACTACTAAATGAAAAGATTTCACGATATTACACATGTGACATCAGCCTTTGGAAATCCACTGCTGAACATAGGCCTCCCCCAAAGAGCGCCATGACGAGCGACCTTGTGCCACCTCCATTCACCGACTTCCTGCGATGGATACAATGTCGTCGGTCCATCGTGTGGGGGGTCTCCCTAAACTTCGCTTGCTTGTTCGTGGTCGTCATTCGAGAACGTTTATTCCCCAGCGGTTGTCGGTTCTGCGAACTATATGGCCTGCCCAATTGCCACTTCAACTTTTAAACTCTGAGAGCTATGTGGATAACTTTGGTTCTTTTACGAATTTCCACGTTTCGGATTTTATCACGTAGTGAAACACCGAGCATAGCTCTCTCCATTGCACGATGAGTGACTTTGAGCTTGTGTATGCGACCAATATTTAGCCACCACGTCTCAGTGCCGTATGTCATCACTGGCAACACGCACTGATTATAAACTTCCGTCTTGAGGCTCTGCGGTATCTGCGACGAGAAGATAGGGTGCAATTTCCCGAACGCTGCCCATCCGAGTTAGATTCGACGGTTAGATTCGGATCTCTTTGTCTAAGTTGGATCTTCCCAGTTGGATAGTCTGATCTAAGTAGACATAGTGATCAACAGCTTCGATAATATCGTTCCCAACATAAACCGGCATGGTTGTGACAGGGCGTTTGACATGATGTTCATCTTACCCATAATAATTTTTAAACCCAACCTATTGGGAAACAATATTGAGGTCACTGAGCATTGAACTTAGGTCTTCCAGGGTTTCTGCCATGATGACTATATCATCGGAAAATCGAAGGTGAGTGATGCATTTGCCATTGATGTTAATACCATATCCGTTCCAGTTCAGAAGCTTGAATATATCTTCCAGTGCAAAGGTGAACAGTTTCGTAGAAATAACGTCTCTCTGTCTCACCTCTTTTTGCACGTCGATAGAATTCGTGCTCCAATCTTGGAGACGGTCAGTCCTGGTGGCCTTGCTGTACAGACACTTCAACACTTCGATATACCGGTAGTGAATCTGGCAACACTGTAATGACTGTAGCACTGCCCAGGGCTCGACTGAATCAAAGGCTTTATCGTAGTCCACAAACGCTAGACATAGTGGCTGATTATACTCTTCGGTCTTCTGTACAATCTGCCGGAGCGAATGAATGTGGTCTACGGTGCTAAAGACTTTCCGGAATCAAGCTTGTTCGGGAGGCTGAATGTCGTGAAACCTACGAGCGAGACGGTTTATGAGAGTAGTTACTCTCACAAACCGTCTCGCAAATGGGAAATGGGCCTATAATTCTTCAAAGGGGTGCTATCACCTTTCTTAAAGAACAACACCACTACGCTAGTGTGCCACGCCTCTGGCGTAGTACCCTCGAGGATGATGGAGTTAAAAAGTCTCTGAAGGACTTTAAGTACCGGTGTTCCACCCAATTTCAGTAGCTCTGTCGTAATTCCGTCCCTCCCCGGTGCCTTATTGCTCTTAAGCTGTTTGAGAGCCATTCTGATCTCGTATAAGCTGAAGTCCGGGTTATCTTCTATATAATGTCGGGTCAAACGGGCTCTGGCGTCGCTAGTCGTGCTAGCAGGTTTTTAATTATTTGTAGGAAAACTAAAGCTTAGAACAAAAAGTGTCTTACTATTTTCTCAATAATAATAATAAGCTCTTTCTTGGTATACCTTTGATATCCTTTAGTGAGGGGATCTCTTTTCAATCAATGTTCTAAGAATAAAGTAGATACCTTAGAAGTAGACCTTTGTTTTTTTTCTATCGAGTGAATTGGTACTAATCAATTTTTTGTGTACACAAATTACGAGATAATATGTTAAATTTTGAGGTGATATTAATTTCTTAATTCTGGGCTAATTTTAAAAGAAAATACTACAGTTCAAGAAATATCAAAAGTTGCTTAATATGCTAGAACTGGGCTTTAAGCACGTGTTAATTAAACGTTTCCGTACAAGCTCACAGAGCGGCCCCTTTCCTAAAGATACAGCGATGAGAGGATTTTGGGGAACTCGTAGACAAACATCCATGCATTTTTGGCCTTGTCCAAAAAGCTGATATCAATATTGTCCAAAGAGGCCGCAAGAGTTTTTGTGGTTAAATTTAGAGTACTGTGGATGAGGACAAGAACGTGAGGAGAGCCACACCTGAAATTGATCTAAAGCCCAGGCCACTCATCGCGCTGGTAGTGAAGCCTGTAACCACTCTCGCTCATCAAAATTTATGTTTAAAATCGAAGTTAAAGTGTTTCTTACGATGTTTTAAAATTATCGTAATAGTGGGAAATAAAATATAAATAAAATAAATAAATATATTCGGGACATTTCCACACCAATTACTTAGCCCCAAACTAGGATACCCTGTACTATGGGCACTAGATAACGGATAAACATACATAGATAAGAATATTACATCCATGACTCGGAAACAAACATTTCTGCTCACCACACAAATTATTGCACCTTGCAGGATTCGAAATAGGTTTCTATGGAAATAAAAATTCGGATACTGAACTTCCTTTTTCGATGGGATTTTTGTAAGAACTCGTTTATGACTTGGTTCTTGAATTTCGAATGGCTTCATTCGACAATAAAAGACGCCTGATAGTCGTGCTTCTCTCCTCTAGCGGGCTTCTTTCATGGCACGTTACGGGTAAACAAAAAAGTTTCGAACTACTAAATACTAATAATGATAAAAACTAACGGGTACCCATACAAATACACTTGGTGCGCGAGTCAAACTCCCATTTGGCCGGTTTTTAGACGACTTCAAAGGGAGGATATTCTCGACTGTCATTTTACTGTATATTTTGTTCACATCTCCACGGTATTTCAGAAGCCCTATGGATGTTTTTTTTATTTAATAGAGTAGAAGAGTGTCTCCAGAGGGGTCTCATATAAATATCATTAAAAATACATAGTTTTGTAGTAAATCCATTTCAAATAAATTAATTTATTTCATCATACTCTTCAAGTATTTATTGACAGTATGGCTAAATACATGATCAAGGAAAATTCGGCAACCTCTGTAAAAGACCAAGTGTACCAAAAAGTTCCGAAAGTTACCTTGGTCTGCCACTGGAATTTGATCAGTGCTATTTCAAGAAATGACAACATGTCATCTTCCATTCACCTTCCATTCATCCGATACGGTAAAAAAAAACATCAAGTAATAATATTAAAACTCCACTTTCCAGCAACAAATGTTATCAAAGGTAATAAAACTACGTTTAGATAGGTCATGCTATTTTCAGACCTAGATCTATGCCTATAAATGACCTTCCTCACAGAGGACCAATTACCAACGCGCGCCGCGCGGTACCAGCATAGCCATAGGTTTATTTACAAGCGCGTCCGCCGAAGCTTCGGGCCTATAAAAAATAAGGGGTGCCGCAAGCTATATTCAGGTCTATTCACTTTCCCGAGACAAAAGCCTCTGAAAAACTCTATAAAGCTGTGAAAAATATACAAAAGGTCAGTAGAGCTTTTAAGCTGTGAGAGGGAGATAGTTAGATCGAAGAAGGTAGAGGATGGAAAGAGGTGGGTATATGAAAATCAATTTATTAGGCAGTGACGTCACGGAGTACGCAAGCGCAGTGAGTCGTCTCCCGGGATAGGGTTGCCAGTTACTTGAATATTTACATGTAGTTTGGGAAGCTACGTGGGCTCGTCACCGAAATTGACAATTATTTTAAAAACCATTTAGTAAATCATGAACAAACAGCTAGAAGCTACAAGTCATTTAGCCGCCCAGTCGAAACACACGAAAACGAGAGCTAGTATTTAGACATCAATCCGAAAACTATAGGAATGGAATTTGTCAACGCTAGAAATCATTATTATAAGCCACCGCCCGACCATTGCCCGAACAGGATGACTGGCAGTAAATGCTACATAGCATTAAATGCACCATTTACACTTATTAACAGAAATTTCAAATAAATAAATGAACGTAGGTATTTGTCTCACTGGCATACAAGGTCTTTAACAGCCTTGGAGCAACACGGCAGATTTTAACAGCCCTAAATAAATTAAAGTGTGTTACTTCTCATCATATCTCTAGATTACATTAGGTCATATTTAGATTTTAATTTCGATGAATGTTTTTTTATTGGTGGAGGCAAAAAGAAAGCAACCGATCTGCTCATTGTGGCATTCTATGGGGAAGGCCGATGGTCACCAGTAGACATTTACTGGCTGATGACGTAATGTGTGTGATGTGATGTGATAAGACGGTGCCTATAATTGTGAAATAAATCTAAACATTTTTAACCCCTAAGATCTCATGAAATTGATGATTATGATTAAGACAATGGAAACATCTAGCCATTGTTCCTAAATGTCTATGTCACTATTTATGTCCATTTGAAGATTAACAATGTAAATTTATTACAAAATAACATTTAAACAGATTTTATCACTTTTCCAAGAATGATTTCAAGAACACTAGCGGGAAATAGAGCTAGTGGAATTTACTATTGGCAATCGTCGCCGTTTTCTCGTAAAAGCTCAACACCCACTACACAGTTGCACATTACCGTTGACAATAACAGTCGACCGTTCAATTAGCATCAGACTAAACATCAAACGTGCACGTAATCATAAACAACAACAATGTTTTAAAATAGGTCGGGTAATGCGTCGGGGAATTGTAGACCCACGTCTGGCAATACTGCCGTCATCTGGGCGGGCTGCCCGAAATAACCGCGGGGGGAGTCAGTGTGCGCGACGCCGGCGGCGTTGTCAGTCGCGATGGCGTCCGTCGCCGCGTGGCTCCCGTTCGCCAGGGCCGCCGCCATCGGCTGGGTCCCCATCGCAACACACCCGCTACCCCCGCCCCCCGTCCCCAAAGACCGCCGCCGCGCAGAAGACGAGAAACTCCTTATCAACGTCTCCGGACGACGCTTCGAAACATGGAGGAACACCCTCGAGAAATACCCCGACTCCTTACTAGGATCCTCCGAACGGGAGTTCTTTTACGACGAGGACAGCCGAGAATACTTCTTCGACAGAGACCCTGACATTTTCAGACATATATTAAACTATTATAGAACTGGGAAGCTGCATTATCCAAAACACGAGTGTTTGACGGGGTACGATGAGGAACTGGCATTCTTTGGGATCCTGCCCGATGTTATCGGGGATTGTTGTTATGAGGACTATAGAGATAGGAAGAGAGAAAATGCTGAGCGTTTGATGGACGATAAGTTAAGCGAAGCGGGAGACCAGAGTCTGCCTCAGCTGACAGACTTAAGGCAGAAGATGTGGAGGGCTTTCGAAAACCCTCACACGTCGACAGCGGCGTTAGTGTTTTACTATGTTACTGGATTTTTCATTGCCGTCTCCGTGATGGCTAACGTGGTGGAAACAGTTCCTTGTGGGCACAGGCCCGGCAAGGCAGGCACGCTGCCTTGTGGAGAGAGATATAAGATAGTGTTCTTTTGCCTGGACACTGCTTGCGTGATGATTTTCACGGCAGAGTATCTTCTCCGGCTATTCGCAGCGCCGGATAGATGCAAATTCGTCCGATCAGTCATGTCCATCATAGACGTTGTGGCCATTTTGCCATACTACATTGGATTGGGGATCACTGATAACGACGATGTGTCTGGAGCCTTCGTCACCTTAAGAGTGTTCAGAGTGTTCCGTATTTTCAAGTTTTCACGGCACTCCCAAGGACTGAGAATCTTGGGTTATACCCTGAAGTCATGTGCCAGCGAGTTAGGTTTCCTGGTCTTCTCTCTGGCGATGGCTATCATAATATTTGCGACTGTGATGTTCTACGCTGAGAAGAACGAACAAGACACAAACTTCACTTCCATTCCTGCTGCCTTTTGGTACACCATCGTGACTATGACAACGCTTGGGTAAGTTCTTTTGTATCCATTTTGTAGTTTTTAAAAGATCGATAAGCCAAAGTGAGCTAAGCTTTACGAATTTGAAACAAAATTACAAGTGCGTTCTGTGTTGTTTATTATCAAAAATCTCGCGCCCTGTGCTGGCTGACACCTGTCGGCGACATAAAAAATTGACGCGGGAAAATACTGTCATGGCGTCGACGATCCTAACCATTAATGGTTTAAAACATCAGTGACTGTTAATTTCATTTTCATTCGCAAAGTGGTTACATTCCAAATGGGCAGCAATTCTCGTAAACCATTTAACATGACGAATGTTGTGTGTATTCGGGCGTTGCGTGAAATCATCTGGTTCGTGCGTCGTTTTATACGATTTTGCGTGTAGTATTGACATTTTCTCGCGTCTGGTGGCGTATTGCGTCTCAATAAATAGTTTTATTTACTGCGGTGCTGTTTACAAGTTTACTAGCTCGAGTTGGAGAGGGATTTAAGATTTACCTTCTACAATAGGATGCGGCACCATTTTTAGTGTAGCTTTCAATATATTTTGGTGTAGGTACTTACGTATAGTGTTCTTCATTCCCAAATTTATTCAGTCTTGTCTTATATATTAGTTTTAGTTTAATTCTGTATCTGCGATAATATTACAAATATTTATTTTCAGCAAATACAAATTGGAGCAATTGGGACATCTTAATAGACCATCTTCAAAATGTTGTTTGTGTTGTCATCTTGAACAGAATTATTTATTACGTCCGATCTTTTGATGTATATTTTTGAGAAAAAGTTTCAGGTGTTGTGAATTACAATAGATATATTTTACTATTTGACCTATGATTGATTATAGAGATGAAGAATATACAATCTGTAACATAATTACCTATTAGATACCGGGGTGGACCAAGAGGTTCGGGATGACGAATTACGTTAAATTGACGAGTTTTAAGACTTTGAAGTTTATAATTCATGAATTTACTTTTAAAGTTTACGCAAAAACACTGTACATCAAACCCTATAGTAGTACAGAATATATAATAATAATAATACTGGCTCGTAATCAGCTGGTAAAAAAAAATCAATATCGCTCTTGACCTTGAACTTGTGCTACAGTGCCACCAACTTATCTGTGAACTGAATGGTGGAGTGAGTGTTCCAGTCAATCGAAAAGTAGACCAATCAAAAAACAGAAAAATACAGAAAATGTAGATTAAAAAAACGAATCTAAATACCACGTCTTATTTTTATACTTTACATTACTAACCTAACCTAACCTGAAAGTTTCAGCCAGATAGCTAATCAGGAAGTGCTCGAAATTTGAGTTGCAAGATTCCACCCGGAAAGACAAACAAGAAAGTGACTTAATAAAAATGTGGTAAAAATATAGAAAATGTGAACCTTATTCGTGGCGGTTTTTTTCGTCATTTCACGAGAAGTTGGTCGGACTATAGTCTGTTTGACAATTCTGTTTCTGTTAATGCACAAGTTCTGTCAAACAGAATTGTTAGTCGAATGGTAGTCGAATGTCATAGTCAAAATACGTCGAATAGAATTATCTTTATTATTTTGTTGTGAATCTTTTATTCTACGAGTCGGGAGAAAACGGCGCGAGAGATAACTTGAACAGGATAGAGCCGAAGTAAGAGTCACGCTTGGTACACCCTCTGTACCGGACGTTCGCGACTGACGAGGTTTGGATCGTCGTATCGTCGAGGATGAGATCTTAAAGCCCGTGATTGAAGAGATGAGGAGACATTTGAGCAACAGCATCGGACGTTCAGTCGCTCGAGGCTTTTGGAGTACCCAGAAGATGTCAGAAAGAGATTGTACGACCGCGAGAGGAAGCACCTACCGGGAGTACCGCAAGCGGTGCTCCCTCATGCCAGAGGTGGCCGAGGGGCAGGCGAACAAGTTCCGTCACAGCTACGCCGAGCACGTCCGCCGCGGCAGACTCAAGACAGTTCGATCATATTGAAATGCCATATCAGATATTTAGATTTCTGATCAGTTTCAAGGTTACATAAAATTGATATATCTTTATCTTAAGCCTTCGGTGTTTTCTTCAGCTATAATGTAACAGCGTGCTGAGAGACAATAGGCCGGCTGGAACCCAAATCTGCTCGGATTGGTGAACAATCTCCACTCAACGGGGTTTTTTCCACCACTGCGCAAGCCAGGAGAAGCCAACCTGAACCCGCAGAGGAACAGTTTGTATGTAAATACCTACTTTTTTGTGGTCGTGATAACTAATACTTAGGGTTGCCGCAAATTTTTAATTTTTACTTTTGTATGGTAATTTTAAATACGATGTATTGAACCATTGCACACTTAAACTAATTTAGATGGTTGATCAAAAAAAGCCTGCTAATTACATAAAAGGCTATTCAGTGACACGTTGTATAATTACTCACGAAACTAATTAACAACTTCAAAAATAGATAAAAACTTTAACTTATGAATTTAGTGTCTGTGACTAATTACATATATGAAATAGAAGCAATAATCTTGAGCACTAAGCATAATGATCGTATTTGTAATAAGAAGATGAGCTACAATAGGTACATAAATGTGTTATTGATTGAAGATTTTATTGATGTCTGACACAACTTTAAGAGTGATTGTAAAAATATGCTCGGCAATACTTACTTACTTAATTTATTTGGCAGTTTAGTGCTCAAGCATTGACCATTCCAATGTTTTTTTATTCATTAGAACACAAATAAGAATATAAAAGAAGGACTTCCTGCTACGTAGTATAATCTACCAGTCATCCTAGAGGTGAAAAAACAGTCGTAAAATTAATTTACGGGTAGAAAAACAACGAAATACTAAATTACAAAAAAGAAACCACTCTTTTACCATTTAAAATAGAAAATATAATTATACATGATATTATAATGTGAAGTATTTACATTGCAATGCACTAATATTTATGTTATTATACTAAAAACATATTATTTAGTAAATAATAATCAAGTATGATTGAAAAGTCCTACATCTGTCTTTATTATAAGTGACTGGAATGTGGAACTGCAGTACTATTACGGGATGTTGATCATATCGGTTCCAATCCGTCAAATTCATTAGTGCGTTGCGATAGAGTCGAAATTGCTATGAAGAAAGTGACAATCTGATTGAAACAAGTGACAATCTGAATGAAACCAAGATAAGGAATCGCACTGCTGTGTGTTTTAAATAAACCTGTAATGAATACAACACATAACACAATAGTTGTTTTTAATATCTACCAAATGACACGCAATTTTACGTGAAAATAAATAAATAGTGTTATAAATCTACTGATATTCTTTATAATATTTATGTATTGTGAATATATAACAGGCAATAAACTTATGAATATTACAAATCCAACTTATATAATAATCCACGGCGTAATGTATGCATATAATGTACATTAAATAAAACCAGCAGTTTAAGGCCCGGTTCTAGCACTTTTAGCAATTTTCGATCACTTTTGATCGTCTGTATCTTGTTTTATTTAACCCAGAACTATGAAATTAATGTCACATCAAAATTTTACATATTATCTCGTACTTTACGAGCACAGAAATATGATTAGTATAAATTAACTCGATAGAAAATAAAATCAAAGGTAACACTACTTTATGCTTAGATGTATCATCTTTCCTGCTCTACTTGATCACGGATGAGTGGGACAAAAAATTCACTGACACCCGGCCTTAAGTGATATTGCTACAATTGTTGTTTTTTATTTTAATATGCATTCGATGACAGTATGTGTGGAATATAATTTTGGGCAAATAGCCATCGCGTCCCTTCTGTAGGTGGCGCAACCTAGTGGACCAATTTCGGATGAAATCTTAACAAAAAAGAGGTCCAATTTCATAAAGAACGCGAGTTATATTGACCTTTAGGACAGAAATCGTTTGTGGTTTGCCTGCATAGGCCAGAGATTTCACGTAACCCCACTGAAAATAGTGCCCGATGATCCCGCCGTACCAAAATCCACACCAAACAGTGACTTTTCCGAGTGAAGAGGCACCTGATGAATCTCCCGTAGATTTTAGTCGTTCCAAATCCGTTAATTTTGCTTGTTTACGAAGCCACTTAACCAGAAATGAGCCTCACCACTTAATACCATAAATTGTACGCAGCGCAGGGAACGTAGGCGAACAGAGCATTGATTTAACAATTTCAACGCGTTGTTGAATGGTGTAGCGTTCCAGGGTTAAATGTCAAGACTAAATAAATATTCTTGCCAAATTTCACAACTATAGCCTAATCAAGATGACCGCTTTACACTATCAAAAGTTCGAGCGCACCTTTTGAACAACCCTCTAAGTATATTCAAATAAAAGTGCTCCATCACCGATATATATCTACATATATATTCGTTCCATAACCCGATATAACATAATCTCTATCCGCCAAGCGATCACATTTGCAGCGGTTTCCTGCCATTTACATAATTTTAGGTAATTTTTTCGGATATTTCTTATGCCTCCGTGATTGAATTCGTGTTTTATCTGTTCTAATAATCTTTGAGGGCTTTTTTCATGATATTCTGAAACTTTCATCAACTTCAAACATCTTATAATTTTGTAAAGGAAAAATTTGGATCGATTTGGGATCGAAAATCAATAAAAAAACGGAATCGAATCCAAATTTATCTGCTAAAAATCATAATAACATACAAACGTTTTGCAATTTCAAAAGTTAAGGACTCTCAAGACATTTTTGAACTGTTTTTTTTCATACAATTTATTTTAAATCAGTCCCTTTTTGTTTTTTATTTTTGGCAAAGGAAAATTTTGTCTGTGTTTTGTATACACTACATAGTTACTACAATTTACTTTTCACTTCTCATGCTCCTAAAGTTCTTGTTTATGCTGAGTGTAGGCGACATAAAACTGCATTTATGCTCTAGTGCAAGGCTGCCCCACCTTTGGCGAAATTGACGATTTAAAAATCTCTGGTGAGCTGCTGACTACTGATGGTTCCTATTTTTGTTACCTAAGCTGTTTAAACTCTTGTTAATCAAGTAAATCAACAAGGTAAGACATAAAAACACGACAGTAAGGGGCAAAACAATATTTAAGAAAAAAACCGATATTACTCGGGATGATGTATAAGGAATCTAACGATACATCCAAATCTGTTCAGACATTTAAAAGTGATGGTTGAATAATGAAACTCAAATCCATGCCAATATATAAAAGTGAAACGTTGTCTGTTTGTTTGTTTGTTTGTTTGTTTGTTTGGGGAGCTTTCACGCAATAACGGCTGGACGGATTTTTATGAAATTTAAAATGGAGATAGCTTATACCCTGGATTAAAACAAAGGATACTTTTATCTCGGAAAGTTGTAACTTTCCACGGGAAAACTGGAAAATTGTGATTATTTACTGTAAGGAATGCTGCCATCACAGAATGGGCTGTGGTTGCCATGGAAACGAAATAGCAGGACTGTCAAAAAACATGAAGAGGATTGGTCATAGACATTATATTGTATTTAATTCTATGGCGTTGGTGCTATACCTACTTCTGCATTGGTTTTTAATATCCTAGAAGAAAATAGGATGCAATTTTTCGCGATAAACAGTAAGTAGTCCGCGCGTACGTAGTCGTGGGCGGGAAAACTAGTACATTATATGTACATGAACCCTAAAACTTTACACTTGCTTTTGGGCAGTCGTGTAATAAATCAATAATGTTGATCGAAAACTACGAAATTGAAAGACCAGCTCAGGAGTTACAGGAAAGTTTTGCTTTGGTACCAGTTTACAGAAATCTATAAATTATTATATTTTTACTGCAAAAAAGTTTTTATACTGCAGAATGATTTTGCAGTTCAGTGAGTTCCAACTGAATTTTGGCATTAATGATTATTCCAGTCAAACCGAATGTGAAAGGATGAACAAAAATTTGCAAGGCGCATTTCAAACTGGCATGGGCCTAGGGTTGAACAGCCTTGCTCTAGTGCATAAAATTGTTTTACTACTCTAATTCTCTATGGTCTCCGACCCGAACCTAACGTTTCATATAGAAAGTTTGAAAAAAAAAGTGGCGGGAAAGGTTTTTCTTAGCAGTATTTAAATTATTTAAAATATATTCTTTTTCATTTCCTCATAGTCGGAGTGAAGCAGAGTGTATAAAACAAGGTTTTTATCCTCGACTTCAATACTTACCCTCGCCTACGGCTCGGGCGGATAAATATCTCGTATAAAATAGCTTGTTTTATGTACTTAAATTACGCAATATTGAGTCAACGCCAGGCTAAGGAGTTCAAACTTGGGAATAATAAAATATTAGTAGCAGTATTTAACTATAAGCGTTTTGAGTTATTTAAAGTTTACTCGTGACTTAACATGTACATTATAAACCACAGTTAATTTATAAAATGATCATATCAACTGTTGTTGTTGTAGCCTGTAAAATAAGTAAACTTTGATTTAACCAAGGTTCTTATGTTTGTAAACTCTAGCATACATTTAAATTTAAATTGAACCATTAAGAACAGATCTTATTTCTACCAATTTATAGTTAAAATTTCCACAAATATTTCCCCAAAATAATCGATCCTGCGTTCATGCAAACTTTCAAAATAATTAAATACTTACGTTGTTGTGTATTATATAGGGCATTTATGGCCTACTCTACGTGCCCATCAGTTAATGTCAATCAATCAAGATTAGCAGCGTTCGCCAAAGTTTTGGGCGTTGACGTCACTCGGGGGGGCCCAGGTGACCTGTCTAACTTTGAAAGGTATTGTTTGGCAGGTTACTTTTGACATGAGAAAATCATATATCATCTAACTGCAGGATAAAAAGTTAATTAAAAACGTTTAAAAAAAGAAGCTTTTATGCAGTAGCCATGTCGTGGTGAAACTTAGAACGGGCTATCACGATTAAATGCGTATACAACATTTCGTATCTGTGCTGTTAACCGTTGAGAACTGTTTCTAAGTATGGCCACACCGAAAGGTAACTATCACGTTGCAGTGCACGTGCACGGTTATCTGCATACGAGGACTGGACGCAGGTGTGTAAGTGTATACATTCGCACTTACTAAAATCTGCGCTACACTATAAGTGCTACGAACCAGTCTTATTTTCTTGTCGTATGAGGTAGTGCTGGCCTCTGGTGTCAGGTTTTGTCAGGCCACCCGAGTTCTTGTATGTTACAGTTCGAAAGCAAGTAGCAGTGAGTGCATGTTATATGTTGCAGTTTGAAAGCAAGTAGCAGTGTGTGCAAGTTGTATGTTACAGTTTGAAAGCAAGTAATAGTGAGTGCAAGTTGTGCGAGGGCCTCTGACATGGCTTAACGACTGCTATTAATCTATAATAGCCGGATCCGACAGCTTAACGTGCCCTCCGACACACTGAGCGATGGAAAACCGCATATAACTTAGAAAAGGCATTGGCGCAAAGCCTAAGGCCGAACCCGGTATCGTTAGATTCTAACTCGCACTAGTATACTACTAGGCTACCATCGCTCAAATCAGCTACATCCCAGTATATCGCTATCATAAACTAATCCTGATCTATGCTGGTAGAGCCACCACTAAGTAATAAGTTTACTGTAAAAGCTCTTGTAAAGTATGATAGCACTTTTTTGTATGTAAATATTTAATGTAGGTATTCTAAATTAGAGGCAGTGTAGAATCCTGAACTAAAATCATCACCAAGCAGTGTGGTCAAGTTGTATGTTACAGCTCGAAAGCAAGTAGCAGTATGTGCATGTTATATGTTACAGTTTGAAAGCAAGTAACAGTGAGTGCAAGTTGTATGTTACAGTTTCAAAGCAAGTAGCAGTGTGTGCCAGTTATAAGTTACAGTTCGAAAGTAAGTAAAAGCAAGAAATTTAGTTTACCTAATTTTATTGATTTGATCTATTTATAATTATGTATGTTTTTCTTTTTGTTCATGCGATGTTAAGTTTTACTTTCAAAAGTGCTATTATTTTTCCTATTTACAATAAATACCTACTTTGACTTTGGAATATTGTAAATGCAAAAGTGTGTTTGTTATCTTTTAGAGCCATAACATCTGCACGGATTTTGATGAAACGGGTATAGATCCTGTAATCACTTCGTGGAAGTATGTGGATGGAATATATTTTCACGCTGGTTTGTGCAGCTGTTTATTTAAGTATAAACATCAACTACGGTCATCAATACGTGTTGAATATGGCTACCTTATAAAGGAGAGCATTGTCGCAAGAAGGTTTAAAAAAATAGGAGTCTACACCACCTTAACAAACCAGTGAAGCATGTGCGTGAGTGGATAGTTTGTGGATGAAAACCAATTTCTTACAAGTTCATCACAAAATACTGCATTGTTTTTTATTTTCCGTGAGATTTTTTTACAGAATTAACACGGCTAATACGGTCGAGATCTTGCTGCGATGTGGCAGCCGATTGGCATAACATGGTGTAAGTGTGTGCGTGAGGCTTGTGCGTACGAGTGGATCGGCATATCTTGGTTGCTTCACTTTCGATCTGGTTCTGTAGACTCCGTCTTTTATAAAACCTTCTTGCTTTGTGTTCCCTGGATATCTTCCTGCTTATGATATGATGGTATGCTAGTGTCAGCCTATTTACTACCCTCTATTCTATTTTATTTGTTGACAGTTAATAGACTGTCGCTAAATCATGGTGCTTCAGCGTAATCCTTCTGAGCCTTTCTAGGCTTCGTGTACTTATAATAGTAGATTATGCATCAAGGGGGTAAAGCAGTATCTTTCGTCACGGGCGGCATATTGGACCCTGAGAGCAACGAGGGACTCTAATGAACTCCCGAGCATAGCGAGAGGGTTTATAAAGTTAACTCCCGAGCGAAGCGAGGGAGTTATTTAGAGTCCTGCCTGAGTGAAGCAAAGGGTTCAAGCCGCCCAAGACGGAGACAGGTTTTATCCTCGCGGTAAATACTCTACTTTTCATACCTTCTGCGAGACAATAAAAACCCAAATCTGAGCATTGAATAAATGCATAATAGGCTACTTGACTTTCGAGTCGATGCTAAATGTTAGAAATAAACTAAAGGACGGATTCGGTCACATCCTAGAACTCTTTTTGTTGTTCTCCACTGATTAAAATCGTTATAGTCTGTTTCGTATTTATCTTTTGATTATTCTGGTAGTAGATTATTAATTACCCCTAAAGCGTCTGATTTAATAAACTCCGGAGTCAAATCACTGTCGCTCGAAAACTTAAAAATAGAAAATAGTTAAAATAACACCAAACACCGTCTTTTGTTTCACATTACTTACAAACGCGTCATTGTTTGTGTTCTGCCTGGGGGGTGGCCAGTTCAATTTTCGAATAAACTCTCTTTACAATGCCCGTAGATTACGGGCAAAACTCGCATATGTATGCGAGTTTTCATTGGAACTGTAGCGTTCCAAATTCAAATCACATTATATCCCTTGGGAGTTTCATATAACATTATATCCCTTGTAATATAATGACTTGCTTTATACGTTGAGATTGCTTGATATGCAATTGAACATTGTCGAGCAGGTGGTATGAAAAGATTTTTATGAAAGGAAGCGATAGATGTTATCAAATTTTTCGTGTGGCCCTACCCCTAACAGTAGATGTCAAAAACCGCCTAAAGATGAAAAAATAATAACAATAAATGGAACAAACCAAACCAAAAAACCCTTTAAACCAATGAAAAAAGGTAAATTTGGAATGCTCTGTTTAATTTAGACAGTAAATCTAGGGTAAACTTCGTGTGATGTATGGAACCCTGGTCATTACATTTGAGCTGCGTAATTTTCAAAATCCTAAAATCATACAAGTTGTGTGAACTTCAATAATTTCCCGCTTCCCTTCACAATTTGACCCAGTTTAAATTCCAGTTACTCCGCCAACTTTCTAACCCAACTTCCCGGGTGCCAGTGGACTCGACCGCCGACTCTCCCCGAATGAACTATTTCTAACTTGCGTAGTTCTTGTTTACGTGAACATATCCTGAAAACTCGTAAAGTAGACACAAACACACAACCTTATGACTTTTGTGGCAAAATTTAACAAAAAGAGTCTTATCTTAGGATCACAAAAGATGATGATGAGAACTCATAAACGTTATGTAATTCTAATCAAGCTTTAAATCGCTCGTTTTGTTTGGATTTTGACAGATTTTAATTGAATTAGTGGCATGCTGTGTTCACCTCGATATGGGTGTGTATTTATTGTACAAACAAGTTTGCATGTTTAAGAGCAAAAAGTGTACCGTCCAGTTTTTTGAACCTATCAATAAAAAAAATTGTTCCTCTCTGATTAAGGCAAAGATAAATTTTTGACATTTTTGAAGACAACAAGTTTCAACAAACTAACTACTAAGAATATAAAAACTCCTCGCCATGATGCAGAAAATATTTGGAATACATTTTTATACATGCATTCTATTTATACTTACCTACCTATAAAACAGCCGTGACTTTTGAGTATACATATGTATACACAAATACCGTGGCATACTGACTGACAGACAACGCACCGCCTAAACCGGTGGACCTAAGAGTTTCAAAATTTGGAGGGAATATTCATTTGGTACCATGGAGGTGCAAAAGGGGATATCGGGGCTGTTAAAGTTTGCACGCGGGCAATGCCGCGTGGCGTAGTTAGTTTGTGATAATCATCTCATTTTGTAACCCTCCTTGCTGTTTGTCGCGTGTTATTTCGTTTTCATTAGTTTTACGCATTACTAATGCCGAAAACGATACAGAATTCTAATAAAAATTACAGTGCCGCAGCTCTAGTTCGCACTGCAATGCGTTCTATCCTTATACATTCTTTTTTCAATGCCCAGTTTATTTTTATCACCGCCAAAGAGCCACAAGGAAACCCCCTAAAGCATCAAGTTATTTGAAGTTGCCTCAGTGGACTTAAGCCTTCACGTCGTATAACTTAATCAGTAGCTTAAGTGGACATGTCCCGGGGGCATACGCTTAGCCGTCACTTACCGGACCGCGTCACCGACTCGCTTGCTTAGATATAACTTAACAGGATTTTGAGGAAATGATACTCTGTAGTCTTAAGTAAATCTATATTTTTTGTTTACGTGGAATTAGTTAATAAATGGCCAAGTTGGACCAAGCAGTGTAAAAATCAGAATCAAAGTCATTTCCTTATTAAAACTATTGTAAATAGGCAGCATTTTTACAAGTCAACACTTAACATCTCATGAACAAGGAGAAAATATATATATATATATTAAAACCTAATCAATAAATTACGTACTCTATATTATTCCGAGTTGAAAAGAAAAGAACAATGGCAGGTCTCCATAATAAAAAATGGCTGGGATTAAATTGCAGCGACCCGTATTGAAAAATTTGTCAAAAGATTCAGCGTTAGTTCCAAAGTCTATAAGTGAAACGATTTTCATTTGGGAAAGCCAGAAATATATATATATATCGGGGAGTTTGAGTTTTTTAGGTTATGAAATGCGAATATTATAATCTGGTTGCAAATCAGTCGCATTAAGTTATGTGATACCAATGCTGAAGCTTGGTACTGTCACTTCAAAGTCCAAAGTAGAGCTGACCGTGAGCTGACACGTTTCGGTCTGATTTTGTTTAATATCGATACAATACTCGTATCGTAACGATTCTTAGATATTTTAAACAATTACAAATTCGATACATGTAGGATCGCTTCAGAGATATCAGCATTTGACGATCAGTTTCATTAAAGATAGAGGAACAATGTATTTTCATAAATATAATTAAAACAAAATCAACCAATCCATATCGATCATTCGTCTAATTAAATCGATACAGATAAATTGCTTTACTACTACTTATACTTACACCCCTCTTTGTATGGTTGACATTTTGAAGGTAATTCTTACATCATTTGATATTCCTTAGAATAAAAATAAATAATCCCAGCTCTTACGAAATTTAGTGAGTATTTGAAAAATCTTAGAAAATGAATGTAATTTCTTTGCTATTAATGAAATCTACGGACGCCAATAAGCCAAAAAAATAAAACAGGAAAACTGTGCCATTGTTCTTTCCTTTTCATGTGCCGATCAGAGTTGAATCTCGCACAGGAAAAGGAAATAACTCTCTTGACTCTACCGGTGCTTCGGAAATACGCCCGTTAGAAAATAGAGCACCATGAAACTCTACGGGGATGTCATATTGTCAATACTTTTTTTGTTGTTAAATGTCTGATTACTGAAATTGTAGTTTTAATAAACATTTAAATTAAAATTAAGGTGCCAATGAGATGTTTCACAATCATCAAAACTGGGATAAAATAATAAAAATACAATGACTAATAAGAAACCAGACTGGACCAGTCCCAAGCTGCACCCGTTCACCCCACTCAACCATTTTAGAGCAATATCCAATTAGCACAAAACCCAAAACGGAAAGCTTACCCACCTAGCCGTAAAATCACGCTCAAGCTCTGAAAATATCACAGTGGGGCTTCGCTTACAATTATTTATTGCAGTGGCGTGTGGCAAGGTGACCCGCGCCAAAAACAACCAAAGGCGTGGAAAAACATTTACATAATTCCTGACCTGAAGGCGGTCGTGAAATTTATTTACTTTGAAATTTATCGGGAGTTGGTAAAACATATTTGGTGGTGGTGGAGGTGACATGTTATCATCATCATCATCCAAAACTTTCTCGTCTCACTGCTCGGTATAGGCCTCTCTCTTAGTACGCCACTCACCCCAGTCCTGTGCCAATCGGATCCAGGTTCGACCCGCGATCTTAACAATATCGTCGGCCCATATTGTTTCTGGACGACCAACGCTTCGCTTTCTCTGTATCGGCCACCACTCGGTTACCGTCCTACTCTACCTGTCGTCACTTCGCTTAGCTATTTGTCCTGCCCAACTCCATTTTAATCTCGTAGGTAATTGTGGTTCCGAAGTCCCAAACTTTTCTTCGTCGGATCTCAACATTACGGACTAGATTTTGAAGTCTAATGCATAGCATAGACCTCTCCATGGCTCTGTGCTACTTTGATCTTGTGCACAACCTCAGTGAGGGTCCGTGTCTCGGCCCTGTAAGTCATGGTGGGCAGGACAATGATTGAAGAGGTGAGTTTTGAGACACCGTGGGATTTGGCGTGACTTAAGGATGTCATCCAGCATCGAATTCGCCTGGCGAACTCTCTATTTTGATCTTCGATCAAAGAAATTTGTTTCTGTAATCGAAGGTTTTGATGCTCTTTGCCATAAGATAGAACATGACCAAGATATACGACATGTAGTGCTGGCTTCCATTTAGGCCAAAAATCTGCATTGCAATTCAGTGTCGTAATGTAGCCAGCATCCTGGCACTTTTGACTTCTGCAGAGGTCCGTTTGAAAGTGAAATGCTCATCCCCGAAAAACAATAAAATGAACGATATCTAACTATGAACAAATTCTTTCAAACCCTAGTTGCGTCATTTGATCATATCCCTTTAACTAGTTATACATGTATATAAGAGAATACCTTTCTTAGGTTCTTTGAAAGGTATTCCACTTATTGCTAGCCTTCAGAATCTAGATTAGGGTCTATAAAAAGTCTTTAGGGTCACGCTACACTAGTTCGCGTCCTATCAACATCGGCTGTTGTTGCTTCAAAGTTGTTAAAGCAGGTTCGTTAGAAATAAAATGAGGTTGCGTAAAGGGATGATCCATTGGCGAACCAACAAGCTAAAATTACACTCGTTAGCTCGCCGGCTCCAGTTTCTGATCTATGACGGCTGGAACAGTTTCCTTGCGAATCTTGACGGTTAAACATGGACGGAGTTTTAAAAACCGTGGCTCTGGAGCAGCATCCACTGGCGAGCTTTACCATCGAGACATCAAGAATGCGGTATTGCCAGTAATGTACCAAACAGTATGATACATGCGCTGACAATAGTCTGACAATTTACGCACGCACAATAGGTACTAAAACTCTGAATTGTTTTTTTTTACATGTGTAGCGCTTTGTAGCTGACTGTATACCGGCTGAACCCAAAACACGTTTACACTGTATAATAATAGAAATGAGTTTTATTAAAAACTATAACTGATAGGATCATCAGATCATAAGTCTCAAAATATTGCATTGTCATCGGGTAGATATTTATGTTTGTGGTTTAGTTTAGTTTTCTTTATTGTTGTGGTATTCAGACCTTATGATGGCTGACAGATGCTTATACTCTGACAAAGATAATTGGTATCTGATCAGTATTTGATTGGTATCAGCCACAAGATAAGGGGGTATTTTTTTATTACTTTGAAGGCGAGCAAGTCGCTCGCTTGATGGTAAGAGTCACGGCCGTCCATAACAGTTGCAGTGCCACTACGAAATATGTATTGCCAAATAATGCGTCGCACTGCTCTTCACCCTGAGACATTTCGCTGAAAACATTGCCCTTCAAACCGAGACACAGTAATTTTTACACACTACTGCTTGGCGGTTGAATATCTGTCAAAGGTGTGGTACTTCCCCAGGCGGACTCTTGCAGAAGATACCTATATGATAACATAACGATGAAAAATTATATATCTGCACAAATTTTCGACTGCACAGGCCAAGAGAAAGTCGTTAATTATTAGCTCACAAGAATTTAGTTAAAAAACATAGTTCAAAGGATAAGCAAGCTAAAATGGCAGTGGGCTGGTCACATTTCCCAAAAAACTGATAACCGCTAGAGTAGACGAGTTCTCGAATGGATTCCACGTTTAGGCAGACGTAGAGTATGGCCAGGTGTAGTGATGGCCTGCGAAAAGCGGCTGGAAGAAAATGTATGAGGAGAGCTAAAGACCGATCTCAGTGGCGTACATTAGGAGAGGCCTACCTCCAGCAGTGGACATATATACGCTGATGATGATGATGATGATGATGATAAAGATTTTACTTTACATTAATACTAACACGACGGCATGTGAAGTCAAACAAAAGATCGGCTCAACCCTTACAATATAAGTTTATAATTACGTAGTTAGGTACAAGAAAATATGATGGATTCCATAACGCCAAATCTAAAATGAAGCACCCAAGATATGCCGATCCGCTCGTACGCACAAGCCTCACGCACACACTTACACCATGTAACGCCGATCGGCCGCCACATCGCAGCAAAATCTTACCTTCTTAGTTCTGTCAAGTTCTCATGGACAATCAAAAACTATGCAGTCTATTGTGATGAAAGTGTGTAAAATTGGTATCAACCACAAATTGACCACTCACGCATACGCAGCCACCATTTGCTATGCTTCACTCGTTTGTTTGGCAATGAAGACACCTGATTTTTTTAAACCTTCTTGGGTAAGTACATAGAATAATTTTGGTTGACCTTCTAGGTTTACATATTTACGTAACTGATTGTACGCACGCTATTACAATTCCGTTTCGTTTGACCCTAAATGCTATGATTTAATTTTGATGTATATTTCTTATTTCTAATTAAATTGTGGGCTTTTCTTTGTAAAGTTTAGGTTTTTATTAACCCAATCAAATTAGTTTTTCACCGCGGAATGTAAGATAATAAGCTGGAAACTTGTATAAAACCTTTATTTTGGCATTCTAAAAGTTGTCTCAAAAGTCTCTTAATATCTTATGTCTGCGTCTTTTGACTTGAGCCATTCAAGGTCAAAGGTCGAAAAATACGTATTTTTGCAGATAGGTATCTCAAAAAGTACAAATTACAGTGGGATGGAGCTGGAACTAAAATTGTTCAATGCCCTTGCTTCTTTCAAGATCTGACAAAAAAAGTCGAGCATTAAAAAACACGCCATATAAAATAGAGGGTTCCCGTATTAAAGTTCACATTTGCTTAAAAAAAAACAAATTAACATCAGAAAAACAAATTATTACTGTTAGACTGTACTGTCCCATAGTTGGGCAAAAGCTTCCTAACATGACTTCCAGACATTGCGATCTTTTGAAATATTTGGGTAGTCGTTATTAAAGAGGTCAAGCTCGTCCCGCCATCTCTTACGAGGTCTGCAGCGACGTCGCATTGCTGTATCAGGGCTCCACTTTGTGGCGTTTTTGGCCCACAGCTGCAGTATGGCGTGCGGCATACGTGCCCTGATTAGTCCCACTTCAGCTTAGCGGGTTTTATAGCAGCGTCAACAATTTGAGTTTTGGAGCGCAATGCTGTGTTTCGAACTCGATCAGTTAATTTAACACTTAGTATAGTTCGCTCCATTGCTCTGACCAAACCTTGAGCTTGGACTTTTGGATGTTCGTCACAGACCATGTCTGGGAGCCATAAGTCAGGATGGGAAAGATACAGATGTGAGTGAGTTTTCGCTTCAGTAACATTGAAAGGTTTCCCTTCAAGGTGCTCCTTCATGGACAAATACGAGTAGCTCCTCCATTATTGGTTTATTGGCATTATTGGTGCGCCGTGCAACTTCTTTATCTTATCTTGTCTGGAAGGAGACTATTTGGCCCAAGTAGATGTACTCATATACATAATGTATTACCTCCCCATCTATAGTGATTCGTCGTTCAGTGGTGTTAGTCATGACTTTGGTCTTTGACATATTCATCCTTGGGAGACAGCGTGTCTCCTTGCTTGACGCCTTTTTCTAATAGAAATGATGGCCCTGGGCTTTGGAGCTTCATAGAGGCAGTGCTGTTGAAGTATTTTTTTTTGGATGAGTTTGATGTGGGTTTGTTCGATATTTTGGTTTTCCAGAGCGATAAATATAGCAAAATGGGTGATACTATCGAATGCTTTTGAATAATCAACTAAGGCAAGTTATAGAGGGATATTGTGTTCGTGGTGTTTTTCAATAAGTTGATTAATATATAAGTGGTCTGTAGTTAAGAGGCATTCCCGGAATCCTGCTTGTTCGGGAGGCTTTTCGAGGCCTAGTTTATCTAAGATGCGATTTTCGATAACTTATAAAGGCATAAGTTATCGCAAAACGCATCTTTAGGATATAGGCAGAAAAACCTATATAAGGCAGAAAAACAAAGGACTGTCAGAAATGAAATGAATATCAGAAAAATAAGTGAATGTCGGGAGAAGTGACAGATGTCAAAGTGTCAGTTTGTAGGGAAGAGTGGGGGGAACTCAGAAAAGTCATTGATGCGGAAATTAAGACCGAAACTTTACGAGTATTGTTGGATTCTAAGTTGCACTGGTAAACCGCTAGACTACCATCGTTAAAACAACAAGTTTTCATATTTCATAAGGCAATGAAATTTTAAAACCATTTCGAGATATTGCGACGCTGATCACTATTATTATTTTTCAAAAAAAAATGTGCAGTAACTACTAAGATATTATGTAATAACTCTCAACCAAGCAGAGTTCGATGGTATAATAAAATACAATTGCCTGTAAAGAAACAAAAAATACTACGCTAGAGCCTGACTTTGACAGATATATAAATGCTTTTTTTTCGAATGTGGTTTCGGTAATCTTGTTCATACCGTAACAAACGTAATTCTAAAACTTGTAACTCTGGCAGTTACGTCATTTTAGAATAAGCTACTTTTTAATAATTAATTTTTAGGAAAATATAGCTTAGATTGGAAAAAGAAAAAAAAGTATTTCTTATTTTTCAATATTTTTTCAGAGAAAAAATTAAAATGCCTTTTAATGTTAAAATTTTTAAATGTTGTCAATAGTTTCAATACAATGGAAAATTGATAATTTTGGTGCTCTTTTCTAAATGTTGCAAGACAAAATATTTATGTTATTCGCAGTTTCTCATTTTTATGGTTCGTGTCTAAAGTGTCTAAATGAAATCTTGTTTATGTAGCAACTATCCGTCTGTCACGAGATTGTAGCTCCTAAACAAAAAAAAAGATACAGGCTTGATACGAGTATTTACAAAAAATAAACATAAGTTATGGCTCCATCTGTCAACAGATTGACTTAACAAGCACAAATTAAAAATGTATATAAGCCCCGACCCCCCATTATAGCTAAGAGGCATCTCGATCACATCAGCTTTGAAACATGATAAACCGCAGCTAAATTGGTCCATTTGTTTCGAAATTACGATTCTCACCCCCCTTTTCTCAACTTTTCCTCCCCCCTCCCATATCGCTAAGAACAATCTTGTTTATCTCAGCTTTGAAACGAGAAAAACCGCAGCTAAATTGGTCCATTCATTTGAAAGATACGATTCTCACTCCCCTTTTCTCAACCATATAGCTAAGAACCATCTCGATCACATCAATCTTCAAACATAAAAAAACCTCATCAAATCGGTGTATTCGTTTCGGAGCTAAGATCCTCACCCCATTCCGCCCCCCTCCCTCTCATTATACCCCATTATAGCTATGAACTATCTCGTTTACTCCAGCTTTCAAACATAAAAAACCACAGCTAAATCCACCATTTGTTTGGAAGCTACGATTTTCACTCCCTTTTATCACTTCCCCCCTCCCCCTACCCTCCTCATATATCTAGAACCACCTCGATCACATCAGATTTCGAACGGAAAAAACAGCATCAAAATCGGTCCGTTCGTTTAGGAGCTACGATGCCACAGACAGACAAGCTCACATGGTGACACACACACAGATAGTGATACACACCCTTAACTTATTACACCCGTCTCTTTGTTCGGGGGTTAAAAAAGTAGTTCTACAGCAAATTAAATAAGAATTTTGCAGTAAGGAATCCTGAGATACGAGGCACAACTCGTAACTTGAGCAGTAATTGTAAACTATTGCGATACTCTAATCATAATATTTTTTGTCTGGTGCGCGTTCAAAATTAGACACAGTAACACACGAAGAACTTACTATGTATGTCATAACACCCAAAAATAAATATTATTTGTGCAGGTAGTTCCAGTGACAGGAATTGAACCTTGGTCAACTGACGCGCTGCCAGACATTGACCCACATGCTCTTAGGTCGTTATGGCTGTTACGAAATATTGACAAGGTTTTTGGTTTATGGAATATTTTCGATTGTTTACGAGTTTAACAAAGTTTAATGGGCTAGTTAAATGATTGATTTGTAGAGACAAGTCTTGGCAGTGTTGGCAGTGTTGTGTGTTAATGAAGTGTGTATTAGAATTATTAAGAATGCACACGAAAGTATACTGCTATTGAAAAATCATCCCGAGTGTAATAGTAGTTTTCCCGCAGATCTATTTTTGTAAACGAAGTGTCTTATTGCGAATGCACACGAAAGTATGCTGATATTGAAAACTCATCCTGACTGTAGTTTACCCACAGATCTTTCACATTCTATTTGTGTAAAAGAGTTTCCACAGGAAATTTTCCAGCATATCATTGTTTTGAAGCATACTTTTCGGTGAGTGTATGTTGAAATTTGACAATTATTTCCTTCAATCCCATTCCATCAATCATTTTTTCATATTTTGTGCTTTAATCTGTTAAGAATATATCATAACTAGCTGCTCCACGCGGCTTTTCTCGGTGGGTATAGTTCCAGGGATAAAGTAAAAAACATGCCTACACCTTCCCATAATGGTCACTATTTCCTTGTCGTATTTCGTCACAATCGGCTCAGCCGTTTTGTCATGGTATGGTACCTCACCTGCGCCAAGCGGAAGCCTACGTGGAAGTTCTACCGAGGTAAAAAGTAAAAAAAACCTTAGTCCTGTCTAATGATGCGAACTGTTTCCTTGTCAAATTTCATTGCGATCGGTTTATATATATATATACATAATTGCACAATAAAAAAATAGTACAATCGGTGAAATAAATATCTACCAGTGAACCGAACAATGCGTGAGGGGTTGCATAAAAAATGTTAATAATAAAACAAAATAAACGTAATAAAATATTAATAATTTAATTGATTAAATAAGCGAATCTAATATATTTTCATAAATTATATATATATATATATATATATATATATATAATTGTTTTAAATATATAAATATAAATATATTCGGGACAATTCCACACCAATTACCTAGCCCCAAACTAGGATACCCTGTGATATGGGCACTAGATAACGGATAAACATACATAAATACCAATATTACATCCATGACTCGGAAACAAACATTTCTGCTCATCACACAAATGATTGCTCCTTGCAGAATTCGAACCCGATATATGTAGTACTTCAGGTATAGAGGAAGGTTGCCTTTCCGTCAAATCATTCATGGCCCAATAGGCATTAATGAAATCCAGGCGTTTTCAATGCGTCTCGCAACTTCTCTTTCTTGTCTCGCCTGGAAGGAGACTACTTAGCCAAGATACACATACTCGTGAACACACTCAATCTCCTCACCCTCTATGTATATTCAGCGTTGGGTGACCAGCAGGTCATGATCTTGGTCTTCGACATGTTCATTCTTAGTCTGACCTCGAGGCTTACTTTGCTTAGGTCCTCAAGCATAGTCGATGCCTCCTTCTTGACAGTTTGCTGACAGTTTTACTAGTACTACTACTTTGTACTAGCTGCGCCCCCCACCGTCCCTCCAACCTACTCGACTCTCCCCTCCCCCAAACCCTTCCCTTCCCTCCTCCTCCCCCAAACCCTTCCCTTCTCTCCTTCTCCCCACCTCTCACCGAGCTAAAATGCAACATATGCAACGTATGGTCACTGAATAAATTATAGTACATTATAGCCTAAGAGACATTTATATACTTACCTATATATTGCTAGTGACTCACCCTGACTTCGCATGGGTAGCGTAGGGTTTCTCTTTATTTGTGCAAGATTCTACCCGTTTTGATTGACTATTTTTTATTGTTTTTTTTATTACTTACTAGGCAATCGTTTGACCACGATCTCACCTGATGGAAAGCTATGATGTGGTCGAAGGTGTAGCACGCTTGCCTAGTAGATACCTATTCACTCTTGACTTGAACACACCTGAGTTATAACTTACCAGAAACACTGACGAGGGCAGGGCATTCCACTCCTTTGCAGTTCTTATAATAAATGAAGAAGCGTAACGCTTCGTTCTTGTGCGAGGTATTTCAACCGTAAAAGGGTTGCGCTTTGCTGATCGCCTAGTCGTACGGTGATGGAAAGGTGACGGGGTAATCAGGTTGTGCAGTTCTTGTGCACACTCTCCATAGTGCAATCTGTAGAATACCGACAGGCTTGCTACCTACCGTCGATGCGCCAGACTTTGAAGCTTACTCTTTACTAGAGTGTCATCCCAATGAGCCTGATATTACGTCTCTCAATTGAATCTAAAGACTTGAGCTGATACTTGGCAGAACCGTCCCAGAGGTGGCAGCAGTACTCCATACAAGATTGGACCTGTGCTTAATAAAGATTCAAAAGCTGTCCCGGTGTGAAGTACCGCCTAACCTCAGACAAAATACCAAGTTTTTTTGCAGCTACCTTGGCTTTGGAATCAATATAAGACCCAAAATTCAGGTTTGATGTGAGAAGCTCCAGATGGTCGCCTATTGGTTTTGTTACACTTTGGAAAGACGGAGATCGGTTTAAAGGACTCTTTTTAGTAGAAAACAAACACGCCTGCGTTTTAGTAGCATTAAACTTAATCAGGTTAGCATCGCCCCAATCAAACAGGGCTTCTAAGGCTAAATTTAAACGGTCTACCATAGCCTCTCTCTGAAACTGGACAGCGTCACAGCTGGCTTGAGCATTGGAAGTGTATCTCTCAACTACAGTACTGTCATCAGCATACCCAAAGGACAAGGCATGTTTGAACAAAAAGCGTTTGTTATGACTTAACTATAATTGTAAGACAAATACCCTCACAGTTTTTTTAAGGGTAATGACTAACATGTAGTATACACACATAAACACCATCTAGGGATATGTTTTTTCAAATTTAAATTTGGAATCATCTAAAAAGGCCTACAAAAAAAGCTTTCTTCTAAAGATTTTAAAACCGGCCAGTATTTTTCGAGCCAATTTAAAAAATTCTAGACGTGGCGTAGACGTTTCACGACAATCAAACGGCCGTGCGCCCTGACACAGCCCCACCCGGCTTTTTAAACAAAAGTAGGTTGAATTACGCTTACTGGCGTTAAACCTTAACTATTATAAACAGAAAATATTTGATTTTTGTATGTTTGTTTGTTTGTAGGTAACAGGACGCACAGAGCAAAATCAGTCAAATTGATGTTTTTCTGATCTTTAATTCGGTACAACTAGCGATTTGTACGTGGCGTAGACGTTTCACGACAAATAAACGGCCGCGCGCCTCAACACAGCCCCTTATGAGTTTTTAAACCAAAGGAGGTGGAATTAGGTATGCTGACTGCTGTTAAACCTTAACAGTAACCGTAATTCAACCTCCTTGTGATAAACAGAATAATAATATAATCTTTCAATATATCTACCCGTGCAAAGCCGGGGAAGGTCGCTACTTTAATATATTAGTGTGATGTGGTGATTCCAATACACACTCTTTATCGTAAAAACTCACAAACCATGCACACACCCACCGAAAAAACCTCATAAAATTCCCATCGCATACCTAGCTCCGACCTTCGGCAGTCAATGGGAATCATTCTCAGTTTAGAATAACCTTCACCGGGATCATAATCCCACTGATATCATATATACGAAAGCAAGCACGTGTATTTTTTTGTAATTTATTATGAGACATTGATGAGATTAAAGTTCATTCGCCTGATGGCAAGCACAATTTCTAGGCTGTGCATAAATAGCCTTAATTACAACTGTTTGGCGTCACTGTGACGCAATTGGCCCCTACATGTTGAGCTTAGAGTCCCAGGTTGGAATCCTAGCCGGAGCACCATATGGCTAATTAAAAGTGGAAGATTAGGTAGCAGCTCCTCGGGCGTGGACCGCATAAATTAGGTGCAATGCACACAATTGGCCTTTGGCCTTAATGACAATCGGAGTGGCATTTGTTTAGAACTTGTTATCAGTGACTCTCATTTGCGCTACAGTCTGCGTATGCCTCTATCTTTGTTGTTGATACACATGAAGCACGTGGGTGGCAATGGAACCTTTTAACTAGATCTATATATGTACACATGGTACGTACACATACATTAAATGTTTGTACTCTTTATTGTACTCTTTATGTAGGTTTGTTACTATAACGTCGTAATACGCCTGAATGGTCTAGATACAATTTGGAATAGTTATAGTTCCGAAAGGTAAAGATTTCAGATTCAATTCTGGAAAACTGAGAACGGAGCCGCAAGGCTAAGTGTAGCGCAAATACCTAGTTAGTGCAATATAAATCATTAATAAAATAGATTGCTCTCTCGGTCGATATTTGGAAAATAAACACAAGTACGATGAACTCTTGTGAAGTTTTAACTGTTGTTAGATTTAGAGGTTAAGATTATTTGTGCAGGCAATGGCCTTTTAGCGAGGGCATCTGGACATACCCATCATTTGCTTATAGGTACTTCTTTTCTTTATGGTTGAGTAGAGATTATTTCTTTTTTACAAGCTTACCTGTAACACATTGAAAATCTCATGCGTAATTCCGTGGTAATTTAATAAAGAGGCAGGTCAATGCTTCAATACTGCTGCTAGTATGACGTTGTTGTGCCGATTCCCGTTATCCTCCAGTTTTGTGCACCACAGGAGGATTTTGCGAAAAAATGTTGCACTATAATATTCCCTTTGACTCTGGCATGACACTTTTGCAGCCAGACACGTCATCGCAGTCTAGGCGATTATGCCTGTCACCGAGTTACGGTGGCCAAGCTGTAATATGTGGGTTTTTTAATCCAGAGAAGCCGGTTTCGATCCTCAGCCCCGCACCCAATGACTTAATAAGTTACGTGTGGAAGGGAACGCCATCGGTCCCAGTTCTTAACGATTGCTAGCATCCACTAGTTTCGCGTCTGAGGTGGTCTGATAAACTCTGACACCAGTGGTCGACAGTACCTCATTTGACGTACATACGGCAGTAATGGATTGTCACCACGATGTTAATCCATTACTATTTTGAAGTTGGTTAGTATAGCTCAAGAAGGTTTCATCATCATCAGCCTATAGTAGTCCTCCCCCAATGAACGCCACAGCTTCAGCTCTTCTCATCCAGTCACTGCTAGCTATCTTTCGCAAGTCGTCTCTCCATCTGGTCGGTGGGCGTCCCTCACTACATTTGCCAAAGCGTGGTCTCCACTCTAAAACTCGTTTCTCCCAACGGTTGTCCGTTCTGCGAGAGATGTGACCAGTCTATTGCCACTTCAGCTTGCTTATTTTCTGGGCTATGTCAGTACCTTGGTTCTCTCGCGGATCACCTCATTCCAGATTCCGTCTTTTAGAGATACTCCGAGCATAGCTCTCTCCATAGCTCGCGGAGTGACTTTAAATTTGTCGATCAGCCCCACCGTGAGTGTCCACGTTTCGGCTCTGTAGGTCATAACTGGTAGAACGTACGCGTTGAAGACTTTCGTCTTTAGGTACTGTGGTATGGACGAAAAAGACTTGAAGTAGTTTACCAAATGCTGCCCATCTCAGCTGAATCCTCCTATCGGCTTCCCTTTCGAAGTTTCTCCTCCCCAATTGCCCGAGGTAAACATATTTCTGAACAACTTCAAGACGGACACCGTTAACGACCATCGGTTGCGGAGTAATAAAGTCGTACATATTCATGACCTTGGTTCTGTCCATGTTCATCCCGAGACCGATACGTCAGGTAGGTCGGTCAGCATTCATTCGAGATCCTGCAGCGACTCCGCCATAAGGAGAATATCATCGGCGAATCGAAGGTGTGAGATGTACTCATCATTTATTTTTATGCCCGTTCCTTTCCAATCCAGTGTGTTAAACATGTCTTCAAGGGAACAGTTTTGGGGATATAACATCCCCCTGTGTCACTCTCCTGCGCAGCTGGCTATGTTTAGTCTGCTGGTTTTGTACTTGAACGAACATATTCGCGGCATCATACAAGCTTCTCATCACCTTGAAGTATGTATGCATATGTACTCGTATATGTTTAGGTCAAATCTTGCAAGCAGAATCTTGATATAGAACTTCTTACCTACAACCACGAACCTACAATATGGTAAGCACGACCTGAATAGACATCCAGGATTATTCCAGATAAAGGAACTCTTCAACGGTCAACATATAGTCATGATAGTCGGTTTTGAGTTTTACCATGCATGACATAGTTGCTGCACTCAGGGTTGGATACTGATTAGGGAACTCCTCATCGGTTAACAGCATAGACACGAAATGTATACGCTATATGTTGCTGTTGTTCTAAGTTTCACCATGACATGGCCACTGCATAATATATATTTTTTTATCTACTTATTTTATACATTCTTAGTAAAGGTAACTTGATCTGGGATAAATAAAGATTAAAATATTGACAAGAAAGAAGAAGGTATGTGTGTCCTTCCCCAGGGTTCAAACTATCTTTATAACAAATGTTATCAAGATCGGTTCAGCCGTTTAGTCGTGAAAAGGCAATGACGATTAGTGCTCCATGTGCCAATTTTATCAGACAGATGAGAGAGATAGATAGAGAGAGAGAGAGAGAGAGAGAGAGAGAGAGTAACTTACACTTTTTAACCGATTTCAAAAAAGGAGGAGGAGGTTCTCAATTCAACCCGTATGTTTTTTTTTATATTTCTTACCTCAGAACTCCATGATTTGTGAACCGATTTTGAAAATTACATTTTGGTTGCATGGATATACTTTCAGATTGGTCCCATAGAAATTTTATCAAAATCGGTTCAGTCGTTTTTTAACCAGTTCCAATATTAAGAAAAATTTGGTTCAAGCGTTCGCTAAGTACGAGCGTTTGAAGTCGGTTGTTCACGTTTTTGTCAAAAAATAGTAATAACGGAACCGTATCTCAAAAAAAAGGAACATTAGGATCACTCACCTGTATGTCCGTCTGTCATAGCCAATTTGCTTCGATTCTACTGGACCAATTAAGTTGAAATTTGGAACACGTATGAATTTCTGTGACCCAAATACGCTCGGACGTGTAACGTAGATAAATGAATTTTGAAAATAGTTGTCACTTTTGGTTGAACATATTACAAATTTAAAAGAAAAGTTTTGCGTTTAGGACCGATTAATTGCCTTTCATAGTCTTATTTTTTTAATTACATTAAAATAAATTGTTCTAAAATTGTTGATGAAAATAGATTTTAATTGACCAACCCACCATATCCATTACCTCCAAAAAAACTCAGCCTGAAATGTGGAATAAAAACCAGTAAATAGTTATTTACTTTTGGATTAGGTACACAGGAAAACCTATAAGTAGTCTATCGTCTTATAACAATATTGTGAGATAATATATTCATCGTACGGAACCCTCACCACACGAGTTCAACTCGCACTTGTCCAGTTTTTTAATATTAGAATGGATAATCGAGTGAGTATGGTCGTTTATCTAGAATTTATGACAAGGAATGCCATCTGCTTCGAATAAATTACGAAATCCAGAACTTCTAGTTTTATCCTGGCGTTTTGAATAGAAGGAAATCGTGACTGGCATATGATGTAAGGATAAAGATGAATATGGGTAAGCATTAAGATGGAATTTATGTTCGACAAACTAAGACAACAATGGTTTTACTGTGTACTTATATGTTTGGACCTCGCTCGCAGACGTTACGCTTACCACCAGGCGAACGACCTGGTCGTTTCGTACCTTAGTTATATAATACTATATCTTACATCTTCCTCTACACGTACGTAAGAAACTCTTAACTCCATTTCAACAAAGTCCCTGTACAAAACACTCATAAAAAGCACATCAAACACGTTCTTCTGATCATAATTTTAAAAAAACAATTTTTCGTCTTTTAAATGCGTTATATTTATCGCCCATTTGTTAATCTTTGACCTTCGTCTGACGTAATCTTGTCTTGTTAACTCTGATCATAGTGGGAAGATCTAACACTGCTTTTTGTATGGATTCTGTGTCAAGAGACTAGTCAGGACTAGCTGAAAACCGGCTTCGGTTTAAATCACAGAAATCGGAATAAGTTTAAATACAACGCGCTGCATTGAAATGTGAAGACCATAATCAAAGGAGAACGGTCAAATTAGCCCCAACAAAAGAAACATATCTCAGAATTTTCATTATTTTACTACTTTTTGTTGTCCCCACGGTTTTGCCCGCTAGGCCAGTAAGTAGAGAAATTTGCCTTGCAAAAGGTGGTGTAGTAATGATTTTTACATTATGTTGTTTAGGTCTAGGCTCTGATGAAAAATCCAAGTTTTCGACCTTGGAAGGTAGGAGCGTTAGCCGCCATCTTGAATTGAAGGGGCCAAAATTAGTTATTTTCTAAATAGTTCTTTAACAGTTAGCTTTATGGCAAAAGTGTCCAAGAAAAGTATAAAGACGTCAATAATTGCAACATTATCATAGGTAAAAAGTTATATAAATCGAAAAAAACATCTTTACTAAAAATGATCCAATGCCGGAACAACGTATCCGAATATAGAGACTTGATACTTGGAGAGTATGTTTATAAAGAAGTAATAACGTACACCAAAAGAAGAATTTTGAAAAAAACTTTTTTATCGGGTTTAAAAGTGGGTCAAAGTTTTGTATTGAAAAGACTTGCTTATCTGTACATGTGCTTGCAAACAAAAGCATTGGTTTCGATGTCTCGTAACACCCAATAGTTTTACATGGATTATTTTTATATAAAAAATAAAGCTAAAGAGAAAGATATGTAGTAAGGACACTGGCATGTCGTCTTTTTTAAAACGTTCAGTGACAAGTCGAGCAGGTCGCTTGCCTAAAGATAGGCGCATAACAGTTGCAGTTCCACCCAGAACTTTGGTTTCAATATCGTGCTTTCAAAACATTGGTTTTAAGTATTATTTCCCAGTCATTTCGCTTTAAAATTGCCCTTAAAAACCGAAACAGTTGACACACTTCTGTTTGGCGGTTGAATATCTGACAAAGTTGTAGTACCTCCCCAGATACTTGCGTAAGCGGCCTATCACTACAAAAGAAACGGACCTCACAAATAAAAGAACAAGTGACATACACCAATTCGCACTGGGCCAGTGTGGTGGAGATTATGACTCAACCTCTGAGAGAAGACCTGTGCTGTGTCCTAGCAGTGAAAGCGTAATAGACAGATGGTGATGATGATGGTTACGTAGTTTATTCTACTTTAAAGCCTTGAATCTATAGATCTACTTACAGGGGGAAAGATACGACACGCTTCAATATCGCGTTATAAAAAACTGGACTAGATAACTACAGGCTAACTCACCTACAAGCTACATTCCCACCGTCGTACTTCATGTGCATCAACAACAAATATATACAGAGACATACGTAGACTGTAGCGCAAATGAAAGCCACTGCTACGAGTAACAAGTGCTACACGTTTGTGTAGCACAAACCATAGCCATTCTGATTATGAGGCCAAAGAAGGACTATTGTGTGCGTTGCACATAATATATGCGGTCCACGCCCGAGAAGCTGGCACCTAATCTTCCCAATATTAGAGTATGCTTGCATCAGAATTTGGTCATGTTTTCATTTTACTTCTTGGCGGTTGAAGCACTAAGAAATTCAACGAATATACAGAAGCAACAGAAGATATTATATGTATATCTCTTGCAATGCAATTTACAGGACCAACTCGTTGCAGTAATAAACTTCACTTTTACATAGTTACTCTCAGGACGCGCGATACGTTCAAAAAATCAAATGTCTTTTGCAGTTATCTTTTCAAATTTTTGTTGCAGATATAACTAATTAATTTTTAAACGGTTTGGAGCCAAGCCAGTGCCACAGCATATGTGACAGTGCCATCGAATGTATAGTGACCATGAATGTGGGAATACTAAGTGGGTTTATTTTGAAACAGAATACAATACTCACTGAAAGTTTAGAATACTTTTGTTTACGTCTTTCTTTTCAAGGAGAGAGCTTGATACATTGTATTTGGTTTGGAGAGCTTTTATTATAATGGGCTTTACAAAATAATGGACTGATAAATAATGGGCTGTTCGTTACATTTTTAGTAGTTGTTTAGTATTTTTTTGGCCAGCATTACTTCACACGTCAATGGTTTGGTGTACTCTGATACATACTCATATAGTACTGGTCAAGCGACTGGAATTGGGACAGCAGTCTTCTGCAGTGTCAGTTTGGTACTGGTAGGGTAAGCTTCTTATGCAAGAGTCCACCTGGGCAAGTACCACGCCTTTGTCAGATAAAGAACCGCCAAGCAGTAGTGTGCAGTCATTACTGTGTTCCGGTTTGAAGGGCAGTGTTTCCAGCGAAATACCTGAGCAGTGAAATTTAAAATCCAATGTCTCAGGATTACGAGCGCATTGCAGTGACGTGGAAGATTTTGCAAGCAATGCTTTGCAACTTTTATGGACAGGCGTGACGCTTACCATCAGGCAAGCAACCAGCTAGTCCCGTCCCGCAACCAAATAAAAAAACACATTTATTTAAAAAAAAACTTCATGCCTCTTGGAGCACTCTCAATATGAACGAAGAATCGATCATCACCATCATCATCATCAGCCCATATTCGTCCACTGCTAGACGTAGACTTCTCCTTGTGAACGCCACTGAGCCCAATATTCGGCTCTGCTCATCCAGTCGTTGCCAACCGCTTTTCGCAAGTCATCACCACGTGAAAAAAAACGTAAAACGGCTGGCAGTACGATTGCCTATAAGCGCGGTCTCTATTCTAGAACTTCGTTTACCACAACGATTGTCGGTTCTTCGAGTTATGTGACCGGCCCGGCCGGCCTTCACCTTCTTCCTTGCTAATTCATTGAGCTATGTCGCTAAAAAACGATTATTGAATCCGAATTCTAGTTCAGTAGAAGAATCCTATTCACTTGCGACTTGAAGACTTCCAGGTTACAACTAAACGAAACAGATCCCGGCAAGGTGTGGTTTCACAGCTCTGATGAACGGACCGTGACCGATTGACCATAGACTAAAAAGTACAGAATTTTCTGCATCATTTCTAAAACTATCTGTAGTTGGTCTAAGTATCCACAGAGGTCCGGGTGTGACCACGGTTGACGATACCTTCAATTATTTAAATTGCACCTAAATAATTGAAAATCCTCTTAACTCTTGAGTCTGTGGAGATTCGGTCACAGCCATGTGATGCGTGTTGATGTATGGCAGCTCGTAGTGCGGAAGTTTCCGTCCGCAGAACTGAGAAACCACCCTAATAAATAATGAATAAATGTGGAAGAAAAAGCTTATGTAATATATTTATAACAGCGCTACCGCTACCGCTAGGTAGCGCATCGCCTTACGTGTGGTCGTTCTCGGCTAGGAGAATTAAATTATTTAATTCAAACTCACATTCGCAAATGATGCATCTGCCAACATCTCAAAATGCCAACCATTTGCAAAACGGTAACTATAATGCCAACTTCTCATTTCCAATAACCTCTTAAGTGGCCGGCGAAGGATGAATTATTCCATACAAACGTAATTCCAAATTCGGTCCATTAGAAGATACGATGCCACAGTTAGACCAAGGCATCAAAGTTAAACACCCAAAACGTCGTATGTTATAAATAGTCACACGTGGTCACTTTTCCATGTAAACAATCAGCAACTCGCGGTGAAGCGCTTTGGCGTGAATCATACTCACTCGTAAAAACTGTAAACATCTCGCCAACGGACCGGCATGTGCCGCACCACGTGATTAGTTCGCTATAAAGGGTTTATTGTTTTTAGCTTTTCGAGATCGTAATCACAATTTATAGTTGAAGTTGAAACATATTGAGTAAGGCGCCTCTTTCAGTTTCTGTCTATATTTTTCCAGACTGCAGACAATATTAATACCTTTGTCGTACATATTGATGCAAACGTGGCCATCTACACCTAGGTATAGCTGTAAGGGCACCTTTATATATCTACGACCTGCTATCCCCTGGCTGCCCTCGGAGGGGCCCAATTGCTCATTTTTCTGAGATAAAAGTATTCTAATGTGTTATTCCAGGACCCAAAGTACCCACCTCATCAAAATTCGTTCAGTCGTTAATTCGTTTTTTCTACCCACCCCCTCCCCTTCATTTTTCCGCCTCTTCCTATTATGTTTGATTGTAATGGATAAACTCAAAAAATACTGAACCGATTATAAAAAATATTTCACCTATACAGGCTGGATTTCGATTTTTGGATTTTGAGACGGGACAGTAAAGGCGGGTACCTTAACCGTTAAAGTTACAGGAAAACGTTCTTACGAGACCATCCATAACTTTTTGAGGTATTCTAAGCTGCATTCACAGATTTTGGAAAAAATGTACAGTAAAATGGTAATTTTACACAAAATCTTTTTTGATACTAATCGATCTTGTTTCTTATAAGGATCAACAGTCTCTACCGGACCAACTGAGGTTTGAGTACTAGAAATGTCAGATATTGCGAAAAACTTTTCCCTTCGTGGTTGCCATTCGAGAACCTTTATTCCCCAGCGGTTGTCGGCTCTGCGAACTATATGGTCTGCCCATTGTCACTTCAACTTGCAAATTCTGAGAACTGTGTTGATAACCTAGGTTCTTCTACGGATTTTCTCGTTACGGATCTTATCACGTAATTAAACTCCGAAAATAGCCCTCTCCATTGCACGCTGCGTGACTTTGAGCTTATGTATGAGACCAATAGTTAGCGACCACGTCTCAGTGCCGTATGTCATCACTAAGGGAGTTGATATAGCAAGCGGCCAGGAGCCCAATTCTCGCGCAAATAGACATATGTCGAATTCGAGATTATCTCTAATTTTAAATCTCTACGAAAAATGTCACCAAAATGTCGATAGGATCAAAAAATCGCATTCTCAGTGATTATAGAGATTTTTGTCATAGACTTATTTGTAGACATCTGTAAATACGTTCCGTTTTCTCGAATGTGTTGACCTAAAATCGAGAAATATCAACAATGCGGAAAAAATAATAGCAGATGATAATATTAATTAATACTAGATACATTTTATACATAATTGCATCAATTTGTGCAAAGTAGACAGTTTTCAGATCAAGAATTTATTCTTCAAATTCTATCCTTAAACTCGGAAAAGACTCTAAAAGTACTCGCGTGAAACGAAATTTGTTTTCTACAATGTCGAATTTCAATATTTTTAATACATGGCATGGGATCTTGCTTGTTTGTTTGTTGTGGTTTGTTTGTTGTGAGATATTTATTGTTTTAGACATGGAAAAAAATAAGGAAAAGTTATCCTTCTTCGGCGCAGAAGCTAAGATTATTAACTTTAATAGAGGCTAACGAGGAGCTGCGTCAAGGAAAGTTCTCGATCTTTAGTAAAACAATAGCCGAGGCAAGGTGGAGTTTCATAGTCCAAGAGCCCACAGTATACCTGGTTAAATTAAAATACTGTGTTAATCTTCTTCTTGAGGCTATAATGATGTTTTTTACCATGTTTTTATTAAGTCACTTTCTTGTTTGTCTGTCTGTCTGTCGTTCCAGGTGAAATCTTGCAACTCAAATTTCAAGCACTTCCCAATTAGCTATCCGATTATATGGAATTACCTAAACCAATGCGATTTGTTGCAATCAGATTTTCAATGCAATATCAACTCTAACGCACCATAATAAGTGCACGTGATAATGAAAATCTGATTGCAACAAGATAGGAAATTGACCCGCTGGTTAATGAGCGGTCACATATTATTGTTCGTATGTGTTTTTACTACTTTTACCGTTACGCTAAGATGATTAGTATTACCTACTTAGAAATGTATATAAAACAAAGATCAAAAACTAAGTCATAAATAAAAATAATAATAATACAAGTTTTATTATTTTATAGTACTTAGCGTAGATGAAGAAAACAAATTAAAAATAATTTTGCCTCAACCACGTTATTTGTGAAATCCTCAGTAATTTCACAAATAACGTGGTAAAATCATCAAAAAACTCCTCAGCAAAAGCATCTGACATTTTTAAGATTTCGGATATATTTTATTATTTTAAAAGAAGAGAGTTCAAGTTTAGTTTGACTACAGATAAGAAACGGTATAACTTCTCATTCGACTTACAAAAGTCTACTGCTCCGGACCACTCGTTGCATGTCGAGCGCTGGGCGTAGACATATCTCTATCGTGACTCTCCGAGAATACGGTAATTTGTTTTGTATCGACATACGCCATTTTTTTTCGACATATCTCGAATTCGACATATGTCTATTTGCGCGAGAATTGGGCTCCAGGGCGCGCGCCCGGTCGCTCGCCCATTGTAACTATTTAGTCACCTGTGTTATTGCGCCATTCATTTTTAGCCGGCCGCGCACCTGGTGCGCTTGCTATATCAACTCCCTAAGACAAAAAATAAATATAACTTAAAAAACCTTTTTTATGAGCTTTTTTATCTGTATTATTTCTTTTTTTTCTTTGTCATACATTTGTGTGCTACAATGAAAGTTTCAGCAGCATAGCTAATCAGGCAGTGCTAGAAATTTGAATTGCAAGATTCCAGGACAGAGAGAAAAACATAGATACATAGATAGATACATAGATAGATACGTACATACAAGTGAAGTTAGCTTTTGAAATATATCGTTCGAATATGCAACGGGTGACTCTAGGTTTCATACAATATTTGATTCGCTGCCTTTCGATCTGTCCTCACTTCGGTGGATAGAGTAATCAGTACCATTCGTGTGCAGCATGTCTGTCAGCTATCAATTCATATCAATGGACTAATCAGCAAAGTTGATTAGGGTTATTTATTCAAGCATAGCGGTAGGCTTTCCAATTAGGCACAAGTATTGCGCTGTGAATGGAGTTCGACTTCTATACCCCGACTACGGTGAAGCAACGAAAGGGTAATTAACAGTTTAACAGTCTATGTATGTATGTATGTATGTATGTATGTATCTATGTATGTATGTGGGTATGTGGATGTTCCACCATAGCGTCGCCCCTATTGGTCCGATTCGGACAAGCGAGGTGACAATCGATTCATCTTAAGATATAGGCTATTTTTTTACCCGACTACGGAGAAGCAAAGAAAGGGTTACGTGTTCAAACTATAAGCTTGGTTCAATTTAGACAAGCGAGGTATCAATCGATACGGCAAGAATAACATAGTTTTGAACTTATGTCTTGTTTACAATGAAATATTTTTTATTTAATCCTCCGCTCAGTCGGGTAAAGTCTGTAAAATGAAGAAAAAATTGTGTCAGTCTTTCTGCCTGTAATTTATGTGTTTGTATTCGCATTGTTTATAAACTAAGGGCCTTATTCGCTATGACCATTCAGACACGTAGCGCATCGCGTTGTGATATCTTCGTGGAATTGTTCGTGAATTGTCGTTATGACGTCACACGTTTTCTGCATGAAATTTCGTATGTCATAGCGAATAGCGAATAAACGCCGTGACAGATAATAAATAATAGTACTACGTTAAACTTGGCACAGTCATAGTTTATATGGTGGGTGAAAATTGTGGATATTTTTATCCCGATAAATAATTGGTTCCTGCAGGATAGGGGTCCAAAGCTAAGTTAATTTTGAAATAGTAAAATATAATATAAAAAAATGAAATAAAACTGCTGTAGCAGTAGTTTTATTTCCCGTCTGGGGCCGCTCGCCTGCGCGTAACGCGTAACCAGCAAGGCACAGAGCACAGGCACAGTACATATATAGTAAGGACTATATATGTACTGCGGCACTGGGCAGGGAAAGGATAATTTATCAAAGTATTTTACGTTTTTAATTAGATTCGTTAGTTGGTTTGGTTTAGATTTGTTTGTTTGTTTTATATGTATTTCGAAGGTAGATATTAGGTAGGTATTATTAGAGTTTCCTAGTCGAGATATAATTTTGTACATAAATTAGTTACGTTTGTTTGTGAGGACGTTTGTTTGTGTTATTTGGAGTTGGTATTCAAGTTTTCCGGTTTATAATTACTTCCGTAGTGCACCTCTAGGATACTCAAAAAATGACTGACAGCAGTGTTAGTGAGGAGAATATGACTCCATTTGCAATCACGGAAACAGCAACGAACATGACGAACAAGCTTTCACCGGCAAAATCAAGAAAATATTACGTCAAATATATTTTTAATTAAAAGTAAGTTCGTACTGCCCGAGTATAGATAAAGTATGAAACGGCACATAACTAGGTATTAAAACACTCGTTTTTGCAACCGTTTCATAATTTACTAATATGCTCGAATAATTTTGCCTTAAAACTAACGCCCTATCCTGAGGGATAAGAGAGGCGTGGCGATATCATAGAATTGATCATTTCATAAAAGGGCCAAATCATGAAAATGGTCTATTTCATGAAATTATCGGTCACATCATGAAATGGTTTGGCCAGATAATGAACAATCAGTGTTTGACGATATGAAAAGCTAAACGCAGGGCTACTTCATGATATGGTCAAACATTAGTGATCATGTCGTAAAATAGAAAGCGAGGGCGGAACTCGAACTTGGTTGTTAGAGGTTAAAAGGCGATGGCGGGTGCTCGCTACGCTTCGTTCCCGCCTTTGTCTACTTGTTTTTTGTAGCCTTTAATACCTATCTGTTTGAACACCTTTGGTATCACGAAAACCCCACATTAATGATATTTAATGATATGGCCAACTTTTGGAAAGTTATCGACTACATCATGAAGTTATCAATTCAAGTATATGGCTACGACACATAAGACACCAGTGCGTCGTACTTGCTTGTTTATTTCGTTAACTGATAGCCGCGTTAAAATCAGAACGCTCTCGCTACATCCTATGCACCGTATCCGCTCACCCCAGTACAGATGTAACGGCGATAAATGCCTGACCCAGTTGCCGAGACTCGCCCTTACTTAATTGGAGGTTATTCTGCGGTTCAGTTGGAGGGAACTATTTTTGTGATATTTTAATTTTTAATTCGACTTCATTGCGGGTTGAATCGATTAACTCGTGGGGTTGATTTTGTGAATTCTGTGCATATTCGAATACGGATTTTACGGTTTTAACGCTTGGCCAAACAGGAGGCGTAGTGTACGTCAAGGGGTAACGTAGTGGCATGACGTCGAGTACTTTGGTTGTCAAACAGGTTTGACGCCCGAAGTTCGTAGGACAAGCGCTACCGGTTACTACAGCAGTCTTTGTCAAGATGTAAAGTGATTCAGATGTAGAAGTACTATGATTACAGAAAACAAGTATGGGTGCATAATATACAACGTGTCACTGAATAGCCTTATAAGTACGCAGCAAGTTTGTTACAATCAAGCTTGTAAATTCGTTTACGTGTGCAATTGTTGAATACATCGTATATTAATTTTCCCATACAAAAGTAAAAATTAAAATTTTGAAGAAATCCTAAATGTTTGTTTACTGTTCTATCACATTCCACAAAAAAATAGGTACATACATACTGCTCCATCTGCGGGTTCAAGTCTAGATCTCCGCGATTGTTCGCTTATGGAAAGACCCCCATTGAGTGAAGATTGATCACCAGTCTGAAAAAATGTGGGGCGAGCCAGCCAATAATTATCTAAGTGTGTGCAGCACATAGTTCGAGTAAGCTGAAGAAAACACTGAACACTGGCTTCGGAAACGACAATGTTATTTAACACTTGAAACTGTTCTCAAAAACACTTTTACATTATTTTTATTCACTTCTTACAAAATAATAAAGAAAATTCGTAGTTGATTCAAGGTCAAATGATTATTGATTTAACCCAGTTGATTACAAGGCAGTACTATTACTTATTTTGTGCTACTGGTTTGGAATGCAATGTACTATGAGGATTTTTTATAAGTAAATTTATGAATGAAAAACTTTGAAATCTGAAAAGTCCTAAAACTAACGTTGTTCGTCATAACGTGTTGAATACCCAGTACATAATAGGTAATTATGTTACATCCTGTATAAATAAAAACAGAATGGATTTGGAGAATATTATCGTTTGTGCGAGCTTTCATTATATGAAGACCAGTTTTATAAATAATGGATGTACCTATTCTAAAAAAAAAACATAATTACAAAATTCACGCAAATGGCCGAGCATACAATGACAAAATGTTATAAATTACAATGCCTGAAGTCGCGACTACTAGCGCACGCGCTCTGTTTGTCAAGCATCAACTTGAATAGTACAACACAACACTGCGCTATAGCACGGCGCTAGTATGCGACGCTATTACAATTTGACGCGCGCTAACAATGCTTTTTGTTTAACCAAGGCTTTATATTGTGCCGGGCTGGGTTTACTGCCTTTAAAAAAGCTTTTATTGGTGTGGATATTGTTAGCTATGTTTGATGATCATCACTTAGTCTTCTGCTAACACTGTCCTCCTTCTTAGGGTTCTGTAGTCAAAAAAGGAACCCGTGTAGTTTCATCATGTCTGTCTGTGCGTCCGTCTGTATGCCACAGACAATTTATTCAGAAACTGTTAACAGTACAAAGTTGAAGATTGGCACATGTAAATATACTTATATGCTCTACAATCTCATGCCCCAAAGTCATAAAGTAAGGTTTCAAAAATATTTGATCTAGGACATTCCCACTTAATACGAATTTACTAACAAATTTACCACGGCTATCTAGAATTAATTCGTTTTGCGAGATATAAGCTGACCAAGTTAGACCAACTTTGTTGGCATAATACGTAGCAACTACTGGACCGATTGCAATGCGGTTTTTATAGTTAGGTAGCTTAGGATCCTGGCTACGGAACCCTAGGTCTACGAGTGTCCGACATGCACTCGGCCGCAACATTTTTCACAGCATGCAGGCGACGTGCGCAGGGCTGTGGTCTAGGCTAGAGATGCACCTCATTCCGCCATTCGGTTCCTAAACATGTTCATTGTGCAGCCATTTGCACGTAGTTCAGAGTGGCCACGACTTATCGACCGTACTGTACAAGTCACTGTTGAACTGTGTGGCACCGAATAGTTCTGTACACGAGATCCAAGTCAAATAGCGCCATCTAGTTACTTTATTGTAAAACTAACATTACTAACCAAGGTGCTCCATCAATCTCTACCTAGTAGATAAAGGGCTGATTCCACTGGTAGAAATCTAAAAGTGAGCAATTTACTGCATTTTGAGGAGCTATTCTGATCATCATGCCGAAGATCCTCATCAGATCTTCACCAATTTTTTATGGACTTACTTCAAGTTACTACCTTTTAAATAAAAAAGAACCATCGAAATCCATCGGATCTAATAAGGCGGACATATTCAGTAGCTCCTATTTTGCCCCTTTTTGAGGGACGTACTCGTACCTCCCCAGATCAAAAATCCAGGGATGACTAAAAAATTCTAAAAATTTGTAAATCGGTTGAGAAATGCGATTTGTAGAGGATAATAGAGATCCAGACGGACAGCATTTTTGCCCAAGCTGAAACGGATCATTGAAAACATGCAACATGCATGAACATCGTTCGTGCTTCGCGCTCGCTCGGTCAAAAAAAATACAATGTTGTCGGTGTTGTTCTTGATAGGCCATGTACCTCGTTGCTCGAGATGAAGCGGTCTTTTCCCAGGTGGCGGCCGGATTCGTGGACATATTATTTGGAAGGATATATTATCTAATGACTAAAAAACCATACAACAATAACACATCTTCTATACTTAAAATAAAACAGTAAGTAACAAAAACTGAGTACAATGAAGATAATAAAAAAAAAAGTCTAGGGGACAAATAAACTTTTGAAAAAGAATAAAACATTTCACAAAACTGTGCCTGTTTGTATGTTCGAGCATTAAGTAAAAGCTAAATGACCGACTGCGATGCGATTTTCACTGTTAGATATCTTAAGCTTCGACTTAAAACTGGTAGAATTGGTATTTCAATCCGACGAGTAGAAGTCGTACAATCGATAAAAAAACATTTGATCTGGTGCAATAAAACTTCGTTCAGACGTTCTGAACGAATATTTATGATATTAGTACTTTTGGTTCTGAAATATCATAGGATCCTTATATCCCAGAAAAGGTTTTACACTTTTTGAAATGAAATGCAATGACGCGGGTACTGTGCAATGTGGATGCGGGTGGCAAATAAAACGTTTTATACGTAAAAATATTCAGCGAACCCTTTATCTAACCCTGGGATGCCGGGGCGGGTCGCCAGTTTGTTATAATTCAAGCCTTGTCTATATAACTTCTTAGCAAAACAGCAAGCATGCCCATCGAACCCTACATATTATTGATTGAATTTTCCGCATTTCCGATCCCCAAGCAGTCCTCCGGCAGTCGTCTCGTTCCTTTTTTTCCCCCTCATTTATTTCGCTAGATGAGACCCGAGTTATATAATTTGTGTCGGTTGAAGACAGCGGTGAAATAAAGCTGTATACAAATTAGAGTATTTCAGTGTAGCGTAACATTCTTGCGAATGTTACATGGTGACGATTGTTGCAATACGAATAATAATGTTATAGTAGGTACGTAATGTAAAAAAAAAAAAAAAAAAATTAACATTCAACATCAATTTTTTTCTAGTCTTTTTTTAAATAAAACATTTTTTTCTTATTTACACTATTAAAATTTATTTTATATTTTTTAGTTTGGTTTAAAAAGCGTGTTTTTTATTTTATTTTTTTCTAATTATTGCATTGTCATCGGTCTTTGCCAGGTCTGCAAAATTTTAATGAAATCTGACCGTTTAAAGTGGGTCAAAATAGCGTCCAAAGGATTCGGTTATAAACATACAAACATACAAGTGAAGCTAATATAAAGCGTATAAAAATATATTCTTCTTCACGTTTTATGTACGTTTCTCTTCTGTACGGCAAAACCGCGGGCACAGTCTAGTTTATTATAAATGCGAAAGCTGTGTTTGTTACCACTGAACGCTTTAACGGCTTAACGAATTTTGATGAAATTTGGTTTAGTGGCTGGAATAGCATAAAGGGTACATTTCATCATTTCATCCTCATCATCATCAACCACGCGAGTGAATCCGCCGGGCGCAGCTAGTGTATGAAATATACCTATCATGTGTATTATAAAAATTTCATTATTACTTGTTTTAAACAGCTTTGACAATTAATTTATGCAATATGGCATGTTCATATAATCTGAACGTTTGTTTAATATAATTTCCCGTGATCGTTACGTGACTGTATATAATTACACACGTTACTGCAATGCGACGATCTGAATGTTTTGCAGGAATTTAAGGCCCACAAGTAAACAATGCAGATGAATAGATAAACAAGATAACATTTTTATTAATAATTATTACATTATAGGTCACTTAATCATATAAACAATGCAGTATAATATCTTATATGAAAGTACAAATCGTTCTGCTATTGCATCCTGTAGCGTACCGTGACATCCTTTTGCAGGCCTCCTGTAGTGGCTTTTGACGTGAATACCGTCTATAAGATTGCATCCATAGGGAGGCAATCCAAAAAACTGTTTTTTAATGAAGTCTGGGTAAACAGTTTGGTGTTGCTTCTCCATAACTATCTTTGACGTGAATGTCAAAGATAGTTATGGAGAAGCAAAACCAAACTGTTTGACCGATATTCTTTGATTACACTCGATAGCTAAAGTATCACAGAATTTATAACGTTGAGTGAGCACTGTGCCGCATCGCATGGAGGGAAAGTTTTTTTTCTTTTTGATTACCTTTTAGGTTTAAACACCGATTTAGTTGTTGCATGTAGTAGTGGTGCAAACCAAGTAAGCGGTTATACCGCATCGTTTCGAAGATTGTCGCACCCGCGTCTTAGCTAGCAGCTTAGCAGAATAGTGGGCCCGAAGAATGTGTAGGGCAAAATTAATTAAAATCCACAAATTAATAACATCAGCATAAAGAATTTCCTTCCTTTCACTTATATCAGCGCGCGCCAATAAAGCAGGCAAACGGCCTGTTTTTTTTTTTACTTGGACTAGAAATATAGTGATTTCTTACTGTAAACTTTTGTAAGTATTTAGCATTCAAAGATAATGTAGCTTTCTATTAGTGATATAATTTTTAGAATCGGATCAGAAGTTTCAGAGATAAGCGGCAACAAACACACTTTCAACAAACTTTACCTTTTAATAATATAGTATAGAGTGTACATTAGAAAAAACTGTAGATGTATGGTGCAACTTACCGCTTGCGGTATTATCGATAAAAAGCGATCTTTTCCATGGCCTGCAGTCTCGACATCGACAGCGATTGCTCTGAACAAAATTTGAAGTTATTTTTTTATTTTTTTGTTGGTTTTATAATAATTTAAATATGGTTGTGATGTCTCATAAAAGTCTCACTACTGGACTACGAACATTCAAAAAATCAACTGAATACTATTGGTAGTTTGGTCAAAATTACTAAGTTTGTGTCGAAATCTGGAATTTTGAGAAAAAAACTTAAAAATGGAATAACTACGAAAATATTAAAAATCGCGGAACATACATGGGGGTTAATTCGGGTGCCTACCTAGTGTTCTTCCTCGGGACCTCCATTTATCACTAATTCCAAGGGACAGCCTGTATACGTCGAGACTGGAGGCCCAGACATCGTTTGGATAGAGTGGAATCTAAACGAAGTTATATTTACAAAGATTTGTTACATTAAAATAAACCTATACAGTTTGACGGAGTGCTCGTATTCACGTCTTGCATCATCTCCGATATTTGTTTCGAGAAACTGTTCCACTCTTTCGATATTCTGTTACAAGTTACAAATGAAAGTAAAAGGTTCTATATCTTGAATATAAAGTACATAATATGCCCCGTAAAGTAACATAATTTGTCGTTTGAAGAGAAAGGTGAAATAAGGAATCACGATTTCAAGTTTCCCGGTTGTTTGAATCGGGAGGGTCACTTGATACAAATCAGTTACGGAATTTGCGTCGCCTTTTACGGAAAAGAGTTTACCACAAACTTTCCGAGATAATATAAAATGTTAAAGGATACAATTTGTTCCTGGAGATTTCTAAGAACCTTCGCTGATTACTGATTAGCCATAAGTAGAGATACGTAATTTTCGTTTTTACGAAATAAAAGCGATAAATGCGAAATTCACGTAATTTATGCGACAAATACGATGTATAATATTTTGTGTATTTAATACTTTTTCGACGAAATTTCGTAGAAAAACATTTTTAAACGCAATAAAGACGTGAATTTTCTAATATTACGAGCCTCACGCACGTTGCGAACGCGCACCGCCCGCGTTTATATGACCAAAATCAAAATGTTGCTACCTGAGGTTCGCGAATGCAGCTATACAAAGTTTTCATAGCCCAGTCAACAGTGTAGATGTTGAAATATCATAAATGAGCGAAGGCAAAGGCTCAAGCAAGAAAACATAGAGACAACCACGATGTTAGCTTTTAAATAACTTTTCTGTACTCAATATTTTGTTATTTTAATGATTATGGTAATAAAAACAAGTTTTTATTTTTTTCCGTTTTTTTATGAGTATAAATGCAAAATTTTGGATTTTTAATTCATATATATGCGAAATTTCAGTTCTTAGTTGCGAAATATACGTAACCCTAGGCATAAGCCTTCGCTATCAAGACTCACGGCAACCAGTCGAATAACTTCAGAATAAAGAGAACCACAAATAAATACAATTTACACCAATTACCTAGCCCCAAACTAGGATACCCTGCACTATGGGCACTAGATAACGGATAAATATGTATTGATACTAATATTACATCAATGACTCGGAAACAAACATTTCTGCTCATCACATAAATGATTGCGCCTTGCTAGATTCGAACCTGCGACCTTTGATTTCGTAGTTAGGGTCACTAGCCACTAGAACAACTGGTCGTCAAAAATCTATTATAATATTACGAGCTGGGATCCGAATTAAAATTTCGCCAATTAAACCAAAAATTTCAGTTTTTAAAATAAAAACCACTTAGTTGAAAATTAATTTTTTCGTCGTTTACACGCGTTAAAAAAATGCTATATATTTTTCTGCCTTGGTCTGGGAACTACCTTAATATAACCAGAAATTAATGTCACAAACAACTATTCTAACCTGCGCCATGCCATAGATGCATGAAAATTAATACTATCATGAAGTTTGACGAAAAATCATGATTTTTGAACCCAAATATTTTGTTTCGGTTAGCACATTTTATCACTTAAGCGTTTTTTTTTGTAGAATTATTTTTGTTTCTTATAACTTTACCTATCTACTGACACTTAATGGTTAAGAAATGGAGTTTTTTCAAAATGGTCAAATTTTAGGTGCCTATGCCAGACTCCATACAAAAAGGTTATAATGGTCTTTAAATGTGGCCCACTCAACAGCCAAAGATCAAACCCGTGTCGTATGATATCAAAGCTCACATTACTGCTCCGTCATCACTTTAATCTTAATTTAAAAATTTTGCTACATAGGATCTATCAACTATTATATTATGACGACAGATTTGAATTTTCAAATTTACTACATAGGTTATGAATCTATATGTAATAAACTTATTATTTATTTATTTATTATATTGTATTAAAAATAAATAAAAATATATTTTATTTATAATAAATAATAATTATATTATAAACTAGGTGTGCCCGCAGTTTCGCTCGCATACGTGTTCATTTATTTAGGTTAAAAGTAATCAATTTGCTATTCCAGGACCTAAAAACCAATATACCAACATTTAATCAAAATTCCTTCGGCCGCCAAAAACGTTTTTTATCGATTTCTCGGCTTTTGCACATTATTTTGAGATACCAAGTACACCAGTTTTTAAGTCAAACCCTAAGCTATCCAATAGTGACAATCGCATCACAATCAGAGCAGTAGTTTTTACGTGATGCATGAACATACAAACAGACGCTGATAAACAGACACACACGATTTAAAAAATGTTATATGTACCTATGATACACTGAAAATAAATCAAATTTATAAATTTGATGTCATTTTAATAACATTAAAATAGATAACTGTGCAATATTAATAACAATTTGCAATTCTTGAAAAACCCGATTGCCTTAATTTTTCGTTTCGTCTTGATTACAGGGGAACTTTTGATCCTACGAAGTTTCACTTGTGCTTATATTAATGTTAAATAACTGCCCTACACTTTTTTTCATAATATTCTGCTCAGGAGGCGGCTAAAATTACAATTTCGAAATTCTTAGGGAAAATAGCCAATGTTTGAAGTACTGCAACTCAGGTTTTTCAAAAAATAACACAGTTGCAGTTGAGCTAAAATTATAGCAAATGTTGCTTTATTTATAACTGTAATAGATAACTTTTCCGTGAGAAGCACCTTTTAGATGTTATAAGCCAAAATCCAAAAAAAGACTGAAAATTTCGATGTTTTTCGAGCACCAGGAAGACACTGATATATAGCCTAACAACATCCCAAAAAAAAAACAGGACAGTACAGATTTTTGCGCCCTAACCACAGAATAAGCCTAACGTGATTTTTGTGTCTATATCATCATCAGCCTATACCAGTCCACTGCTGGACGTAGGCCTCTCCCAATAAACGCCACTGAGCACGATCTTCGGCTCTTCTCATCCAGTCTCTATCAGCTGTCTTTCGCAAATCGTTGCTCCACTTGGCCGGCAGGCGTCCCACACTACGTTGTGTTTGTATCTACGGTGACCGTTAATCGTATATGATAAAGTGCGAAGGCCAGCTTAAGTTGAGCCGTACCTTCAAACGTTCTTGTACATTTAGGGTATCAAGTTATTTGGACATAATACTGAGGGTTGTGCTGTCTGTACTTTCTGAACTACGAACCTGACATGATAATATATAAAGTAGATACCTCCATTCTAGCAAAAAAAATAATGAATTAAATCAATTATTTAATTAATTAATTTTGACTACGCGTTAATGAATTACAACTAAGTACACATTTTGACTTTCATCCCCTCTCCCAAGGGAACCATGCTAAATATCGAGATAAAAGTATCCAATATCCTACCTCGTAGTATGAACTCATATTATACCAAATTTCATTTGAATTTAATTAATAATTTCGGCGTGGTGGTATACAGTACACACAAACAGAGAGACATAAATTAAAAATATACAGTTTTGACTTCAGTATCGAATAAAGAGTAACTTCCAAAAAAATATATTTATTACTTCAAACTTAACATATCTTTGGACCCTATCCTGCAGGAACCCTTTATTTTTTCGGGATAAAAAGTATAGATACTCAATTTTAGCCCACCATATAAACTTTGACTTTGCCAAGTTGCATCAAAATCCGTCAAGTAGTTTCAGCATGATACGTGTTCTTTTAAATAAGTTTCAACCCCTATCCTGCGAGAACCCTTTAATTTTTTGGGATGAAATGTATCCTATGTCCTACCTCGTAGTATGAACTCAAATCATACCAAGTTTCATTAAAAAAACATTCAGTAGTTTCGGCGTCAGACAGACAGACAGACAAAAATTAAATTAATTAAATTTTTGGCTTCAGTACCAAATACAGAGTAAACTCCAAAAAAACATATCAAAATATCTTCAATGTACAGAATTGGACCAGTTAAAGTTTAATTATAAGTATAGATAAATGATTATTTGACCATAAGCAGTTGCATTAATTAATTATTTGCATTTCAATAGTTAGTCAAGTATGATTAAATTACTATCCGATTTCCACACAAAAGTTTTGAACAAATTCCACCTGACTGAACGATTTCAAATTATTGCCTTTTAAAACAACCATGAACCAAATTTTCCAGCTTTTTACCTATTAGGGCACACCACACTATCGTGAGCTAGATTAAAAACCTAACCGACTAAAAGCCAGTCATGTTAGGCGCAGCTTAGTAACGTTACTTGGTAACCTTCTACATACTAGCCTGAGAGCTGACATATAATTTCTAGTAAGGTATTAATTAGTCTGCCTATAAAAAAATACTAAAGCTTTTTACAAAGTATCTAAAATACAATTTCTGTGGTAGGTACGTACTAGAAACCCTGACAAGTCCGAGTTAAACTCGCATGGTCAAGGTTCCGTACGATGAATATATTATCTTAAATTATTGAAATTTACCATGTTATTTTAGGACCACAAACTTCTTATAGATTTTCCTGATTTTCCAAATTCCTTTTTTCAAAATTTTAGGCTCAGTAGTATCAATTACGAAAAAAATATTAAAACATTTTATGCTAAAACGTAATTCACAACAAGCTCTTTCATTTGATATGTCACACGGTAAAGTTTGCATTTTTGTCCCCCCCAGAAGTGACCAATAAATTCAAAATTCATTTATTTACGTTACACGTCCGTTTTTGGTCACAGAAATTAATATATGTACCAAATTTCAAATTAAGCGGTCTGGTTCATTTGATATGTCACACGATAAAGATAGCAATATTTTTTTTATCTAATTTTCCCCCAAATGTGAACACTATATTCAAAATGTATTTATTTAAATCCGTTTTTGATACACATAAATTCATATGTATACCAAATTTCAAATTAGTCGGTCTGGTAAATTTGGAGTAAATTGGCTGTGACAGACGGACAGACGAACACACGAGTGGTCCTATAAGGGTTCCATTTATCATTCAGACGTACAAAACTCTAACAACTACTTTTTGGTGTCTACTTTGTTACATGCGCCCCACAGCTTTGTAAGCGTGGTCACTTCTCCGAGATAAAAAGTATCCTAATTTTGTTGGTCTCTATGGTATACAGCATCTGAATACAGAATGTCATTAAATTCAGTCCAGCCGTTATCGTGTGAAAGCGCCCCAAACAAACAAAAAACAAACAAACCAACAAATAGACAACGTTTCACTTATATATATATTAGTGGGGATTGGGATTCTCCTGCTGGTGGTTGTGGTGTAATTTTATTTTTTGGTTGACTGGAAGAGATCACTTTCAGAGATAAAACCACATAGTTTACCTTTATTTACTAACATATTTTTTGTATTTTCCTATGTTTTTTCGTTTCTTGGTGTCAGTAAATACTTTATTCAGTCATTCGTTTATTAATTTCCAAGAAACCTATTTATCAAAGTATAGCTAGATAATTTACCCAAAACGAGGTCTAGCTCCCGGCCTATGCGGTAGTTTTAATACGAATGCCAGCCGTGATTGACGGAGCGAACGTCATCTAGGGGCGCGTACCATATCCATTCATTAATTGTGTGGGAGGGATGGGGAGGGGGTGTTATGGAATTGTTTAATAAGAGGAAGAAAGGGAGATTAAATCGTCTACAGTGTTAATAATTTTATTGGATTGTAGTATGGATGTGTTCAATTCCTACGGAACATAACGTACATGGGCCAGCCAGCCATGAAATCCAACCATATCAAAAGCAAAAGTAACTCTTTCTGTCTGCTATTATTTATTATGTGCTGTCTATTTATTACCTTCCGAACTTTATGTTTGGTATGGAGATAGTTTCAAGTGTTTTTAACCCTGGGGAAGTACATTTGCGACGGTCCTAATACTGTCATCACGCTGTTTCAAGCAAAGAGATAAATGATAGACACATCAACACAAAATAAGAACGATACAAAATATTTCAACAATTACTGTTCAATTCTGTTTTCAGAGCAATCGATTAACTCGATCAGATGCTCGGGCGGGCCAAGTCGTAGAAGCAGAATTATTTTTGTGTACTTTCTTGGCTTACCGAGTATACTACCTTCAACTATATCGTTATTTACACCAAGCGAGATTTAGTCAAACGTTAACGTCATCATCTTCATCGTCACCAGCATGTATTTGTCCACTGCCAAACATAGGCCTCTCATCCCAAGGCTCGCCACTGACCCCGACCTTCGGCTCTTCTCATCCAAGGACTGCCAGCTACCTTGCACAAATCGTCGCTCCATCTAGCCGAAGGGCGTCCTACACTACGTTTGCCGATTCATGGTCTCCACTCTAGAACTCTTCTACCCCATCTAAGACAAAGACAAAGACAAAGGTGACCAGTCCATTGCGCTTCAGCTCGCTAAAAACATAATCGTAGTCTTTAATAGCCACTTCTCTTCCCATTTCTATGTATAGGCTCCCTTTCGCTGTTGCCACGCCTTGTTATCGGGTGTTAATCTCATCCATGTTTTTCCCTTCACCTTGACGAGATCATCAACCCATCGCGCTGTTGTACGTCCGACCTTCCCCTTGCTAGTTCAGTCGCCACTTGATCAAAGACTACGCCGCCAATCCATGTGTCCTGCCCAATTCTAGCCAGCTATACATACATAAACCTACGTACAAATAAATAAATTGAAGTGTCTGTTTGTAATGTCAAAATAACAGCTTTTTACTAAATGCATAATTATGAAAGTATACACGGTACTTATAACAAAAAAGCAATTTTAAAATGTTTTTCTATCTGTTTGTTCCGGCTACTCTTCGAAACGGCTGGACCGATTTTGACGGAAATTTCAGTGGAAGATTGCTGATGTTACAAGGAGTAACATAGCCTACTTTTATTATAGAAAATATTTTTTGTTCCACGCATAACAAATAAATTCGTTCGTTATCTTTTCACGGCTAAACGGTTGAAACGACCGTGATGAAACTTGGTATGGAAATATTTTGAATCCTAGGTAACGACATAGAATGCTTTTTATCGCGATAAATTGTGTCCACGTGGACGAAGATGCGGGCAAAAGCTAGTTAAACACAAGTAGAATAAAAAAAACAGTTGTCTTGATAATTTGTATGATTTTAATTACCACGGTTAGTACCCAACATTGCTTTTAACATTGCTGCCATGTTACATTAACAACGAACCGAGGAAATGCGGAAATTTAGATAGTTTCCGTTAAGATCACCTCGTAAAAGCTCAAAATTCTAACAATTCCGGAGGAACCCCGGGGTGAAAATGGTGTTCTATGCCAGAAGTCTTGATCAAGGACGTATTCAGGATTTTCATCAGGGGCTTAGGGGACTTCAGTGACGTCTTGCATTTCATCGTGAAATGAGGTTCATTATTCCACCCAGACTTTTGGATGCATAATCATGCGTGACATTGCATTGCGCCCGTATAAAAAAAGTGTGTCTAACATCGGTGGTAACAGCTATTTAAAAAAAAACTTATAATAAAACAGTAAGTACCAAAAAATCTGTACAATGAAGATAATATAAAAATAATTGGTCTAGGGTACTTAAAATAAGCTGCCGAACAAGTTAAAAAAAATAAAAAAATATCGTGTCTGTCTGGTAGTCGGTTGTCTATTTGTCTGTATGTTTGTTCGAGCAACTCGTTAAAACTACTGGACTGATTGCGATGCGGTTATCACAGATGGATAGCTTAGGGGTTGACATAAAAACTGGGATACTTGGTATCTAAATCCGATGATTAGGTTCCGAGCAATCGATAAAAAGAACTATTTGACGGCTGAACGGATTTTGAATAAATTTAGTGTATTGTACTTTATAGGTACTTTTGGTCCTGGAATAACAAGTATTGGCTACATTTTAATGAAATGACCACGCGGGCAAAGCCACGGGTACAGCTATTTATTATTAAGGATAAAACAGCAACAGACAACGCGCAGCCTAAACCGGTGAACCTAGAGATTTGAAATTTGGAAATAATATTCCTTTAGTATCCTAGAGGTTCACAAAGCATTTTTTTAAACTCCATCTATAAGGGTGTGAGCAGAGGAAGCAAAATTAGAACGTGAGCAAAGCTGCGGACGGCAGCTAATTAATTAATAAGGATAACGAAAAAATGGGGGAAGTAATCGCTCAGAATTAGTAAGCATTCTATGGTAGAGAATAGTAGATTGTATTACTAGGGAGCAAAATTATATTTTACCGGCGAGGGCGCTATTTTGAATCCAGAACGTAGTAAAGGATTCTTTAGTAGAATCCTGAACGTAGCGAGGGATTCTAAGTACGTCACCGAGCCAAAAATATATTTTGCGCCCGAGTGAGACACTCTACTTTTCATCACCCACTATGAGAAAAGAAATGGCGCCTCATATTTTATTATAATAAAACAACTAAAAACTTATATTTACATTTGAGACATTTTCGCAATTATGAAAATGTATTGTTATAGTTTTATTAGGATTAGAGATTGTTGTAGATTTTATATTCTGCGTGTTTGAAATAATGTCCGAATCTGGCCGAATGTCCGAGTGAAAGTTTCTAATATTAAATGTAAAGAAAGAATCTGAACTTCTTATATTAGGTACCTAATGCCAAACTTCAGAGAGGTCTGCCCCCATTCTGCCTCACTACGGCCCTGGTCCGAATATGCGCAAACTGCTACTGACAGAACTTTAAGAAAATATTACGAAGTCAGGGCTGACCTTCTCCTAAATAAGGGTTGGCAATTAATTACACCCGTGGCGCCTGTAGCAACCCTTGAGGGTTGAGGGGTGCCTACTTATTTTGTTATATCTTAGCAGAACCTGAGATAAACAACCCTCTCTGTCAAACTTGTATCTAATAAAAATAAAATAAGTAAATGGAAATATTTTAAGTCTGATTTAGTTTTCACTTATGTATATTAAGAAGACAGAATATTTTAAAAATATTTCTTTTTTCGATCTAAAATTATTTTATGTATGCTTAAAATATACATAAAATAATTTTCATTATTATTTTCTTTTCATTTTTCTCTTTGAAAAGTGAAAAATGGGTTGTCGGTTAAAATTATAGACTTTCCACATTTATTTATAAATAATAGAGTCCTAATAATGTGTCGAACACCTAAAATTCTACATTTCTCTCCCCAATTTTGGGTGATATATTATAAAATATTTATAAGCACAGCACGGTTGGCAACCCTAATTCAGCCCCTAAGGGGTGTGAGGGCGGTACATTAAATGACTGTTAATTATTATTTCATAATTTTGCTGGGCTTTCTACCCAGCGGCGTTTATAAGCTTTTTGAAGATATTTTAAGGAGAAATAAAAAAAACTATATATAATACGATTTGTCAAAATAACAAAACTAGCTGTGTCTTGCAGCTGTGCTCGTATTTTTTCCTATTTTCCGTGGATTTTATTGTAGGATAAAAACTCTTTGTAGGTCTCTTTAGGAAAGTAAAAGTTCCTTTCAAATGTACTTATGTAAACTCTTCATTAATCAAAGGTATGTGCTCATAAGTTCAAAATTATGTAATGTAACAATTAAATTACGTCAAAATGAAATATACTCTTATAACAACGAAAAGCAATGCAATATGTAAAGTATACAAATACTACGTAAGATGTATACCTACCTACATTTACCTATAGGTTTTAGACTCACGTACCATTTTGTCTATAGTATTATTCTGTTTAACGCAAGGAGGTTGAATTACGATTACTGTTAAAAGGTTTAACGCCAGTAAGCGTAATTAGCCTTTGGTTTCAAAAACCGGGTGGGAAGTAAGCGTAATTCAACCTCCTTGGTTCAAAATCATTGGCAGCAGTACTTTTGACCAGAGACAACTGCATTATTACTCACATACTTGACAGACTTGTTATTATTTCGTGTATTATTAGCATAGATCATTTCCTACGTCAATGATTATTAGATGTTCTGGAATTTTGTTTCCATGGCAACGTTCCATATACAAAGACCCGTATCTCCTTCTTAGTTTGTGATACAAAGTAATCGAGTTTTTTTTGCAAAATTTGACATTTCGGGTATATGTATGTGATAATGTATTGCAATTTTCAAAGGGAACTCTAATATTTGAAAAATAAAATACTGCTAGTGTTACTCGCTGATAATTTAGCTTTCTTTATGTGAAATAATTTTTCAAATCGGGTCTTTAGTTTTTAAGTTTATTCATTACAAACAAACAAACAAACAAACAATCAAATCTTTCCTCTTTATAATATTAGTGTAGATTGCTCTAGCTATTGAGTCTATAGTTGAACTGTGCACATGTGTGTGTGTGTGTGTGCGTGCGTGCGTGCGTGCGTGCGTGCGTGCGTGCGTGCGTGCGTGCGTGCGTGCGTGCGTGTGTGTGTGTGTGTGTGTGTGTAATTTTATGTTTGTTGTGATAGTGACTTATTTTCAAATAATGCAATTTTTACGAAATTTGATTGAAGAATCTGACGACAGTCACGAAGAGTACATTCCAAGGCGTCCACGATGGATAAGAGAAAGGAATAATTACTTCAATAACTATGTGATGACCGTGATTTTGCCATAAGCAAGGAGGTTGGATACACACTGTTATCTGGAGGCCAAATTTCAATACTGAGCTCATTTTAATTTAAGAAGCAGTTTCTTGGCACTTTTTGACGCGTGTGATATACCAGTACTTAGAGATTATGCAAAACATTAGCACTTTTTATAGTTTGGGAGTTTAAAAATAAAAGATGAAATTACAAAATATAAATCTATGTTTTTTCGATCGTGCTTATAACTAAAGTGACATCTCTTTTCAAATTGAAGATGGCGGACTTGATTTAATTTTAATAAAATGATAGGGGTGTCGTTTTATAATTTCTCTTAAATATATTTCACTATTTAAATATAAGAGACTTGTATTTAAATAGTGAAACTCCCGGGAAATCTTGAAAATTACACCCACATAACTTTACTAAAAAAAAGCATGTCCACCATCTTTGTAAGTAACACCCATATCATAGTTACTGAAATAAAACATGTCCGCCATTTTGGATTCCAATATGGATGTAATGTTTCTTTTGTATTTTTATCGATCTTGCGATATCAAGTTAAGTTTTACGCAAATATCAAACACTAGAACTGGCTGCGCTCACCATCCCTAGCGCTCTACAGCATATACAAACACCGTCCATAAATATTTTCGCTAGCGTGTAGTAGTAGGTATCACGAATCTATTTTTTATGGAAAGCTTCCGCGTGTCCTGTGTTTTTGGGACATTCTGTATATAGGATGTTTTCACACTGATTGATCAAAATGGGGTGTGAGCTAGAACACTGCTAGGCCTATCGATTTAACTCCCATGTATGTTCAGTGATTTGGAATAGTTTAGGAGTTACGGGAAATTTATTTTTTTAGCCCAACTCTAGATTTCATTAGAAATTTAGTAATTATGACCAAACTATTAGCAAACAACGTTATTACAAACGTTTTTGTGTAGGTAGTATAATATTGGGTCCTTTAAAATACATTAATACAACTGCATCATATTTTTTAAATTCTGTGAAAAACACATAACAATTGAAACATGTATCTCATACAAAAACTGTCTTCAATATTTACAGGGCTATAATTTTGAATAGTAACAATATATTGTTTTAGTTAATATCTCAAAAACTTTTCCAATTGTATGCCTAGAAGTCACCAATACATTTAGTTGGCCTTAACTTAAGGCAACATAGCAAAAAGTGACTTCAAACGTGGAAAATACATTTTTGTTTGAGGTAAAAATTTCAATGGTAAGGTTTTTCACAAAAACTATAAATTATAACAAGGGGGTATTTATATATTTTAAAAGACCCATTATTATAATTCCTACAAGAAAAAAAACAAGGTTGAGCTCTTAGTTTGGTCACAATTACTAAATTTCTAACGAAATCTAGAACGGGCTAAAAAAAACTATAATATCCTGTAACTCCTAAACTATTACAAATAGTTGTACATACGTAACATTACATTGATAGGCCTGAAGGTACTCTAGCTTACCCTCCTTTTTGATCCATAAGTGGTAGGACGCTATCTATGACATAATATTACTACCTGCGGACCGCGGTTTTACCTGCTTGGACAATGATGAAACGTATTCTATGTGCTATTCTAGAATCCAAAGTATCTATGTAAAACTTTTCATCAAAATCTGTTCAGCCGATAACATTTAAACATTGTATTTTGAAATCATCTTTGGACCATCTTAATCCGTCCCTGTCGAAAAAACTTATCAATGTATTTATTTATTTTACATTATTAACCTAAATACCAAATTTTATGCCTATACAGCAAAAATAATAATAAATATAATCTTTCAATCGCCATTAGACTCCTTTAATTCGTCCCTGTCGCAAAATCCTTTCTTAATTGAAGTCTACTATAAAATATTTACGTTGTACCTACCTGCCTAATTTCAGTTCCATAGGTTAAGTAATTTTTTAAGTGTTTTTTTATAATCAGTGCGTAGTATTTCGCTTTTATATTTTACTACCTGCGCCCCGCAGCTTTGCCTGCAAGTACAATTTTCGGGGACAAAAGGCATATCTAAACATAAATTCTCATTAACATCATCTAAACATAAATTCTCATTAACTTCGCCGTAACCGCGTGAAAGCTCCTCCAACAAACAAACATACAACGTTTCCCTTTTTTATATTAGTGTGGGTACAACATTATATTCATAAGATTCAATAGAATTAGACTTTACTTTGTAGAAATCTAAGTTAGTGAAACTCTTTTTATCAACCCTCATTTTTGCGTAGCTAAAAACATGGGTATAATAGCACTAAATAGCATTCATGACCTTGGAAAACCCGAAACAGCTGTAATGGCGGCACAAAAAACAATTTTCGTTTTTTTATCTTCTCGCCAAGAATTGCACGGGAAAGTTGACTTATTTTTTAGGAAATGTGTTTTGGTGCACTTTTCTTAATTTGTAATATATTTTTTATGTGATTACACTGCATAAACAGTTTTTTTCCTAAATGAAATCGCACCGACTCTCCCAGTAAATGTTCATTGGCGTCTGGCGGGAGGATCGAGCATTGAGTGGAATTTTTCACGCATTTAAGTGGAAGTATGTACGAAACACCTACTAGGTATCTTGTTGTACTTATAAAATCTATGACCATAAGGTTTCAATTGTCCAAAGAAGCGACTCTATGTCTTTTGTCCAAAATCAAGCATCGTCTGGAATATAAATCAAACTGATATGTGATATTGTACCTACTTTATTCAAACAAAAAGTGTCATATATAGGTGTCTCTAAAAAAAAACTGCCCTACGCATGTGTCTGTCTCCTCACCCCATCGCTAGGTAATAGTGAACCAAACTACATAGTATCTAGTTTTTATATAGTCTTGCAAAATTAAGTTGACATAAAATCTTACTTTGCGCTTGAGAAACAATTGTCTTTCGATTTCTTGGCTAGCAGTTGTTCGTTTCCTATTTATTAAGTTACAATACCCAGTTTTGGCTATTCTACGTTTGCGATGGAAAAACGCAAATGATGTTACCTGAGAGTAAGTCCAAAGAGTAAAATTATGATAGGGTAATTTACATTCCTGTAACTTCGTGTTTGGTCGAATCCACCCATAAAGACACTGCAGTTGTTTTGAGTAACTCTAAAAGTTGAAGTAGGACAAGTTTTCATGTTGGTTGTGAAAATATAAAGTACCTTTATTATGTACATATATAAGTTTTAAGCTTGTAAGTCAAACCGTCACAAACCGTAACAAAATTCGTCAAAGATACTCGACTCAGGCAGCCGCTCCCTTATTAACTCCCGCCCCGTTAGTCACATTAATTAACGCAAAAAAATGATCTTCCTTAGAACTTATTTTTAACGAGACCCCACAAGCGTATAAGAAGAAATAAAAGATATGTTTGTCACCTGGCAGTTTAGTTATATAAAGAGTTATAGAATTATTAAGAAGCCTACCTACCTAGCAGTGGCGGTAGGTGTAGAAAAAAAGATATGGTTAAAATAGTAAACTACCAGTGTAATCAGAGATAAAAAAAAACCTTGGTCGTGAGTTACAGGAGGTGGAGTAGGTTTGATATTGTCCTTCGGCTTGGGACTTAGCTTCAAGGCACGCGTGCGAAGACGTTCCGCGGAGAGATGGTGCAGAAGTTATGCAGCAGCCACGCCGTAGTGCGCCGAGTAGCTCCCGGGGGACAGGTGTCCAAAGACCCGTGGCAGCGTGCTGGTCGGCGATTGTACCTCTAGGTACCAGGAAGAAAGAAGTAAAAAAACCCTGGAATGGCAGAATTAGACGCCTTAGTCCAGTTTCATTAGGTCTGGCTGCCGTACATCACCAGGTCTTCGTTCCTTGGGGTCCACCATGCCGGACAAGGCCTCTTCCAGTTAAGCCCCAAGGAAGTAGATTTGGCAGGCAGTATGGTACATAAGGTTGACATTAAAGTAATAAATAAAAAGTTAAAAGTAAAGTACAATTGTGAAAGACCAGAAGGGTTGGACATAAGTTTATAATTATAGAAATACAGCACGTAAGAACCATAGTTTTAAAAGAATTTTACCAGTTGGGAGTAAATTATCACGAAATACAGGGAATACAAAAGCGGTATAAAACCGGTACATACTAGGTACATACTAAAAAGTCAAGTCATTGCGAAAGCGTTTGCTGGTATAACTAGATGCGACCAACAAGCATAGTGCGAAAGTAAAAAAAATATGAACAAAATCAGTAAAATTTTCCGTTACTAAATTTAAAATTTGTAACGCAATATGCAATCCAGGTCTGCAATATGAAAAGCCTGGCACGTAAGATGCACAGTACAGTTATAGACAAGATTACAGATAAATGTAAAACAATCAGTTCGTGGATTCCAAGCGTTACATACAATTTTATCAACCAAAATGTTCTGGCTGGATAGCCAGTAGTTTAGAGCAAGAAGCAATTTAGAGGTCACACGATATATGAAACACTTACCCAATATTGGGGTTTTTTTCACTATGTAAAACAGGTATTTTAAGACAAAAATTGTCCACAATTATTTGCAAAATAAATTAGAAATACTTTCAGCCAGCATAAAAATGACGAGGCTAAAAAAGAACCATTCGTCACCACAGGATACTTATCTATCCTTTCTATTAGTGCGTTCTGTTATGGTCGCGTTCGTAATCTTTGCGTAGCAACCACCCATTCTGTTTCAATCAGAACCTGTATTACGGTCATTCAATACGGTGCGTTGGAGTAGATATTGCGGTGAAACTTTGTTTGCAACAAGTCGTATTGGCTTAGTTAGATACGATTGTAGATTACATAACGTGTAGAATGGTCATACTAATTCAAAGACAAGAAATACTTAAAATCTTGACAACACATAGACATTTCAAGGTTACGTATTTCTTTGTTTATTATCGACTGTTTACTAACTCGTAGCTAGTGAAAAAAAATAAGCTGTCCAATCCGTAACAAGCATCATTATTACCAGCCCACTGCTAAAAACAATAGGCCTATTGTTGCGCCAAAGCCATTGGGGGAAAATATGAAGCTTTTTCCTACAAATCGTGGTGTAGAAGATGTTTATTTGTATTGTTAGTTATGAGATCTTTACGAAAAAAAACAAATTTTCGACCTCGAGGGGTGGGAGCGTCAGCCGCCATCTTGAATGGAAGGGGCCAAAATTAGTTTTCTTCTAAATAGTTATTTAACAGTTAGCTGTATGGCAACAGTGTCTATGAAAAGTATAAATTAGACAGTATTTGCAACATTTTTTGCATTCACAGTTGTTCTGTAAGTGTCGGTAAAAAGTTATTAGAAGCTAAAACAACATGTTTACTAAAAATGGTCCAATGCCGGAACAACGTACATTTTTAACCGCTGAATGTAAAAACTATATATTTGGAGTGTGTTTATAAAGAGGTAACAACGCACACGAAAAGATATATAAAAAAACGCATTTCAAGAGGTTCAAATAGGGGGTTGATTTTTGATGAAAAAATGAGCCTGACCTTTTATTTAAGAAAATTTTGAAAATTCCTGTTACACGTGTAAGTTTATTTTATTTCGAGAGTTTACATCCATAATTTCGACTGTCTAATGTAAACAATGTCTTCAAAATGGAGGTATTTTGTTAAAACTTTAATTTAAACAAAACCCCTCCTTTTTTTAAATTATCTTTTCGTGAACGTTGTTACCTCTCTTTTTTTTTTGTGAGTGCAAAAAATGTTGCAAATGTTGTCTTCTTTATATTTTTATATTCATTTTTGCCATTAAGCTAACTGTTAAAGAACTAATTAGAAAAAAAAACTAATTTTGGCCCCTTCAATTCAAGATGGCGGCTGACGCCTACCCCCCAAGGTCGTAAACTTGGATTTTTCATCAGAGTCTAGACCTAAACAATACTGTGAAAATCATTACTACACCACCTTTTAAAGGAAAATTTCTCTACTTACTTGCCTACAAGGCTTCCTCTGAAAGAGAAGGAATAAAACATAAAAGCAAAAATCTTACAACGCTGCCTTTAAATCGGTCAACAAAATCTCGAGATCTCAATCAAAGCTTTTAAATGACTTATTTGTTATTAAACTGACCCTCTTTGAAAGTTATGTAACTGTAGCAAGCTTTATAGCGGTATATCAGAGGTCCATCGTCAGCGATATCGTTCGGTTTCAGATAATGGCACTCGACACCGCCCAAGTGGGCACTTTTTGCAGGGGCAGGTTTATACGGGTTTAGTGGCTTGATCGAGCGCTGTCTTAATTTGTGAAGTGTTTTATAATGTTGCTTAGCTCTGGGAAAAGGGGATCAAAGAAGCAAATTCAAATTAGAGTGCATAAACTACGAGTAAAAAATCAAATTGAAATTAAGGTATTGAGATATTGTTAATTACAGTGAACGTTAGAAGTTGGAAAGTGCTGAGCAATTTGACATGTTTATAACAAATTTTATTTATGACGCGATACTTTTTTACTACACCAAATAATGTAAAAACTCACAATATAAGTATTTAGGTATTGTTAAATTTTACAATCTATCCAGTTACTTGCTAGCCTCACCTAAGGATTGTAAACCAAGCATTTTATGGTAGAAGTGGGCACTTTTTTGTTACAAAAGTGTTGAGAACACAATGTAGAGGACATTGGCTGAATAAGTTTTTATCGTGAGATGAGACCAACTGCTTCACAGGTTTGTTAATAAAACTGAAGAGTGGTAGTTTTTTCTGGACATTTTCAACATAGACATGGAGAAAAAAGGTTTATTTTTAATAAAACCCGATTCGAGTGCAAGCTTTGGCGAAGGATTCCTCCGTTAATGGCTGCATCTCCGCTTTCATTCATGAGGTCCTCGGTCATTTTGAACTGTACCAAGTATAATTGTGTTTTGTTCATACAAATTATCCAAATAGTTCCACATACCCAACTTAGTTTTGGCCAATTTTTCAAGTCAATTCATATAACTTTCGATGTTTGGGCGTTATACGATTGGATCTGTTTGCAATTTAATGCATTGGTTTTTCAGGTAGAGTTGCCCTTAAAAAAACACTCCATAAAACTTTACAAAACAACTACTGAAACCGTTTTTAATTTCATTGATATGGGACTACCACGAAGGACTACTTTTAAAATTAAAAGTAATGTAATCCAACCGAGGGTGACGAACGGTCTGGCCGAGTGATTAGTGAAACTAACTGAGAAGTCAACGATCGCGTGTTCAGATGTTTGTTTCTAAGTCACGGATGTATAAATTAGTATTTATGTTTGTTTACCCGTCGTTTAGTATTCATAGTACAGGGTATCCTAGTTTGGTGCTATTCAAAATCGGTTCAGACATCCCAAAGAAATGATTCATACAAAAAATATAGTTAAATTGAGAACCTTCTCCTTTTCCAAGTTAAGTTTTAAGAAGTATGTGAATTTGTGCGGACGGCCTCCGCATCTACATCAGCTTCGGTGTGTTTATACCTTTACCACAGAATAAATAATAGTTTTACCTGGTATTGAGAACTGCATTACTTTTCTGTAGCTATGTCTTATTACTCGTGACAAAATAAGTCTTCTAGTGACACCCATTAATGAAAATTGATCAAAACGTATCGAGGTTAAATGAGTACAAAAAAAACAAATGCTATTTTGATATTAATACAATAATGTAAAGGCCTACTAAAGGCTCTTGTACACCGGTGTGTCCAAGATCCCAGAGAGGAGTTCCAAAGAAAGTTCAATTAAAATCATAGCTATGTTAATTATTAACTTACAAATATAATATCATTTCCAAAAGTGCGAATTTAAGCAATTTGAATTCTTAAATTGTATTTAAATACATATTCTTTCTACACTTAAAAAACTGGACAAGTGCGAGTTGAACTCGCGTGGAGATGGTTCCGTACGATGAATATATTATCTCCGACTTGCTCGAGGGCACCCAGGGGGTACGAACCTCGGCTTGGGCCGTCGCTTAGACTACGGCACATCTGACTAAACTCCCCTGGGTCGATATTAGTGTTTAATAGCGATCCATGGGGCCCTGAACTATGGCTAGGAGCCTTTAAGTGATTTAATAACTAACCTTCATTTCGGAATACATCTCTGAGAAGAAATGGTAAGAAACTCAGAGACGAATAAAAAAATGTCTGCGCGCGGGTGCCTACGGAGGGGGGAGATGATGTGATGTCGTGTGGCAGTCTCTTGTAAACGGAAGGCCCCATCATGTGGTCGGACACTGTGTGTGTGTGTGCGTGCGTGCGTGCGTGCGTGCGTGCGTGTGCGTGTGTGCGTGTGTGTGTGTGTGTGTGTGTGTGTAGACTAGCCCACAAATCAGGTCGCTCAGCTAGCTATGGAGCGAGCAATACTGGGAGTATATCTGAAGGACAAGATTCGTAAGGAAGTGACCCGACAGATCACATTTTCCGAAGAACCAATAACCGTTGGGGTAGACGAGCTCTAGAGTGGGGACCACGTTTAGGCAAACGTAGCATAGGACGCCTTGTGGCCAGGTGGGGTGACGACCTGCGAAAACCGGCTGGCAGAAAAGGATGCACAGAGCTCAGTGGCGTGCATTAGGAGAGGCTTACGTCCAGCAGAGTACATTTATATGCTGAAGATGCAGGGAGAGAATCATCGAACTACAAGGTAACTCCTACACCTTTCCCTTACTATCGTTTACTTATAATACTTACTCGCTCGCCTCGTTCCTACTGAACATAAGAAATACCTAATTACATAATATCTTCTTACAGTTATTTCCTTATTATTATGAACGTTCCAGATCACTTACCTCTGGAACTCGAGAAGTTTGGAACTTGTTCCGAGTCATCTCGCAACTGGCGAATAGGTCACTGCACTGAATTAACCGAGTTATACAGTTTTTTGCGAGATAAAAAGAGCTTTCTCATTACAATGAGCGATTCATCATAGCTAAGATTTCGCAATGATTAGTACAATAAAGAACTGTACCATTACGACTATATCTCACACAGGAAAAAGAAAACCTGACTCTACCAGTGCTTCGGAAATAACGCCTCTTAGAGAAGAGATCATTATGGAACTCTACGGGGATGTCATTTTTTACATTTTTGTAATCGTTTGACGACTTTCAGTAACTTAAAATCCTCCAGATTAGGTACTTTTAAGTACAAATCTTCCTATAGTTAATGGTTGCAGTAGCTGCCATAGCGAACCTGCTAAAAAATTCAACTATTTATTACCAGACTGAGCAAACGCAAAGTCCCTGGTAATGTGTTTATCAGCCTAAGTATATGTATAATATGTCTGTTCCTTTGTGGCACTACATAGACCAAACGCGTGGACCGATTTTGATGATTCTTACATTAATCCATTTCTCTTAATCTTGCGAGTGCTACTAAAGACCTGAAAATAATCATAATTCAATATGGCGACAACAAGATGCAATTGTTAAAAAAAAAAAAAGTTGACGAAGTATGTCAAGTGGGGTATCATTGAATAGGTACCTATTTGAAAATCATCTATAGGTTTCTCTTATAATTTTAGAATTACCATTTAGGATCTATAACGATTTAAAGTTGTAAAGCAACCATTCTCACTAATTCTTATAAATATAAACTTAAAAGTATAAAAAATAACAAATTATTATAAAAAAAAAAAAAAAAAACCAGACTGTAAATCAAACGAAAAGGGGGAAACAAGCTTTAGATTTTTGATTTTGAAATATAACATGCAGTTGGAGTTATCATTAATGCAGTCAATCGGAGTTGAGAATATTGGAGTACCTATATAGGTACTATACAGGCAGACTGCAAAAACGCAGTGCAATCGTACAATTTGAGTATTGAAATCTTTTCTATTTTACCTGCCTTCGAGAAGGTTGATCAAGGTTCTCAATTTGCCGCGTAGCCATAGACAACAGCATATTACTCTGTACTCCGCGTAGCTATTGAAAGCTTTTTTTAATTAACTAGGATACTTTAAAATTAATGTGGTTACATACATTTCATCAAAATTGTTCAGTAGTTTTTTAGTACGTATCCATTATGAAATCGGATTTTCTTAAAAACAATAATTTCTGAAAAAGACTTGTTTAAAACATGTAACGCGTAATTTTAATGTTGTTTGGCTTGATTAGTCTATTTATCTGAGACCATTTTCATGAAAGTTCCACATTGACAAAGTTCAATGTGTTCGCATTTTCAACAACTGCACATAAAAATCGGCCAAGTGCGTGTACATAGACTAGGGTACCGTAGCCATTCTAACAAAAATGAAAGAACCTATTGAAATGACATGGCAATAGGTCCAGTTTTTTTAGCTCCGGAACGGCCTAATGGATTTTGGTGAAATATACTATTTCACTAGCTTTCCCGCCTGCAACTTCAGTTACTACAGGGTTCAGGGACTACAGTTTAACGCGAAATAAAGCATCCCATGTTCTTCTAGGATATTAAAAACCAATGCAAAAGTAGAACACTCTTCACGTTTTTTGACAGACTTGTTATTATTTCGTTTCCATGGCAACCGTTCCTTACAGCGAGTAATCAACATTTTCCAGTTTTCCAGTGTGTCAAAATTTCATCAAAATCCGTCGAGCCGTTATTGCGTGAAAGCTCCCCAAATAAACAAACAAACAGACGTTTCACTTTTATTTATTGTTATGGATATACATTATGTCCTTTATTTTCCCGAGTAATCAACATTTTCCAGTTTTCCAGTAGAAACTTACAATTTTCCGCGATAAAAAGTATCCTATGTTTTATTCCAGGGCTTAAGATCAAGAAGTGTGTCCAAATTTCATCAAAATCCTTCGAGCCGTTATTGCGTGAAAGCTCCCCAAACAAACAAATAAACAAACAGACTTTTCACTTTTATTTGTTGTTATGGATGTACATTACGAGTATGTCCTTAGTAGATAGAGAGAGATAGAAATAGATAGATAGAGCCTAATCTTTTATTTTATAATCTCCAAATATATGATACTATAATACTAACTTCACCGCATGGTTTTTCCTGTGTAGTTATTTTCCCGGGATACAAATAGACGTGTCCCGGGAAAATAACTACACAGGAAAAACCATGCGGTGAAGTTAGTATTATAGTATCATATATTTGGAGATAATAAAATAAAAGATTAGGCTCTATCTATCTATTTCTATCTCTCTCTATCTACTCAGCCGCATCCACCCACTGCTGGGTATAGGCCTCCTCTCTTTCACGCCATTTGTTCCGGTCCTGTGAAAGTCTCATCCAGTCTATTCCTGCTTGCCTAACAATGTCGTCTGACCATCGGGCTGGTGGTCTGCCCCGTGAACGCTGCGCTCCTCTAGGCCAGCACTCCGTTATCGCCTTGATCATCCCGTCTTGTCAAGTGTCCTGCCCATCTCCATTTCAGCTTTCCTATCCGTATACCTACATCTTCCTACATCTTCGTAGCTTTAGTATGACGTCGAATTTCAATGTTCGGTATACGGTCTAGCAGGCGGATGTCTAGATGATGAGATTTTACCATCAATCACAGAAGACGAGTTTGAGTTTGCTCTAGGTCTAATGAAACGCGGTAAAGCATCTGGAGACGATGTTAATATACGCGGAGATGCTAGCAAAACTCTTCAACAAATTACTCTATCAAGGTATCACACCTTAAACGTGGAAAACGGTCACAGTTTTGATCCTGCACAACAAAGGGGACAAAACAAAAATCCAAAATTACCGCCCGATTAGCCTTCTCTCACAGGTTTATAAACTGTACGCTAAGGTCCTGTGTAACAGATTATCTCGCTCTCTTGACGAATACCAACCTGTACAACAAGCTGGCTTCTGGAGTGGATTCTCGACTATGGACAACATTCACGTGGTCAGGCAACTCATGGAGAGATGCAGAGAATATAACAGGCCCTTGTGTTTCGCCTTTGTCGACTACGAAAAGGCTTTTGACAGTGTCAAACACTGGGCCGTGTTTCATTCTCTCCATCTTTGCAGCACTGACAAGTGATATGTGGAAATTATCCGGGAAACGTACAGGACTGCAACAATGCAGGTGCGCATGCACAGACTATCTGACTCTATTCCAATTGGTAGGGGCGTAAAGCAAGGTGACACCATCTCGCTAACAAGCGTTTTGGAAGGCATCATAAAGACCTTGAATTGGAAAGGTGTTAATATTAACGGACCATGCATGTCGCACCTGCGTTTTGCCGATGACCTCATCTTGGTGGCCGAGACCGCTGTGGATCTCCAACGTATGCTCATTGGGCTGCATGAGGCGTCTGAGAGCGTTAGTCTGAAGATAGTCCAAGACTAAAGTCATGACAAACCAACCATCACAAAGACAATGTATTTGTTGATAACTGCTTTATAGAGGTAGTCAATGAATACATCTATCTTGTACAACGTTTATCTTTTGACTGGGGCTCTCAGATGCAGGAGATCTCTAGGCGCGTGCAATTTGGATGGACCGCCTTTGGAAAACTTGATGACTTTTACAAATCAAACATCCCGCAATGCCTGAAGACCAAGTCATTTAACCAATGTGTCCTCCCCATTTTAACCTACGGCGCCGACACATGGCCGCTCACAAAAGAGCAGATGTATAAAATACGAGTTTCTCAGAGGGCAATAGAGCGCGCCATGCTAGATTAGGCTCAGCTCAAGATAAAGGTAATTTCAAACTACGCAGAGATGTGGCCAGACAAAACGGCTTACACTCGACCTTGTAAAGCGGCCCGCACACTCACCCAATTCCATTTTTAACACTAAACATCACGCCTACTTCCTTCCTCGGATATCAATCTTTAATTTACACTTGATCTGAGGTTCTAAACCCACTGGGGCTACAATAAGTAATAATGTACATTATTTGAGATGCTATATTTTTTGAAAAAAAATAAATACAAACGAAACTATGAGTATAAACTCACGAGTTTAGAATATCGTTTCATATTTTTCAATAGATGAATCGATAAAGATCTTGCGCCATAATACCTAATACAAACAAATAATACATTTTTCATTTCACGACTTTGAAGCTTGCACTAACTCCAAAGACATTTTAAACTTCCACTTATACAGTCAGCGGGGCGCCACCATCCTTATATCGGAATGATTTTCTAATCTTGTCGATAAACATATGTTATTTTATTGTATTTTATTTATTTGGGCTAAAGAACAGTAATACAGCATTTACTTTGGGTAATAAAACATAATCAATTTAGAACATACAATAATGTATTTGCCCCGGTCTGTGGTTTTAAGATTTAAAAAATCACAATCGTTCAAAAACACATATATTTTTTTGGTTTTGTACGGATCGTGAGTTCAGCCAGTATCAAAATATAAAATTAATTTAAAAGTATAAAAAATGACATTTGCTTTGTAAATGCAATATTTGGAGCACATACCCACACGTTGTTGTGTCGCTTGCCAGACGGAAACATTATTTGTAACAAAATGAAAGTACTTAATTACAGCACTATGAAACTCTCTATGCGCTTTGGCAATCTTCGTTTTATCTTCTATTATTCAATTATTGTGACATGGTGCATGACAATAAGGTCTAAAATCAAACTGCAAGATTTTGTTCGGGAATAGATTTTATTTGGATGTACGAAAATTCCGAAGGGCAGCAAACTATATTATTATGAAACCCTTAGAATAAGTTTTTTATGTATCAACCTGTTGGTAACCTATATAAAAAAAATACCCTGAGAGTACACATTTTCACAATTAAGCTCTATAACATTTATGGAAAACATGCGGGACATAGCACTTCTTTGGTATTTTTAAAACGCTTTTTAATTAATTTCTTCACCTGTATGTATGTAACGGAATCTATGAACTCGATTTTTACCCATTTTAAATGGTCAGATTAATTCATTATTTTGCGCACTTATCAGGGCCTGAAGACAATACAATAAATGTTTTTTTATTTATTATCCTGTTCAGGATCATCAGAATAAAGGATTAAAAAAAAACTTCTACTCTTCTTTTTACAATCATATAAATTTTCTCGTTATTTACTTCATTCATATAGAAAATCATTTTAGTTCGGTCGGTTTAATGGTATTAACGCGTTTTTTTTAGTTTTTTAATATATAATTTATTTAGTTTGACTGTTGCTTACTTCGAGAATGTATTCTCAAAAGTTGCTTGCATTCCTGACACAGTAGGTTTTGGCTCTAATGGCTGAATGCCAAATTCTCTATTGCCGCGGCGCGGAAAAAACAATTAATTTCGTTCGAAAATGTTAGGTGTTTAGCGAATATTTGTCTGACACGTATGCTAATAAAGTAAAAGCATTTTTGGCTCAGTCGAAATGACTAATTTGGTTTTTAGATTGCATTTTAATGCTTTTTAGGGTTCTTTAGTCAGATAAGGAATCCTTATTTTCGCCATGTCCGTCTGTCCATCCGTTTGTCCGTGACACGGCTACTTTATGCAGACACTATTAACACTACAAAGTTTAAATTTGCCACATGTGTAGATATTTATAATCGCTAAATATGTGTATTTTTTATTGATTAGCTCACCTACATGAAAAGTGAAGATAAAAAATACCACACGGAGTGGGGTCTCATCAAATAAGTATTTTAAAATGATTATGAGCTTTCTTTGATAGTTTTTTCCATCTGGTTCCGTTTACGAAATAATCGGCTCTAAAGTGAACTCAAGCAAAAATGCTTGAGATCCTGAGATGCCTCTATTTTTATTTTATTTTTTTATTTATTTTGCTAGCGTAGGTATAATTAGTAGAGTGAACGTAGCGAGGGATTCAATATACTTCGCCCAAGGGAAAATAATTTTGCGCCCGAGTGATACACTCCACTTTTCATCCCCCTCTATAAGAAAAATATATAAATGGCGCTTGTAGATACTTTACACCTCATATATTTATTTACAAGAACAAATTAAAAATGTACATACTGCCCTAACTACCCCCACCCCCTCGCTCACCCCCCCCCCCGCTCACCCTCCCCCCCCCCCCCCCTTCCCTCACTAAGAACCATCTCGTTGACCTCAACTTTCAAACATAAAAAACCAAAGCTAAATCGGTCCAGTTGTTTGGAAAAGTGCGCGGCAAATAATTGCGGCGCACTTATAAAGAGGATTAAAAACTCATTACTGTCCGCTAAAAGTTTCTTATAGAAAACACCACATTTGAGTGCACTTATTTTCGAATAGATGGGATGAAAAATGTACATAACGCCCCAACCACCTTTGTTTGTTTGTTTATTTGTCGTATGAGGTAGTGCTGTGCTCGCCTCTGGTATCAGAGTTTGTCGTGCCGCCCAAAGGCCTCTGAAATGGCTTAACGACTGCTATTAATTAATACCATCCGGGACGGACAGCCTAACGTGCCCTCCTGGAAAGCGATGGAAAACCGCACATAACCTAGAAAAGTGATTGATGCCTAGCCTAGAACCGAAGCCGGTATCGTTGGATTCTAAATTGCACTATTGTACCGTTAAGCTACCATCCTCTCGCAGTGATTAGAAACCAATACAAGTGCTTCCAGCTCTGTAAGTAAGTAATCAAATCACGGTATTATGTATAATCGGTGGCGTAATTATGGTATTATGTCAGTCCGTCATTAGGTTCGTGTTACAATACAAATACAGACTGGCTAATGTGCGAACGTCATTACCGGCTACAGCGTGATTCTATGCACAGTGGAGGGCAGTATATAAGCTACAACGCGGGTACGCTCTTTCCTCCGTGCTAGTGGCACCAAGCTGGCCACCAACAGAAGGCCGAAAGCAGAAAGTCTATTGCCGAGCCCTTTTTGGGAATGTCCGCTTCTCGGAGTGTTCCGTCAGAAGGAAGTACTTGAGAGCTAGCTCCGTTCTATTCAAAGGTTTAGTTCAACACATTTGATCATATCGCTTGTGGTTTATTCTATGTTTGCTTTCCCAATCATGATTTCGTCCGCGTGGTCTACATTTTATCGTGAAAAAAGCACTCTCTCTTCTACGATATTAAAAACCAATGCAAAATTAGAGCACTATCGCTCTTGATGTTTTTGACAGACTTCTTATTATTTCGTTTCCATGGCAACCGTTCAAATTACAGTTTTCAGGAATAAAAGTATCCTATGTTTTATTCCAGGGTATAGGCCATCTCCATTCCAAATTTTATCAAAATCCGTCCAATGGTTATCTCGTGAAAGCTCCCCAAACAAACACTACTTATTGGTATGGATAGGGTTATTAGTAAGACTTATTCGTATTCTCTTTGTCAGATAAAATCCGGAATGTGGATATCCTCAAAAGAACTAAAGTTTTATATAGTTTAGTTTTATTCGACTTAGCTCTCAGAATTAGCAAATTGAAGTGGCGGTGGGCAGGCCATATAGCTCTTAGAACCATATCCTTTGGGGAAGATTGACGAATGGTGACCAAAGACTGGGAGGTGGAGCGTAGGACGTTCCACGACATGGACCGACAAACTGAAGAGAGTCGCTGGGAGCCTGATCTAAATCAGACGAGCTGTGCCTTTATACGTCGCGTTCGCTCCATGCTGTATCCTTCGCGTAAAACTAATCGCGCGAATTTTAGTACTGTCTTTCCGTATACAAACTCTACACTCACCAGGGTTTGTTTGAGTGGTTGATGAATTATCATTACAACGGGAATCATTTCTGTTGCTTGATTTATTTTACGCTAGCTCTTATTTTTAGAGGCTATTTTTGTGCTTCAAGCGTAAATTTAGATTTTGTTACGAGTATGTGTGTAATAATTTAGAATCGACAGATGGTGTTTTTTTCGCGTTGACTGGATAGTTTTAGTTTTGATGAAGCTTTGGAGTACTTTTGTTAGGGCTTGTGTTTTTAGGCGGGCGTCTTTCTGTACTTATAACCAATGTACCTACTTATATGTTTTGTCACTGATAGTACTCTATTTCTTTGTCAACTTTACTAAATAAAATGGTCGTTTTTTCTTTTCATATTTATATTAGCTTAGCAATTATTAACCGCTAACCGTTGGGGAAGAACGATTCTTGAATGGCAACCACGGACCGGAACACGGCAATCTTCTACAAGCCTGACCAACAACATTATGTCGCCGCTCGTTGTGGTATTCTGTGGTCTGTGGGGGAGGCCTACGTCGATGATGATGATGATGAAGATTATTTTTTTACCTCCGACGCGAAAAGAGGATTGTAATAAGTTTGAAACATGTGTTTATATGTGTTGGGCATCGTAGCACCCAAACGTATGAACCGATTTCAATGTGGTACTTTTTGTTTGGTTGGTTTAAGTACGATGGTTCTTAGATAATTAATGAAAAAACTTTATGCAAAAAATATATTGAAGTGGGATAATATTTAGGGGTGCATAAGTGTTTTGCTTTTTGTATGGAAAAGGACGCTATATACTCCCTTCTATCGAAAAAGAGCTGTTTCAAAACATCTTTGGTCCATAATTTGTAGTATTAGGTACTTCATCGTGTTTTCCTCAGGTGAAAATCTAGTTAAAAGACTACAGAAAGACATAAAAATATAAACGTTATGACTGTGATTAGAAGTACATATTACATTTTTCATTCCAAAAATTGGGCTTTCGCTGCTCGCAGCGCCATAAACGGCTAAAATCTTACGGAAAAGAAGACCGGATATAAATACCTATATCTGGCGTTTCGGACTATTTTGAACTCTTTCTTCAGAGGGTTTGTTGCTGTTTATTTGTCGGATACTGTGTTTGATGATAATCATTCTGCAAGGCTCGGGTTGGGATTCTTTTGGATATTGCATAAAATAACTTGTTTTAGAAAATCGATCATTTGCAGAAGTTAATTGTAAAGAGTCGATGATTAAAATATAATGACTAGGAAGGCTAGAACTATAAATAAACGGTTACAAAGGAATGACGTGAGCATTTATAGGTCAGAAAAATCCAATTCTGGACCGACACAGGCTGACCTACTTATGTAAAAATGCGAAATTTCATCCAAAATCAGTGACAAAAGAAATCTTAGCAAAAAGGCTTTTATAGCGCAAGAAACCGCGGGGAAAATGCTGCAGCATCAGTATATAAGTAGCACAATTTCGTGGCACTTAAGTTTTATATACACGAGCTCGTTTCTACTTTCTACCCATCCTATTACTACAAAACATGTAGCAGTTCCTAATGATGTTAGACTATTTATGTCCGTTATCAGAAATGACACAGCATTATGTACTCGTAGGTAATAAGCATTGTAATAGCAGTATGTAGTTAATTAAATTGATGCTTCGTAGACTGCTGGGAATTTGCGTTTCTGGTACTATGCGTCGAAGGGGCTCAGACTGCTTTAGGTATCATTTATTCTTTGTTAGAGTTAGAAGTTCATCCAATCAATTACATTTTATATTTATAGTAGAAACGTCATACTCTTATTTAATGCACTAAAAAATGCTACAATTTTTGACCGAGCGAGTGCGAAGCGCGATCTAAGTGTCTCCGTTTCAGCTTGTGCAAAAATGCTTTCGAATGTTCGTCCGGATCTCCGTTCTCCTCTACAGCTCGGATTTCTCAACCGATCTGGACGAAACTTGGTATACAGGTTAAACGAATCTTCAGTTTTTTTCGGTCTTCGGGGATTTTTTATTGGGGGGCTACTTCCGCCAAAGAAGGGTAAAAATAAATCCGATTTCGATGGTTCTTTTTTATTTAAGGTAGTAACTTTAAGTTATTCTCATAAAAAATAGGTGAAAATCTGATGAGGATCTTCGGCGTGATGAGCAGAATAGTAAATTACTATCAAAATGCAGTAAATTTCTCAATTTCAGGTTTCTACCAGTGGAATCAGCCCTTTACCTACTAGGTAGGGATTAATGGAGCACCTTGGTTATAATGTTAGTTGTACAATAAGGTAACTAGATGGCGCTACTGTGCACAGCTAGATTGTTTGCCAAAAAGTTTGTACGCGCGATGTCTACAGCTCACAGAGCCACTAATACTTTAGCAGCTTACATATAAAATTAGTACATAATAAATAATGCTACATGTTGTGTTTTTTTTTGCCTGCACTGCACTTGCTTTTGAGCAGGCATGACACCATCAATCGTATGGCCACAGTACATATATCCATAAGGTCTATAAATGACCGACTGTGGTATGACCTACTCGTCTTGTCAGACATCTTTCGGTTCTATCAAAAAAACTTATGTCAGAAAGAGTTGAACAATGGGTAGTTTTTTGAAAGTATTGAAGCTGTCATGTTGTTAATTCTAATTTTTTCCTCGTAGTTGTGTTTTTTCGAGCGTTACTGATTAATATTGCTGGAATATTAATCATTAGATGTTCGTTAACGTGCACGAGCGTAGGAAAATGATAAAAATTCAAAAATGTGACTCTTTGTGATATTTTCAAATAATCATCATCAATAGTCATTATTATTGACTGTGACGTGACAATACATAGAATAAACTAAACTTTAAATTGGCGAAATTGCTAGTAAGCCAGTGCCTCCGTAGAAGAATTATGATAAAAAAATAAGAAGATACAGTCTGCGCGTGTAACCTCGTTGCAAGACCGCAAGCGACTAAACGAATGCTTGCTAATTAGCATACTTCTTCGTTTCCATTTTAGAGCGTGGACAGCCCAGCCCATCTTTCTCAGTTCGTATAGAATATCCTTGCAAGGATACGTCATCTAATCACTTTTATAGTTTATTTTTTAATATTTTATTTTGAGCTAGAGTAACTAAAAGAACAGAAAAACTAAAACTAGAGTGAGTAAACTTATTATTACTTATTTATTATTATTTTCAGTCATATTCGTACCACCGCAGGGCAAAGGCCTCCCTTCCCTCCTTTAATTCTTCACAGTTGAGAGCTTTTGTGGTCCAATTGTGAAGTAGGATTCAAGCTCTTCCCGCCATCTCCTTTTGGGCGCCGCGACGTCTTCTGATATTCTGTGTCATCCACAATGTTGTGGTTTTTGTCCAGAGATCGTCCGAACTAAACTTATATAATGTATAATTTTCTTATCCATAATTTTAATGAATTAATGTTTGATCGATTGTATGTATGTCTTATTCGCTATAAATATGTGTACAAGATATCAATGATGTACATGCAGTAGGTAGGTACAACTTACAAGTCCTAAGATATTTCCATTCGCACATCAGCAAGCAATGGACAAATGTTAATGAAATATATTTTGAAACAGAATTTATGAATGTTAATTATAATATTATGATAATGTCAAAAGAGTGGAAAAAGTCATCGAGTTTTGTAGTAGGCCTTTTACGCAAGAGTCCGTCTGGGGTAGTACCTTTGTGAGACATTTAACCACCAAGCAGTAGTGTTTAAATATTTCTGTTTCGGTTTGAAGGGCAATGTTTCCAGCAAAATTACTGGGCAATGAGACTAAAAACTAATGTCTCAGGGTGACGAGCGTACAACACAACAATAAAACAACACTTTATTGCACACCAAGCAAAAAAAATACAGTAGATGAAACTTAAAAACTAATAACTAGCTTAAAAGCTAAAATTAACACGCCTGCCCTGCCAAAAAGAGCTTTTTCCAATAAATTTGATACTGTTGGAATGTGCTTATCAAGGCCTTCAATTTGATACCCTTATTGTTTTTATTTTTTTGTGTTTGTAAATGTTGCCATACTGCCACCAAATTGAATGTTTAAAAAAAATAAGTCTATTCTACTCAGGGGGATGTAAGGTATACGATGTAACGATACCCCATACGTACCTATATACCCTAAATCTGTTCAGGCATTTAAAAGTTATCGTGGAATAAAGAAACTCACATACAAACATACATACAGTATCCGGCGATAAATAATGCACATCGGTCTTTGAAAAGAGACTCTGTTAATTTCGGCTTTGTAGAGCGTTGTCACAACCTACCTGTGTGACGTTTGTCAATTATTTTCTTTGTTTGTCAGTTGTAATACAGGTGCAAAAGAGTACGGTCGTATTTAGCTGAAAATATATTATATAGAGTTGACCCCCAAACATTAAATCTATTCATTTACAATATAATATACATCATTGTTTTTTCATCCTATCTATACAAAAAACTCCGATTGGTTCCTCGAAAAGAGGGAACAAAGTAGGTCTTTTCTGTTCAAGATTTTCAGTGAGGGCAGTAATAAGTTTTGAATTTGGAACGTGAATTTTTGATGTTGGCGATCGATCGCTTCCGTGACGCGGCGCTCGTGGCTCGTCAGCTTTTTCCGCCTCAGCTCGGCCTTATTAAAGTTATAAGCCATCACATATGTTTTTATGTGCAAAATGTAAACACTTTGTTGGGAATTGAACTCCGCTACGAAAGATCTCATGGCTCGACAGAAAATCGTTTGACTCCCAAACGATGTTCCGTCGAGCCATGCAGACTTAGGTACTAGGACGAAAATTTAGTAAACATAGATCAGATGAAGGGTTGCTGATTCACAGTTGACCAACAAACTCATTTTTTTATTGGGTCGCATTGCACGCTGTCTGTATTCAAAAAAGGAATCATGTAAATGTACGGAGAAGAGGAAAAATGAAAAACGCGCGAATTATGATATTATCGTCACGGAAACAAGGAAAAATGTCAGTGCAGAAACTAAATGATTTCACGAAAATGCAAGTATTGCGAAAGTACCTACCTACTTACACCTTAATAAACTACGCAAAAAAATTGATACAGAATCTATGACAAACTAAATCCCTGGTAAATTATTTGAAAGCCATAGGTAACAATTTCATCGAGTGGGAAAATGCAAAGGAAGCGAAAGCGAAAGTGTTAGTAATTACCTAGTTTATTTTAAGTAGCTTATTTATGTCTATTTAATGTCCTTTTTAATGAGTTGTAAAGTATCTAAAAGTGCATTGTATTTATTTTTATCATAGAGGGGGATGAAAAGTAGAGTGCATCACTCGGAATCAAAATTATTTTTCCTCTGGCGAAGTATATTTAATCCCTCGCTACGTTCAGGATTCTACTTAAGACTCTAGAGTCCTTCATTGCACTCAGCCGTCAAAATATTATTTTGCTGCCTAGTAATATACAATCTACTATACTATCCTTTTTCTAGTAGTTGTAACAGCTCTCTATAGATATATAAAGTTTACATGTCATCGATTTGACGTAAACTAATAAAGTCCATAGAGCAGTATTTATTTGATAAGAAATTACACTTAATAAATACGGTGATTAATGGATGGTCGTCAGTGTTCGGAAATCGTCGTAAACAGCCAAATGTCTCTTTCCAAAGGCCGATGTGCATTATTTATCGCCGGGTACTGTACAAACATAGATGAATGCTAAAAATAATACACTCCTTTTTTTGGTCAGTCGTGTAAAAAGTACAATCGGTGGCCTTGTTGCATAGAGCGTAGTGCAGTGACGCGCAAGATTTTGTATATATAACCAAAGTTCCGGGTGGCACTGCAACTGTTATGGCCAGGCGTGACGCTTACCATCAGGAGAGCCACCTGCTCGTCTCGTTCTTCAATGTAATAAAAAAAGTTTGACAAATAAATATAAAGTAAGACCAACAAGAAACGGATGATCTGTTAAATATTGAATTTTACATTATTATTTTCATGGTGTTATCCTTCATCCCTCACAGAGGTTTCCATTTATTTTATTTTATCGTTGTATTTTTTTTGTGAGAGCATGTGTATGCAGGCTGCTGTTAACGTGGTGGTTGTTGATGAATACGCAAGCCAAGGGGGTCCTAAAAGGATTTTCTCTGCGTCAAACTATTAACCACATAACATCAGAGGCGGACTAGAAGTCTGGGCCGCCCTAGACCATGTAGCACTAGCCGCCCCCTTCTCAGCTCTAATACTGAACTAAAATATTTGGATTTACTAGCTATTGCCCCTTACTATGTCCTCATGCTTAATCGGGATAATAAATTGTAACTTACTGCTCCAGACGTAGTTACGTTAACTAATTTAGTTCTTACTACTCTATCGTGCATCGGTGCGTTAAATAGGTTATTTGCCCTTACGCATTATTTCTCGGAGTCTTGTCATGGCATGACCTTATAAGACATACTCTCTCTTTTTCTCACTTTTCTGAGACTAGGCCTGTATCCCAGCGGTGGGATGGGAACGTATTACCACTGATAATGATGATGATGAATGCTGATGTTTGTTTCCCAATCATGTTGTTTATTTGTTGAACGAATTTGATAGTTTGTCTGAAAATATCGGGAATTAAAATTAAGATCGTATATTAATAGACCCTTTCATCAGCTGCTATGCGCATGCGTGAACACTATGTTGAGTTCACTTGTTTCGAACAGTGTAGGCATTTTTCAAAGATTCTAATACATGCACGAACTGGAAATCTGTCTAAGGTAATAGCTGATTTGAAATATTTTTATAGTACTTAGATCGATAAACTATTTAGCCAACTTAAATAAATAAAAATACCCCTAAATAATTGTTAAAACCCTGTAGAGGTTTACTTACCATTAAAGCGCGTGCAATTATTTAGATGTATATTAATAATTGTAATAATTTTCTAATATAAAAATTTGGATCACGGACGAGATTCGAACTCGTATATATAAGAAATCGGGTTCAAAGAAGCTAGTGGAAAGATTTGGATGACGACGCATAGGTCTCGGTAGCCGAATTGGTAAAGGCATGTGCCGCGCTGAGGCACAGTATGCGAGTTCGAATCTCGTCCGTGATACAATTTTTTCTATTAGAAAATTATATATTTGTCGCGAGGCGGTCCCAGGCTTTGGGCTTGTCCCACTAGCCCAGGACCCAAACCTCAGTGGACAACAGAATTAAAGGAACAGGAACAATAGGGTGCGCTTGGACAATTTCGTGTTGATACAATACGGATGAAAATAACCACTTACGTAGGTATTATCATATATATTTAAGAGACTCATATATATTTGTAATAAACTTATGTAGATATTTTATAACATATTATTTTGTAAAATTGCAGTTCTGCTAAAAATCAATATCGGAATGCTAATTTAAGAATGACAGGTTATTTGAATATCGAATTAAAAATGACAAACTATCAAATGGAATGAAATGGATTATGAAAGAATTAAGAGATCAAATGAGTATTATTATGAAAGAGGTTTTGACCTCGTCACATATTTACGATAAGCAGGCGTTAACTGCTATAAAAATTCATAAAAATATTTAGATGTAATTTTAATAATTTAAGCTACTTCAATCGTTTATCTACCGTAATCGTTTAATTACTTCAAAAATATTGCAAATAAGCGTTTAAATAGAAATTTAAGTGAGAACAATTTTAAATCGTTATAGATCCTAAATGATCATTCTAAATGAAAAATGACAAGAGAAATCTAGAGATGATTTTCAAATATCTATTCAATGATATCCCACCTAACATAGTTCGTCATTTTTATTATTAATTTGGCGTCTGGTTGTCGCTTATTGAATTTTGATTAATGTCGTGTCTATAATGACACTCGCAGGATTAAGCCAAATCGATTGAAGTAAGAATCATCAAAATCGATCCACACGTTTGACCTTTCTATATATAGTGCCACAATGAAACATACATACATAGGCTGATAAACACAATACTCTGCTCAGTCGGGTAAAAAGAATAAGTTACATTGACCTAAGAAAATAATTTAGCTCTTTGCCGTGATTGCAATTATATCAGAGGTATTAATAATATGCGTTTGGCATGGAGTTTGTATGTGCGTATATTGAAGCCATCGGTATTTTCTGTATGAAACGTAGTGGTACTAAAATGCTAATTTCGTTTACACTCGGCTACGACAGGACTAGAAAGCTGAAAATTCTATCTATACAGAAGATAACAAAACTACATTAACCAAGTTTCAAGTTAGCTTATAATGTCCCTTTCACATGCTACAACAGTTTACTTTTAATAATGATTAATTAACTAGTTATCTACTTTTATAAATAAATAATTCCAACGGTACCACTTAAGTATTCGTTCCTGCTCTGTTTGCATGAATTTGCGATGAGCATGAACAACATTTTAATGAATTATCGATAAGGTTTTGGGGTAAGTACATCGCAAAGGCAGTATGGGTACAACTGAAACTGACAATAGTAATCTTTAATATAACACCTGACGAAAATTAAGGATGCAGAAAATGACAACATAATTATTGAATGAGCGGTTGAAAACTTTCTGATTAAAAATTATACTACTAAACAGTACTACTACTTTATAAATTACCTTTTATATAATAAAATTATATGTAATAATAAATAATCAGTACGCTTGTTTGTGATTAGTTACACCCTAATAGTGACTATGTTATTCTACCTGAGATTACCTTCCATGTATATTAAGTAATATTGTAGATTATAATTGCGTGATACAATTGAGTATTCAAATAATGCCTATGATCCTGTAACCTGTTAATAGAAATGGCATAAACAAAGGTAATAAAGAGCACTGTGTGCCTTCCTAGGGCCAATTTGAATGAATATCAAATACATACATTACAACTTTTCATTATTTTTACATTATTTATATATTCATGCGTATATCATCATGGGTACAAGAAAAAAGAGAGGAATAAATATATTATAAGAGAGCGCCACATTTGGCCTTTCGTCATGCCAAAATTAGAATAAAAGTAAAAATGATCAAAAAAAAATATGGAAAAATGTTAGTAATGCTTTTAAATTCACCTTGAATATCACCAATATTTTTCTTTAGGTAATATTGCCGTAATATTACATTTATTTTGAGAAAAAGCTAGCATAGTAGTCGAATTTTTTAAATATCCAAAATAAAACACGTCCCCAACTTTCAAAGTAGTAGGTATCCATACTGTCAATGCTCGTATTGTGTTCCGTGGATGCTAATGACAACCGTAAATATTCGTCCACCCGCTGAACCGCTGATTGACGTGATTCCGTGCGCCCTCGACTTTACATTCGGAAATGGACGGAATTTAACTTGATTGTCTAATAGTTTGAGCTTATTTTGAAAAATGTAGGGACATATATACACACACACACAAAAACACTCCAATCAGGTTTAGCACTGTTTTAGTCCTTTTTCTGGTAATTCTTTCTCTGTAAGAAATAAATTATTTTCTACTTTGTCGATGTAAATAAATATAATAGAGCATGGGCTGGTAAAATAAAGACCCTAGTTCCTTGTAGTTACTAGCACTACAATATTGTACCCTACTCCGTTCCAATAAAGACTAAAGTAATCACTGCGTTGCTAATTACGCGTATTGATTTTTAGTAGCGTGAGACAAAGCAACCCTTAGTACTCTACAACTTTTGGTATTTTGTGCTACAACAGTGTAGGTATCGGTTACGTTATGAATTATAACTTTTAACATTTAAGTAGGTTCGATCAAGCAAAACTAATTCTGACTGCCGCGTTATTCGTACCTGATACCCTATTTTCACAGAACAATTGATCATAATCATAGTACACCTTCAACTCGATTATTATCTATCTATATACTTATAATAACGAAATAGACTGCACAAGGAAGATAATTTTAAAAAAGTGGTCTAGGGTAGGTACTTAAAATAACCAATTATGTGCGTTGTACCTAATTTATGCGGTCCACGCCTGAGGATCTAGTACCTTATCTACCCACTTTTAATCAGGTCTATGGCGGAAAAGCAAAAATTTCCGTTTAGACCATTTGGGTACGATACAAAACCATAGAATAAATAATAGTACAAGTACGAAACTCTAAAAAGAAGCCATGAAAAGCCGCAAAGATACATAATGAAGATAAAGAAGAAAGATCGTCACGCTACCACAGAAAGGTCGGGATGGGTGTCAGGGCGGCTAATTCATTACCCTCATTAATAAACCTTCATTATGTATTAATCGTAAGCGCTTTTAAGCCGTTAAGGGCTTGCTGGGGCTTATACAACTTGATTATAAGATAATTATCTCTTTAAGCCTGTAATATATGTTGTCCAACTGTTTTATGAATAGAGAAGAAACCGTTTTTAAAAGCTTTAATTTATCTTGCAATGTTTGTAAGTATGTATGTATGTTTGTTTAGGTCAAATCTTGTAAGTTTGAACCACTTCCTCTTATCCTACGAAGTTGAATTTTTACATGTTGGTTCAGTTCCGATGACAATGCATTTCTATGGTAAGCATGACCTGAATTCAGGATTAGCTCCAGATAAAGGAACTCTTCAACTGTTAACAGCACAGATACGACATTTTGTGTGTGCATTTTATTATGATAGCCGGTTTTCAATTTTACCATGATATGGTCTCCAGATAAAGTTACTCTTCAACGATTAAACAGACACAAAATGTTGTATATGCATTTAATTGTGATAGACAGTTCTAAGTTTCACCATGACATGGCTACTACATACAAGTTTTTTTAAAATGTATTTTATTTAACTTGTTTAATGTAGAGAGGGTAACTTAGCAAGTGTATATACCATATTAAGGTGTATATGCTTAAGTTACGAATGGCGTTAATAGCTTTAAAAAAGTAAAATTTAGTAAAAAATTAACTACGAAATGCACTGTCACTTATTATATTTCTAATTATTTTTTCTTTATTTGCATTGTTTTCGTTTTGTTAGCTTCCCTGAAAGTTTCAGCAGGCAAGCTAATCGGGAAGTGCTCGAAATTTGAAATGCAAGTTTCCAGGACAGACAGATATACATAGATGCTTACATAAAGCTTTTAAAATAGTAATAAACATGACGAATAGGAGAATTATATAAGTACCAATTTGTGCGTGAACTAAGACAATATTATGTTTATCGTTCGAATACATTTATGCAACTGGCGACACTAGGTTTCATACAAATTTTGATTTACAGCTTTTTGAGCCATTTTCACTGCGGTGGATTTATCTATACTTCTATTTTATAATAAAATAGTAACTTGTAACAAAATGTCTGCACAAAGAAGACAATTCCAAAAAAAACTAGATGAATTAAAATAAGCTACTGATAATGAAAATGCCTTTTTTTAATGGTGTATGTTGTATGTGTGTCTGTTTGTATGTATGTTCACGCATCACGTAAAAACTACTGGACCGATTTATATGCGAATTTTACTGTCAGATAGCACATGTTTTGACTAGCAATGTATAAAATACAATTTGACGGCTGGAACAAAAGATGATGTATAATATATTGATTATTATAGGTACTTTTGGTACTGGAATAACACACAGATCCCTTAGAAATTACACGCGGGCAAAGACGCGGGCTCAGTTAGTGTTAGTAAATGTAGTGCATCTTTAAATAATGTACGGGTACTTCTCTGCTCATTTATATTTATTATTACTTATATTAGAGCAGAAAGTAACAGAAGTAAAAAAAAAAAGGTCTGTCGGAACTTAAAATAAGCTAAATGAACAAGCCCTGAAAGTTCCAGTCAGATAGTCAATGGGGAAGTGCTTGAAATTTGAGTTGCAAGATTCCAACCCGGAACGACTAACAAGAAAGTGACTATTAAGTCTAGTTATAAAAAAAACACTTTTAAAAAAATAACGTGTTTTTTTTTAATGTTGTTTTTTCTGTTAGCACATTGCCCCATGCCCGTGGTCCATACATAGTTTACCTGGTTATACCAAGAACATTTTTTTTATTCCAGTGATCCATCTCAAGATAACTGGGTGTACCAGGGGTTTTAATTTCTTTCCATGGTTCACCTTAGTAAAAACTCCTGAACCGATTGAAATGCTGTTTTCACTGTTAGATAGCTTCGATTCCGACTTAAAATCTGGTGTATTTTGTACTTCAATCCGATGAGTAAAAGCCAAGCAATCGATAAAAATAATGTTTGACGGTGAACGAAATTTGGTACATCGTACTTTATACCTACTTTTTGTATAACACATAGGATACTTCTAACACAGGGAAATTATCACGCGGGCAAAGCCGTGGGCACAGCTTCTTTATAATATAGAAATAAGTAACAAAAAAAGTACAATGTAGTTTAAAAAATGGCCTAGACTCAAGAACATTTTTATAACTTCACTAGCTTACCCGCCCGCGACTACGTCCGCGCGGACAACAGTATATCGTGAAAAATAAACATCCTAGTTTATTCTAGGATTACAGCGAGTAATCAACATTTTCCAGTTTTCCCGTTGAAACTTACAATTTTCCGGGATAAAAAGTATTCTATGTTTTATTCCAGGATATAAGCTATCTCCATTCCAAATTTCATCAAAATCCGTCCAGCCGTTATCGCGTGAAAGCTCCTCAAACAAACAAACAAACAAACAGACAACGTTTCACTTTTATATATTGGTATGGATTGTTTTTTTTTTTGTCTTTCTCAATACTCTAGAGGAAGTCTAAAGAAGTCCAAGCTAAGTACTAAAAATAAATTAACTTGGTAAATCAGATTGTCCACAAGATATCACTCTAAGCGATAACCCATTGAAGCGTAGGTATTTGCAATGCTCAGGTTAGGCGGTACTTCACACCGGGACAGCTTTTGAATCTTTATCAAGCACAGGTCCAATCTTGTATGGAGTACTGCTGCCACCTCTGGGACGGTTCTGCCAAGTATCAGCTCGAGTCTTTCGATTCAATTGAGAGATGTGCTATCAGGCTCATTGGGGATGACACTCTGGTAAAGAGTAAGCTTCAAAGTCTGGTGCATCGACGTGAGGTAGCAAGCCTGGCGGTATTCTACAGATTGCACTATGGAGAGTGTGCACAAGAACTGCACGACCTGATTCCCCCATCACCTTTCCATCACCGTACGACTAGACGATCAGCAATGCGCCACCCTTTCATGGTTGAAATACCTCGAACAAGAACGAACCGTTACGCTTCTTCATTTATTATAAGAACTGCAAAGGAGTGGAATGCCCTGCCCTCGTCAGTGTTTCCGGTAAATTATAACTCCGGTGTGTTCAAGTCAAGAGTGAATAGGTATCTACTAGGCAAGCGTGCTATACCTTCAACCACATCATCGCTTTCCATCAGGTGAGATCGTGGTCAAACGATTGCCTAGTCCGTAATAAAAAAATAATAAAAAATGCCGTTTTCATTTTCAGATTTTAAAGCTGATGTACTATATGATAATTTACTGACTAGATTCAAACTCACATACATCCAAGCCTCTGCGCGGCACATGCCTCTACCAATTCGGCTACCCTGACGTGACCTATGCATCGCCATCCTAATTTTGCCGCTAGCTTCTGAACCCGTCTTATGGGGAAGGTAACGCCATCTATTGGTGATGTAATTTGTATCTCAATGCAAGAGTAGGAGTACCTAGTTTAGTAGAATCCGAGGAATCGATAAGAACTGTTTGACGGCTGAACGAATATCAGTTCATTTTGGTATAAAGGATTTTAGGTATACATGAATAACATTATTCTTTTTTCATTCTGGGAAATTAATATGAGTAGGCAAAGCCTCAAGCGCAGCTAGCTTTTAAATAAGCCAATTTTGAGACTTTTGACCATGGTATATTCTCCGCTAAAACAGAATTCTGCACAAAAGTTACTATATTGAACTTCTCCGAGATATTGTCTCTATTCGCGCTCATTAGTCATTCTCTCTTGCGATCTTAACATCTTAATGTTGCCATCTTAATATTTAATAAATGAATTTGTCCTTAGAACTTCTGGCAAGTTCGGAAACTTTCGGGGAATGTCGGACCTCGCGTTTGAGGATGTCAAACTTTGAGGACGTGTTTTGGAAATTGTATTTTTAATTATAACAGAGAACCAAGGTAACCGACATATCTCTTAGGATAAGGAAGCTAGTGGAAGTGAGCTGGTCACATGTCCCGAAGAACACATAACCATTGGGATAGAAGAGTTCTCGAGTGAAGACTACGTTTAGGCAAACGTAGTGTGGGACGCCCTGAGGCCAGGTGGAGTAACGACCTGCGAAAAGCGACTGGAAGAAAATGGATGAAGGGAGCTGAAGACCGAGCTCAGTGGAGTACAGTGATTAAGTACTTAAAATAAAATAAATATGTAACCTACTTTCTTTCTTGCTATTATCAAACATCCTACATTTTTCGACAATTTTAAATCACTTCAACGCAATTTCATTTCATTTACAATGTTACTTCACATTGTTGGTTTATCTTTGTACAACTTTTGTGAGGCGCCCGAATGTTGTGCCTTTATTATCAACTTTATTGCTTATGACATAAAGTTTAGAATATAACGACGATTTTATGGGAAAACTTTGGATTATGCCACTTTTCTTCCGGATTCCGGTTATTGCTGGGTCATGTTGAAGGGTTTCACTGTCTGAGAATAGCCATGATGGAGCCAGCAGACGCCCCCTCTGGAATCAATCCTTGGAGATAACTATGCAAAAAAAAAACTTCAATAGGTACCAAAAATGTTTACAAAAAGATTGATTCCACACCGCCAAATTGAAAGTGAAGCAAGCACCCAAGATATGCTGAACCGCTCGTAAGCCCAAGCTTCACGCACACACTTACCTCATGTTATGCCGATCGGCCGCCACATGATCTCGACCTTGTTAGTCGTGTTAACTCTGTCAAGTACTCACGGAAAATTCAAAAATGCTGTATTTTGTGATGAAATTGTGTGAAATTATTCTAGAAAACCACATTAATTATGTTTTGCCGCTGATGCTTGAATGATAGCTGTAAAAGCATTTTAATTTCAGTGACAACACTCGAGGGATATTTGGAAGCCGTAAAAAATCCGTGCTATTGCGATACTTTTTCATTAAAACTGCGACAGTGTACTTGATTTAGCAGACTACCAAATTTGACAATATAGACAGTCTAATCGCAGTGGTATCGCAGGAGTAAGGCTTTTTGTCTACTGAATTAGGCCCTAGTTCGTAAGACCACCATTATATCGTCTTGCGTAATAGCGACAAGGAAGTCACCATGCATATTATATTGTAAGCTAAGTATAAACTGTTAAATCAATTTAGTGCGCTATTACCGCTATAAAGCAAATGGTTCCTTAGAAACCATAGATCTAATTAAAGGTTTTTAGATTAGGTTCCAGCTCCTAAGGCAAGGACCGCATAAGTTAGGTGCAATGCACATAATTGGCGGCATTCCTTTACTGATGCAAATGACGAAGAGAATGTAGGTGTGTGTTTGCCTATAGTTGTGTCGTTGTGTCTTCTCCAGTTTTTGTTTACGTTATATTTAAGCATGCCGTATCTTTCTCCCTATAACTAAAACCATGTTACAAGCGGATGATTTTGTTATCTACCCTGCCAATTAACCTGACCCACCGATAGATCTAGATAGGAAGATACGGCACGCTTTAATATCTATTGATATGTAAACAAAACCTGGACTCAATACAACACTCCCACATTCATTGCGGCGGCCGCGGCGGAGCGCTTTCGCATCCGCCCCACCGCCGCTGTAAAGGTCAGTTATAGACCAACAGCATATATCCAACCAAAAAAAAAAACAACAACAAAAAAAACACTCCCACACAGATACAGTTCTACTATTGTGCTTAATGTGCATAAACAACAAAGAAAGAGACATACGTGGACAGTAGACTGTAACGCGTATATTATGAGATTATAATAATTTACACTGCTAAAACGTGCTACACAAACGTCTCTCCGATTGTGAAAAGCCATTTATGTGAGTTGTACCTAATTTATGCGTTCCCTTGGAGCTAGTACTATGGACCCACCACGTTCCAAGTTCTATCATACTCGTAAATACAAAGTGCGTCATTCAAAGAGATCTCTTTAGTACAGACAATAAATGAAAGATAATGTTCTCTTATGAAATCCCACTATTCAGTATACAGAAAACTGTATGATCATTTTACTTTCTATTAATATTATAGTACACTAAACATAACACATGAAAGCGCTATAATTTTTCATGATACCTTCGTATGATCCAATCTTAGCGATGAAGCCACGACAAGATCCAATTTATGATACTTCAAAGTTACTTTTGGTTTATGATACGTAGCAATTTTACGACTTGTTACGTGATACGTTATACGTGATAAACCTAATTCTTTATCGATACGACTTTGTAGTTTTTAGGGCGGTATGAATTTTTGAATGGGTAACATCCCAATTATTTTACTTCTCTAACATAGTGTTGGTTACCAGACTCAGCTTCGAAAATTTTCTGAGCTTTATCCATTGCAATATAATTTCGTTGTTTGTAGTTTTATTATTTGAAAACTCGTCAAGAGTTGTACTAAAAATAATAAGGGTGGCATTTGTCAATTAGAAAGGTCTATAGGTTGTTAGGGAAATATTATTTGGTATTTACATATTTTATCTTTTTGATTTTGTCGCGTAGTTTTTTAAAATGTTTAGCTACACTTATATCGTAAAATCCGGATTATGAACTCAAAAATGGTGGCATAATGACATACATTACGCACGGCACGTCTCTAATAAGAAAAAATAGTACAATATGATACAAGTGTGCTAAGTTGGTCATTATACTCGAGATGGTATTATTCGTATTCGTTCGTTCAGTAATCTACTATTACATTCAATGCAAATTGAACGGCGAGCGCGAGCGAGTCGAGGGTGTAATGATCAATGCAAGACGTTTTTCAACACACTTGCGAGGAAAAAACAGACTAGTATTTTTTGAAACAATTAGTGAAAGTAAAATTCTCAAAATGGTACCGAATACTCCGAACAGTTTTTGTTGGCATTTCTCTCTAGATTTTTGTGGCAACAGGCTATCACTCGCATTTCGTGCCTCGATTAGTATTTCCGGCGGGGTCAAATCTACGTATTGCTCTTCTTCCCTACGTGAAGTCGTCATTTTTGATAAATATTAACCACACAACGAAATTTTAACAAATATTTATGGAAAATGGCGGGCTGGTTTTGTTTTTCCCGCGCGCCACGCTAGTGGTGCGCGCGCAGGTGTAAATAAAGGCACTGGCAAAAACGCCTTCCTTGATACAGGCTATTAACTGATTTTTACAAACAGGCTAAGCCTGTTATTTTGAACCAAGAATGTTTAAAAAAAATGAGCCCTCGTGGGATGCCTGGCAGTTGAGTAAACATCGAATCAGGCGGAGCTGAGGCGGAAAGAGCCGACGAGCCACGCGTCGGCAGTACCCCGTACCGCGCCATTAGATGTTTACATATCAAAAAGACGGATACTACACCGCCTAATCGAAAATAACATATGTAAAATATGCCGATCCACTCATACGCACTTACACCATATTAAACCGATCAGCCGCCACGTTGCGCGTCGCAGCAAGATCACGACCTTGTTACTCGTGTTAATTCTGTGAGTCAAGTTCACACGGAAAATAAAAAATAATGCAGTTATTTGTGATAATATTGTGTGAAATTGTGTAACAACCACAAAAAAAAAAAACAAATAATCACCCACGCACACATACGCAGCCTCCAATTGTTTGTTTCACTTGTTTGTTTGGCGGTTTTGGACTCCGTCTTTTTGGATGTGTTATTTTATCGCACGATATAATCGTCTTAATTGACGCACAAATTGCACAAATATATGATTCTCATAATGGTCACGTTTATTTCTATTTTAAAAGCTATAAACGCCTTTCGCAACTTAAGAATATACCTTAATAAGGCATATACGGATGATTTCCCAACGCGTCATAAGTCTATAACGGTCACTTATTACTTTGCATAAATATGCCATTGAGATATAGTCGCAAAGCGCCCCTGATCTACTATCTACATAGGTAATTAAACTACTCTACACAAAAAAATAAGTTTCTTCTCTATGGTCAACCCGAGCAACTTAGTAGAGAGTAACCGCTACTGGCGCTATGTGGCTTTCTTTGAGGAGGCCGATGTTCAGGACTGGATCGGTAAATACGGGATGATATTGAGTAATGTAATGTTGACACCATTGTCTGGGTTTCTTTAGCAAATTATCGGTTTTCAATACAGATATTTTAAAATGTGCGTATGATGTGGAACCATCGAAAACTTGCTTAATTTCTGTTACTCTTAAACTTTCGCGACACCAAATTTAGACTACTAATTTACAAGACCAAATGCGGGTAGTTGGAGACAACGCTCGCCTTTCTCGACGCTGATACCAACTACCTGCTGCTTCAGTCTCGTGACCACGATCAATGCAATTTTAAGACACAAAGTAACGTTTAAGTCCCGTTTAAATAATACTTAAATTTACCGAAATTTTACTATACGCTTAAAATATAATTTGATGCAGTTTACAAAATTATGTTGTGTGAACACTGGCACGATCCTCGCCAAATTAAAAAAAACAAAGTCTCACTCCCATGTGGCGGCTATTGAAAATAACGATTCCATTTCCCCGCGAAAAGTAACAGGTGCGATAACGTTCCGAATTGACAGTATCGACGGATTTAACGCTGCGATGATGCATCTGGAATAGCTGGGTTATTTCTTTGTAATCGTATGTTGGTAGCTGTGGCTGTGTTACGTGCTTTGGTATTTTTAAACGAATCATTTTTAATATTTTTAACCCCCGAACAAAGAGATGAGTGTTATAAGTTTAGGGTGTGTATCACTGAGTGTGTGTGTGTGTGTGTCTGTCTGTGGCATCGTAGCTCCCAAACGAATAGACTGATTTGGATGCGGTTTTTACTGTTCGAAAGCTGATGTGATCGAGATGGTTCTTGGATATATGGGGAGGATGAGGGGGGATGTGAGAAAAGGGGGGGATGTGAGAAAAGGGAGGTGAAAATCGTAGCTTCCAAACAAATGGACCGATTAAGCTGCGGTTTTTTATATTTTAAAGCTGAGGTATACGAGATGGTTCTTAGCTATAATGGGAAGAGGGGGGGGGGGGGGAATAAGGGGGAGGATCGTAGCTCCTAAATGGATGGGCCGATTTTGATGCGGTTTTTTATGTTTCTAAACTGATGTGATTCAGATAGTTCTTAGCTATATAGGGGGGGGGGGGAGGAGTCGAGAAAAGGGGGGGGACTTGAAACGTATTTTCCAAACGAATGGACCGATTTAGCTGCGGTTTTTCTTGTTTGAAAGCTGAGGTAAACGAGATGCTTCTTAGCTATATTGGGGGGTGCGAAGTCGGGGGTTATATAAATTTTTAATTTGTGCTTGTTGACCGAGCGAGCGAGGTAACCCAAACATGGAGGAAGAGTCGATTATATGCATATAGATATAATTCAATGATTTTGTGTTTTTTTTATTACGGACTAGGCAATCGTTTCACCACGATCTTACTTGATGGGAAGCGATGTATGTATGTTTTTTGGACGATAACTTCCAAACCTTTGAACCGATATTTATTAATTTGGTAGCGGATAATAAAATACTTTTTAACATCTTATGTGTTTATATGAGCTAAATTGGTTTGGGGTTATTTAACTTTCTTTATTGTTTATTTACTCTGTTCTAGATGAGGTTATTGTATGAGATAAGCCGCTGACTTTAGGAGCATTAAATTTGCAGAAAAAATAAATTTCTCCTTAATTTTTATTAGAGGGAGATTTATGTATCTTGGTATAGTCAGCAATAAAATCCTATGGGGTTTCACGCAGCTTAAAACCCCACGATAGAACAATGACAGCTGAGCGCTAATAAGATGCGCTATGCAATACAATTACACTGGGTTCGGCCCTCGGCCACGATGGCTAGTAAGCTATGTACGGATTTGCCACCGTTGCTTACTTCGAAGAGCACGATCAGCCGTCACCGCGTCGGTGCGGTAAATAACAATTGATTACAGTCATTGACACGTTAGAAGCTCTTGAGCGGCCTAACAAACTCTGACACCAGAGGTCAGCACTAAATTATTTGACTTACGTATAGGTCTTATTGCAGACTTAACGCATAGCTGCGTAAAGCACGCTCATTTTAGTTTTTGTCTACACTCATATCGTAAAATCCGGATTATGAATTCAAAAATGGTGGTATAATGACATACTTTACGCACGGCACGTCTCTAATAAGAAATAAATATGTAAAACACTGTTTTGAGCTAAACAATGCTTTCATATGATTATTTTTCATTATAATACTGTTATGGCCTTGACCAACGAGGGTTTTGACTAAAAAAACATAATAGTACAGTTTGACCCTACCAAGGAGGTATTAATTCAGTGTGGCCTTTATCTATGGCAGCGCGTCATGGATTTCCCGCCGTTTGTCATAAGCTTTCAGTTGTGAAAATGTTTTGGTTTAAAAAATTGATAGTAGTGATATAGACCACCAAATATCCTCGATGTGGCAACAAAAATAACCTAGGATCAACTCACAAATAAGTCTAGAAAAGCATACCATAAAGCCTACAAGGCATCTTGGGAGTGGAAAATGGGAAATAAAATCATTTTCAGAAAATGTGATCCTTGTCTACTTTCAGTGCCTAAAACATAAGTTTAGGGCTTCTTCGTTGTAGGTGAATACTCAAAGTTTGAACAACTATTATACATATTATGGTTACCCTTGTTAATCACTTTTGCTTTATTCAAAAATAGATATAGCATGAGTGAAGTCAAAGTAGTTTATGCAACTGCATATAATTCGGTATTAAAACACTCGTATGATACCTACTATTATGACACTCTGCTACGCCTCCCCATTCGATAAACCCACACTCGTATTTTAATAGCCCCAATTATATTATGAATAAACTACTAATAAAGTCCCGTTTATGAAGATTCTAGTATGGTGTTCGAATCGAAGTTTAAAAGGTATATATCGACTTGTAACTTCCTTTGTGAAATAGTGTTTTTAAACTAGTGTTTTGTATTGTGTTTTTCGACACATCTCTAAAGTCGTTCAAAATTAAACATCATCAACAGCCTGCATTAGTCCACTGCTGGACATAGGCCCCTCTTCGGCTCTTCTCATGCAATTGCTGCCAACTACTTTACGCAGGTCGCCACTCCATCTGGGCGAAGGGCGTCCTACCTACGTTTGCCTACATGTGGTCTCCAGGTAAGAACTCGCCTACCCCATCGGTATCGGTTCTTTGACCTATGTGACCGGACCATTGCTACTTCAGTTTGCTAATTCTTTGGGCTGTGTCGTTGACTTTCGTTCAATCGATATTATATACAATTTCATTAAAATCTACTCAGCTGTGTAGCTGCATAAAGACGAGTAGGGAAATTTGGAGAACATACAATGCCTCAAAAGTGCTTTTCTTTTAATTTTATCTAATCCACGTGTTTTTTTGCGAACCCTACTTACCCGCGGCTATATTTAGAAAGTGACAAATATCAGGGTTTACGCTTTGTTATGCTAATGTATGTTTATTTGTGTGACTGTGCTATTGTAAATGCTTTGGGTATATTTGGTTATGTATGTTTGTTTGTTAAAGTTTATGTTTGTTTCACTAGTGTAAGAGGTTCTAAGGTGATATTTGTAGTATATAGGCTGTCCCACGGCTATTCAAGGAAGGCAAGTGGCTACCTAGAATATTGAAAAGAAAGTAAGTAATAGGTAAGTAAAGCAATAAAATAAAATAAAAGTTCGTTTCTCAACACGTTTCTTAAACTAGCCAAATGAGAAATAAACAATCCTGATTTTTATAGTGCCAATCGAAAGAGTCAAAAACCATCAAGGAGTTTTGGAGAGAACACGAAATCGCATGTTTTGCGTTTGTATATTCCGTTTTGGAATAACACCCGGGGCACAGTACATACATAGTCCTTTATATATGTACTATGCCCGTGGGTAAGGCAAGGTCAAACCACGTGGGGGTCGGGGTTCTCCAATTCCTTTTCATGAGGTTCTATTTAATTTGTAGCTCTATGGTGACAAACTTAGACTGACCAATCAGGAAAAGGTTGGTTTGTTTGTCTGTATTTTTGTTCGCTCATCATGTAAAAACTACTGGACCGATTGCGTGCGGTTTTACAGTGGATAGCTTAGGGTTTGACTTAAAAACTGGTGTACTTGGTATCTCAATCTGATGAGTAGAAGCCGAGCAATCATTAAACAACTTTTTGACGGCTGAATGAATTTTGATCAAATGTTGGTATATTGGTATTTTAGGTCTTGGAATAGCACTCAGAGTACTTTTAACCTAGAGAAATGACCACACGTGCGAAGCAGTGGGTACAGCAAGTACACAATAAAAAAGAATTGGTACCTCTATCCGAGTTTCCATATAACACAGTCTGTCAGCTGTACGACACGTGTTTCGCCTCTGCACGAGGCATCCTCAGATGTTGACTCGTCGAGTGCTGGACCGAGAGTGACTTAACGTTTACATATTTTAATTATTTTTATTTGTCCATATATCATTAGTTTGACTTACAGATTGATCGAAGTAAGCTACATATATTTTCATCGCCACGCCTCTGATTACGCACTTATTACATAGCTGACCTGGTATTAACCAAACTTCCATCATAGTACTATTATTTATTCTGTGCTTTTGCTGAAATATTAAAACCAAAAGCAATGGACTTTCGTATGAAAAACAGTCAACACGTGATGACAGCCAAATAAACTTCACATATTAAATCATAATCCTTAACCGTAGCTTGAGTCCGTAACCGATATCCGTAACTCTCGTGACCCAGATCGCGCGTCACGTTACATGGGATCCTACCCAATACCACAGGATAAAAAAAAACACTAGACGTCCAACATCGAATAGCTCGGAGCTTTTTGAAGAAATTAAAGCTGTCTCATGTTGTTCTTTTTTTCTTTTTTTTTCTGCTGTTTATGTGTAGGTACTTAATATTGGTAGAATGTTAACCATTAGGTGTTAGCCAACCTTTTATCAAAATTTACTGAAGTAAAATAAAAAGATATAGGCCTTTTCTTTCATATATTGGATAGGAAGTAAAACAGATAGTAGAGCCTGCCTAGTCGTAGACAGAGAAACTAAAGCCTAGTAGTAGTAGATGCACTCAGAAGTGACAGTACTGTCACTTCTGAGTGCATCATTAGATCTTAGTATCAAAATATTGAATTACCATCAGGTATCGATACATGTACCAAAGATTTTGCATTACGCTACACCTGTACAAAATTTCAACTTCATAGGTTAATAGATATTGTTCCAAGAATGTTGAAACAAAGACAGAGTCCACATCGCCAAACAAACGAGTGAAGCATAGCAAATGGAGGTTGCGTGTGACTGAGTGAGTGGATAATTTGTGGTGTTCTGTGGTTGATACACAATTTCATCAATAAAGACTTGGTTTTTTATTTTTCTTGAAAACTTGACTGAAAAGTTTTACGACTAACAAGGTGGAGACGTTGCTGCGATTAGACGGCCGATCTGCTTAACATGGTATAACAGTGTGCGTGAGATAACAAACATAACAACAAACGTTAATAGTGTGCGTACGAGCGGATCGGTATATCTTGGGTGCTTCACTTTCGATTTTGCGATATGGACTACGTCTTTTTTTTTAAACCTTCTTGATGTCGACCATTATTAGCTTGCAAGATTTTGACTAAATATTACAATAACGCGTGAGAAATAAAATAATACAGAAGCAGAAAGAATTATCTTCTTACTGCAACTTAAAAAAGTAATAAAACAACATCAATATAAGAATCCAAATATTATAGTGTTATAGCTGCGCCACACGGTTTTACCCGTGTGGCCAATGATGATGGATGATGAAGATTACGAATATATCCTATATATTAATCTGTGCCTAAATTATCTATTTAAATACCAAATTTCATATAAAACCGTTCAGCTGTTTCAGGGCGAAGAAGTAACAAGAATACACACGCACTTACAAACATTCTATTTCTATCTATATATTTGTATCTTCTAACTATATATTTTATCTATACTTCTAATAAAGCAGTAAGTAAAAAGGCTGTACAAAGAAGATAATAATAAAAATAGTCTGGGGGACCTAGAACAAGCTACTGAACAAGACTATTTCATTTTTTTTAAACCGTATCTGTCTATTTGTTTGTCTGTTCGCGAATCATGTTAAAAATTACTGGATCGATTGCGATGCGGTTTTCACTGTTGGATAGTAGTAGTAGTAGTAGTTTTGACTTAAAAACTGGTGTGCTTGGTATCTCAATCCGAGAACTATTAGAAAATAACTATTAGACGGCTGAAATAATTTGGATGAAATGTAGTGAAAATGAAAAATGTGAAATGTAGTATTATTGTACTGTAGGTACTTTTGATCCTGCAATAGAACGTAATCAACGTAGTTTACTTTCATCCAGAGAAATGTCCACGCGGGCAAAGCCGCGGGACAGCTAGTTTAGAATATAAGTGCAGTTATGACAGTCAGTTAATTGCAACGTGGGGGTGTACTAGAATAGCTCCCACCGTGTGCACAGCATACTAAGAAGTACAAGCAGTACACGTACAGACGTAACTGTTAATGCTTGTTATAATTAGATCAACCGCATGTTCTGATCGATCAAAACATAACCTGGATATGTCTGGGACTTATTCTGAGCTTTTGCCGACGGCATACGATATTGCATGAACTATGTATTATGTAGGTACTATTTTTACCCGACCGTAGTAGGGTATTAGTTTTTGAACTTATGTCGTGTTCCTTCTTATGTAGTCTACTTGTTGTGCTCGCGGCATTGCCATGTGGATATTTTTCTGTGGAAAAGTATACTATGTGATATTCTAGAACCTAATTAAACAAATTTCAACTTACAAAATACAAAATTTCGTTTTACCATCATTTTTTTTTATCGATTGCTTTGTATCTTCTCATCGGATTAAGATACCACGTACACCAGTTTTTCAGTCAAACTCTAACCTGACCATCAGTGAAACCCGTATCACAATCGGTTCAGCAGTTTTTACGTGATGCGCGAACAGATAGACAAAAAGCGCACGGACACCATTTAAAACATGTTATATTCTTGTTCAGTAGCTTATTTTTAATGAAATTTGGTATTTTTGGTTTTGGAATAACACATAGGATATTTTATCCCAGAAATGTGTCCACGCGGGCCAGTGCGCGTGAGGAAGCAGCTCGCCAAGTTCTAGCTGATCCTGTCAAAGGAGAAATGAAATGCACGATGCATTTAACACTTTCACTGCTGACATTAAAAAGCGAGTCTAGCTCTGGGTGCTGACGGTGACTTCACTGGATTAAAATCACGTCTATAAACACGCTGGGCCTGTTTTGCCGCACTGGCGTCGCACTTTCATAAACACAACTTATGTGTTTCCAGCAGTGAAAGAGTTAAAGGCCTTCATTTTGATACCTCACTCGATATGTTATGGTAATTTTTAGATCCTTCGGAAATACAATCCGTCATATTAAATTTTGGAGAATTATTAGCTGTATGTTTAATATGTATGTTGTCTTGACACTTCATATATCGCTCTCGTGATTAAGACGAATCCAATGATACCTCATTAATCAAAATCCATCAAGCCATTAAGGCTGTGGGACACGCCAAATGAACATACCGAGTACCTACATCCAGCCCAAAAAGTTAACCCTCCGCAGTCGGGTAAAAACCGTTTCTACACGCTCGCTTTGAGCCCACAGTAGAATCATTAATATCGTAGAGTTGCTCCTATGGGATGGGGGAAGAAAAACCCACAAATCATATACCTACGAACAAGAATATCCGACAAAATATCAAAATATGTCTTCGTTCACCTGTGTCGATAAAGTAGCTTCGCTACAGAATATTTAAAAGTGTTAGCAACGACCCCATCAACTCAATGTTTTATTATCAGCTAGAGATGAAACTATTTTATTAATATCAAATAGAGATGGACTTACCATAAGAGTTTCGGAAATTATTTTCCGTAATTCATTTTGACCGTGTGGTATTCGTTGATAGAAGAACGCTTATTCATGTTTTTTTATTTCTGTTTGTTTTGTAGAAGAAAATATAAACATAAGGTAATAAGGAAATAAATAAGAATATTACGAACATATTCAAGAAAGCTAAGAAATGAAAGACAGATACTAAAAAATATATATAAAAAAAACTGACTTAGGTACTTACAGTACCTACTGTACAATATATACACCAATATAGGATACTTTTTATCCCGGAAAATGGTAATTTGCCATGGGAAAACTGGAAAATGTCGATTACTCGCTGTAAGGAATGATTCATGTCATTCCTTACAGCGGTTGCCATAATTTTGCATTGGTTTTGAATATCCTAGATGAACGTACGATTCTTTTAACGTGATAAACTGTAGTCCGGGTGGAAGAAGTTGCGGGCGAAAGCTTGTACTAGATACATTTTTCTCCTCCCACCCCCACTCACCCCTCTTCAGGTGAAAATGTTTCGGCTAGGTGGGTCTATCTTGATGAAATTTGTTATAGACAGCTGAGACCCTGAGGACGGACATAGACTACTTTTCAACCGACTTAAGAAAGTGTTCATCATGCAAGTGAAACCGCGGGGCGCAGCTAATGAAAAATAAAGTCGTATTTCGCTATATCTCACATAGTCTATCTGGCTCTTGAACTAAAACTCAATGGACCTAAGTCTCCTGAACTACAAATCAATAGACCTAACTCTCACAGGGTCTATCTCGCTCTTGAACTAAAACTCAATGGACCTAAATCTCAATATAACTATGAAAAAAGGCACACTGCGTTTTAGGTACGCAGTGAGCAAACGATATTTATTTGTAATTTCACCGAAGTATGGTTATTGCATAGACTTTTAAATGACATACTCGCGTTCTAGGGTGTTATCTTAAATTATGGGTCCGGATACTTCGGAAACAGTGCAACCCTATCTAGAGAAAAATATATTTTATTTCTTCCTGCAGATAAAACAGTTTACCTATTGAGTTTATGTGTACGTACTCTCCTGTGTATTTCCGTTTGATGTTAGACTATTTCAGTTAGTTCATTGTACATGTTAGTTACAATAATACAATGTACGTGGGTTACAATGTAAGTAACTGAAATGTACGTGTCTTATTATTTCTCTGTATAGTTTGAGAAGACCTGGGTTATTTTACAACCTCTTTGATATATTTATATTTGAGTACATAAATCGAGTCGAAAAAACCCGGCCCAGTGCGAGTCTGACTCATGCACCGAGGGTTTCGTACAAACTTGAAGGTATGTAAATAGTTCGTCAATCACGGTAACAAAAAAAAACATTTATCAATTTACGGTATTCGGATTTTTTTGTTAACTTGTGCTACAATACATTGCTTCTTGCCAAATTTCATGTTTCTAGGTCAACGGGAAGTTCCCTATAAGTTATGATTCCCTTGCGAGTGTCAAAACATGCGGCATTTGATTGCGTTGTCGTGGCGTTGAATTAAATGTTTGATTTTTGTTAAGCTCCAAGGGGTTGCAGACTTGTGTGATAGAATTGATTTCAATGCGTTCTTGAGAAAAATGCTATTGACAAACAGACGGACAACGAAGTGATTCTATAAGGATCCATTTTTCCTGTTGAGGTACGGAATCCTAAAAATGATTAACAACATTATGTTTTTTTTAGTCATGGATGTTATAATATTTGTATATATGTATGTTTATCCGTTATCTAGTACCCATAGTACAGGGTATCCTAGTTTGGGGCTAGGTAATTGGTGTGGAATTGTCCCGTTTAAAAAAAAAACAAATAAATTAAGTTAATGTAAAAACTTTCATTTGAGCATACTGGAAAAGTCACACACATCTCGGTCAATTTTGTAGAACTTAATTAAAATGCGTTTTTTTTGTGTGATAATAGAATGCGGTAGCCCTTGGGCTACCCCCGTCGCACCAACCTACCAGAGCTGCCCTAGAGTTTAGGAGCCCTAATTTTGTGTTTACAGGAGACATATTCGTTGCTTGGGGGTGTTGGCCCAAGGACTATCCCAACTAGAGAAAACGCGTTCTATCTGCAAACGTTTTTTTACTGAAACAGTTAAAACTAGAGAAATCACGTAGAAATAAAAATGAGTTTCTACTGACTTCTGTACGTTTATATAGACGTAGACCAACTTGCAGCACAAACACAAAGATGGCTTATAACTTGGACAGTAAATCCCGCAGTTCCGCGCTAATCCTTTTGAATTTAACGTTGTCGATAGCATTAAAGTTTGGCTTACGTCGATTTACGGGTTATTGTGGTAACTATTATTTATTCTGTGATTCTGTCTGGAGTTGTGGACTGAATAACGACCGACGCGACGTGGTTTAGGACCGATATTTTCCTAACAGCAAGAAAGCTAACACTGATGCAAAAATACGATTTGAACAATTATGATATTGGTGTATGCTGCAATATCATTGTACAAGCTGTTTTTAAACGACTGCCCAATAAAAGGAGTGTAATGCTTTTAGGATTCATGTATGTTTGTTTCTTTGTATGTATGTTTGTATGTTATTGTCTTTATTCCCTCATAACTTTTAAATGCCTGAACAGATTTGGATGTATAGGTATCGTTAGAATCCTTACATCATCCCGATTAACATAGGCTATAAATTAAAATTCATTATGGCGGCAGTATACCTCCAACCTGAAAGGTATTTTTTTGCTATGTGGGTATCAGATTGAAGGCCTTGATGAGCACATAACTATAATTTATTGGCATTACTCAAAACTTGTCACTAAAATTTATGGAATAAAAATAAATAAGGAACAAACTAAAAAATCCAAATATAAGAGATAAATAAAATTGACAATGCAGTCGGGGGACCTCTTAGATTAAAAGTGTTCCACAGAACGGTCTCCCAACAATAATGTTAATTTTATTTATCTCTTGGTTATGACTATTTAGTTCGTTTCTGGCAGGGCAGTGGTGTGTTTTTTTATTTATTTATTTTTAATACTCTTGTATTTGTTTTGAGTCCTGTATTCTTCTTTGTATTGGTATAGGTCGTTTAAAAGATTCCACCTGAGGACCTACAATATCTTAGGAAAATGACCACGCGTGCAAAGCGGCGGGGCGCAGCTAGTTCAACATATATCATACAAAGGTCACATTCTAATATTATAACAGGGCCGCACATTATACTTGGCAATCCATTATCCAGGACAGACGATCATCCCCCATTGTTCACGAGAATACGGACAGAAGGGCCCTTCTTTACTTTGCGAATATTACTCGTTTGCGGGCTCCGTAGATTTGGGGTTTGTTTATGACTAGTTATTGCCTTCACCTTTGTGTGTCGTATAGATATTTGAGTTATTACGTGGTAGAGATTTATGCCCTCCGGCTAGATGGAGCGATGAATTGCACGAGCAGGCATTGAATAAAGAACCGAAGATCAGGCTCAGTGGCGCGCCTTAGGAGAGGCGTCTAAGAAGCACCGGTAGAGTCCGAAGGGTATTTCCTTTTCCAGTGTGAGATTTAACGCCGTTGGTACATGAAAGGGAAATTTCTTTTTCAAACTCAAAGCATTCTTAGTTTACCTAATATTATTGGTTTGATCTATTTTTAATATTTTTTCTATATCTCCTTGTTCATGAGATGCTAATTTTGACTTTAAAAAGTGCTATTATTTTGCCTATTTACAATAAAATACTTTGACTTTGGCAGTGCCCAGTATTGGACGAATACAGGATATGATGATGCAAGGTTTGTGCCGCATTAACTCATTATATATTGACTTGTAGCCACATTTTTATCTTAGTTTTATATTTTGCTTAAGATCTCTTTGCAAGATAAAATCCAGAATGGATATCCGCAGTCAAACTAAGATAACGTAGCTCTTAGAATCAGCAAATTGAAGTGGCAACGGGTAGGTCACATAAGTCGTCATACTGCTAATCGTTGGGAAAAAAGGTTCTCTGCTTAATTGAAGATCGGAGCAATGGTTGGAAAGTTACTGTCGAATAAGTAAAATTAAAAATATTGATAAAAAAAGCTTATGCAGCCATGCATGTGCAGTAGCCATGTCATGGTGTCATGGTGAAGCTATCACAATTAAATGCGTATACAACATTTTGTGTCTGAGCTGTTGACCGTTGAAGATTTCCTTTATCTGGAGATAATCCTGGATGTCGATCCAGGTCATGCTTACCATAAAAATGCATTGTCATCGGAACTGAAGCAACATGTTAAAATTCAACCCCGTAGGATAAGAGGAAGTGGATCTAATTCAGTTTGCAAGATTCCACCTAACAAACATCTGTACATTGCAAGTTAAATAAAAGCTTTTAAATAAGCATACATATTGAATTGACTCGCGAATTTCACGCTTCGCTGGATTAATTATTATTTATTAATACAACTGAATGAAGACCTAGGGTTGAACCCTAGGGTTTGCCCGCGTGCTCATTTTTCTGGGATATATAAATCCTATGTTATTTCAGAACCAAAAGTACCCACTATAACACATCATCAAACTTCGTTCAGACGTCAAATGATTTTTTATCAATTTCTCGACTTCTACTCTCTTCTATTGAGATACCAAGAACACCAGTTTTTAAGTCAAACCCTAAGCTAACAGTGAAAACCGCATCGTAATTGGTTAAATCGTGTGATGCGCGAACAAACAAACAGACACCATTTAAAAATGTTTTATTCGTATTCAGTAGCTTATTTGATGTCCTCTAGACCAATTTTTTTTCAATTTTATTTACTGTACCGTCTTTTTGTTACTCACTGCTTTATTATAAGTAGGTATATAGTAATTTATATACTTACTATAAAAGCGATGGTGGCCTAATGGTTCTTTTATCCAATTTACAATCCAACGATACCGGGTTCAAAACCTAGGCTCCCGCACCAATGACTTTTCGAAGTTATGTGCGGTTTTCCATCGCTCCGTGCTTCGGAGGGCACGTTAAGCTGTCGGTTCCGGCTGTTATTGATTAATAGCAGTCGTTAAGCCATGTCACAGGCCCTCGGGCGGCCTGACAAACTCTGACATCAGAGGCCAGCACTACCTCATACGATAAACAACCAAACAAACATCTATAATGAGGTATAATTAGGTATTCCTAATTATATAACAATTTTCTAATGGAAAAATTTGGGTCACAGACGAGATTCGAACTCGCATACTGTGCCTCAGCGCGGCACATGCCTTTACCAATTCGGCCACCGAGACCTATGCGTCGTCATCCAAATCTTTCCACTAGCTTCTTTGAACCCGTCTTATGGGGACGGTAATTTTTCCATTAGAAAATTATTATATATATTTACGGTAAGCAGGCGTTAACTGCTATAAAAAATCATAAAAAACCTAATTATACCTAAGTTTACTTAAAAAGTAACGACTTTTGTATGCGAATTGTATTCTATATTATTAGTCTTGATGAGATCTGTCCAGTGACTAGGTGATCTGATGCGTGCTCATTTTCTTTCACCTGGCCTTGGACCACAAGTCTCTCCATCTAGTATATGATACAAAGTCACATGTAACAACATGTACTTATTACATTTCTGACTTTGTACGCGAAGAGGCCAAGTTTTACGCGAACAAAACGCGACGTTTATTGTTTCACGTTACGTTTCGAGTATGTTTTATAGGCCGTTACAGCTGGCTCGTATATTTAGTAATATCTTTAACTTTATTCCAGCAGGCAGGCTGTGACACCTTGACTTTGACATGAAGGAACTAATAATGTGTAGTATTGCTTAAAGGATCTATCTTAAGGAATCTATAGATTTTCTATGATAGCTTGACACGTCTCTCTTAAACTCAGATTTAATTCGAAAATGCTCATGAAAATTCATATAGGTAACGTTTATTCATCCAGGCTGCAAGAGGACATATAATGTGGTACGAACGTTAACCAGGTCATGTCAGTGATGGTAAAAGAAAGAAGGTTAGTGAAGAAAACCTTCTTGGTTGGTGATGGATGATAAATGGTCTTAGGACCATGAGTTTTTTTCCTGTCTTTATTACAATCCATTCACCAATTTGGCTAATAAGTAATACACCGTGACATTGAATTCGATATATTTTTTTAGATTGACTATACTAAATACATACCTAGCCAGCTATGGATATTGTGTACTCTAAGCTTCTTACTATGTCGGTGTTATCGAGGAGCTGGATTGGCTTTATGTCATATGACGATAAAGTTTACAGTTGTTTTAATCAACAAACTCTGTTTTGAGGTCTCGATTGATACCGTTGTTTCATAATGATGTACCAAGGTGCATTCGTGAGATCTACTTTCTACCTATAGGCGCGTTAAAAAGTGTAAGTTTAGGTATGTTTGTTAGGTAGAATTATCTATCTATCTATATATATATATCTATATGTATCTATTTATGCCAGGCTCCATACAAAAAGGTTAGATGGTATTTTTCTGCTAGAAACCGCTATGGGTGATAAGACCGCCCATTGTTAAACTGAAATTTTGTTAGTTTGTTTTAATATGGTGTCATCATCATCAACCTATGTTGGTCCAACCTATGTTGGACATAGGCCTCCCCTAGTGAACGTCACTGAGACCGATCTTCGGCTCTCCTTATTCAGGTCCTGTCAGCCGTTTTTCGCAAGTCATTACTCCACCAGGCCGGCGCGCGGAGGGCGTCAAACTTAGGCAAACTTAGTAGAAGTTTACCTAAGTTTGTTTGTTTCCACTCTAAAACTCGTTTACCCCAACGGTTATCGGTTCTTCGAGATATGTGACCAACCAATTGCCACTTCAGCTGGCTAATTCTTTAAGCTACTAGTACGCAGCAGCTGACAAAACTTAGACCCCTTTCTCCGTAGGACCACCAAAACTTGGTCCAGGGCATCGTCAACGCCATTTGTGTTTTCCAGAGCAGCAAATCGGGTTTCCAGATGAATTTGAAATTGTTCTGATCCCACGACAGCAGAAAGGTATTTGAGTATTTGATGAGATCTTTGAAGCCGAGAGCCTCATTAGTAGTCAGTAATCACTGCCAGTCTTAAGCATTTTGATCACAGAGTCTCTGAATATCTGCCTTTTATCCGTCATAATGAAGATTATTTAATTTTTTGTCACATTATCACGTCCACTTTCTTTGGGGCTGCTTCGTAAAGAACGAATTCATTAAGAAGAGCCCCTCTTTTCCAATAAGTTGTCGAGCAGTTGCCTCCTGTTCTACTTCCGTAACCGTGTGAACCTACTCCCGATTAATTGCCACTCCATACTCCCACTTTGGCGTTGAAGTCCCCCATCACAACGTAATAGTATGTCTTCGTTGTGTTATGAAGAGCTGAAAAAAATACTTCATACATTTCTTCTACTGTGTCATCCAAGTGTGTCGACGTTGTATACCTGTGCGAGCTTCAGGCTATACCTATTAGTCAGCTTAATGATGAGGAACGCTACCTGGTCGACACACTGGATATCTCTACAACGTTGTCAGCGAGGACTTTATGGAAACCTACATCACCTTGGGATTGCTGATCACCCTCCCAGTAGTAAGTAGGTACATACGGTAGCCAGACCCTAGAGTTGTACGTTGCCAATGTGCGTTGTGCATTGTGGCCTACCGTAGCCCGGAAATTCTTTACACCTTCTGGCCAGCCGTTACCATGACCGCTACCTTGGTCAGGAATAGCAAGACCATCGGGAACTAGGGGCCGTTTTTTAATTGTGTCTTTCATTATGAGGGTTTTGCCCATAGACGCCACGCTTCTGGGCATGCAGGTTGGCGTCCGCAGAACGTAGCTTCTCGCACCAGTGACGCTGCTGCCCGTCACTGGCCTATATAATTTAGCTACGCTGTTGTCCAGATGGTTATACCGCCATCGGTCGGTCGTCTCGCAGGTGAGTTTGACTTGTAGCTTTTAGGTGATAGTTTGCCCACTCACATCGGTGTATTTCAATATAAAAATAACAATCTAATTCCAATTTACGGTATGTTAAATTTCTTCCTTAAGATACGCACTGCGTTTTATTTACATATTATCGGCGTCCCACGGCTTTGCCCGCTTGCAATAATTTTCACCCCGTTACACCCCCAATAAGGATAGAATTTAAATATATCCATCCTTAGTGCACCCCTCGGATACTCAATAAATATTTCCTGCAAATTTCAAATCCCTAGGTTCACCGGCCTGTCAGTCAGTCAGTATGTCACGGTACAGTTTTATATGTAATAAATTAATGATTTCTGAAAATAAATGGTACATTGAATATATAAACCTCATTTGATGAATGGAAATTAAATGCGACTAGTTTCAATTCCCACTATTTTCCCGTCCCCCCTTCTAAACAAAATATACATGACATATCAAATATAGGCGAGTAACAAGCCAACACAAACAGCTGTGGACGAGCTCTTGTTTGTCTTGTCTCAGTTAGTATTTATTTTGGGCCGTTCACAAAGAAACTGCTAAAAATGTTAAAATAATCAATGTAGTTTAAATTTGTTGTTTTAGTGGTGAAACGTTCAGGTAACTGTTTGTTGCCGAATTGGACACATTTGACGTGTCTTGTAGTTTTTTTACGTGTACACACTCATAATTCCCGCTTTAGGATTTCCTGTCGCGGGTGGCATGAGTCATGAAAACACGGCATCCAAACTATCGGGCCACAGTTTCGTCAAAGATTGGGTGCCAGGTTGAATTGGACGTATTTAACTAATATATAACTTTAAACCTACATCAGAATGGAAAAGTATCTTAACACCGAATGTTTTTATTTTTGTGTGTGTCTTATCTCAATGATCAAACGTAACAAACAAATGAAGTAAGGAACCAAAGACACCGGAAAAGGACAAACATTGGTAACATTGGATTGGTGTAAATATTGAGGTCGCCATTTTTAGTACGTTTTGTAAGATCATGGGATGAATTTGTAGTTTTGGCTGTAGTTAAGAAAACCAACAGAAATAAAAAATTATCTCCGTCGCAATGTACTATTATTTATTCTGTGGCGCTTTGCTAGAACTCCCCCCTTGACTTAGTAGTTCCACTGAGTTATTTTACAGCCTGACTTCCGACATTTTTTACGGGTTCCAGCGGTTTTGTTATTGTTTTTGCAAAGTGATTACGTACTCACGTTGATTAACCGCCCATCCAGATGTTTCCTAATGTCTGCACGAGTTTAATTTACAGCATACGGGAGAAGTAGAAAAATAAGATCGTCAGTCGTTTTTGGATCAATGTACAGCTTTACAAATATCGCTGTAATATTATGCAATGATTTTTGAAAAGTTGGAAAATGAAAGTTTTGACTGATATTGATGCTTTTCTAACTTGACGATGGTAGCCCTGTGGTATCCAACGATGGGTTCGTTCCTCGGTCGCACCAATGACTACTCTCAGTTATTGCAGATTTACATCGCACCGTGCTTCGGAGAATCCATTAAGCTGTCGGTCCAGGCTGTTATTGATTAATAGCAGTCATTAAGCTATGTCATAGGCCTTCGGGCAGCCTGAAAATCTCTGAAACCAGAGACCAGGGCAGAGATTTAGAATCTTTCGATAACGGACTGAATCAATTCGATTCGATATAGTTCTCGAAAATAATGTTTATTTTCGAGCAATTCAGAACAATCTACTTGAGGATTCGATTTGTTTTCTATTAAGGGTACGGAATAGCTCGAAAACATAAATTCGAATAGAGAACAATATCGAATCAAATCGATTCGGTCCGTTATCGACAGGTTCTGAATCGGGGGACAGCAGCACTATCTGAAACGAGCAAGAAAGCATTTAAACGGTACTTAATTTCTGTTATAACATTATTTTTATATGTGACCACGATCAAATCAACTTTAATCAATGCAAATTGATAAAAATGCCATTTATTTCTGCGTTTAATTCTTTTGCCCACACCCGTAAACGTTAACGCACACCCAATGGTTAATAATGGTTAACCTAATGGTTGTCCCGTTTTTTTTTATAATTATTCCACAATTATAACACATGAACGAAGAAACAGAAAATTGAGAATAAAATCAAACTCTACAAAACAACATGTAGTTTTTTTTAAAAACCCCGTGTCATTAGTCTCTATCGGACTAACTGAGGTTAGAGTCAAAGATTTTGAATTAAGCTTATAGTCAGAAATCGCTTAAAACTTTAAAATTATTTTGATGTTTTTTTAAATATTATTTCTTAGTGAAAGTGAACTATGAAAAATTTGTATTTGAACGATGCTTTTTTTTCATTCTTTCACGTTCATTTCGTACAAAACGTATGGGTAAAGTTTTTAGTGGTTTCTGACTTTTCTAGTACTCTAACCTCAATTGATCAAAAGTCTCTTTGATCCTCTAAGAAACAAGTTAAGGACAGTCTCCTAGGAACCTTTTCCTGTAGCTACAACGGTTAAGGTACCTGCCCCCCGATTCAGAACCTTTCGATCGCGAACCGAATCGATTTGATTCGATATTGTGAATGAAAAATGTAATGAATGAACTATTCATTTAATGAAATCGTTTACATTATATAAATATAAACGATTTCAAACCAAAGCCACAGAATAAATAACACCATATGGATCGACAACTGAGTTATCGAAGGGTTCTGAATCGGGGGGCTGGCCTTACTGCCCCATCTAAAAAATCCATCCTGTATTTAATCTCTCTCTCTCTCTCGCTCTCTCTCTAGTTTATGAATACTTTACATTTACATTTATGAGCGGGAAGACCGCTCGTGGAGTGTTATGAAATAATAAACACATTAAAAATTAATGTAAAATGTGGGTGTTCTTTATTTTGAATTTATATGAAAATGTGTATAGATCAAACGATATTGATCGATTTATTATCTCCGGAAATGGATGAAATAGTTGGAAAAATCTAACTTTTATACGTGAGAAATTCCCGTTTGATAGAAGTATTAAACAAAATATAAGTTTGTTGTTTGTCGTAGTGCTGGCCTCTGGTGTCAGTGTTTTTCAGGCCGCCCGAGGGCATCTGACATGGCTTAACGACTGCTATTAATCAATAGCAGCCGGGAACGACAGCTCAACGTGCCCTCCCAAGCACGGAGTGATAGAAAACCGCACGTAACTTCGAAAAGTCATTGGTGCGGAGCCTAGGATCGAACTTGGTATCATTGGATTCTAAGTTTTACTATTGAATCGTAACTAAGGCTTCACCCTTTTTTTTATTACCCTGCTTTGGTCATAGTAAACTAAATAGACACAAATAAAAAAAAATGATGTGTTAGAATATTCTTGTTTGTGACTTTTTAGTTCAAGACCGTAGTCGGGTTTTAGTTCCTGAAATTATATTTTATATAATGGTTATTAGTTTGAACATATAACCCTTCCTTTGTTCGCCGTAGTTGGGTAAAAATAGCATATGACATTCTTGCGATAAAGACGAATCGATTGATACCTCGCTTGTCAAAATAGGGGCGACGCTATGGTGGAACAACTATACATACATATATAGGTCATAGACTGTTAAACACATTACCCTTCCCTTGCCGTAGTCGGGTTTAAAGGCAATGAGAGTAACCTATTCATTTATACACGCAGCTTGAACACTTCCAGATTATAACTATCGGGTATTATAGGTAGGTACATATAGTTATTTTATGCTATAGGGAAGTAAGAGCAAACAGTTCTCGTGGCAAAACGATTTGTACGTACGAGTATATGTGGATTATACAACGGGCCCTCTATACTATTGTAAAAGATCTCACCCAAATTTCCAAATAAAAAACAAGTCTGAAAATAAACTTTTCCCTAAAAATACATAAAATTTCAGTTGAGTTAAAACAATATCTTCATTTGGCGCCGCCCCAGAATAGAAAAAGGATCAACAGCCATGTTTACTTCACTCGCTCATGTGGGAGGAGCGTTTTAGTTTGTTACTCTTTGCACTTTAGTTGAGGATGGTACGTAGCAACACCGGATTCGATCGTCGGCTCCAACCAATTAACTTTAGTAAATAAGCACCCTTAGCTGTGTTGACCTCTGATGTCATATATTATCAGGCCGCCCAATGGCCTCTGATGTGGCTTAACAACTGCTATCCTTTGGTAGCAGCATGAAAGGACGACTTAACGTGCCCACGCGGACACTTTTCATTCATAAATGTGAGCAAATCCCGTGTGTCGCAATCCATACGGGGTCGAGGAACAAACCTGGTTCTTTAGGTTTCAAAGCGCACATGCTACCGCTCGGCCATTTATCATCTGTGACATCAACACACACCGATGTACGAACAGTATGTAAGATCTGTGTACAACTCCAAGTGAATGATTATGTATTATTTTCTATTTTACATTTAATATCAGGACGTAGATAGATAGATAACTCTTTATTGCACAAGAAATGAAATTGATAATACAATAATCAAGTTTTAACATAGAACAATCGGCGGCCTAATAACTAAGCAGCGATCACTTCCAGGCAACCGTACGCTGAATAGAGACACATAGGCTGTTACAAATGATGGTAGTGTGCAGAATTATAAAAAATATACCTACATATATAATGAATAATACAAATTACATAAATATTTATTACCATATAATAATACAAACAAAATAATAATAATACACTTACTTAAATACACCTACTATTAACATAAAATAATTATAAATATTATATTACATTCAACAGATTAACAAATTGACAAGTACAGATTATTGACACGGTCTTTAAAAAATGTGCAATGTTGTAGCTTTCCTAAAAGAGACTGGTAAAGAATTCCAAAGCCGGACTGCTTGTGTTGTAAAAGACTTACTATAAAAAGAACTCACGTGTGCGGGAATTTTTAGTTAGACGTATTTCGTAAGCATACAAATTGTTCGAAGTGAATCTGATCGAATTCTATAATAATTCCAGAAAGTTACATGCAAATTACAAACAGTTGCTTTAAACTAGATATAAGTTCGAAAACTAAAATCCATAAAAAAGGCCCATGACACTCTTGCGATAAAGACGAATCGACTGACTCCTCGCTTGTGAAAATCTGACCAAGTTTTTAGTTTGAACACATAACCCTTCTTATACTTCGCCATATCTGTGTAAAAAATTTGCCTATGACACTCTGCACCTGAAGACGAATCGATTGACACCTCGCTTGTCAAAATCGGACCAATAGGAGCGCCGTTATTGTGGAACATCCACATACTCGTAACTACATACATAGAGACACGGTCTGTTAAACTCATTACCCTTCCCTTGCTCTGCTGTAGTAAAAAGTAAAAAGACGTTTAAATATTGTTTTATCCCAGATCCTTGAACAATTTAGGTTTCAACTCAAATCAAGGCTCAATTTATATATTAACTGCATTCACATTTCAACTCAAAACTCATCGCGGCAATAAATTCTTCGTATGATGCCACAGATTTGTTTCGATTACTAGCTCCGTAAACTGACGGAGAAACTTCAAAGAGTATTAAATACTATATTTAAACCGGCTGCAGGCAACGAATGGGTTCGTGGATAGCTTTACGGCTGGGCTGTAAGATGGTGAAATATGGGCAGGCTGAGGAAAGTAGAGAGCCATAAGTGTAATATAGAGGTACAAATATTAGGTATGGCAGGCATGACAAAATAGCGGTGGCAAAAAAACCTTAATGACAGATATCTTGATGGGCCAACTACTACATCGGGCTCGCTATAAAGTTCCATCTGCACCCTTAGTTGTGTAGGTTTAATCACAGAATGAATAAGAAAAACCTACTATCGTTGAGAAAAACACGTCTATCTATCCACAAAAATATATAAAAGTGAAAAGTTATTGTCATCTTTTTGATTGTTTTTTTATTTTTTATTTGGGGAGCTTTACGCCAAAACGGCTGATCAGATTTTGATGAAACTTTGTAAATAGGTACTGTAAAATATAGAGACCAACATAGGATACTTACTATATTATATTTTATAAGTAGTAATATATTAATATATTATTATATTACTACATAAAAAATTGTAAGTTTCCATGGTTTCCACGTGAAAACTAGAAAATGACGATTAATCGCTGTAAGGAACGGTTGCCATGGAAAAAAAAAAGAAAAAAAGTTCGTTAAAAAGCATCAAAAGCGTTGGTGCTATACTTTGGATTGGTTTTTAATATTCTAGAAGAATATAGGATGCTTTTATTCCCGATAAACTGTAGTCCGCGCGAACGAAGTCACTGACGAAAGCTAGTACGAGATTATTGAAAAATCTAAACGGCCAAGTGCGTATCGAACACGCATAGGCTTACGGTTCCGTAGCCAGGACTCAAAGTTTTCACAGTTGGGTACTGTGAAAACTTCAAAGCATTGCAAAGCAAGTGTAAGCATAGCGCAGTCGGTCCAGTAGTATTTACGCTATACGCAAACAAAGCTGTTTTGCACGACAGACCAAAAAAAGAAGTGTAATGTTTTTAGGATTTTGTATGTATGTATGTATGTGTGTTTCTTTATTCCACCATAACTTTTAAATGCCTGAACAGATTTAGACGAATGGGATATCGTTAGAATCCTTACGTCCCCCCGAGTAACATAATTCTTTTTTAAGTCTGTGTGGCGTCTATTTGGCTCCAATTTCAAACAAGAAAAAAAACTTCGAATTTGTAACAATATTATATGGGTATCAATTTGAAGGCCTTGATAAGCACATTCAGTATATAATTTATTGGCATAAGTTCATTTTTGGCAGGGCAGGCGTGTTATTTTAGCTGTTAAGCTAATTTTTACGGATGGATTATGTTTCCCACTATGGAATTTGTTCATAGTAGATGCCGCCGGAATAAAAAGCGTTATCTTGGTCGGCTATATCTTTTGAACTAGTAAACTCTAGATAGCCATTTTTTTAGTAAATTATGTTTATGTGCTAGTACCATAGATTTACTCGGAACTCAAGCAAAATGTTCACATTAACGCCAGTAAGCGTAATTCAAAACCTTGCTTTAGAGCCATAAACAACTGAATATTACTCGTGCTTAGAGCCTAAAACTTCCTAAACGAAATCAAATACAAAAAACTGCCAATGAAAAGTAGGAAACCTCATTATAATTTTGAAAGACCAATGTGATCGTTTTTTGTTTTATTTATTTATTACTATACGATACTGTCAAGTATCGTTAGCAGTTCTAATACGTAGTATTATTAGGTGTTCTGTGGTTCTAGTGTAGCCTCATCATATTTTAATTTTTTAATATAGTTACATAAGCGACTAGCGAAGTCCATATCGGAGATCAAAATATGGTTCAAAGCAAACGGAATGATCCTCAACATTGAAAAAACTATAATTATTCACTTCTGTTTGAGAGGTCACTCAGAAAAACTGGTAGTTCAGTCTGAGGGAACACAACTTTCCTAAGTTAACAGTGCCAGATACCTAGGTTTCTTATTAGATTCGGGGTTAAGTGGGATAATCACATATCTTTGCGGTAAACTAAGCAGAGCGTATTTTGCAATCTCTAGATTGGTATGTTTGTTAAGCCCATCAGCAGTAAAGGAATCCTACATTGCCTACTTTCAATTGCTGCTTTCATATGGTATCGAATTTTGGGGTCAAGCAGCGGATCGCCAACGTGTTTTTGTCCTTCAAGAGCGTGCCTTTAGGATAATTTGCCATGTACCAAGGGATACTCCTGAGCTCTTCATTAAGCAGGGTATATTAACAATGCCCTCGCTTTACATTCTCGAAATAAGCAAATTTGTAAGAGCCAATATCTCAGAATATCAAACTGTCGGTGACATCTATAGCCGTAACACTCGTAACAAAGACAAGTCAAATCCCTAAACAACGCTTACACAAATTTAACCAATCGGTATGGTATGTCGGACCTAAAATTTATAATAAAATAATTAAAACAATTAGAGAAATAGAGTCATATGACGGGTTTACTTACAAACTGAAGGTTTTTCTCACCCAAAAAGGTTACTACTCAGTCGACAAATTTCTAAATGAGACTGGTGTTGCGTCATCATATTTATTATTATTACACCTATAACTAACTAAATTAAGTTTTTTTTTGTATTGTAGGTATTTTGTATAATTTACATAAAACATTTGTTTTTAATAAATATGATATTGATATAAGTATATCGGTTATAAATATGTAAATGGCTGCAAATTACATACAGACAGACGGGCAGACGGACCTTACGACACTATAAGGGTTCCTTGTTCAACATATATATTGCTATTATTGTTGAAACAGACAGTTTAAACAATTCTACTTTATATTTTTTAAGTTGCATATAACACATTTAATTTGTTTATATTATAAAGTTCATGCAATTTTTATACGAACTTAAATGTTAAACCATTCCAGTGCCTCCAGTGGGGCAATTTTTTTTTAGAACGATGTACATTATTACGAATGAAATGTATTTATTGCAGAAATAACGATAATTAATTCTCTCATTTAAAACGCATGCGCTTCTTTATATCGTAGCAAATAAAAAGTATTTTAATAAAAATACAATGAAAGCTTTTTGCAATGAAGCTTGATAGCGCATTGATGGCAACCGCAGAGAGTTCCCAATTTAGATAGGAGCTCGAGATAGGCGAGATTGCAAACTCCGCGGTGATTCGGATCATTCTGCTGTCAGGAGCTTTTATGCTCGTGGTAACATGATTTTGTGTTGATCTCTCTTTTTATCTCGTAATGATTTGAGACTATTTATTTCCCTCAAAGCATTGGACTATTCTGGTCGATTTTCCTTGAATAATAATATATCGTGCCGTGATAAAATATCACTGGTATCTTGCTGGTAGGCCGGTCCCAACGCCGGACAGTGCTCGTCGACATCGACCTGAGAAGAACCTCGTTTAGGCCGAGAAGGACAAGCTCCACGTGGGATGTTGACTCCACGCTCATTGTCCCAATAGTTGTTTTGGCGAAAGGCCTTATAGCGAAGAGCCTCGAGGCTCTTGATAATAAATAGTGTTAATACAAAATATGACCAATTTTGTACTTCAAATTCTGAAACATCGGCTGTTATTGATTAACAAGCAAAGTTTTAAGTCAAATCCTAAGTTAACAATAGTGTAAACAGCATTTAAATGAAAATGTATGCATCGGACTGAGAACTTACTTCTATTTTTGACTCGGTTAAAAAGTTCTTTAATTTTACGATGACCTTTTGTATTAAAGCGCAGTGGGATGAAGTGACCTACAAAATGTATCATGTTTCCGCATGAAGATATTTGTAGGGACAAGGTATATACTCGATGTTGTGACGTTCCATGGGGTTTGAAGCCAGAACCATGTGTTTAGGTATAAACATAAAAAAGTATATAAAGTGTGCAATCCAAGAACGTGTCATAATCTTTTGCTAATCAATTACGCTGCAATAATTAAGACAAAACAGAGGCCCCCGGGTGACCTGACAATCTCTGACACCTGACCACCATCATCCAGAGGCCTATCTCATACAACAAACAGATAAAAAAACATCGTCATTTTCATTCAAGGTTTCGTAAAAACTATAATCCTTGCCAGCAAGCATACTTCTTAGCAGAGACTATGAAAATTGCTGGTAATTTGAATTCCTTACAAAATTTTCTTTTGGTAGGACAATAAAGCACAACATTTGTAGCTTTTTTTGAGAACAGTTTGGAGTCAGTACAAATTTATGTCCCTGCTGGGAAGGAATGACACCACACTGTAAGCCTAGTGTGTCACAGGAATAAACTTAAGATTGTATCTGGATATAAACAATAAGTAAAACACTAGCATAATCATCATCATGTGATAATACACGAAATTTGGTACACGTAGACTATAGACATGAAGACTAACATTATATGAATAACCGCACCAAGGACTTTTCTTAGTAATGTGCGGTTTTCCAGCTTTATTCCCAGTAGTAGCACTGGTCAGTACCACCGATGGGAATAGGTACAGGATGGGGATAGGTACTAATGGGAAAATGCATTTTCAGTAGCAAGGTTTTTGTTCAATAGTGAAACTAGTGAGAAACACCATCGCTCCAAGCTTCGGAGGGCAGTTGTCGGTCCCGACTGTTATTGATTAAGAGCAGTCGTTTAGCCATGTCAGAGGCCCTCGGGCGGCCTGACAAAACTGACACCAGAGGCCAGCACTACCTTATTTTACAAACAAACAAACAAACTAACATATATGAATATTTCGCATTTTCAACAAAGTTACGTATTTACACATAATGAATGATTTAAATTACTACCAGGGCGGTCGCACTCCGCAACAAGTACAAATATTATACCTAAAATTCGGGGCCGTAATATTGGGGTTCATTCAGTAGAGTGTCAATCGTGCGCTCGATGAGTCGCGCGCCGTGTGCTTAACGATAAAGTACCTACTTACGTAAACTTACGTAAAGTTTTTGTCAAATTTTATTATTTTCTTAATTATGAATACCAACGAGAAACCTAGAAGCTACTGCATAGCATTCGGTCTGACAAATCTCGTAAAATACCTACATACCGACATTTTATTACGTAGGTAGCCATTTCTTTTTCATTCATTATTAAGCATCGAAGTCAGACAGGCACCTTTTATTCATCAAAGTGTAACCTATTATGATACAATCAAATAATGAGGTACTAGGTCTATTCTGATAAGAGTGTCATTATATGTAGTTAATAGAACCATCAACATTTAGAAACAATAAGTAATAAAATAATTCATTTTTACATAATTGTTTATTCGGTTACAATATCTAAGTCATATTATATCACAGAATAATTACTAGTACAAGTACCTAGTCATATCTTGATACAACCCTACCGAGCGTAAAATTGACAGAGCGATTCTGAAACGATTAGAGCAATGGAAGCTCTCGCGCGTTGTGATACGGTACATTCTAGCCTGCACGCAATGGGTGAGCGCCTTATAAGTAAATATAATTGAAAGCTCGCAGCGCTGTGCGAGTTAAATTGCACTTTATTGCGTTATAGCGAGAGTTGCTATGTATTTAAATGACCTTACTCAGTTATCCTTCTGTACTGGTACTATTATTTATACTTGTACCACAGAATAAACATTAGTACAAGTACTTGTACTATTATTTATTCTGTGTTACTACTAAGATCAAGAAAGTTTCTAAACCTTGGCTAAAATATTAATTCCTGTTTTATAACTCTACACAACCGGCCCGTTTACGTTGTAATTACGAGAACAAAAGGACTATATCGCAACCTGTTTATCTGCACGAGTTAATGTAAACACATAAAACTATAATGCACTTCAGTCGGCGTTTGAAATTATAGACAACAGCATTACAATGCCTGGTTACTTTATGAATGTGTCATCATCAAAAATGCCTACGTGGGTCCTATGCTCCGTCTCCGTCTTCCGTTTTGCGATCACCATTTGAGAACCTTTCTTCCCACCTTTTTCCCTCCTTTTTATTACACATGTTTTATCTGTGCAATACTTATCCATAATAGATCAGCCGTTCAGGTTTGGAAGCCAAACAAAGAGACAACGTTTTATAAAATATGTTATATTTATTATTAGCGGCTTTGTCTTCGTTAGCCTTTTTGGGGATCAAAAGTAAAAAAAACATGATGCAAATTACTGCACGGTGTATCTGGCGGTGTGTTTGGCTATCTGGCAAAGTACTTTTTCGTGAAGTATTTTTATCCATTACAGTTACGTACAAACATACCAAAAAACAAATATTTTCTCTTTATAATATTGTAGGTACTCGTATACAGTGTAAATATAACATAAACTATTACACACTGTCTTATCTTTAATATATTTTTACAATTTAGCTGTATTTATTTTAATGTTCACTGAATACATACTTTCTATTGCAGCAGTCCATAAATCTTTTACAACGAAGCTCATAACTCACAACGAATAAATAAGGTTCTGCTACGAAGCTACGTCGTTGCACGTATCTCGTAGCAATCGTAACTCACGGAGATACTAACTCATTAAAATTCCTCTAAAAGAGTAGGACGGCAAGTTAACATTATAAAAATTACACTGTAAAGCAGTAGTTTAGGTTCTCTTATACTCATTTCCTGCTTATAAGAGTTTTTAGTTTTTCACATTTTGGCCTATAACTCAAAAACGCCGAAGACACATGTTTTTTATAAAAAAAAAGTTTTGTAATTAAAAAAAAAAGTTATGTCTCTACACTTAGCCTAATTGTCTCAATTTGAAAGAAGTTATTAGTTATTGAGGCCACGCGGCCATTTCTTTATTTTGAAAATGGTGTGCATTGAAAACTGCAATCTACCGATTGACGGTAGTCTCGTACTGTATTAAAAAGTGTTTTTTGTGAGATAGGTATATGAGAACAAAATAAAATTTGGGACAACTTAATTTAAATAAATCAACCATTTGCATAAATAAAATCAGGTATCTTATCTTAAACCTACGTCAGCCGACAGCAAACATTTTGAATTATGATTAATGGCGTAGTCGACAGCTATTTACAATCCCTTATAATACTAAAGTGACTTACGGCATTTTGAAATATTATAAAAAGCTACCATTGTTTTTTTTACTCATATTAATCATGTTGTAAACAACGTTATCAATTGTTGTATGAATGAAAGTGAGTGCCGCGACTTGTTGACCAATTGGGTGCTGCAATCAAAATAATATGTCGGGGTAATATGTAGGGTTATTTGATTGTGGCAGCGTCATTATATTCCGAGAAATACATTTTGGGTGTCTTCAGTCTAGTGTGAATGAACAGATATCCTAAGCAAGAGGCATAAAAATGAGTAATAACACGAGATTACTCAACGTAAGCAAGAGGCTCCATCGTCGGTCACATTCATGTGAGATTGAGGTTCAATGCTTGCCTAGTATACTTACAAAATATAGTTTGTTTTGACTAATAATTACGTTCATAGGCCACTTTCCAATAAAATGCATCTGCATGATTTCAGGTACTGTTAGATCATGTATTGTGTAAACAGAGAAGGTAAACTTAAATATTATTCTAAAGACTGATGTGCAATAAACACTTCAAGTTACTTTGAGTCTTCCGCAAATATAATAAAGTTTATTTTATTGCAACAAAGGGCTATCCTTGGGGAAAACCCGTGAGGCTGAAAACACACGGTATCTAATTGCGAGTGTGAATGCCGAAAGTTTAGCATAATTAAATTGCTGTAAATATTTTTGGCTTAGATTGTAAGCTCTTAGTAATGAGTCTAAGCAAGTCAATAAGTAGGTCAATCAATCAATAAACAAAGTATTTGTTCATCATCATCACCATTATCATTGCAGCCTTTAGAAGTCTACTGCTGAACATAGGCCTCCCCCAAAGAGCACCATGACGAGCGATCTTGTGCCACCCCATCCACCGACTTCCTGCGATAGCTACAAAGTGATTGTTACAATTGTATTAATCACTGTTTAATTTGACCTTGAATTAAAATAACTTTCAGAAAGAACTTAATAGCATACGTTTGTTTAGACTGAAGTCTATCAAACCTTAATTTGATTCACTACTATTAAACAGGCTTTTTACTATTTAAGCAGGCTTTAGTTGTTTTTTTTTATCCTCAGTGTAAAAACATACCTATAGAAATAGTATTTTGTAAATAGGCAGTACATAAGTTTATATGAAGTATGTAGGTAGGATAAAAAAATATAAATGCAATACAAAGCTCTTCGTTTTTATCCACAAAACCTCTCGTATATGTTTCCTTCCAACGAAGATCCTCCCAGTACTAATCGCTATCACACTTTTTCATTATTTTTCACGTTGGGGAACTTGCATAGCAATATTTATCATAAAATTTAATTTGTTTGAGAACACAGATAAAACTGCGCACACGCTAGCGTGCGCTGAAATCCGTCAATTTGCGAACACTTTATAGGTGCGCGCAGTTTGCAGTTGCATTATTGTGGGCGTTGTGCGCACCCGCCGTGAATGAACATACCATTACCTACCCACGGCAACATCGTAATGATGTACCGGAAGACGACTACTGATTTCAGTGGTGAGACGGCCGCTCTCCTGATGGTAAGCGTCACGCATGCAAATAACAGTTGCAGCTGTACCACCCAGAAATTTTGTTTTATAATTTTGCGCGTCACTGTACTGCGACACCCTGTGATATTGGTTTTTACGCTTCATTACCCAGTTATTTCGCTTGAAACAATGTCCTTCAAAAACAGAAATGCTTGTAACTACAGCTTGGCGGTTGAGTTTCTAACAATGTTGTGTTAATTCTCCAGCCGGATTTTTACGCAAGATGTCTACCACTACATTACTTTAAATGCCTTTTTTACTCGCTGTTTGCATCCAATGGCTCCCCGCGACACTCTCGTTATCGGTCCACCTAATGGTCCACCATATAATATCATGGGGGACCATCATAGTATGCGCTGCAATTGCTGTGGAAATGTACGTGATATACTGCCGTGTGTTTTATACTTGTGCATTGCAATAATTTCTTAGTACTAATGTAAAGGTTACGAACATCTTTACTATAGAAGAACATCTTTATACTGGCGAGCACGTAATTATAATTTTGGTTTAAAAAAAGTACCCATGCAATGTATCTGCTACGTTTTTAAATATATTTTTTATAATAAAATTAGCGACATGTAAGGAAAAACTGTAATACATTTTCCTCTTCTTAAAATTATTTCTTACTTACAAAAAATTGTTAGTTGGTCCTAGACATTGATCATCCAGTGTTTATTTTAAGTTTTATTTTTACCAATCTGCCATAGATCTAGTACAATCTGCTTGTTTTGTTACAAAAGCTGGGTTTTCTAGCCTCACTAGTGTCTAAAAAAGAACCTCATCAAGGTACTGTTTCCGACTCTATTGCAGTCTTGTTTTATTGGGTGGGTAATAAGTTACTGTCCAATTGTCTGAAGAGGTTTTTTCAGTCATTAAGATGAAGATCAGTTCATTTTTACGCTTACTTGTGGTTTTGTAATGCTAAAAAATGCTTTAATAAAGAAGTTACGTTTAGGTAACTTAGAGACTGTTTCAACTTGTGTTTTTTAACTTACTTCAATAAAGAGTAGGTTTTTAAATTATCAATTTTTTGATACGTAACTATATTTTGTACCTACTTCATAAATGCGGAATATCCCAACCCATTAGAATATTGGATTTGGCTTAATTCAACTTTTCATACTAACATAGTGTTTATTGTTCGTTAAAAAACTAAAAGCCAGATCGAAACCAAATTATCCTAATATCAATATCAATATCTAAAACTCATTTTTATTTTAACAATTACTCAATAATTTCAAAGTTGCAGTTGCTTTAAGTTTTGCACTGTAAATGAAAAGTTACGCTAAAATTCAAAAGTCGTGAGTGTCACGACCGCCGGTGTACCTACCAGTTTTTAAGTTGAAATGCAGCAGCTCGAATAGGATAAATTGTACCTGCAGTGACCTCATGGTATCTACAGTGATCACTATGTACCTCTTTGAATTCGGAGTTATTATTAAAATAAAGAACACCCTCCATCCAGCCGCGGGTGTACCATTGATTTGGACCATATAGCTTAACATACAGTTATCAAATAGTAAAATATTTATATGAGACTTAATCGTGCTGAAAACATTTACTCCACGACCCGAATACCCCCTCCACGAAACTTCACTAATACTCCAGGATTGTACGTGAAGTGGTTGATATTAAAAAGTATCCCAATTTTGAATTTTTTTCTTCTAATGCTTTTTGATCGAAACGTCGACGCAAATATAAATTACTAGCGACCAGCCCCGGCTGCTCATGGGTGTAATTTAGGAAAAAGAGAAAAGAGAAAAATGTGAAGATCTCGCACACTCGATCTTCACTCCGCTTGGGGGGTGTCGGCGGCTACGGCATCAAAATCCGTTGCGTAGTTTAGGAGGAGTTAAAGGCCAAACAGATAGAGAGACAGAGAGACAGGTGGTAGACAGACGCAGATAGTGATTTCAATTTATACTATGTACTCGTATTGAAAATTGTTGAAGATTTCAGCACGATTAAGTCCCGATAAATAAACTATATCCCAATTCCAATCGGGAGGATGGTTTCAAGTTGGCTGCGTCGTGGAATCCCGTGATGAGTAAGTGTTCGCGTCGCGGTATATGCCAGAAAAAAATTGCAGTTGTCGATAGTGTTGTGTGTCGTGACAATTTTGAAAATTTGCCGGTAGTTGGAGACAACGCTCGCCCTTCTCGAAGCTGACACGCGCTCGCGAGTTTTCTCGTGACCACGATCAATGCTACTTGATGGAAAAGAACGAAACAACGTTATTGAAATAACGTTTTAAAAAATATAAATAATGTTTTTAGTGTGATTAAGTCGCGTATAAGTTTTTAAATATATGTTTTAGAATCGTGAAAGTTTAAAAGTTACAAGTTATCAAACGGTAAAAGTCTGGATGGAGGACAAATTGAGAAGTATGATAACCTTACTTACACGTGGCTTTGTTTCTAGAGAGATTTCTAAGATTTCTTAACAAGGTCATGGCACAGTCTATACACTGGCGAGCAAAAACATTGGCTCACTAGCACAAAATTAGAGGCGTTTTATTAAAAAAAAACAAGTATTTTTTTGAAAGTTCTGTTAATAAGACCTTCAGAAAAATAATATACACTTACTGCTGAAAATACATTAATTTAGAAATTATTCATGAAAATATTGCTCGTAACGAGTTGCAAGTTGCGCACCGCTACAGCCTATTAAAACTCCGTACCAGTAATAGTTTTTTTTTAAAATGCTTCTATAAAAATGAATTATTTTGTTTCCTTTTATTATTGTGTTTCCGCAATTTTCTTTCAATATATTTAAAAAACTAGTATTATTTAATTAAATCCTATCTCACAAAGTACTAAATTTTCACTAAAATTAGGTCATTTTAAAGATGACTGAGCTTTGAGTTTTTTTTTATTGTTCGCTTGAGGTCTAGTCTTTTCACACGATTGCCCAAAAAAAGGCTTGTATTTTTTTTAGGGTTCATGTATGTTTGTATGTAGATATGTTTGAATGTGAGTTTCTATAATCCACCATAACTTTTAAATTCCTGAACAGATTTAGACGTATGGGGTATCGTTAGAATTCTTACATCCTTCCCGTGTAACACACGCAATTTTTTTTTATATTTTATCTATCCTCAGTATGGCTCCATTTTTAAATGCGAAGAAAGATTTTTTTCTTTGAATTTTATAATATACCTAGGTATCAAATTGAAGGCCTTACTAAGCACATTTCAACCGCATATAATTTATTGGCATAAGTTCGTTTTTGGCAGGGCAGGCGTGTTTTTGCAGCTTTTAAGCTAGTTTTAACCAGAAATTATTGCTCGTGAGTGTATTACCTTATTTATTACATTGTGGCCATGGCCTTCTACGTTCTTGTACTCGTAGTTATTAAGGATACAAGGTTCCAGTAACGTTACACGAGGGCTTTGAACAAAAACGTGTACCAATATGTTTATTTGACGACTACGTTGTTCATATATATTATTTACATTCACTAGTATCTTTAATAAATCGATTTTATAGTACCGTTTTCATTAGAACGCGTTTTCCCTTGCTAAAACTTGTATATATTGAAAACCATCATTAAAACTAGAAATTACCACTGGTCATGTCAGTCAAAACTGAGTTTACCTAGACAAATCGTTTAAATGAAATTACTTAGTAGCGTATACGTAGCGCTTGTCAACGATTTTTAATTCATGAACATCGTCATCAACAGCCTGCACAAGCCCACCAGTGAACATTAGCCTCTCCTAATGTGCAGCACTGAGCTTGATCTTTGGCTCTTTTCACTTACTTGCCAGCTACTTTGCGCAGATCGTCGCTCCATCCGGCCTTTGGGCGTCCTACACTCAATTCAATTCAATTCAAATTTGCCTATATGTGGTGTCCACTCAAGATCTCGCCTTATCGGTTATTGGTTCTTCGACTTATGCGACCATTGCCACTTCAGTATGCTAATTCTTTGGGCTATGTCAGTGACTTTCGTTATCTGCCGGATCACCTCGTTTCGGATGCGATCCCTTAGAGAAACCCCGAGCATAGCCCGCTCCATAGCTCGATGGGCACTTTAAATTTGTATACCAGTCTCACAGACAGTCTGATTTTTAATTGCGCTCAAGAAAGCAGTAGCTTGGCCAGGTTAACTAAAATGATTATAGATTAAAATGGCCATCGAACCTAAAATCATTCATGTTAATCTAAATAACCTACTGCTTTTTGTGGGCGTAAAGTGCGTTTCTATAGTTTAAACCCTCCAAAAGCCGGGTTAATACAGACGTTTCTGCCTACAGCTCCCCCGGCTATAGTGGCGCTCGAAAACGTTGTTTTAGTACTGCAGGGACGCTGGGAACCTTTATAGGACCATTCCACGTCGGGCTGGTTAAAAGTTTTACTATTTTCGGGACTATTGACGAAGCTGCAGGAGTAACTGTTAACTGTAAGTACAAATAATATACTCTGTGCGTAAAATAACATGCCACTTGATAACTTTGTGCGGTGCGCAGGCACAGAATAAAATATAAGAACTACGCCTGCTTTTCCTTGTTCAATAAACTTGTCAAAAAGATAATTTAACAATTTGACAATCCAACATGTTTCTATTCAATAAGCATTGACGTGACGTAATAATATCTTCTAAGTATGTCACAATCAATGATTATTGTTTAAATATTTACCTATATGCAATGGAGGGAAAACTAAATAATTGTAGAACTATGCTGAACAATTGACAATATTCTATTCATATTCATTATAATTAGTTTATTAATTTTTTCAATGAATGTGATGTAAGATTTGGTTCTTAAATATATGTGTTTTTAATACATATATTTAATAATATAATGTTTATATCTTATGTTGTGTTATTTTTAAGAACTTTAAAGATTAAAATTACAATAAAATGTATATACAATAAAAAAAACACATTTTAGTATATACAGAACTTACATAAGTGGAACTTTTGTTGTAGGTTTCTATCTATACTACTACACTAAAATAATATACACTTATATTATAATGAGGTAAAGTTTATTGTTTGATTGTTACTGCTTATCTCTGAAGTGACTGTTCCAATTCAGAAAACTATTTCACTTGTGGAAAGCTGCAATATACCAGACGGTAATAACGGGAAAACTACAAGCGGAACTGTAGAGCATCTGGTATACAATAAAAAATATTGTATGGTACCGCATGGTCTCTACAATCCTGCATAGTATTACAACGACCAATAAACTATGGTGGCCAAACGCTAACATGTTCGGTTTATAATCCAACGATAGCGGGTTCGATCCTCTCCTTGGGCTCCGTACTAATTACTATTATTTATTGTGGATTTTCATCCCTCCGTGCTTTGGTGGGCAGTCGGTCCGTGCTAATCATTTATAGAGTCGTTATTCCACGTCAGAGACGTACTATTATTTATTCTGAAAACTCAGCCACCAGAGGTCACTACCTCATTTGACATCGACATACATACATACAACGATCCATCGGTATCCACAGAATCCCAGCCAGTAACGATTTGCAGCTCCGTTATACAAATCCAGCCTAGACGGTGAATAACCTGGCTAGCTAACTAGCTAGGCTTCGTTATTTTTACTACCCTAGCAGAGTTTTTATGTTACGATCGCGTAGACTAGACAATAATTAAAACAATGACCAATTAATTTAGGTCAGTTATATTTTCAAATGTAACATTCATAGAAATTATCTTTCACGTATAGATTGTGTTTCACGTATGTTCTCGGGACACTTTATAATATATGAACAACACACGCCACGAGTTAAAAGCAAAACGTGGAGCTTGTGGACCACAGGGCCCTACAGTTTGTGGACCACAGGGACCTACAGTTTGATACGTTATTGTTTTTCAGTAAAAATAAATGGTTTGCGCAACAATCATATCGTAAAGTATGAACAAAAAAAATATTATAGGAGTATACCTTTTACTATCGCAAATACCTTTAACCTTTATGTAGTCTGTTGAAATGAAAGCAGTTTCAAAATAAATTATTTCTCTATTCTGCCATCATTAAAGTCAGCCTGCAACATTATAGCAGTGTTCAAACTTTTCCGACTAAGATAATTTTTTATGAAGTGTTATAAAATAAAAAGCATCGTAAATGAACTTCTGTAGATTTGTGTCAAGGATGGCTGCGGGTACATTTTAGTGTTGTTTTGAAATCGATTGATGGTCTTAAAAACTATGATTTTGTTATGAGTTTATAGTGGAATTTAGGAATAAAGTACTCTGCTTGTGCGTACGTGAAGAGTGCCAAAATGTATCCTAATTTGTGTAAATACTATCCTAAGTATGTGTTATGCCAGGAGCTAAAGTATTTACCTGTATAGGTACCTTTATCGCATTTAGATGCAAAATACATCAGTTTTAAGTCAAATCCTAAGTTATCAAGAGTGTAAACGGCATTTCAATTGCGGTTTACACTCTCTCGGTTTTCACTCTCCGATACAGCAGTTAAAACAGACAGCTATGCACCTTATTTAAATATGTTAGTTTTGTTTATTGTAATTTCCTAGACCTTATAATTACTTCATTAGATAAACTTATTTTTCTAACGAAAATATTATATTATTCAGGACAAAAAGAACATTCGAATTGGCCTAGAAGTATCGGAAAAAACTATGGGTATAATACATTAAAAAATGTACGCATCGCAATGAGAACCTACTCCTTTTTCGAGTCAGTTAGAAAGTTATTTAATTTTACAGCGACCTTTTGTATTAAAGCGCAGTGGGACGAAGTGACCTACAAAAAGTATTATTTTTTCGCATGAGGATATTTGCAGGGACATGGTATGTGCCTGCTCGAAGTTTGTGACGTCCTAAGGGTTTTGAAGCCAGAGCCATGTGTATAGGTGTAAACATAAAAAGCATATAAAGTGTGCAATCCAAGAACGTGTCCAAATGTGTTGCTTTGATGACACTGCAAAAAATTAAGCCATGTCAGAGGCTCTCTGGCGGCCTGACAAACTCTGACACCAGAGGCCAACACTACCTCATGTCTCATACGACATGCAAGCAACTGCAAGTTTTTATAAATAATTATATTAAATGACAAATAAATGTCAATTATTGACAATTAAATGTATTCCTCTCCATTCAACGGTTGTCTGGAAGAAATCCCTTTAAGCGATAAAACCGCCCATTGTACTCTATTTAAGTTAAATGTTTGTTCTTGTGTATGATTTATTTGGTGTGCAATAAAGCGTTTATCTATGTATCTATATTGCCACATGTTTTAGAAAAATAAACTGATCTGTAATAAGTAAGTACCCTCACTTTTATGTTTTTTGTATTATGTTATTATTTAATTTAAAGGTATTCATCCGTTTTGTGACTTACAATATTAACGGTAGCATTTTGTAAAAAAATATACAATACAATAACAGACAGCCGTGAGTCATAGCCGGTAGTGATATTTTAAATTATGTATCAGGTTCACGAAAACTTTAACACTAAAATTCAATAACACTTTATTGACACACAGTTTATACAAATTACAAAAATAAAAAATAACTTAAACCAATGGGCGGTATCGCTCATAGCGATCTTCTCCAGACAACCCTATGATGGAATGAAGTAAACTGATAAAATAAAAATAAATTATTATAAAAACAAAATTCCTGACTGCAAACAAAACTACAAATAGTAGAATCCTGAACGTAGCGAGGGATTCAATATACGTCGCCCGAGTGAAAATAATTTTGCACCCGAGTGATACACTCAACTTTTCATCCCCTTCTATGAGAAAAATAAATAAAAGGCGCTTGTAGATACTTTACAGCTCATATATTTATTTACAAGCACAAATTAAAAATGTACATAACGCCCCAACCACTCCCACCCCCACACTAAGAACCATCTCGTTTACCTCAGCTTTCAAACATAAAAAACCAGAGCTAAATCGGTCCAGTCGTTTTGAAAAGTGCGCGGCAAAGATAATGGCGGCGCACTCATAAAGTGGATTAAAAACGCATTACTGCCCGCTAATAGTTTCTTATAGAAAACACCACCTTTGGGTGCACTTAAAGGCGAACCAAGTCGTCCTTTTCGAATACATGGGATGAAAAATACATTACTCTCCTTCGCGTCGTGCAGTCGGGTAAAAAGGGACAGTGGTGTGGCAATAACAATTAAATAATGTACAAATGTAATTAACAAAATAATATTTATAATAAATTGTAAAACTATATTAAAAATGTAAGGATGTTATATAAATATAAATCATATATTGGCCGATTCATAAGACTCCTACCGAAAATGCAATGTGATCTTACCGGCAAGTGGCATAACTTTTACTTAGGAGTTAGTAGCCACTCTATACTAGATGGTGCCACTAGTATTGTTACGCCAGACCATGCTTAGATGCACAGGTTCTAGCTACATAATATGAACTGTGGTTCTATATTAAGATTCTGGGTTTAATTGGCATACATTAATTTAATTCGAACCTCTACTCGTAACACTATTATTATCTATATGACTAACTTCTTCACTTCCTTGTCCACAGTTACGGCGACATGGTTCCCGGCACAATAGCGGGCAAGATCGTCGGAGGCGTGTGTTCCCTTTCTGGAGTGCTCGTTATCGCCCTGCCCGTGCCCGTAATCGTGTCCAACTTCTCCCGGATCTACCATCAGAACCAGCGAGCCGACAAGCGGAAGGCGCAGCGGGTAATTTTTTTAAACTAATTGTTTGTAATAATGCCGGGTCATTTATATAAATGGTCGACTGGTTAATAGATCATACTCGTGAACGTACTGCTTGTAGAAAAATTGCATCCAAATATTTTCAAAAAATCCCATTACATTTAAGACCTGGGATCATTTTCGTTTCAAAAATCACTTATTATAATTCAGTAACTGACGACCGACAGATGGCGGTATAACCATCTCTGTGATGTTGATCTTGTGATCAAAAGATGAAAAAGAAAAGATGTTTTTTACCTGTATTAAACCTCAACAAGTATTAAGTTGAGGTTTAATACCGGTAATTACCACTGACTTCTACCAGTAAGTTCTTGGGGCTCTCTGAGTTTAAGCTTCCAAGTTTAAGCTGGAAAGATCCCGTCTGATGCACCTGTTTTCGAGTGTAGTTTCGAATCGTCTAGTGAGAAAATTTGTCGAGTTTGAGCTTTCAGAGCAGGCCAGGTTTCGATTGGGTTAGGACACCATAGACCACATCCATACAGTGCGGCAATTTATACAGAAGACTGAAGAGTTTAACCAGGCCCAGTGTCTTGCTTTTGTGGACTATGAGAAAGCCCTTGGCTCTGTTGAAACCTGGGCTGTGCTCGAGTCCCTGCAGCGATGCCAAGTGGAATGGCGATAAATACATCGAGGTGAGGAGAAGCTTGTATGACGCCACGAATATGTTCATACATGTACAGAACCAGCAGACTAAACATATCTCGCTACGCAGGAGAGTGAGATAGGGTATGCTATATCCAATAAACTGTTCACTAACGTCCTGGAAGATGTTTATGAGGCTGGACTGGAAAGGAATAATGGAACGGGCATAAACATAAATAGTGAGTACATCTAACACCTATGATTCGCCGATGATATTTTCCTTATGGCAGAGTCCCTGCAGGATCTCGAACGAATGCTGACCAACCTAGCTGACGCCTCTCGACGTATCGGTCTTGGGATGCAGTGGACTAGCAACGGACTAGTATAGGCTGATGATGAATGCAGTAATTGATACGAATAGGTTACAAGAAATAAAACCATAAAACCACCAAAATTGACCTACATAAATGATGTTTTTCGTTAAACAGAAGTTCATACTACTTATTGTACATATTAACAATTTCATACATCGTCGTGCCCGCCCAATGTAAACTGCAAAATGCAAAAATTACAGGAAAAATAACATGTTTATCATCATAGATCATGATGTAGAGGCCGTTTGCGATTGCTTTTAATTTTAAAAGAAACATTGTTTTATGTTCTTTCAAAAGTATGAGTTTCATTATTCTAAGTTATTATACTAATTGGTTATAAATAAAAATGCATATTACCGAAAATAAACTCATCTATAATGTATGGTAATGACGAGATAATACAATTTTATTCACGTAAATATTCATAGACAAAGAGAATTGCTATACATACAGTTACGACCATATTCGCTGTCATTTAAGGTTATTAACAAAAATGCAATAAGTTATTGAGTTATTATTGTGCAAAAAGCTACGCGTTTTTGCTAACATTATTTTGGTTTTGGCCATATACTAGTATGTTCGGGTAAAAAGTCATCATGATATTATTATATTACTAGCTTACCCGCCCGCGACTTCGTCCACGCGGACTTCAGTTTATCGAGAAAAAAGGATCCTACGTTCTTTTAGATATTAAAAACCAATGCAAAAGTAGACTTAGACTTCTTGGTTATAGCCTCTGTGGCTTGTTGTTGGTATAGCATCAACTATCTTTCTCTGTGGCACAAACGCTCTTGATGATTTTTGACAGACTTGTTATTTCGTTTCCATGGCAACCATTCCTTACAGCGAGTATTCAACATGTTCCAGTTTTCCCGTGGAAACTTCCACGGAATTCGTGGAATTTTCCGGGATAAAATGTATCCTATGTTTTATTCTAGGGTATAAGCTAAGCTATCTCCATTCCAAATTTCATCAAAATCCGTCCAGCGGTTGTCGCGTGAAATCTTCCCAAACAAACAAACAAACAGACAACATTTCACTTTAATATATTGGTATGGATTTAAAGATACGAAGTACAGGCAAATATAAATAAAAATGTGATATAGGTAGTTTTTATTATCTATGTTTAAAATAATCACTGCAAATTTTATTACCAAACTAGCTGTACCCGCGGCTTCGCATGCGTGTTCTTTTCTTTAGGTTCAAAGCGGCCATAATGTGCTATTCTAGGAAATTTTGTTCAAATGTTGGTATATTGACCAACATTTGAACAGAATTTCTTCAGTCGTCAAAAATACTTTATTAATTGCTCGGCTTCTAACTCACTGGATTGAGATACTAATTACACTAGGGCCTGGATTCTGTACTCACGCCAATTCCACGCGAATTCCACGCCGATTCCACGCTGCCTGCGTGGAATTACGAACAAATTCGACGCAAGCGGCGTGGACCCAGGGGGTACGGCCCTCGGCTTGGACGGCCGTCTGATTACGGGGGTATCGAACTAAACAATGAACAACCCTGAACAATGGCTAGGTGCCCTTTGATTGACTTTAATAACTGACCGCCGATTCGTAATACACCTTCGAGAAGAATCGGCAAGAAACTCGAAGGCGAATAATATCAGACTATCTGTTATGGGACCTTCGACCTCGCCGGCGAGGTCAGTGTCTGTGTCTAAGTGTGTTGATACCCCCTGGCGGGTTGCCAGGGGTGGTCGAATTGGGCGAGGCCATCGCTGCCAGTACTTTGACTGCGATGGCGTCGTCCGGATCGTCCAGGACATCGCGGGGACGTCTACGGAGGGCAATACTGTCTGTCGTATACTCGGAGGCTTTTACTACGAGCGGGTTGGGGTGATAGGGCGCCGCATCAAAGTAGCGGCGAGAGGCATCTTTCATAATTGACTGATCGAGGGAAGCTCTATATCGCGGTGCAGGTCGGCGTTCCTCTGATACCAGGGAGCGCCTACTGTATTTCGAAGGAATTTGTTTTGAACTCTGTGGAGCGGTTCCAGGATTGACAGAGGGGCGTGCGCGAATGCTATGGACGCGTAAGTCATGACGGGGCGGATGCAGGTTTTGTAAAGTGTCACCTTATTTCTAAGGGACATTTTACTCCGCTTGCCTAAGAGGTGGTAAAGGCGGCCTTGGAAGAAGGACGCGGACTACTTTGACGTGTTTGTCGAATCTCAGTCGATAATAAAGGGTAACTCCTAGGTACTTGGTTTGTTTCGCCCATGGGATGGGTTGGCCGAACATCGTAAGGCGCCCGGATGGAAGGTAACGCTTGATGTCCTCAGTAAAGCGCATTGCTACGCTTTTCTCAGGGTTCACCAAGTTCAGGCGCCACCTTCGGAACCACTCTCCGAGGGCAACGAGCGCCCGTTGGATGCGTTTCCGAAGATGGGTTGGCTTCTATCCGGTCGCATAGATCGCGATATCGTCGGCGAAGAGGGAGATTTCTACGTTAGGAGGGCGCGGAAAATCGCTAGTGTACAGTGAGAACAGAAACGGGGAAAGCGCGGAGCCCTGAGGGACACCGGCTCTGATGGGGTGCGGGGCGGATTTGACTCCCTCGACACGATACCGAAAGCTGCGGCTCTTGCATCTTGCTTGCACTAGCATAAAGTCTGTCTGGGAGGTCTTACAAAATTCATGGACTTGATCGCGTTGTTCTGGGAGGCTGTTAGCATTAAACCAAAACCGTGATGCTACGGGGTTTTACGGGGTTTTACTACGCATGGATTGTTCGACTTCCATTGAGCTGTCGGAGGCTTGAACCGTGGGTTTTTGGGGACTCGTGAGGGGAGTCGATTTTTGCGGTTGTCTTTCGCGAACTACGGAGCGCGAGCATTCGCGGGTGTGTTTCGACCTGGTGTCGACGAATGCAGCGCGGTTGCGGAGGCGGGGGTCGCGGGGTTCGCGGGGTTCGCGGGGTTCGCGGGGTTTACGGGGGGTACGGAGCGTGGTGGTATCGCGGGTGGTTTCGGAAACGGGCGCGGTTTTGGGGACCAACCCCTTCAGCGAGCTGGGGCGAGCGGGTACGCTGGGCACGATTTTGGTAGGGGCGGTTTTGGCGATCGCGTAAAGTTTTTGGACGTCCGTGGGTTGGGTGTAACGGAGGCTGAAGGCATACTCAGTTATAAAGTCGGGTTTGTCGGTCAGTGCCCGGGAGAAGAACGAAGAAGAATGGTGGGTGCTAGGGGGAATACGACCCGGGGGTAAACCGGGAAGTGCGTGTGGTAAGCCTGGTTCCCTCCGTCGGGATAGACAGAGGGGGTGTACCTATAGTGTGTCCCTAGTGTGCCCTCTGCCGATGTTATTGTGCAGAGGGGTGTGTGCTTTCCTAGCGACCGAGGAAAGGAAAGGAGGCACCAGCTCAAACAAATCGCTAGGGGAAGGAGGTAGGGTTAGGTGGGTGGGAGGTGGGAGATACGTGGGTGCTCTCTAGTGCTCTACACAAGGAGAATGACTTCCCATGCCCAGCCAAATTCTTGTTTCCCCCCTGGAAGAGGAGTGGAAACAAGCGCTTTGGGTCAGCGCCCAACCGTTCCTCGAGCTAGACCATGAAACTGTGGATTTAATTTGCGACTAGAAGAGTCCAAAGTGAATTTTAGTTTTTGACCAAAGGAATGAATTTGGTTTTGTCACCGAGATGACTCCTCCGGCTGCCGAGACAAGGCACCGTTCTGAAAAGAACGTTTGCCTCAGCGAACCGTCGGGAACCGTCTGACTTACCGAGACTTAGACGCTCCGTAAGGAACGAATGTCTCGACGTGCCGTCGGGATTGCGTCCCGCTAGACACGAGTGCCTATGCGGGGAAGCGGGCGCGGACTGGCCCGGCGACAGCTGCGGGTGAGGCGCAGCTTGTAGACCGGAGACACCGAAGGCAGCCGGCGACCGCACAGTTTGGCGGCGCAGAGCGGAATGATTGGACCCATATCCCACAGGAACCCTTTATTTTTTCGGGAAAAAAAAGTATCCGTAATTTTCACCTATCACATAAACTATGCCTTTTTTTTTTTTTTTTTTTTTGAGGGGGGGAAATGCCTGCGCACTTCCCTTCCACCACGGGGGTGATGGAAGGGGGTATGTGGGGCTCGCACCCACTAAAACCCCCCCGTGAGCCGTCCGCCACCGAGGTGGGGCAAGATGGGGTCGCGGTAGCATTCTACCATCTTGCCCCAGTGGCGACCCTTATCGGGTCTCTCCGCCCTTGGAGGGGCAACCTTGCTCACAAAGGTCACCCCTCAGACATGTGGGGCCGTGCAAGCCGGTGGAGCGTCCCCCGACACTCCACCGGTGACCCCACTACGGAGGAGGGAGGAGGTGGCCAAAACGCCTCCTCCTCCCACCTGGTCTCCTGCGCCGGAGCGCGTCCGCTCCGGCGTCCGTCTCCCTGGCCCGCTCCGCGGTTTCCTTCTGCACCATAACGGCTTCGCAGAAGGAGACCATTGCCTGCCACGATCTCTCGCTGCCAAGCATAGCGTTTACTACGCTTGGCAGAGAGAGATCCCGACCTATCATCATTGAAAGCGTGTGCCGCTGCGGGCCCCATGCAGCACACGCCTCCAACGTGTGGAGCGCCGTGTCCTCCGGTGCCCCACACTCGTGGCACACCGGAGTCCTCTCCCGTCTTGCGATTTGGTGCAGGTACTTTCCGAAACATCCGTGTCCGGAAAGCACCTGCACCAATCGGAAGGTCAGCGGCCCATGCTGCCGCCTCACCCACCTCCGAAGGACCGGGCGGATAGCCTCCACCGTCCACTGCCCAGGGACCGGTGGAGCCAGGTCCTCCGTCCACCGCCGCAACATGGCGGCCCTCGCCTGCCGCCGCATGCGCGTGACCTCCTCCCACGCTGGGGGGTCTCCACGGGATCTCCTCTCCGCCACGAAGTGGTAAACTTCGGCGAGGATCTCCGCTTGGAGCTCCCAGGGGGGATCACCGGCCAACACGCACCCTGCCGTCCAGGACACCGTCCGGTATCCGCGTATCGCCCTCGTCGCAATCACCCGCTGCGGACGTCGCAGCAGGGTTTTGGTCCTGCGGTTGAGGGCGTCCACCCAGACCGGTGCCCCATACAGGGCCATACTCCGGACCACTCCGGAGTATAGTCTACGGCAGTTGGCGCTCGGGCCGCCCACGTTGGGCAGCAGCCTTCCCAAGGCGGCTGCCGCTCCCACCACTCTCGGGGCCATCTGGGCAAAGTGGGCCTCAAATGCCCACCTCCCGTCCAGGATGAGACCCAAATATTTCATCTGGGTCCCAACCCGGACCATCACCCCATCCAGAACCACCCGCGTTCCTGGAGGGGGTCCCCCCCGAGGCCCATGGAACAATAGGGCCTCGGTCTTGGAGAGGGCGACCTCTAGTCCCAGAGCGCGTATGCGGTCAACCACGAGGGTTGTGCCCACCGTGGCCAACCGCACCGTCTCCCTGAGGTCCCTCCCCTTGACTACGACTAGGGTGTCGTCCGCGTAGCATGCGACCCGCATACTTGCAGGAAGCGTGCCGCGGAGCACCCAGTCGTAGCCTACGTTCCACAGGAGCGGTCCCAGTACCGACCCCTGTGGAACCCCGCAGGAGACGCGACGGTGCCTCAAGCCGTCACGTCCCTCCACAAGGACCTCGCGGTCCTGGAGGTAGTCCGCCAACAGCCTCCGCAGATACAAGGGCACTCCATGAAACCGGAGTGCCTCCTGTATTGCTCCGTGCGGGAGGCTGTTGAAGGCGTTGGCAATGTCGAGCGAGACAGCCAACGCCTTTTTACCCTCGCAGACCGCATCCTGCGTCCACCTTTTGAGCCAGAGCAAGGCGTCTATTGTAGACCGCCCTGCCCTGAATCCATACTGGGCCTCCGAGAGCCCAGGCCCAGTCCCCTCTAGGTGCCGAATGATACGGGTGGCCACAACTCTCTCCAGGAGCTTACCCGTATCATCCAGCAACACAATGGGCCTGTATCCGGAAGGCGAGTCGGCAGGTCGACCCTCCTTTCGTAGCAGGCACAGCCGGCCATCCTTCCAAAGCTTCGGGAACTGCCCCGACGTCAGGCACGCGTCGAACAGTCCCCGAAGCCTGTCGCCCATCTGCCTTAGGGCTATCCTAAGGACCCGCCCCGGGATCCCGTCTGGACCCGGTGCGGTCCTTTTACCCCGTAGGCGGCCGACTGCCACCTCCATCTCCACCTCGGACACAGGCGGAATGGAGGCTGGGCTCAACTCCTCGGCCGCGGAGAGCACCATAGACGGAGGGGTGTGGTGGTGGGAGTCGGGGAAAAGCCCCACCAACACCCTTCCCAGGAGCTCAGGCTCCAGGGACTCCGCAGTAGGGGTCGTTTGGCCCCGGAACTTTTTCCGGGCGCCCTTGTATGGCCGCCCCCAAGGGTCCCTGTCGAGGCCTTCCAGAGCCTCGCCCCAGGCCCGGGACTTAGCCCGGCTTATAGCCAGCTGTAGCTTCCGCCTAGCGTCACGGTACAAGCCGTGCAGTTGGCGCTCAGTCGCCAGCTCTACAGCTGACAGTTGGTCATCGGTTCGGCCATTACGCGATCTCCTACAGCGGGTGTAGGGTCGCCGCGCTACCGAGCAAGCGCTCCGGAGATCCTCAATCTCCGAGCACCACCAGTACACCTCGCGGCGATTTGGGCGGTGACGGGACCTCGGCATGGCTGCGTCGCACACGGCCGTTACCGCCTCGCGGAAGTGGCCCGCAGCGACGTCCACTTCTGGGTGCGCGGGAGTGGCAGACCACGACTGAACGATAGCCGCCTCTTCCGCTAGTTCAGCGTCGAGGCGAGATATCGTCCATCGCGGGAAATCCGCGCGCACCACATCCGCAGACCCTCCCTGGACGTGGGAGGGGAGAACCTCGAACCTAATATATTTGTGATCCGAGAGGTTCTCCACCTCCGACAACACCCTCCAGGCCCGGACACGTGCCGCAACAGCCGGGGTGGCAAACGATAGGTCCACCACGGACCCCCCGTTATGTTGCACGTACGTGTGGACCGACCCTCTATTGAGCAGGGTCAGTCCCGAGGCAACCGCCCACTCCCTGACAATCTCCCCGCGAGAGTCAGTAGAGCGGTTGCCCCAATCCCGGGCCTTGGCGTTCAGGTCCCCCATAAGGAGGATCTGACGAGGCGCCTGTCGTCTAACCGCTGCGGCAAGGAGGTCCATAAAGACCTCCAGTTCCGCAGCGGGTCTATTGGGGGAGAAGTATACCCCGACGATGGCATACTCCCCCCACTTGGCCACCACGTAGCCCGAACCCCTCTCTTCGACTGAGAGGGGAAAAGCGCAGCCAGACCGTAGTACTATAGCCACGGAGCCGTCCAGATCCCCAGCCCAACAGGGATGGGGGTCCGGGGGAACGTAATACGGCTCCGCGGCAACCGCCAAATCTATTTGCCACTGCGCCAGGGTCTGCATGAGAAGGTCTTGAGCCCCAGCGCAGTGATTTAAGTTCGTCTGGAGGAGGTTGTGATGCCGGACCTGATCCATCAATTAGACATCACAACCACCTCGACCACCGCTTGGCGGTCTGCTTCGGGGGTGGCCTGTTTTGTGGCCACAGGGTTGGCCTGGGTCCTGGTGGCCTTACCCTTCGTCTTTGGAGGGGCACAGTTGCGTCCCCCCATTACGTGCCCGGAAGGCTTCCCCGACTCCGCGCATATCGCGCATCGTGGTTCAGCCTTCCCGCAGCTGGCTGCCCGATGACCTGCGCCTCCACACCGGAAACACAGGTCACCCCTATCGACTGAAGCAGGACACTGGGGGCGCGTATGCCCCAGCCCCAAGCACCTGAAGCACCGCATGGGACGCGCTCCCAGTGCCACCACACGCACTGAGCTCCACCCGACCAGGAGTCTGCCCTTCTTCAGCAGCACTTGGGCTGCTGAAACTGGGCAAGACACCAGGATGGAGCCAGTACCGTTAAAACCCGGGTTGATCTCCCGGGTCTTAACCATCTGCACGTTGCAGCCTCCTGCCTCAGCAACCGCCTTCGCCACCTTCTCTTTCGTGGCCGCATCGTCCAGGCCCGAGATGCGTAGATCAGCGGATTTAATGGGCCTGGCGATGTTGGCCACCTCAGAAAGGACCCCGCGGAGCTTCTCCGCGAGTTGGTCCGCCTTATCTGAGTTTTGGGAGCCAGGGATTTCCAGCATTCTGGCTCCCGTGGCCGTCTGGCGGAAGCGGAGCTGGTCAATCCCCAGCTCCTGGAGATCGACCTTCTCCTGCGCCATTTTTAGAACGGCGCTGTAAGTCACCCCTTTCTCCGCGGCTTCAGGCTGCAACGACAGAACAACCGCCGCGGACTTGGGGGATTTCAGCGCCGCCTTAGCCTTACCGGCATTGGTGGCTCCCTGCCTAATTTTGGCAGGAGCCCGGGCCACGGGGATGGACGTGGGTGCAGGGGAGGGTAGAGAAGACTTTCCCTTTCCCTTTCCCTTGCCCTTGCCCTTCCCCTTTTTCACCACTGTGGCCCAGGTCTGCTCTTCAGGAGCAGCCTGGCTGGTGCCTTGGGTCCCCCTCGACGTGGAGGGGGTCAAGGCTGGTACCACTAAGGTGTTGACAGTCTTTACGGGCTTGCTTGCCCGCTTGCCCACCAGAGGAGTTGGAGGCACTGAGGGAGTGCCTACCGCTGCCGCCTTCTTAGCATCTGCCCTTAAGGGTGGGCGGACCGTCGGGGCCGGCAGGAGCCGGTCCTCGAACCCTGCAAGTCGGGCGCTCAGCATCGTCCCAAACGTTATTGTTAAGGAGCGCTTTAGCTCCTCAAGGAGATCGTCCGCCACCGACGGCGCAGCAGGAGTAGCTCGCGTCTCCGCAGCGGCGGCGGCGGCCTTGGCAGTGGCGGCGGTGGTTTCAGCGGTGGCAGCGGCTGTCTTAGCCTCAGTGAAGCCTCGACGTAGCGCCTTCACCTCTGCCTTCATCGCCTCTACCTCCAGCTTGAGACGGCCGTTTTCCGCCCGAAGACGTCGCGTCTCCTCGGCTTCGCTCCTGCTCGCGAGAGCGTCCACCACTTCCCTCAGGGTCGACGAAGACCTCTTCAGGCGGCCGACGTATTCGCCTTTCAGGTTGCCCGAGTTCCTAGCAACGTCCAAAATATCGGCAAGCTTTTCACCCGCATGCGCCCTCAGCTCTTGCGCATTCAGCCTGGTGATGTCACCAACCATCGCAAAGGCATCGGTATCACTACCGGTGTCGGTGGCAGCGCCACACCTCTTCTTAAATTGTCTGACTCGCAGGATTTCCTCCAGCTCTCCATCTGATGACGCTTGGTACTTCAGGAACGCTTCTCTGGTAGAACCCGCTTTCACGTTCCTTCCTTTCCCTCGTCTAGCCGTATTCACCTTAGCGGCTGCCGTCGCTTCAGTTTCTGTGTCCGAATCTGAAAGACCAGACTCGAGAAACGGAGTAGACCGCCGCTTTCGACGGTTGTCCCGTCCATCCGCAGTCTCCGCACTACGGAACACCTCAATTTCTGGAGCCGAGACTTCCACGTCTCTATCCACTACGTCATAATCCACGGGGGCCTCTGGGGAGTGGCCCTGAGAAGGGCCTTTTGTGAACTTCCCAGAAGCGTCACGCTGCGGTTTCTTCGGCATTCTAATCACAGCGACGGCTGGTGATAGCTGCGAAGGTAGAGATTGGCCTGTTGGACACCTGCGTTACCGGGTCCAAACAGTTTCCAGGGGGCACCACGGGGAGGTTCTCTACTTGCCACCCCACATAAACTATGCCTGTGCCAAGTTGCATCAATATCCGTCCAATAGTTTCAACGTGCTAAGTGTTCTTGTAAATAATTTTCCACCCCTGTCCTGCAGGAACACTTAATTTTTTCGGAATGAAAAGTATCCAATGTCCTACCTCGAAGTGTGAACAATCCTCTAAGTTTTGAGGGATTTGTTATTTTTTGGGTTCCGTACCTAAAAGGTTCAAAGACAATCCTATTGTTGTTTTAATGCTTGTTGTTATAATTTAAAAGTAATCACCACAAATAGTCCTGACCACGGTGGCGGTCACGGAAATGGCAGGGCAGGGGGTGCGAATAATCCTCGGGCAACCATAGGCCACCCGAAACAAAAACAACTGACCCTGGGCTACGTGCAACGGACGAACGTTTAGGCTTTGCGAACACATGGCGCAACTCGAAAAGGAGCTAACTAAGATCAGTTGGCATATTCTAGGATTAAGTGAAATCCAAAGAAAGGCGGAGGACACAATAACCCTGGAATCGGGCCACCTACTTTCGAGAGGGCGATCAGCAGTCTCAGGGTGGCGTGGGGTTCTTTGTTAATAAAGTCCTCATATGTTAATAATATATAATGGTAATAAATAATATATAATAATGCGATAATGTTGTAGAAATATCCAGCGTGTCGACCAGGGTAGCGTACCTGGTTCTTAAGATGACCGAAAGGTATATCCTAAAGGTCATTCAGGCTTACGCATCGACCTCGTCAGACTTGGATGATGAGGTAGAAGATATGTTTGATGACCTATCTTTGGCCCTACATTACACCACAAGGGCCCACTACAATGTTATAATGGGAGACTTTAACGCCAATATGGAAGTACAGACTTGCAGTGAATCGAAAATAGGTCCACACGGCTATGGAAACAAGAATAACAGTGAGCAAATGCTAGTTAACTTTTTGGAAAAGGAGGGCTTCTTTTTGATGAATTCGTTCTTCAAAAAACAGCCCCAGAGGAAGTGGACTTGGCTAAGCTCCGACATTGTGACTAAAAATGAGATTGACTTCATCACGATGAACAATAGGTACATATTCAGGGATGCCTCAGTGATCAGCAGCTTTAATACCGGTAGTGATCACCGACTTGTACAAGGCTTCTTGAACATCAATCACAAGCTTGAAAGATGCCGTCTGGTGTAGTCTATGCTCCGACTCAACCTGCTCAAGCTGCTGTTGGATCATAGCAGTTCTAACTCAAGTTGGAAAATCGATTCGCAGCCTTGGAAACCACAAATGACGTAAACGAACTCCAAAAAGTTGTGGAAATTCTTAGGGAGGAGGGCACTAAGTTTTGTCAGCTGCAGCTTACGGGCCCGAAGTCGAAAATCTCCGATGAGTCTCTTCGGCTTATGGACAAACAATGGGAGCAACATCAAGCCACACAGTCAAAAAAAAGGGAGCTCAATTAGAAAATCAGTAAGCTGGTGTGTCGTGACCTCCGATGCTCAAATACACGCTAGATAGAAAAGGAAATTGAGCAAAATCTGAGGTCAAAAGTCTGCGCCCAGCAATGGAGTAGATCCCATCTGAGGAAGCTCAAAACCAATAAAGGCACAACCGTCGTATATAAGCCGGAGATCCTGTCTGAGATCGAAGACTTCTATGGACAATTGTACAACTCACATGCTTTTAGACCCAAACCCAGTACAGAGGATTCCTACGCAATACTGACCTGCCACTACATTGACGAACTGCCCGACGTCAGCCTAGACGAGATTGAGATGGCACTCAAACAACTTAAGAATGGAAAGGCCCCCGGTGAGGATGGTATAACTTCGGAGCTCTTGAAAGCAGGGGTAAACCCCATACTTCGGGAGATTTAGGGGTTATTTAGCATCGTACTCAACAGTAGGAGAACTCCAGAGGCGTGGAGAAGGAGTTTGGTGATTGGATTTTACGTAATATTAGTCACTAGATTTCCCGCCCGCGACTACGTCCGCGCGGTCTAATTTTTATCGCGAAAAAAAGCATCCTATGTTTTTCTACGAAAACCAATGCAAAAGTAGATATAGCACCAATGCTCTAGATGTTTTTTGACAGACTTGTTATTTCGTTTCCATTGAAATTGTTTCTTACAGCGAGTAATCAACATTTTCCAGTTTCCCTTTCTCTTTCAGTTAAGTTTCCCCTTTAGTTAAACTTTCAATTTTCCGGGATAAAAATTATTTTATGTTTTATTCCAGGGTATAAGCTATCTCCATTCCAAATTTCATCAAAATCCGTCCAGCCGTTATCGCGTGAAAGCTCCTCAAACAAACAAAGAAACAGGCAACATTTCACTTTTATATATTGGTATGGCTTTAAAACTGACAAGATGAAAACGACTACACATCTTTACCATTCTAAACTTCTTTTGCGGTCTCGGTAAAGTATGTTGCCAAGAATGACAAATTAATATTTGTCGCGAATAAAATGGTAATATAATGTTACGTAAATTGTGAACAGAGATTTGACCCGAACATAATATTGTAAGCCTTCGTTACCGAATGGGTGACAAATGTTTTTCGTTATTAAATTATTGTACGAGTACTAGTGTTCGTGTTCATGTAACATTCTAAAAAAACAGTAGGTGTACCATAGGCTGCAGGTTTATAAAATGCAATAAAAGCATTTTACAGTAAGATGACTTTACAATTTTGTTCGGTGGGTGCGACGACATTACTATAATTTATCAGTTTACTATAATATAAAATCTGAAAAAACAATCATCGCAAAATCTTCTCCACTAGTACGTTCACTTGTCAACACAGAAAACCAGTTATTCGAATCAATACAAAGACCTATATTATGAGCGTAATTTTTCATAACTGAATTGAAATCCTTTGAATTCCAGAAAGCGCGCCTTGCTCGCATCCGCATCGCCAAAGCCTCCTCTGGTGCTGCATTCGTCTCCAAGAAGAAGGCTGCTGAAGCTAGGCTCGCAGCCCAGGAGTCAGGGGTAGAACTTGACGATGCCGGTCGAGACGAAGACATCTTCGAATTGCAGCATCACCACCTCCTTAGATGCCTGGAGCGTACCACAGTAAGTTTTCTCGGTAAAGTTTATGTCTCAGAATTAAGAAGCGAATTTAGAAGCTCCAAGTCTCTGGTCTCCAAGAAGACCGAACTCAAGCTTACAGCGCAGTTATCGGATAATGAAGAGGTGGATATTTTTGGATGAACAGATTTTGATGGTGAGTGTGATTTGGATAGGCCTGTGTGTGGAGCAAGCTTTTGTCTGCAGTTTGATCGATTTTGCAAAGACATCGTTCATGTCTTTGGTATATTACGGCCTGATGTTTAAGACATTTGTTCCGTTCAATTTGTTTTTGTTTAAGTGTATCATTTGACTAATTTGTTGGGTTTAAGTTTTAGTTTTTCGAATAAACCGAGTTGTGTTAATGATTCTTTTAAGCACCACCTTGATAAACCACCACTATAGAAGATTCCGTCACTCATAAGAAAAAATGACGGGATAAGCTGTCTTTGATAATATTTTCGCTTCAGAGATTGTGCCTTTTGAATTAGCGCTCAGATATTGTTATTTAGTTTATAAGATGATAAAAAAAAGCAAAAACATCTAGCAAACATTCGAGATTCCATGCACTTGAACTCTGACAAACTCTACTCAAGTTTAGGTTAGATCACTGGCTTTCATTTAGTTACCTACATATTTTGTGGCAAACTACAAATCTGGTTTCGACAAATTACAAAATTATTAAGTAGAGATCATCTCATCTTAAAACGAACGCCCCTCCACTAGTCTTGATTGATTCAATGTGTGAGAGGAAATACTTATTACAACACTTTACTTGAGTGCGTAGGGCGATTTTACGGACTCTTCCGCGTACTTAGAGATCAAATAATCGTGCAATCAGACCAGATACTGGCATTGTATGGCAGGGAGCGCGCGCTTTGCATGGAACGACACGTCCGCTCTGTCGTGCGTTCGCGTCATTTATGCACTAGTTGACCAACAGATCCGGCCGATCGTGTGCGTTAGCATTATTAGTTATTCTGTGACTTAACGACCAATTTGTAGGTATTGTTTCTATACACTCATTGGAGAGGTGTTCAGTTTTAGTCTAGACGATCTCTAGGTGCTCTGAACAGTGCACTAAGAGGGATAATCTACTTATCTTCGCACCCAAATCGGCGGCTACATGCCTCACCTATTCGTTCATATACCTTTTAAAACTTGCTTCGTAAGCGCAATTCGGTGTGGTCTCTCTTACTTGCCAAATAAAGATGCATAAAGCCGCAGATGCCAGGGTGCGACTAGGTGGAAATCAACGCATCATCCAATCGTTCACCTTTGGAGTGTGTGCGTTGCCTTTTTGTTGTGACTAGATTAATGACACCGGCTTCCACAACTTCATAATATTCTCACATTCGTGTTACTACACTCCACTTTTCTTTAGGGCTGTACTGCACCCACGGATGTTCCATCTTGCCAGGTGTCCTTCCCAACACCATTCGAGGTTAGTTCGTGTGAATTTCTACTAAACAGAGCAATGTCTTTGCAAATTAGACCTTTTGTTTAACTGAATGACGTCTTGTAATAATTGTTGAGTGTTGAATGATGTTTCAAGGTGTGCACTTTTGAGAGCATGATCTGTTGTCGTATTGGTGTTGTTTTTGTTGTTATTAACACGTCTTGTGTTGTTTTGTTTAACATGTTAAGTTATTATTACAATAATCAACCTCATGAATACGTGAAGATGTTTTCACAAACGGTAAAGCATTGGCGCGTCTGTTTATGCGCATATCCCAAAGATCTTTCGATGCTAAACAAATTACTCTATTTATAACGCTGTATGGTTATGCATCGCAGTTAACGCAATGTTATGCGCTAACTGCGATGCGTTAATCCACATTAAAGGTCACCGCGTTTTGCGGAATAAACAGTGCGAGTGACCCAATTGAAAATTTACTTAGGTCTGTGAACCAAATCCCTACAGGTTATAGTGCGTGGGGAAGTGAATTAACCAATGCATGACCGTCATTTACCAACTAACTTTCCTCATCGTCATAATTGATAGCTCATGCCACCCTGCTGCAGAGAATAACCCTCCCTTTTACGCCAATGATCTTAAATCAATCTTTGCCAAGTCTTACATAGTGAAAATAAACTGTAGGCAATAATTGACTAATTGTATCTAATTAAAACAATTTAACAACCTTTTGGACACGAAACAACCCTTTGAACACGAAATTATGATCCGGTTCTACCTTCTAACCTAAGGTCTACGACCAAAACTATTCAATTGGTTATTTTTGAACAAACTGACAGTTGTCAGCTTTATAACTTAATCAACGATTTATCATATTGTCCTTGTTAACGAAATTGTAACTGGAAGAAAAACTATACATAATTATCTACTCAAATTTCAATAATAATATTTCGTTGTGACGAGTCTGCATTAATCCAAATAAACAGCAATGCAGTGTATGAAAAATATATATAAAGTTATTAATTAATTTGATCCTTGGTCAAATAACGATTAACTTTGAACATTTGTCAAGTTGAATGTTGTTTAATTTAACCACCGACCATATGATAAAAAATCTTAAACTAAATAATCGTTTAAAATTAACCAAAGCTTTAACCATCTCAAGAGAGATATAACCTTACCAAACTTAACTCTAACGATGTAACGTTTCAGGACCGAGAATTCGTCGAAATGGAGAACCCATTCAATGGCGCCGCTAAGCGGCCAGGTTCCCCCTCGCCCCTCGCATCCCCCGCGCACTCGGGGCATGCGCCGGCGCTGCTCGCTTGCTGCGCTCGCTGCGGCTGCTGCCCGCAGAAGTACCAGGTGACGTCATTAATACTCGAAGTTGCTTAAAGGAGCCCAAACAGCCACAGTTTTTAAGGAAGAGGTGACTATGTAAGACTGTTGTCTATTAGAGACATTAATGTAATATAGTAATAATTTATACGATTAGTAAGCATCGCCATCTGTTGGTGGTGCTATCGTACCATTATGATGTTCTATATCCAGAATCAGTAGGTAGACTATGGCATTGTAAGTACTAAGGAAAGTCGATGATTTTTATCAGTAGCGCTATCTCTTTTGAAAGCCATAAGTTATCTAGAGAGCAATAAACTACTGAACCGATGAAACTTGAACTTTTCTCTAAGTTGAAAGCTATTACAAACAATATTAATTGCAATCAGATATGTAGTTTCTGTGGAATTCGTGGACAAACATACGTACATTCACAAAATTTGGAACATTAGTTTAGATATAACTTTAATATTCAAGAGTTTAAAAAACTGATGGCGCTACTTCTGATCATATGTCGTAAATTACATTGACGAAAAAAGGCAGCACCATATCCATGATCTTCGAGGTTTCTCATCAACTACTGAATGGTTTTTTTTATTATATTTTAGGGACATCCCTAATGCATGCATGGTTTGGATTTTGTTCAGAGAGTAACAGGTGACTTTACTATGAAGTTACTTGAAACTACATAAAGGTGAAAGAAGGACTTCTTTCGTTCTTGGAAAGGAAGGCCTTGGAAGGGAAGAGATTAAGCCTACAAAATAATCAGATATATTATGTAGACTGATAAATTTGTACACTAGAACACGCTCTCTACTTGCTAGACCACGCAATTATACCGTTATCTTCAGAGAAGCGATAACACAATGTAGTTATCGCGAATTTTGAACAGTGCCATCTGTTCTTCCAATAGTTTCCTATAGCAAAAATATGCAAAAAAACTGTGTAGTTAGATTTATATCCAGTGGCGGATTTGCAGTCTTGGCCGCCCTAGGCCCTAGGCTCCAGGCCATGTTACCAGCCGCCCCTTTCTCAGCACCCATCATATATAGTTAAATATTTTAACGGTTTAATTTTTTTGGAGACAACGCTCGCCCTTCTCGACGCTGACACCCGCTACAATATTAAAAAAATATTAAGTTTTCAGCGCGATTAAGTCCCGTTTAAATATTTAACTATGTGTTCGAATCGCGAAAGTTTAAAAGTTACACCCATCATATAGACTACATAATGAATTTACTTTATTGCCAACTTTTATCGAAATAGATTCAGTTAATAACTATAATACCGGCTTAATTTGTAATATTTTCCAAGGTTTCAGGGACAATTGCACATTTAAATAAAACTTTTTTTATAAATGTCTTTATGTTTTATTTATTTAAACGTCCGTATAACCAACCAACGCACGAGCGAGTGTTTTTAAGGCTCGCGCGTATAACAATATTCTTCCTAAATCACTTATATGTACGAAATAATTACTTTACATTATATTTTATTGTAAATTACATTATACATAATATGTAACATATCTATATTTTAAACGTAAAATGTGCGAAAGTGAATTAAGAAGATTATTGATATACGATGCGGTGCAGTGCGGCCCGCCACAATGTGCGCGAGCCTTTAGAATAGTTAGGTACTTTGAGTTATTTCTTATTAACATCAGTGAATTTTTTGTCACGATTGGCCTCCCCTAATATCTGGCCGCCCTAGGCCCGGGCCTATTGGGCCTTAGGGCAAATCCGCCACTGTTTATATCTATTTTTCTATCTGAAGTAAATGCTGAAGGTTGACGGTTGAGGTCTCATGGACAGACGACCATGCAAATGCATAGGCCGCCATATCGGACAGACGTACCGATTGTTGGTTACGGTGGACTTACACACCTTTACCGCGAGACCAGTCTTGTAGACCTCTGTAGAACTGAAGATCGAAGGAAAACTGTCGTCAAATCCGCAGGGAAAACACATAATTTTATTATGCCTTCATTAGCTAAGCATAGAATCTCTGTGAGAAAAGGCCAGTATTTCAGCAGTGGGAATCTAATATGTTGGTGAGTCTAACTAAACTTTAAAAGACCTCAGCAAAATTGGTAAGGTGTGAAAAATATACATTTATTTACCCAAAAACTGTCAAAATTTTGACTATTTCTTTCAGGGTTTGTAATTTAACCCTCTACGGCGCTGCGTTGCATTTCTACAACATTTCATTAATCACACTTCAAAATGCATCAAAATTAGATTAGTTTTATGAGGCGTTGTATAACAGCAACAGACCATTCTAAAAGTTTAGTTCCTGATCCGAACACTAAATGTCGCTACTTGTAAGTTTTGGAAAATACTAGTTTTGTTACACAAAATTAAATACAACATTGCGTGTTAGTATCCATTTTTTTATTACAACTACCCACTTGAAATCGTTTGTTTTATATGGTCAATATGAGACGTATGATGCGAGAATTGGACTTTTCTAAACTTGGAAAACATACTGAAAGTGTGGGGGAAGACCGTAAGACGGTCTAAACTTCTTGGTAAAATATTTTTATTCTATGGTTTGTTGAGGTAAAAGCTGATGGTTTTTTGATGTTCTTGAAAAACATAAAAATAATATTTTTATTTCAATATTTTGCTTTGTAATGAAAAAAGACAGACCTCGCTTTGTGTACCTATATAAAAATAATTACCCATTAATATAAGTGTATTTTTATCAAAATGAGATCTAATTGAGCAAGTAGTATTTCTGTTTACCAGGGAAATTACGGACCATATAAAAGAAAGAGCGGAGTATATCCTAAAATAAGTTCTAATCTCTGTATTGATAAGATTCATAACTACTTTTTTATTGTGCTCTTACCCCAGTCAAATCATACTTTTGCAACAGTATTGATTGTTTCGTATCTTGGCCCGGAAATGGCATTTTTTTGCCATATACGTCCGCTCTTGCCCCTTTCGAAGACGAATTAGAATATAGTCTAGTCTTCCCCCAAGGGGAAAGATCGGATTCAAATCTAAAACCTAAACTATACTTTATTCACTATTCTCATGTAGAAAAATAATTAAAACGAGAGCACTAAGCATAAAAAACTCACCAAATTAAGAATATTCCTTTCGGACGCTGAGATACACTACCAGAGGAAAGACCGTATTTGACAAAATCAGACGAAAATGTTCACATTTTGCTCTTCAGAACACGTGTTCTTGTGTAAAACAAACATTACTAACTAAATTTTGAGGCTCTCCAAAATGGTGTCATTGCCTGTTGTCATTATTAAAAAATAGTCATTGGTTTGGCATTAATTAGAAGTATCCGCTCTTCGTCCGATCCGCTCTTACCCAAACAAACCATAATTGATCCAAGTTATATAATGTTGCATTTCTGCAACATTATGTAACTCCATAAAGGGTTATTAAGTAACGAGTTGAAACAAGTCGATCAAAGATAATGCACAGTACCTATTTTATATCTATGTTATACAGGTGTAATAAACAAGTGTGTTATAATAAAATGTGACTAATGATTCGCTTGAATATAAAAAATTAAGTCATACTTATTTATGAATACAAATTAGTAAATCATTTATTAAAATTGTTAAGCCTGATAGACTTTAGCTGTACAAGGTATAAGCTCTAGCCGCTTTTATAACAATGCCCTCGCAGAATCAACAGAAAATGTACCTTAGCAGTTTTCGGAACATTGTATTTAATTTTTATGTACTTTTTTCTGACATTCAGTATTTACAATCGAATTCTAACTAAGCTCATATATGCGTGGTTTATTTTTCTACAGCTGTTTGTTAAACTAAGTATACATAGCTAATTAAGTATTATAGGTTAGTTATACAGGGTGGATTTTTGAGATGAGGCAGTAACGGCGTACCTAATACGGGGCCTGTATCAAAAATCCAGCCTGTATAGCGAGTAGCTAATACTTAGGACATTTTTGTTTGACGATTACTGGAATTTCATAAGGTAAGCTCTTCTGATGACGATGGCAATGATGCCACAGATGAGCTAGCTCCTCATGTGATTTTTGGGCCATAGGTACTTACTTTACTTACACCTTTTTATGACACAATTCTTTTACAAACACTAATATTCAATTAACACCTTTTATATTTCTCACTTCTCTTTTTACATCAAATAAGGCTGACTATTAATTTCACGACAGAAACGACGCCGGTCGGTCCGGTGCGTCAGTCCGATCGGACTCACGTTTTCGGCGCGACCTCTCCGCGAGGTATAAACGAATAACAATTTATATTTGTGCTGTTTTTGAGCACAGTATTTTGGATCCATTTACGTAAAAATTTAGAATGACTGTAATACGAAAATATAATTACTATTCTGTCGATAATTTCACAATATATTTTTTACGTGACTTGGTCGGAGTACTATATCTTTTTAAATAAAATGTAATCTAATAATTGGCTTTTAAAATACGTAAGTTGGATCCACAAATAATGTCGTGGCTTTTGCCATGTCGTTGCTATACGTGAGTGGCTAAGTTCTTTTTGCCATGCTAAAAGCTCAACTTCAACGATTTAACTTAGCTTTATATGACCACTTATTTTAAGAAAGCTAAATCTCACGTATATATACATTGTACTGCGCTAATCTATATACATTTATTATTACGATAACGCTTCGCTACTATGCCTGGGTGAGTATATAAAGGAAGGTTTGGAAAAGGTAAACAAAACACCTGTGGGCTTTGGTTCATCAAATAACAGTCTTATTATGTTGGTTGATAAAACTATTCAGGATAGGTTGATGTTTGAATAGATTTTATCTGTGATTGAATGTAATTAATTTTACGTTATTTCCAAAATAGAGTTCAACATCACTTCGGTTCATTTAGAAAACAGGATCCGGTAGAATCTTCTAGATATTTATTTAATTTGCCTTTCTAAATTTATTTTTATCTTTACACTACACTTTAGTTAGACACAACACTTTCGTTTTCAGAAAATTGATTTAGTTTGTTTTCGAAATCTTAAACCGTAACTTTTGTTAACGTCCGTACTAATTACGTCTGCGAAATTTTATTGAAAATGTTTTCGAAATTTAAATCAAATAATTATGCTTAACTTTGTAAATTGACAGTATAAATTTATTTTTGAAATCTCAGTTGAGTGATTGGCTCTGACAGGTCCTGCTCTTAGATTCGAGTAGAAAGGGGCGGATGAAGGGCGCACGACGGTACACGTCGACTTCTCGACCGTCCGACACATCAATGTCGGCAGCGCCAAGCGAAGACCCCTTACCAGTACGTTCGCGAGTTGTTACCATGCAGCGGTGAAGGCCCGTGAATGAGTTGGACTTATTTTTTCGTTTGGCAAATTTTGGCAACAGTTTTTTTTATTGTAGAAAGCAAGATACAATATAAAATTAATTTTTAAAATATTGTTTGTCTAATGCATCTAGAAAAAAAAACGACTACCTAAATATCTAATTTAGGGTTCAAAGCACGTAAATGAAAATATTGTAACGTAAATTGCACAGTTTAAAAATATGAAGAAAAAAACAGTGTACGGGAATCGATAGTAAATAAATTCATCAATAATTAAATATTCTAAACGTGTTTATTTTATGGGATTCCGGCCCCACATGGACTAAATTATCCTGAGATTATGTCTTAACTCGTCGGCTTGGCTATCGGTAGCCCGTACGGGCCAAATCCGTACTTTTTGCTAATCTAGTAAAAAAAAAGAAAAGTTTTTCAATTGTTTGTTTCATTCACCTTCCTCAAATACAGATTTTGTGTATGGCAAACCCTTTTAACTAAAGATTTTTTGACATAAAATATTAGGCATTCCTAAATTAATCAAATCGCTGTGTGGTAATGACCGTATAAAAATATATCGAGGCTTTAAATGTCTGCAGGGTGTTGGCTGAAAAAATATTATCGCTTTTTATTATAACATTTTATTATAAAAATTATAATATCATTATAATTTGTATTTAAATGTTGCATTTTTGTAATTATATGGGCTTATGCTATTGGTGCCGATGTTGTTGAGCGTTGTTTTTTATAATTGTTTATAATATATGTTATTATTTTATTCGATGTTATAAGGAATTATATTTCAATCGTTTCATTCTTTGCCATAATTTTGTAAGAATGAAGCGATTTTAACATAGAGTAGATCCAGGAGTGTTTGTAAATGTATACAAATATATATTTATATATCAATGTGTGAGGATGTCGTCAGAATGTTTAGTTATTGTTTGCAACGAATAAATATCTTTGACAATGTAATGATATAACTTACCTACATTAAACTATATTTACTTGATATGCCAACACACTGCACACATTTTAACTAATTGGCAAAATTGTAACTAAATTGCAGTATATAAAGCCGTTTTATTTCTTTGCCGTAGTTTCATGTAAATGAATACAGCATTCATTGAAGATTGGATTCTCCAACAGGTCTAACTTTGGATTTCGAAAAATATGTACAATAGGACCTAATTGTCGACATCCCTACAAAATATCAGCATTGACATTCAAGCACTAACAAAATCATTACTTAATCATCATACATTTACATCACACGTCTAATGGGTCTATATTTTGAATTTATTGGCATGAAAGCACACTCCACTACTCAACACTTTACTCTCTCACAGCTATTGACTGTTCACGTTTTACACCCATCTTGATGTTTTAGTTTCGAAATTGTCTTGTGTATTTTCAATAGCTTTTTATCGGTGTTCAGCTTACAATGTGTTCTTAAGGTGTGTAGATAGAAAATAGGTAGGCTAATTATTTGTATGCCAGATTTAAATGTTACCAAAGATTGAGAGCTTATTAACTAATAATTTGAGTTTGTTTTTGTGTTACAGCAAGCATGCGGCAAATACATTCCTGCTGGAGGGACTGTGCAGGGAAACCAGACTGGTGTTGCAATGGATGGAACCTACTTAGTGGAAGCGTCTTTCTAGGGTCCATCCACTAGCTCCCATATTGTGGAAAGCTATGTGTAACCCTCGCCTTGGACTGATCCAAAGTTAAATCTTCGATGCTAGTGCAAATTAATAAGTCGTCCAAACGGCAGCACTTTGAACTAGAACCACAATTACTAGGTTACGAGTTGGTGTAATTTTTAAGTCTTGTAAGTCTAACACGATACTGCCTAAACTTGAAAATATCAGATTTGTATTAGCAGTTTTTGAAAGCGATTGGTAGCGAATTCGAAAAACTGAGACCTCCATTTCATGGGTCATTTCATTTTAAGAGACTTGTCTAGTCAGGATCATTCCAATAACGTTCTAGTCATTTGAAATAACGAATTGGAGGCAACCATGGAAAGGAGTCATGAAATGAAGGCCAGGACTATAAATGCGAAGACGTAGGTACGTTTCTAAATGAATGTTTGTAAAATGGAGCTGATATAGTAAATGATATTACTTCTAATTTGCAACAATTTTAGAAATAAACGAATGATGTTACATAAGTCGAAATATAGGTTATTTCGTGTCCTCTCCGTATAGATTCCTTTTAATGATATAGTTATATTGAAACAGTATTATAAGGTTCTAATTTATAGTGAACGATGGGGCAGAGTATTTTCTATTGGACAACGAGGTAATGTTGGATACGGAGCAAGTGGTTGGTGTTAAAAGACAAATTATAGTTTCAAATTTTCACTATAGTCAATAGTTATTCGAGTCATATCAATTAGGTCAAATAAAATAGTTGTACCGAAGGAACTATACGGTTCGTCGAAGTCACATATGTATTTTTTAATTTTTCAATTAAACGATATTATTGTCTAAGGTAAAAAAAATAGCTACATTTTTAACCAAGACTTGTCGAGTCCAGAACTGTATAGTATATATTATATTATATACTATAAATCTGAATGCCGCACTTGTTAAAAATTCCAACTATGTATGCAGTTGTTATTTTAGTTTCAGAATTTATCCACTAGTACTCTAGTGCCTTCGATAATTGGTTATATCCGAATAATCATATTATGTCTTTGCTCTGTGTTAGTGAGGCGTAGGCATTAGATATTATGGTATATAAATGTTAGGATACGGCAGATTGTCGTCTCGCAATGACTTGTTTAATAACAAGAGTATTGCTAAAGTGCAATGAATAACGGACAATGAAATACGTGACATTCGTGGATGTCTTAGTGACCCCTTGAATAGTATTGTAGTTATAAAGGTCTTATGATTGCAATAGTTCTGAAAATGTTATATAGATAGATGAATTTATGTGGTAAAATATAGAAATTTATTTAATTGTATGTTAAATTATAGAGTAAGTATTGAGATATAGATATAATAATTTGAGTGGATTGCATTGAATGCATGATATTTTAATGTGGTATGCGTAGAGGTTATTCATAATTTAATTTTGTAGTTGTTATTAAGCCGAATTCGATGTTAAAAATAATTCTTCCAAAGTATTGCCACAATTTCTAAGGTTATTTAAAAATGTAATACTCAAATTTGGTAATGTTTAGGTATGTATTTAGGAATCGGTAAATAATTAAAATCCTTTTCTTTAAAATTTGAATTAAATAGTTATTAAGTCGAGAATAATAATTAATAAAATTAATGTGGTGAATTCAATTGATTTGTATAAATAAAATTTTAATACAGAATTTTCAAATGCTGTTTATCCTTTGAGCCAAAGACATGTTGTCATTGATCACCATTATCCATTTGGATAATTTTCATCAATTTTCATATCTCACGTTCTTGTTTAATGAGAGCTGACAATTTTGACACCTTATATATAATAAATCACGAATAAAATTAAATATAGTTTTATTAAATCACAACTCTGTAGAGCTGTCATCGTTGTTTTATTTTTATTGGCAAGTGGTGCAAAACGAAACCTTTCAACGATAGATTTGGGTGTACAAGTTGTTCAACAACTTCTCTCAACATCTATCACTGTTATTCCAAGTCAATTATTTTAAATAATTTACCTTGTATAATTTCGTTTGCGTTTTTGTAAATTCATAAAAAGCAAGAATATACATTTTGAAAATAACATGTTTTACTATCGACAATATAAATCTCAGTCAATGTAATGTAATGTGTATCTCAGAAAATATGCAAATTGCGATGCAACTCGGTGAATCTTACATTTCTGTATTTATTGTCATTTGTTCTATTTGTGAGCTCTCATTGACAATAAATTTAGTATAACTAACGTCCTCTTGGTCAACATTCACGGTACCCTGTGATTTTATGGCTGTTTTACCATTTATTAATTTATTTATCAGTCCATTGATGTAATTATATTGTTAAAATGATTCATATAATAATTATAACATTTTGTCAATAATATATTAAGGCCTTAACTTGTTAAGTTTTCTGTTTATAAAATTTTATGCTATATGTAATAATGTTTTTGTAATCTAATTTGTATCTGTACTGTTGTATTTTTATGTTCGACATATCAATGAATTATTATTTATATGAAATACACTTGTGCATTGTCAGATTTTATAATCTCAAATTTAATATTTCTGAGATAAATATGACTGTTTTAAACCATGTTTTTAAATGAAATTTTTGGAACTCTCTCAGAACATTAAATAGTGTTAATTTATTACAAATTCTAGACAACATGATCAAATTTAATATCAATCATTGACTACTTTGTCATATAATAGTGCGTTTTAAAGACTGTATTATTTATGTAATAATATCTTACTTTGGATAGTGTTGTGATGATAAAAAAAAACGTTTTGTCAGTTTTGTTTTGTCGTATATAAATTGCTATTAAACAAATTAAGTAACTCTTTTCTTAGCATTTTAAAAAACAAATGTTATTCTAACGACACGAATTTCGTTATCCGAATCTTAGTAATGTGGCCCAAGGGATACAAGCAACAATAATGCTTGCAAGCTTACAATTTATTAGTTTCAGAAAATAATAACTCAAAGTACAAAGTATTAGGTCCAAAACATAATGACAAAACCAAATTGACAAATAAATATGAATGATTGTAATGATTCTTGTCGGACCAATCTTGGGATGCGAGCCGCGTGTGTAGCGGTCTATAGAGATGTGTGTGCGTCGATAACTTTTTTATTTATAGCTAACGAAAGTTTTAAATTCAAATGTTTTAACTTAAGATCTTCGGTTCTGAACCTCTAGCTTAAAAATTCTTTGTTATTTTGAAAAAAGAAAATATAACTTATTGTACAATTTAAATTTGTATTATTGTGTTCAGTACGCCTAGTACGGGTTTGCACATTAAGAAAACGGAAAAAAGTTTCGTGAGCTCGCTAAACTAATAGTTTTGGGTGTAATCGGTAGGTTCATGTTTTCAAATGAAGTTCACACGATAAAAAAAATCGAAGAGCTTGATTGAACGAACTTCACACTACATATTTCTATCTCTCTTCCTACAAGCAAAAAAAAGAGACAAAATATAGTGCACAGTATTGGTGTTTGACGTTTTGTTTTTCGTATGTCGTTTTTATCTGTGGTTTTATTGGGAAAAAAATGATTATTATTTACGTTTAATTGATGTGATAAATGAAAAAAGCGTATTTTTCTGATTCTTCCGGTACCTTTGGTCTATAATTTCGTTTATTATTAACGAAGTTACGAACCAAAGTAAACAACAAAAACCTAGTTATTCTATATTGATTTTATGCCTCAAGTACGACATCTAGCTTCGATGTAATACTTGATTTTTGATAATTACTAGTTGGGAATCCTGGACTAAGTGTTTTTTATCAATTGAGTCATATTTGGCGAAATAGAAATCGATTTGACGTCATCACGACATTGACATTGTAAAGTATATAGATTGATAGTGTGTCGCACTAAAATTCATGTAATTATTTTTGGATGTATTGTTGTAGGTACGTTCTACAAAATGCAAGTACAAAATAAGATAAAGTACCTATTTGTAGGTATGAGTACCCTAAGTACCTAACTATTAGGTAACTTATCTTGGTCTTTAGAGAGATTCTTTGAGAAATCCTGGGGTTTGTATTTTCCCGCAGAGTATTACAGAGATAGACAAAACCTTCTTGAGTGAGTCCGTGAGCCGGTACCGTTGCACAAAGTTAGTGTAAGAGATGCGGCTGGGTGTAATTAATCTCCGCCTGCGTCAAGCTCCTGTTGCTCCCCTTCACGACGGTCAGCTTCTACAGCCTCCGAGGCTAACCTCCACGCAAGATACCGTCTCTTTATCTTAATGAAATAAAAAATCGCTTTACTTTAGAAATGATCGAATTCGTGAAAGTTTACTACCACTAACTTGTCAAAGTGGCAACTCGTACTGCTAAAATGCAAGGAATACTCTAAATCTTTTATCGAATTCGAATACTACCATTTGATAAAACCCGTCCTACCGATTTTAGTTCCTACAAGTTTCCGCTAGAGGCGCTGCCAGTAAATGTATGGAACTAAACGAAACTACATTTCGTTTACGAAAACTATAAAAACTCGTACTAGGGGTACTGGATTAATTCTCAAAACGCAATGGGTGAAGTGATGATAGATAACTCTTTATTGTACACCACATAGAACAAAAATACAATAATAACTAAAACATTTATACAAAAATATGGGACAATGGGCGGTCTTATCGCTAAAAAGCGATCTCTTCCAGACAACTTTTGGATGGAAAGGATAGTGATTGACTAGATGTAGAATGGGTGAGAACAGAGATGTAAAAATTTTAGTGTCATTCCTACTATAACACTATCACGATACCGGGTTCAGTCCTCGGCTCCGCACTAATGACATTCCTAAGTTATGTGCGGATTTCCATCGCCCCGTGCTTCGGCAGGCACGTTCAAGTCACCAACATTTGTTAGTGCCGGCCACCGATGTGGAAAAGAGAGAAAGGCTGCTAGACAAATGTTATATGAAACCCAGTGTCGCCTGTGTGCATCGAACGATAGGTAGTATGTTATATCTCAAGCATTAAATGCACAAAAAGCTCATATTCGTCTCGTTTATTACCACATATTTTTAAAAGCTATAAACGCCATTCTTCTCACATGAATATTATAGGACCTATTATAGGACGATACGGATGGTTCAACTCGATCACATCAGCTTTCAAACAGAAAAAAACACGCATCAAAATCGGGCTATTGGTTTGGGAGCTACGATGCTACAGCCAGACACGCGGATACATACCATACACACACATCCATACTAAACTTATATCACCTCTTTCTTTACGAGTTCGAGGCAATAAATAACTTATAATAAATCAGTAAGCAAGAAAAAGTCTGTACAAAGAAGTTTTTTTTTTTTTAAATATGGGACTTAAAATAAGCTGCTGAAAAAGCTTGTTTTTTCAAATTAATTATATTTTTTCTATTCGCGCTTCATTTACCTACCTAAAAACTAGATTTTGACTTAAAAACTGGTAATTGGTATCTCAATCCGGGGAATAGAAGCCTAGCAATCGATAAAAACTAATTTGGTAATTTGTACCTTATAGGTAATGTTAAGACATTGAACTGGGAAGGGCAGAGCATCATCATAAACGGCGAGTACATCTCACACTTAAGATTTGCAGATCACGTCGTCATAATGTCAGAATCGTGGCAGGATTTGCAGTGGATGCTGGATGGCCTAGCTGAAGCTTCCAAGAAAATCGGTCTCTGAAGGAACTTGGATAAAACCAAGATGCTGAACGAGCACGTTCCTCCGTTACCGATTACAGTTAACAGCACTGCTCTCGAGATTTGTCAACACTACGTTTCATCATCATCATGTCAGCCTTTAGAAATCCACTGCTGAATATAGGCCTCCCCCAAAGAGCGCCATGACCAGCGATCTTGTGCCACCTCCATCCATCGACTTCCTGCGATGGCCACAATTGTGTGGCCCCCCACACTTCGCTTGCTTGTTCGTGGTTCAGAAAGAGAAGTTCAAAAGCTTGAATATATCTTACAGTGCAGAGGTGAACAGTTTCGGAGAAATAACGTCTCCTTGTCTCACCCCATTTTGCACCTGGATAGAATTCGTGCTCTGATCCTGAAGACGGACTGTCATGGTGGCCTTGCTGTACAAACACTTCAACACTTCGATGTACCGGTAGTCAATCTGGCACCGCTGTAATGACTGTAGCACTGCCCAGGTCTCGGCTGAATCAAAGGCTTTCTCGTAATCTACAAACACTAGACATAGTGGCCGATTATACTCTTCGGTGTTAAAACCTTTCCGGAATCCAGCTTGTTGTAAGTACAAGCGAGACGGTTTGTAACTACTCTCGAAAACAGCTTATAGACGTTGCTCAGCAGCGAAATGGGCCTATAATTCTTCAAGAGGGTTTTATCACCTTTTGTAGAATAAACCCACTACGATCCTGTGCCACGCCTCTGGCGTAGTACCCTCGAGGATGACGGAGTTAAATAGCTTCTGAAGGACTTTAAGTACCGGGTGTTCCACCCTCTTTCAGTACCTCTGTCGTTAATCCGTCCTGCCCTGTTGCCTTATTGCTTGCCTTAGCCATTCTGATCTCGTATAGGCTGACGTCCGGGATATCTTCGGTATGATGTCGGGTCAAACGGGCTCTTGCATCGCTATAGGTCGTGCTATGAGGACTACGCGATGAGGTGTATAGTTGTCCATAGAACTTCTCGAGCTCACTCAAAATCTCTGTCTTCGACGAAACGATGCTGCCACTGTCGGTTTTCAGCTTCATCAACAGGCGTTGCCCAATAGATAGATCTCTTGCGAATACTTTGGAGCCCTTGCTCCGCTCTATTGCGTTCTTAATACAAGTAGTATTATAGGAACACAAATCGTGTCGCATCGACTTGGAGTTGGAGATCTGTTTATTAAGCAAGCTGTAACTCGACATATCCACTGAAGAGTGCAGCCTCATCTCGCCTCGTTCTGCCATAAGTTTGAGTGTATGCTCAGAGAGTTTTTGTGTTATATTTTTGCGGGGGGTCTTAAAGAACTCCGACTAGACCTCGTGAACAATTTCCACCAGCCCGTTGTTTAGTTCGTCCACTGTATCGCATTCGGTAAGGATTTGGAAGTGATTTTGTAGCTTCAACTGAAAGCCGTTTGAATACCGTTTGGTAATTCTGAGTATAAAGTATGCCACCCTGCTCGAAACGCTTTCGATCTTCACAATGTTGTTGACGAGGGACTTGTGGACGAGAAACCCGATACCGTTTTGGGACTGCTGGTCGCCCGGTAATACGGTAAGTTGCCGGGATTGAGGGTCATCGTATCCTCTATCAGAAGTCCGAAGAGAGGGCTCTTCGGACTTCTGATAACCCTATAATACCCCAGCGCAACTTACTTACTACTTCATCCAGCTCTATCAACTTCTCATCAGTCCTTAAAGGTGCGTGCGTTATAAGTTGCCAGGTCCAGAGATCGTGGGGGTTGGTAGCTGGGTCTCTGCCGGATTCTTAGCACCCCCTGCTCTGCCGTTACCGTGGCTGCTATCGGTGCCAGGAATAACGGAGCTGCCGGGGACTGAGGGCCGTCTTTGCGGTGTGACTATCATATTGGGGGGGGGGGGGGGGGGGGTTGCCATAGTCATATAGTCACCTCGCTTGGCAGGCAGATTGGTGACCGCAGTGATACAAATATGTGTTTGGAGGACGCTGCTGCCTATCTTCCGGTGTGTATTCCCTTAGTCGCCTCTTACGACATCCACGGGAGGATTGGGAGGGGCTTATTCTAAGCCGAGACCGCCACGGCCCATTAGTTATTGTAATAACTATAATAATAATAATATGTTTTGTAACTATAATAATAATGATTGTAATAACTATAATAATAATAATCATTTATAAAATGTTATAATATTCATTTTTATAAATCGTGTCTGAGTCTGTTTGTCTGTTCGCGCATCATGTGAAAACTACTGAAACGAGTGCGATGCGATTCCCACTGTTAGATAGCTTAGGGTTTGACTAAAAAAACTAGTGTATTTTAGACTCCAATCAATTGATAAAATACGCTCCGACGGCTGAACGAAATTTGATATTTTGTATTTTATAGCTACCTACTTTTGGTCCTTCAATAACACGTAGGTTACTTTTAACTCGAAGAAATGACCACGTGGGCAAAGCCGCGGGCACAGCTAATATTTACAATAAATCAGTAAGTAAGAAAAGGTTAATATAAAGAACATGATTAAATAAATGTTTAGGGGATTTAAAATATGCTACTGAACAATTTTTTTTTATATATTGCCTGAATTATCTCGCATGACGTAAAAAAATACTGAACCGATTAAAATGTGGTTTTCACTTTTGGATAATGGAAATCTAAGGTTTAGAAGTAAAAACTATTGTACCTACCTACTTTATATCTCAGTTCGATGAGTCGATCAATCGATGAAAAAATATTTGCCGGCTTAACAAAATTTGGTAAATTGAACTTATCCTACTTTTGGTTCTGGAATACATTAGCTACTTTTCCCTAGAAAAATGACCACGCGGGCAAACCCGCGGAGGATAATACAACTACTCGATACCTAGATTATTTGAGTTTATTCCTTTCGGTGTCAGATGGAAGTAAAAATTCCAATCTATTTTGTGAGTTTTTGGAGTCATTCAAACATCATTGCAATATGTAAGGGCTTTTTTGTCAGAGTAGAGTAGGGAGGCCCGCTGATGGAGGAGAGCGCGCAAGCACAAACGATGAAAAAACAGACTGGCAGAACCTGATTGACCGAGCGAGCGCGAAGTGCGAGCGAAGCGTCTCCGTTTCAGCTTGGGCAAAAATGATTTTGTATTTCCTTCCGGATCTCTGTTCTCCTCTACAAGTCGCATTTCTCAACCGATCTAGACGAAACATGGAATACAGGTTAACCGAATTTTTAGAATTTTTTAGTCGTCAGGAATTTTTGATTGGATGAATGAATGAATGAATAAATGAATGAATGTCATTTATTTGCTGTAAATATGTGTACAGTATTAAGGTGTTAGGTATAGTAAAGTTTCAACATATTTTACTATTGCTGGTGTGCAAATGTTGCTACAAATTAATACATTTCAAATACATATCGGTTAATTAAATATTATGTCAATGTTAAATGATTAGTAAAGATGTCACACAAAGTAAAATAATATTAGATGTCGTTATAACTATGATACATTTTTCAAAATTGATCTCGTTAAGTGTTCATGTTAAAAACTCATTAACGGAATAGAAATTATACGATAAATTAAACATTTATGGATAATTGTTTTAAACTTATTCAAAGTTAAATCCGTAATTGCCATCGGTAATTTGTTAAATATCTTTACAGCCATTACATAAGTATTTTTTCGGTATAGTGCCAGTATGCAATTTAGTAAACGGATTTTATTTGCGTGAACTGTTCTATGTTCTCTAGAGCTATTTAATTAGGGGATTTAATTTCACAAATATAGCTATTTGTTTTATGTAAAGGGAAGGTAACGTAAGCAGTTTATGCTTTTTGAAAAGGGGTTTGCAAGAGTCAGTGAATTCTGTTCCCCCACAGTATAAGACCGTATTGTAGGTTCGATACTACCCATCCATAATACGCTGTCATACAAGTCTCCAAGGAAGATACATGACGAAATCGTCACAGTGCAAATATGAATCTGCTCAGTTTATAGCAGACTGCATCTACATGCTCTTTCCAACTGCAGTGACTATCTAATACTATACCAAGAAAATTTGTCCGCTGATCCCATACTTTTCTAATTTGTCTACCAGTTTGCCGTGATGAACGAAATAGGCTTTAGTCATATCAAATAATAATGCTACGGCTCGCTCTCCTCTGTTTAAGCATTCAGTGACAGATTTCATTTATTTGAATACTGCCAAAGTTGTCGACTTATTTTTCATGAAACCATGCTGCTCTGTTTCAATAATATTATTTTCGTGAATAATGATTCCAGTCTTTGATACATGACCTTTTCAATTACTTTGCATAGAACAGGTATCAGTGTAATAGGCCGGTAATTGTTCATGATGGTTTTGTCATCTTTTTATGCAAAGGTTTCACAATTGAAGTTTTTAATTTGCATGGAAATTTTCCTTCACAAAATGAAAGATTAATAATATGAGACAGGGGTAGTGCAAAACAGGGCGAACGAGTTGTATAACTTTTGTGGACAGCTCATCATAGACTGCTGCATTAGTTTTTCGTAAAGATTTTATAATTTATACATCTCATAGGGATCTGTTGGTTTCAAGAAGATAGACGTAGGGTGAGAGGTCGGATTGTTATCAACGTTTGTATGGGTTTGTAATTGATTTGGGGGGTACTTCCCCCAAAAAAGTTTAAAAAGGGGCTACTGAATATCTCCGCTTTATTAAATCCGATTTCGATGGTTCTTTTTTTATTTGAAAGGTAGTAAAAAAAAAAAAATTGGTGAAGATGAGCAGAATAGCTCCTCAAAATGCAGTAAATTTCTCACATTTTGGTTTCAACAAGTGGAATCAGCTCTTTACCTATTAGGTAGGGATTGATGGAGCACATTGGTTATTGATGTTAGTTTTACAACTAGTGACTCTAAAACTAGCCTCTGTAGACCTTGCGCGTACAAAATTTTTTGCAAACAATTTAGCGGTGCACAGTAGCGCCATCTAGTTACCTATATTACTAGGTATACTCTTTGGTCCAATCTATTTGTGGTACTGGCATCCTACTTGCACAGCACGTTCTTTCTTTCTTGCATTTTTACGTATAGGTACATCATGCGCGGTATTCGCTTGTACCATTATTTTCAAAACCACGCTGAGAGCCCTGCCTCCCGGCCCCCGCACCGCGAGCGTCAATTCGTCCGTTTACTCCTCGATACTCTACTGTCTGTAGGACTATATATGTACTGTGCTAGTAGTATGAACTCAAATCATACCAAGTTTCCTTTGAATTCATTCAGAAGTTTTGGCGTGATGCGCGGCCAAGATACAGACAGACAGACAGTCATAAAAATAAAAAATAAAAACAGTTTTAGCTTCAGTACCGAATATAAAGTAACTACCCTCCAAAAAATAAAATTTAAAATATCTTCAGTGTACAGAATTGGACCTGTTACAGTTTAATTACAAGTAAAGATAGATAGATGGACCTGCTGAACAAGATAATCATCGAAATCTGATAGTAAATCCCGGAGACATCAGCTAATAAAGCATGAGCATACTTAAATTATTTACTTTTTGTTATACTGCCATCTATGCTCAGTTTTTTGCAACGCTCTGAAGTTGTAAGCTTTAAAACAAACTGTTTCAGTCTCAGACTAAAATATAGTAAGTACTAGCTTTCCCGCCCGCGACTTCGTCCGTGCGAAATACTGTTTATCGTGAAAAAAAAATATGTAGAAAATAAACAATAGTTTTAAAAAACTAAAAAACACGCTTTATATAGAAAACCAAACTAAAAAATAGAAAATAAATTTTAATAGTGTAAATAAGAAAAAATGTTTTAATTAAAAAAAAGCGTGGGGTGCATGGGTCAATAGTTATAAATATTTCATTGACAGATATGAGAAGAAGGATTATCATTTCGATAATATCTTAAAAAGCACCCCACGCTTTTTTTTTAAATAAAACATTTTTTCTTATTTACACTATTAAAATTTATTTTCTATTTTTTAGTTTGGTTTTCTATATAAAGCGTGTATTTTAGTTTTTTTAAACTATTATTTAAAGCCGTCTAAAGGGGCTTCCGCTGCTTTTTTTCTACAGTTGATTTTAATGTTATACTTTTGTCAAACTATACTTCAAAAGCTTTCAAATGAGCTATTTGAAACTAGTATTGTCAATAAACTTTTGAGACAAACACATAGTCGTTTTCTGCTTTTTGCAACAATTTCTAATTTAGTATTTTAAAGAAAGCGTCTATCGGAATGGTCTCTTTCAGCTTATTGAGGTTTGGACGAAAACCGAAAGATATGCAAAGCCAAATCAATGGTTTTATTCCGCAAAATGTTTACTAACCGTATAACATAAACCGTAACGACTCAAGGGATGGTTATGCTCACCTGAGTTGTTTCTTCTATAGCCCTGCCCCCTATGGTGATGAGATCAAAACATAGACGAAATGTTATCGTGAAAAAATATTATAATTCGGCAAAAATAGTTTTGCAGAACTAGACCATTGCGGTGGTCGGCTTCTGCAAATTAAATATTCAAACTATTCCATTATAAATTAAATTTGCAGAAGCCAGAACACCTGCGATAGTCGGATTCTGTTTACCAAAATTTTATTTTTTCTAGATATTTTGCTAGGCCATAGCCTAAAATGGTCAGCTTTAACAGAAAAAAAACGGGTGATAATGGCAGGTGGTTTTATTGGACAATTTAATATATTGACATCAGAATGTGCTTTGTAGAAACGTGTCTTTGGAATATGTAAAGTAAAGACAATTTTATGTCATAGGCATTATAACTCATTTTTTCACTCAACTGGAGATTTGACATTGTGCGCTATGTCAGATGAAACTTTCAGCAACCCAAAATGTGTTTAAACGAGAGATTAACAGGCAGTTGAGTTTTTTTTTTGAGAATTTGCTTTCCAAAAACCTGGTGTTAGTCTAGTAATTTAGGTCCGTAATAATTTTATCGTCAATGGTCCTAATGATAGTATAATTGGATACATAGTGGTGGATTTTTTTCCTAGATGATTCTTTGTCCCAATTAGTCTATATTTTAAAAATTGTGCTCTTGATTGTCCTAACGCTTGGTTGATGTTTATAGAGTTATTAAGTACCTACCTAAAAACCTTTTCATAATATTGATAAATCCCTTTGAATTCATAATAGTATTTATGAAACGGTTGCATAACGAGGGGTATTAAAACACGAGGAGTTAAAAATCTCGCCTACCTACGGCTCGTTTTTTAATAGTATCACTCGAGTGTTTTAATACCTAGTTATGTGCCGTTTCATACTACTTTTCTACACTCATGCAATAGGAACTTACTAATGAAAAAAAAATTGTCGTAATATTTTCTTGATTTTGCAGGTAAAAGATCGTTCGTCATGTCAGGTGGACTAGTCTCCTCATTATCACAGCTGACAGACATTTAATAATATTAATCAGGATAAAACTTTTTATCAACAAAAACACATGAAATTGGTTAGGTACTAATGTAACTTAAGTAAGTAGGTAAAGTAAATTATGACGCCAAAGTCCAGTTCACAGCGAATTCGCGCGCATACGGTCTAGGACGCACCGCCATAGATAATAAATGGCGAAAATCCTCGTTGGACGGACCCAAACCGGTGCTTTTATGGGAAAAATAGTAGATTGTATGACAAGCGAGGATGAAATTTGCCAAGGAAATATTAAGGAACTAGCTGTGCTCGTGGCTTCGCACGCGTGGTCATTTCTCTAGGTTAAAAGTACTCTATGTGCTATTCCAAGACCTAAAATACCAATATACCAACAATAAAATTGATCAAAATTCCTTCAGCCGTCATAAAGTTTTTTATCGATTTCTCAGCTTCTACTGATCGGATTGAGATACCAAGTACCCCAGTTTTTAAGTCAAACCCTAGGCTATCTAACAGTGAAAATTGCATCGCAATCGGTCCAGAAGTTTTTACGTGATTCGTGAACAAACATACAGACAAACAAACTAACAGACAAACAGACAGACGCGATTTAAAAAATAATGTATTCTTGTTCCGTAGCTTATTTTAAGTACCCAAGACCATTTCTTTTTAAATTATCTTGTTTGTACAGACTTTTTCGTTCTTATTGCTATATTATAAGGATAGATGTTCATATTTCTCTATTAATAACTAACTTTTTTATAAATATATACGAAAACAGCGGGGTGCAGATAGTTAATAGAAATAATTTACCATTCTAATACTTCATTAATGCAGTACCTATACACGTTACCTATATACGTTATAAAAAACATCGTAATTAATTTTTATGTTTATATGGGAGACTGCTGAAAATAATAATCATCCAAATTACGGAGATAATATTATGAGCTAACATACGTCTTAATTACTTTTGTTACACTGCCATCTATCCTCAGTTTTTTGCAAAGCTTTGTAATTTGTAAGCTAAAGTCAAACTGTTTCAGTCATTAAGGGACAACAGATGTCGTGTTTTCTTTCTTTTATCGGAATCTTTGTTTACTGTGAAACACTGTATACACTGTTGATCGATATTTAGTTAGGTACTAGTTACTATAATAGTAGTATTAGGAATATTTAAGTAGATAGTAAGAAGTAATAACTTATGTAAATAAATGAATAAGATTAAGATATCTGATGCAAAGCGCCATCTTTACGTGTTTATTTGAAGTATGTAGATAGATGAAAGCTCTCTATTGAAATACTACAGAACAACTTTATTTCAATGAAATTAGATGGCGTTAAAACAAACAATCCCACTCTAAGTTATAAACTAGTTACGTTCAGCGGCTTTTTTATTGCTGGGTAAAAAGTAAAAAAGTATGTGTCCTTCCCCATAACTCTCACGATACACACATTACCATTACAAATGTCATCACGACCATTTTAGCCGTTTAGTTGAGAGATCTACGTTTCATCTCAAGCAGTTAAAGAGGCAGAGAGAGATTATTTACTTCTGTCAATTTTTATAATATTAGTGTGACGCGTGACATCACATTTATCTAATCTAGTATAATTAAAGTGCATTTTAACATCAATACCTAGACCTAGTAAAGTCAAAGACCTATTCTAGTAATTTGGGTTCCTTATAATTTTCTCATCGATGATCCTGCGATGATTACATTTTTTTATTATTATTATTATTATTATTATTATTTAATGATCTTAATGATTCGGAACCAATTGCTGTTATTGGTGCACCTCTTGAAGTTGTCCAAAAATATGTTTACCTTGGGCAAATATTGCAGTTAGGTAAGAACAACTTTGAGAAGGAAGCTGACAGAAGAATTCAGCTGGGTTGGGCAGTGTTTGGCAAGCTTCGTCAAGTCTTCTCGTCCATACCGCAGTGCCTGAAGACAAAAGTCTTCAATGAGTGCTTCCTACCAGTCATGACCTACGGAGCCGAAACGTACTGTGGACACTTACGGTCATATACTAGTCCAAAAATTTAAGGTCGCTCAGCGAGCTATAGAGAGAGCTATGCTTGGTGTTTCTCTGAAGGACAATATTCGTAATGAAGATATCCGACGGAGAACCAAGGTAACCGACATAGCTCAAAGGATAAGCAAGCTAAAGTGGCAGTGAGCTGGTCACATTTCCTGAAGAACCGATAACCGTTGGGGTAGACCAGTCCTCGAGTGGAGACCACGTTTAGGTAAACGTAGTATAAGACCCTGTGGCCAGGTGGAGTGAAGACCTGCGAAAAGCGGCTGGAAGAAAATGGATGAGGTGAGCTGAAGACCGAGCTCAGTGGCGTTCATTAGTAGAGGCCTACGTCCAGCAGTAGATAGATATAGGCTGATGATGATAATGATGATTATTTAAATGGATACAAAGTGTTGGTACTTACCTACCTGGTTCAATCTGTTTCTAATTCGAGCCTATGTTTCAAAAGTTGTGCTCTTAATTATGTTGCTTGGTTGATATTTATTGAGTTATGTATCTAATTATTTTTATATCATTTATAAATCCCTTTTGAATTCATTATAGAACATGAAGAAGATGAACACATTTTATTAACTGACAAGAAAAAATACTATAAATCAATGTACATGCAAGTAGGTAGGTAGGTAGGTAGGTAAGCAGGACTATAATTTTCTACCCTAAAACTAAAAGGAATTTTAAGCCTAAAACCAATTTGCAACAAGAAGTTTGTATGTGTTGCTAACACACACATAACTTCTTGTTTCAGAAGGTTTAAAAAAAAAGTCTACGCCGCCAAACAAACGAGTGAAGCGTAGCAAATGGCTGCTGCATATGTATGCGTGAGTGAATAATTTGTGATGTTTTGTACTTGATACACAATTTCACATAATTTAATCACAAAAGACTGCATCGTTTTTCATTTTCTGTGAGAACTTGACAAAAATAACACCACTAACAAGGTCGAGATCTTGCTACGATGTGACAGTCGTTCGGCATAACATTGTGAGAGTGTGTGCGTGAGGCTTGTGCGTACGAGCGGATTGAAATATCTTGGGTGTTTCATTTTCAAATTGGCGGTTTAGACTCCGTCTTTTGTTTCCGTCATCATCATATATATATATATATATATTATATAAAGCCCAATGATTCCAACAACAAAAACGATGTTTCACAAGAAATCAGTTCCTCAAAGAAGAGAAAACTTACAGAACTATTATTTTGTTGGCTAGTTTAGATTAGACCACAATCGTGACAATGAGATCGTTTTGTGTGGATGTCCATCGCCCCGTGCTTAGGAGGGCACGTTGAGCTCCCGGTCTTGGTTATTATTGATTGATAGTACGTTAAACCGTGTAAGAGGCCCTCGAGCAGCCTTACAAACGCAAGCACTGCCGCATACCTCAAACAGGCAAGTAATTAGGCGAACACTGCAAGTGCCCATATCTACGTTTTCCTAGAGATGTTTTCTTTCAATTTAAGGTCGTGACCGTTGTTGAAGGAGGAGCAGGAGCGTTCTAATGAGCATTCTAGCGAATCAACAAAAACATGTTTCAAGCTTTTTGCCAAACCGAGCAATTCTCATTGATCCTCCGCCGACGGATATAATAATGTGTACTGTATCGTTACAAAGAATAGTTTTGTTTACGAGCATTATTTGAGCTTTCGCTAGAATGATCGACTGGCTCTATTCGTTGACAAAATTGGCGAATGCAAGAATGAAACTGAATGCTCAGGTTTATCAGCACCTTTAGGTTTTCCACTGTTGGCTATGTTTAGTTTACGTAAATCCTGAAATACATAAACCCTCAAGCATTTAGTGATTGTATATAAATGAAAAAGAAAAGAAACAAGACGCGCTAGCTGGTCAGATTATTAAGACCAACATCAGATCTACACATCATGGTTAGGCGGTAAGTTTTAGTTGCTACTAAGGATTTGCACTCCTTGCTTCATGAGTTCATATTATTCGTCTACTGCAGAACGTAGGCCTCTCTTGTGAACGCTACTAAGCCCGATCTTAGACTCATCTCATCCAGTTCCTACCATTTTTGCGTAGTCATCTCTCCACTTGGCCGGCGCGCAGGCGTCCTCTAAGTTTGCCTAAACCTTATCTTCCTTGTTTCTTGAAAACATAATCTGGTCGTCTTCAAGGTCGTCTTCACATTCTAGATCTGCGTGATTCATCCTCGCCCATCATCGCCTACTATCGAGATGATTATCATCATCAGCCTATACTCGTCCATTGCTAACTGACAGCCACCTTACGCAAGTCGTCACTCCACATAGCCGGGGCGGGTGTTCCACACTGCGTTTGCTTAAACATAGTGAGATGATAGTCAAACGTAAATCTATCCTACCTGCTTATATTATAAATAAGTGCCCCGCCCCGGCTTCGCACGGGAGTAATTTAGAAAAAACAAATGAGGAAAATATCGCTACGTGCAGGTCTCGTATGCTCCTATTATACTATATAAACCTTCCGTGAAAAAATATCTAACTGATGGGGAACAACAGAGAGACAGATAGACAGACGCGGAAAGCGACTTCAATTTATACTATGCATTGATATGGATGAGAAACTTTGTGTGTGTGTGTGTTAAGAATGTTTTAAAAAATAATGATTCTGCACCGCAAAATCGATAGTGAAGCACCCAAGGTATGCCGATCCGCTCGTACGCACAAGCCTCACGCACACACTTACACCATGCTATGCTGAACGGCCGCCACATCGCCAGATCTCGACCTCGTTAGTCGTGTTAATTCTGTAAAGTTCTCACGGAATATAAAAACAGTGCAGTCTTTTGTGCTGAAATTGCGTATCAACCACAAAACACCACAAATTATCCACTCACGCACACAAATGCAGTGCCATTTTCTATGCTTCACTCGTTTTGGAGGTGCGTTTATTTTAAACCTTCTTGTTGTTAGTATGTATGTTTGTTATGATATTTCGTCAGGATCATGCATCGAGTGTAGTGTAATTACACCATAGAACAATCGCTTCTGCAAAAGTGCCGGCTACTCTTTGACTCCTCGGAACCGGTAGCAAGCTGTTCACTATGGCCGCATATTAATCGCCTTCTTTGACGCACCACTGAACATCGATGATGTACGAGTTTTATAACTTACTAGCTGTTCCTGCGGCTTTCCCCGCGTGTTTATTTTTCTGGGATATAAGGATCCTGTGTTTTTCCACAGCCTAAAGTAACAACATCATCAAACTTCGTTCAGACTTCAAATAGTTTCTTATCGATTGCTCGGACTTCTATTCATCGGATTGAGATACCAAGTAAACCAGCGTTAAGTCAAGCCCTAAGCTTTCGAACAGTGAAATCGCATCACAATCTGAGCAAAAGTTTTTACCTTTACCTTAAATATTAGAATATTTATTAGCAAGAAATATTCTAATAAGCATGGCTCTGAACAGTTGTCCATACCGCCAAGGCCGTAGGGGGGGGGGGGGCATACACGTATCAAGGTAGTGGTTATTAAACAACCCACTGTTTTATACACGGAAAGACTGGAAGCTCAATATATAATGAATTTTTACTATAGGTAAAAGTGCAGTTAATTTTTTTTTTATGTAAACTGGAAACGACATGGAAATTCTATTGTGATTTTATTAGGAGAGAAAGTAAAATTAAGTATTTACCAAATGATGTTTTCAATTAAAACTAATGTCTATATGAATAACACCGGTCAATAGAACCATCAAATATTGCAATGTATCTAACTTTTTTTTATTCTTAGGACGCATGAGCGAGAGTGTTTTTATCCAAGTTTGCAACACTGAGCTAGTACCTGAAAATCTGGCACTTGTTTCAGTTACTTCGAAAAAACTACTTTAGAGAAGCGTTTTCGGGTACTTATCTTTACTTGTAGTTTTTCAGGAGACATTGAGGCATAGAGGCACAGTTTAAAGCTAATTGAATGAAATTGAATTACTTTCTCTACAAATTTCTATCTAGCGACATTTCTATTAAAAAAAATATGCCAGTATTAAGCCTTGGAAATGCCACATATTTTTAATAAATTGCCCTTCTTTGGCTGGCTGTATCTCCAATCGACCAGAGTTCAAGTTGAGCTCAAAATTGTAGTAAATTTAGTTTCCTATACAAAAATGTAGTTTTAGGATACCCGAAAATCGTTCTCTTAATGTTTTTGTTTTGGATAAAACCGATACAAGTGGCACAATTTCGAGTAGGTACCACGGGAGTAGCACAAGATATTCAGTATTCCAAACTTGGGTACCTACCTATAAACAGTCACTGGGGTCCTAAAATCTTAATAATAATAATAAAAACTTAATAAATTGTTCATTATTATTATAAACAATCGTGTTTGGTGTCAATAGAGACCCAAATTAAAGGAAAAATATAAAGGATAATATTTAAAAAATAGGCACAATCGGCGGTCTTATTGCTAAAAGCGATCAACATATAAACAAGACAAAAGTTCATAAACTCGACTACGGTCGTTTAAGTGCTTCGCCGTAGTCGTTTTTTTTTTCTCTATAAATAAGTCACTCTATAAATGAAGACGAATCGATTGATACCTCGCTTATCAACATTTGACCAAGTTTTTAGTCTCAATACAGTAAGTATTTAGTCAGTCCCTTTCTTAGTTTCGCCATAGTTGAGTAAAATAAATTGCTTATGTTATCCATATACCCACATACATACATACATACATACATACATACATACATACATAATACATACATTTAACATACATACATGCATAGACTGTTAAACTCATTACCCTTCGCTTGCATCGCCATACTCGGGTAAAAAAACTCTGGTCCAAAGCTCACTTACTAAAATACTGGCTGCTCTAACCTCAGTTGGTTCGATAAAGACTTTTGATCCTTTTAAGAAACAGGATCGAATGGCATTTTTTTTTGTGAAATGCCCATTTTCCTATTAACTGCAATTTTTTCCAAAACAATGCAGTCAAAACACCTCCAAAATTTAGAAGAGTCTTCTAAGAAAGTGGGAAAAGTTATTCGCAATTTCTGACATTTCTAGGGGCAGGCAAGTTATTGAGTAGAAAACGTAGTGTAGGACGCCTTCCGGCCAGATGGAGTGACGACTTACGCAATGTAGCTGGCAGTAATTATATGAGTAGAGCCGAGGATCAGGCTCAGTGGCGTGCATTAGGATAGGCCTACGTCCAGAAGTGGACAGATATAGGCTGATGATAATGATGATGATTATATGGGTCTTAAGATTCACATGATACATCATCATCATCATTACGTCGCCTCATTGCTTATTTGTCTTATCTACCATTAGTTACATTTTACAGTAGAGGAGTTTGCGGCTCTAATTATTAAAAAAAAACTTTACTTTCCAGGTCTTTCATCTTCATTTTGAAGATCTTTCTTAATAGACGAGTTAACTATGAATTGATAGTTATAATTTTCATACAACATAGTAATTAATTTTATACCTTCTTTTGCAGGTTTTTTATGCAGATAGAACAAAGATGCTGAAATATAACTACGAATGTGGACATAGAACATTACTTTATTAGAGATAGGACAAAGTGACTGTTTAATTTTTGCATGCTTATTTGTTGTTTGTTCCAGATGTATATACAGATCGGTGTTACAATTTACAGTAATTCATTAAAAAAACCTCACTATGTAATCCTATTTTAATTCTATTTCATAAGAATTATTATTTGAGATTGAAAAAAATAATTGTTTTCAACTAAAATAGGTTTACTAATCGTTTAGTTTTTATGAAGAATACGGTAGGTATAGTAGAGTATCCGAATTAGGACGACCTTACATAACCCACCTATTTAATGGATGAAAAGTATTTTATACCAAATTTAGTACCTATGCTAAAAAATGTATCGGTGTGCTAAGAAATTCCTGGTCATTCCAGTATAAAAACACTGACCTCGTTGTATTAATAATACCAATGGCATTGCGTGTCAGCTTATACTGGAAATGGGTAACTGACACTGCCGTTGTGTGTACCACATAACTTCTTTCCTGTGGTTCTTAGGAGCTTGAAACAAAAAAAAAATAGCCTTAGACATATAAATAGTCAAAGCTCACAACACTTTCTATTTTTTTATGTGTTTAGACTCGTAGAAAACTAATATAATAAAAATGATAGTACACAACACTAGAGTTAATCTTGAATTATTGACATTCTTGCATATCTTAATTTTATAACATAATAATAAATTAAGTACCTACCTATACCAAAAAAAACAGCGTGGGCAATACGCATACCTGGTAGTTTAGTTATAAAAAAACATTCCGCTAGGTTTCTTATTATGGAGCAAAAAATATGGCTTCTGCGGCTTGATGTCACATTTCTGACAATATCCAGCTTCATAAACTATGGAAATTGTGTTTCCCTAAGAATATCTGTGGTCTTATATTTCCATTCTTATTTTTTAATTAATCTAAGCTATGTGTGCGTGTGTGTGTGTGATACCCATAGCTTAGATAAGTCAGTGACTACTTGCCGGACAGACAGGCAAATAGACAGACAGCGTAGTCATAACAGTATCTATATTTGGACACGGTACGAAACCCCAAAAAAATACAATTTCATTTAGATACAAAAATCTTGTTACCTTGTAAAGCTTTTACGGTGTAAAACTACGAAATTTACAACAGTTTTATAATGGCCAAGCCTAATTAAAAACCTTGGTCTCTAATCTAACCAATCTTGTTTGTAGAATTTTACCATCTCGGGTGTAGATATTGCAACCATTTCGAGTTACAGTTAACCCGGACACATACATGCTGTCTATACACACATACACATGTGCAGTGTAATTGTGGAGAGAATATAAAAAAAATGCGCTAAGTGTGCCTTACTTGCGCGCGCCGAGGTGGGTAAAGGCGCTGGGTAAATTGGATTTCCTGATATCATTACCACAGAATAAATAATACTGCGTATTACATCTTGCTATCACCATATAAATAATAGTACTACGATGGAGTTTGAGGGCTAAACATGCTAAACTGTTTTTATTCTGATTTAGGAAGGGATAGTGTCCGTCCTGTCTTCGGACCAGTAGAATATCAGTGCCCTAACACGAAGGCTTTTCACGATATTTTTTTTGCCGTTTGGTACCCATCACAATAATAGGATCACATTTTCTCATCCTGTGAAAACCAGCATAGGAATTCATGAAATGGGCATGTATCCACTTACTACTTCGATCACCAAGATCGGTGATTATAGGCAAACATCGAGCAACCACTCGTGGAGTTCTATGGGGGAGGCTAATATCCAACAGTGGATGTTAACTGGCTGATAAGAACGACGGTATACCCAGTGCGAGTTGGAATCCAACAATTCCGGGTTCGATCCTTTTCTCCGCAATAATGACTTTTCTAAGTTATGCTCCGATTTCCATCGTTCCGAGCTTCTCAAGTTAAGTTATCGGTCACGGCTGTTACTGATTAATAACAGTCGTGAAGCCATGTCTGCAGCTTTCGGGCGGCCTGTCAAAATCTGACACCAGAGGCCAGCACTCATACACGGTCCCGTGTGGCGGCCGCCGGAACCCCATCTGGGCCTGGTGACCCTTGTGTAAACAAACCGTTTGTATGGCCACTTGAGATCCCTCTTATATAAACAAATGACTGTGTTCTGAGAAGAAACGAATAAAAAACACGTATTAAAATTTATTTTTGTCGATTCTGAATTAAAACATTTATAAAAAAATGCGGGAAGTTGAAAAAAATACGAAATGTATGGATTTAATATTTTCATATATTTTTTATATTAAATCTTCAGCATTGACCTATGGTTTTCTATCTGTATTAAAGACTGTTACAGATGTACCTTTCCAACAGATAACAAATAAAATGAAATAGTCAGGTTTTTTTTTTAATAATCGACTAAAATCGAAATAAATTCGAGCACAAATAATGCGTGATGTTTAAAAATTATTTGTGGTAAATCTAGAGCATAAAGGTGAAATATAAAGATAGCATTGTGTTGCTACATAAAAAAATAAAGATACCCCTAGAATAAATAAAGGGATTGGATAATATCTAAATAAATAAAAAAAATGCCTTATTGTTGCAGATATTGTTACCAGACGGCAACCGGGCTGTAAAATTTTGGCAACAATTGGGGCTTCATTCATATGAATTTTTTAATCGATAGAAGTTGAAACAACGATAAATTTAATATATAACACTTGTTATCACATAAACTTATGGCATATTTGCAGAACTTGCAAAATATTTCAAAGTAAACATATTTTTACTACCTAGAGACCGACATTAAAAAAAATGGAGTGACTCTGTTTGTTGGACTTTGGCATTTAATTGGATTGCCACACGATTAAACTAGCACCATAAACCAAATAACGAGCCTTCACACCATTTGAAATAAATCGAAAAGATTGCAAATTTTTCAAAAACGCTTCTTTAGAAGCAGAACACGTTAAGATTTCCAATTTCGCAACTGGGGAAGCGCGCCATACGTTACCGGATAAGACAAACAAACCGGCTGATGACTTAATATATTTGCAAAAGCGTTAATTTCACTCGTTCTGCTACAACCAGGGGCTCTACATAGCGGGCGTCGTTCCGACTGGCCACAGTTGGCCGACAGAGCGAGAAGTTCAAATCTCCACTCGTAATTGATAAATAAACGACGCACGTGCGCCCGGGTCAACACACTTGTACAGGTGGTGTACCGTCGTTAAAAGATTGAACAGAAAAATAATAAGTTGTTGGTAAAATCAAGTCCTCGCGGGCATGATTTTGGTAAAGAGAAATACGGGACGTCCCGGGCGCATATGGAAATGCTCAAGCCAGCTGCGACGCTGTCCAGCTTCAGAGAGAGGCTATGGTAGACCGTTTGAATTTAGCCGTGAAGACGTGTCCGATTGAGACGATGCCAACCTGTTTAAATTTAATGCTACTAAAATGCAGGCGTATTTTGTTCTCTGCTAAAAAGAGTCCTCTAAACTGATCTTCCTTAGTGCAACAATACCTTTAGGCGACCATCTGGAGCTTTTGGGTGTCGAACTCACATCGAACCTGAATTTTGGGCCTTACATTGAATCCAAAGCCAAGGTAGCTTGGTATTTTGTTTAAAGTTAGGCGGTACTTCACGCCAGGACAGCTTTTGAATCTTTATCAAGCATACGTCCGATCATGTATGGAGTATTGCTGTCACTTCTAGGCCGGTTCTGCCAAGTATCAGCTCGAGGCTTTGGAGTCAATTAAGAGACGTTCTATGAGGCTCCTTGGGGTTGACATTCTGGTAAACAATAAGCTTCAATATTTGGCGCATCGACGTGAGGTCGCAAGCCTGTCGGTATTGTGGTGAGTGTGCACAAGAACTGCACAATCTGATTCCCCCATTACCTTTCCATCACCGTACGACTAGACGATCAGCAAAGTGCCACCCTTTTATGGTTGACATACTTTGTACAAGAAGCGTTATGCTTCTTCATTTATTATAAGAACTGCAAAGGAGTGGAAACCCCTGCCCTCGTCAGTGTTTCTGGTACATTATAACCCAAGTGTGTTCAAGTCTAGACTGAATAGGTATCTACTAGGCAAGCGTGCTACACCTTCGACCACATCATCGCTTTCCATCAGCTGAGAACGTGGTCAAACGATTGACTATACCGTTATAAAAAAACTGGCTAGATGGCACCAAGAAGTGGCCTGGACGTCGACAACATACGCTAGAAGCTATACGTGAGATTGCAAGAAGTTTTGCCTACTGACCTCCTAATTTATATTTGAAGGCACCTGATGAATTAAATATCACTCAGGCCCCAATTAACGCATATAATATGGTAATTCTCCTAAATTTTTGCGAAAACTCTCGTTACAATATCTCTAAATTGCTTCGTTTTGTTAACAATTTTATAGACATTGTTACCGTAGACCTTTAGTTTAATAAACGTATTTTGCGATTCAGTTCAGGCATTGGGGCACAAGATTCGAGCTACTATAAGATTACTAAGTGCAAGATTTAGGTAATCGACTGGAAAACCTCTTCACGAATTTAAGATAAAGATAGGTCATTTGTCTTTCAAAATGATACAGAGCCTAATCAGCTAGAACCTAGCGATCTAGCAAATGAAATTCATGTTGCCTCCGATTGCATATTATATTTGAAAATCAAGCCTCTTTTTAGTTTAGTTCGAGTTTTTGTATTTTTGTAATAATTTACTTATATTTTAAATATTTTAGTTCCCCGCAATCGAATTTATTCGGCCAAAGAGATCCTGTCGTGAGATCGGCAGATCGATCAACATTTTTTTAGAGTCAAGTCACCTTGTAGAATTATATATTTTTGGAATGGTCGTAAGAAAACCTTCTTTTGTATACCTCACTCGATAGGTTTTAGTCATTTTTTTGTTCCGTCGGAAATACAACATGGCAGCTGTAAGACGCCATATTAATTTTCCTGACAATTTGTACTATCCTATGTCACTCTCGTGATTAGGACGAATTCTATGATATCTCATTAATCAAAATCTATCAAGCCGTTTAGGCTGTAGGACGCGCCCAATAAACATACAAACATACATATCCCCTCCAAACAAATTTTTACCTTCGCTAGTCGGGTAATTTTTTATATTTTTGTTTCAGATACTACTGAAGTTTTAAGTCCCAACGACTATTTTTTTAAATCATGATACAGCGTTAAGACTTACCGCTGTATTATAGAATAATATTAAAGTATAGAATAGGTACCTATATATGTAGATATATTAATTTTATGTACTTTTACATAGTGACGGTACCTATATGATGACTAACCTACGTATGTCCAAAACTCAATCTCCAGTTCCTATATACCAATTTTCAGATCGCAATCTTCATAATGCCAAGTCTGACATCAATCACGACTAGAAATTTCCGTTTTAAACATATACTACGCACACAAACGCAATCTCGCAAATGCACACTCTCATATACCAAACATGTGTGAGTGAAATAAAAAGGCGCGCGTGCGCCAGCTTACGCCACATAAAGATGAGTCTTCCATCTCTTTTCAGCCAGTTTTTTAACATATGTATGTCTCTGTCTGTATGTAATTACAAGCGGTACGTTACCAGCTCCGTTGTGACTAACACCGAGCTGTGATTGTATCATCATAAAAGTGGATGTTGTATGTTGGATATAATTCGCTAGAACCAGACAGTAGGTTTTTGATGATAATCTGAAGCTGTTTTTAGAAGCTAGGATGTCTTAAATTACCCAACTTTTGAAGGCTCCAAATTAGTGTTCCTTCTATTCTGAGCTAGGTTTTGCCCGTGGTTTAGTCTGAGCTATTTAGTGCCGATTAATCTAAATATTTAATTTCTTACTTCTGGAACCATGTAATACGTAATTTTATGACAGAGGTCAAAGAAGATTTAATAACAAATGGGTATAAAAGCCAGAATAAGGTAGTGTGACCAATTCAAACAGATCAGTTCAGTTCAGTTCAACTCTGGGTCGGATCGTAATTTTTGTATTTTTTTTGCAAATGTTATACGGGGTGGACAATAGTTTAAAAGTTTCTATAGTTAACTACTTGTAGTTTATGTAGTTTTATCCTGTAGAATAGTATTTAAAGTTACTAAAACAGTCAAAGTAGTTGTAACTAGAACCATTAAAGAAAAATAACTTATTTTCTCCGTGTTGATGACATAAACTTTTCAGGCAAAAAAAATGAATCCCAAAATTCAGATCCATAAACTATCAACAATATTCACACCAATAGGTATATAAAAGTGAAAAAGTTTGTTTGTCTGGGGAATTTTAACGCGATAACGACTGAACGGATTTTGATGAAATTTGGAATGGAAATAACCATACCCTAAAATAAAATATAAAACACTTGTTATCCCGGAAAATGGTTGGTTTCAGCGGGAAAACGGGAAAATGTTGATTACTCGCTGTAAGGAACGGATAACAAGTCTGTCAAAAAACATCAAGAGCGTTGGTGCTATACCTACTTTTGCATTGGGTTTTAATATCCTAGAAGAACTAAGATGATTTTTTCGCGATAAACTGTAATCCGCGCGGACGAACTCACGAGAGAAAGCTAGTAACGAATATTTTTCAAAGTTGTTAAGTGTTAAAAGTATGATAGTTGAGCTACTTAATTCAATATAACAATATGTTATCCATAGGTTACTTCTATACATTACCAATATTTTAAGTTTTGTAGTCTTTAGATAATATTGGAAAAGTTTGTGTATTATCCAGCCATCCCCGAGCAGTACTGACAGAAATAAAAAAAACAATTCGCTATATTTGGATCTTGCAAAAGTGGGTCTCGTCAAGTGAAACCAATAAGTGATTTTTCGATTTTCCAAGGTATATTTTTTCGTGCGCTGAGCCAATATTGACCGCAAAAGCATGTTTGATCGCGAAAATCTGTTCAATATTATAACCAAATTACTCCCAAATAATTGCGCTGTTATGATACTATTACGATACTCACAAGTTGCGCTGATGCTACCGATATCATAAGTGCTAACGTTACGTAACGCATGCGAGTATTTTTTTTCTATCGTTTAGACTTAATAGAAGGACAAACACAAACTTATAGAAACAAACAAGAATACTGTCGCATTCAGTATTTTTTTGTTGAAAATAATATTCTACATAAACTTTCGTTATATTATCAGTTTTATTATAAAATGCATTACTTTTATGTTTCTGTAACTTAAAAGTAATGTTGAATTTGCAAATAAGTACCTTAATTTTGACATCATATTTTATTTCTGGAACTGCAACTGACCACCAGAATTATTTAAAAATTAAACGAGTCGTTTTTCCAACGTCTCGTTACTTTTTAACTTTTCTTGTATGGCGTTTAATATCAAAAACTGATGGACAGTAAGCGAAAACGGTTCGTTTTAAGATATAGGAATCGGCCATGCAAAGCTACTTAATTTATATGCACAGACGTCACCGGGGGCAAAAATTAGTGCAGCATGAATATATTATTGCAATATTATTTAAAATTAAGTACAGAAACGGAACAAAAATAAAACATATTTTACTGTTTTGATTATCATATAATGAAGACAAAAAAAAACAGAAAAAGAGATATTTGTATATATTAATTATCAAGTAACAAAAAACTCTGTATGTACATATATAATAACTATTATAAAAAAGGATAATGGCGTACAACGTAACTGTTTTTAATAAAATCCAAACATAGGTTACCAACTCATATCAAACATAATTATGTATTTTACTGTACCTAACTATATTATACTGGTAATCATCTGGAAGCTCTATGAAACTTAATATTCATAGATTACCTGAAAGATATGAATTTTAGCGATAAAGCCATCCATTGTAACTTCTTCTACTAATATTGTTCCTAACCTTTTATTACTTTTTGCTGTGTGTTATATCTATCACTAGCTGTGCCCGTAGGCTTTGCCCCGTGGTATTTTTCTGGGCTATAAAGTAACATCAAAATTCCTGCAGCCGTCAAAAATATTTTAATGATTGCTCGGCTTCTCATCGGATTGAGATACGAAGTATACCAGATTGTACGTCAAAACTTAAGCTTTTTAACAAAAACGGCATTTGAATCGGCTAGGTATTTATTTACATTATGCGCGAAAAAACATCCAGACAAACAGACAGACATGATTTTTGAAAACGTTATATTCTTGTTCTACTGCTTATTTTGGATTCCCTAGACCATTTTTGAACGAGCGAGCGCGAAGCGCGGTCTAAGCGTATCTGTTTCAGCTTGGGTAGTAAATATTTTGTATGTCCGGATGTCTGTCTGCCTGTTCTCCTCTACTGGTCGCATTTCTCTACCGATCTAGACGAAACTTGGTATACAGGCTTGACTTAGTATTTTTTTGTCGTCGGGGATTTTTCATTCGGGTGGAATTGTTTTCCCCCAAAAAAAGGGTAAAAAGGGGCCTACTGAATATCTCCGCCTTATTAAATCTGATTTCGATGGTTTATTTTTATTTGAAAGGTAGTAACTTTAACTTAGTTTCATAAAATTTGGTGAAGATCTGATGAGGATCTTCGGCGTGATGAGCAGAATAGCTCTTCAAAATGCAATAAATTTCTCACTTTTACGTTTCTACCAGTGGAATAAGCCCTTTACCTATTAGGTAGGGATTGATGGAGCAACTTGGATATTAATGTTAGTTTTACAATAAGGTAACTAGATGGCGCTACTGTGCACTGCTAGAGATTGTTTGCAAAAAGTTTGTACACGCGAGGTCTACAGCTCGCAGAGCCACTAGTCTTATTTTTATTTATTATGCAGACTTTTCGTTACTGCTTTATTATTATAAGTATATTATATACTACATATGTATATATATACATATATATATATATATATATATATATATATATATATATATATATATATATATATATATATATATATATATATAATAGACTTTCGCCCGCGACTGCGTTCGTGCGGACTTCAGTTTATCGCTAGTAAAGTAGTGTCCTTCGCCACTGTTCAAACTATATCCATACCTAATGTCATCAAGATTGGTTCAGCCGGTAGTCGTGCAAAGGTGTATACAGACAGAATTACTTTCACTTTTATAATATTTGTATGGATAAGAATATTATATGGATTGGTCTATACTTGTAAGTATGAGAGAGAGCCTAGAAAGGCTCGTATTCTTCGCTAAAAGGATTAAGAATATAACAGAAGCAAGGTTGTAATAATAAGAAAGCGCTGGTCAAAGTGAGGGGAAGACGACTCACAATTATTGTACTTCCGCTGCAGGACACTAGGGATGGGACATGGGGAAAAGGGAATCGATATCGATAAATGATTCTTCAAAATTGTTTGTAAATAATAACAATAATTGTTTGCGTTTAGACCGCCCGTTGTGTTATTTAAGTTTTATTTTCGGTTTGTATGTAGTGTATTTATACAGGTTAGTTTAAAAAAAAAGGATATATAACACGTACGTTACGTACATGGTATGACCTCTAGGAATAGTTATTACTCGTGGTCACGTGGTAAAAAAAAACCTCATGGTCACACTAGTATGACAAAACGGTGTGTCCACGAGTCCGTCGCCTCTTATGCGCAGTTACACGTATTTTTTAAAAGATAGGAAGATTAATTTTCCTTCGTATAATTTTCCAATATTTGACGGTTATTGTAACTGTCATAGAAAAAAAATACCTTTTATAATTTTAATGAAATGATGAGATTTTATTTTAATTGACGTTACTGTGAATAAATAGAATAATTATACACATGGGTACGATTATTTATACTTATATTATAAAAAGTAAAATTAACTGTGTATAAGAATATTATATTTTGTTTAAATTGACACGTGTAAGAGCTGTACTTTGAAGGTCAAAAACGTACATTATGTATTCATAACAAATGTTACTTACACATAGCTTACTTAATTTAATTATTATGATTGCCATTCAGACAAAAACTTTGTTATTACATTTATTGAAGCACAATTAATATTCATACGCCTTATTTTTGTGGTTTACGTACAGGCAGGTTTGTGCGATATTAAACTGAAATAACAGGAATTAGGATTTTCTAATTAAACTAACGTTTTTTATTCATTAACATTCATCATCATCGTCATCAGCCTTCGTCCACTGCTGGACGAAGGTCTCTCCTAATGCACGCCACTGAGCTCGGTCTTCAGCTCCCCTCATCCATTCTCTCCCAACCGCAATCCTCTCTTCTACACTAAGTTTGCCTAAACGTGGTCTCCACTCGAGAACACTTTTGCCACAACGGTTATCGGTTCTTCTGGAAATGTGTCCAGCTTACTGCCACTATCTTGCTTATCCTAAGAGTTATGTCGGTCACCTTGGTTCTCCGTCGGATATCTTCAATAACAATCTTGTCCTTAAGATTACAATCATTAACATTAGAATCTTCTTATTACACGACTGCCCCAAAAAAGGAGTGTAATCTTTTTAGGATTCATGTATGTTTGTATGTATTTTTGTATGTTGGTTTGTATATGAGTTTCTATATTCCACCATAACTTTTAAATGCCTGTACAGATTTAGACGTTTGGTATCGTTAGAATCCTTACATCCCCCCGAGTAACACAGGTTTTTTTTTTGTGAAAAAGTTCAATATGGCTGCAGTATGGCTCCATTATCAAATGCGAAAAAACTTCGAGTTTTAGAATATGGCCATATTAATTTGATTATTTAATTTGATACCCGGGTATCAAATGAAAGGCCTTGATGAGCACATTCCAACAGTATATAATTTATTAACATAACTTCTTTTGTGTTTTTTTTAGCTTTTAAGCTATTGACTTGATCATCAACTTATTGTACACCGATGCATTAAAAAAAACTATTCAATATAAAGTAAAAACAACTTAGTGCCGTCATAATAATAGGCAAAGACTGCATGCATTAAAAATAAAAATGAGAGTTAAAACAATTATGAAAACAAAATAATAAATTCAATGGTATACAAATAAAAAGAAAGTTAATTATATAATATTCAATAATTTAAAATTGGAAATAAATAACTGATTGGTTAATTTGGTTAGACAAATTAATTCATTAAATAACAATAAAAATTGTAATTCAGATTCAGAAAAATAAAAATGACGTACAAAAATATCACTGAGAAACGACCGACAATTTAAACTTGAAAAATATTCCTGGTAAACGGTATCAGTTTTAGAGATGCTGTTAAATGTACGAAACAAGTCTTTAATAATTTTCTAATGGAAAAAATTGGGTCACGGACAAGATTCGAACTCGCATACTGTGCCTCAGCGCGGCACATGACTTTGCCAATTCGGCCACCGAGACCTATGCGTCGTCATCCAAATCTTTTTACTAGCTTCTTTGAACCCGTCTTATGGGGACGTCTTATCCAAAAATTTCCTATAGAAAATTATTATATATATTTACGCTAAGCAGGCGTTAACTGCTAAAAAAATATCGAAACAAGTCTGTTGAGAGATGAGTTACCAAGATTACACTTAGATTGACTAGTTCATTCTGGATGCTCTGCGCAACCTTGTAGGTGCAGAAAAGTTTAACAACAAAACCAGTTCCGGAGCGTCTAATAAACCATTATTGACACCTAAAGTAATAATATGTAAATAATATAAAAGTTACTTCTTATATTGATGATCATATCACTAAGAGCTATCATTTCCAGACTACTATTAAACGGATAGCCAATTTTACTAGCCAACAATATTATCCCTTAAACATATTTATTTTTAGCTTTTGCGGGGTCGCCATAATTTTGTCGAGTCGTTTGGATACATTTTTCTTGCATTTTTCCTGTAGCAGCTACTAAATAAAAAAATTGTTGACATAAACTGAACTATCAAAATTAAGATTTAAATTTCTAACTTAAACTTAAGATTTACACTTAACTGTAATAAAAGAGAATGCCTGCCTCATGTTAACGATCGCAGTGCAGTGCCACAAAATTTTGTAACCAGTGTTCTGGGTGGCACTGCAACTGCTGTGGGCAGGCATGGCACTAACCATCAGGGTGACGACCTGCCAGTCACCCAGTTGTATAAAAATCGTGTCTAACAGGTAAACAATGACGTAACATCGACACGTCCCAACACTAGTTGCTACCCGCGGCCGCACGCGGCGGACCGAGACGAAGAAAGTACAACCGACGTAACGGCAGCGGACTAGTCTTGGGGGAAACAACGGCGGCTGTAGGAATAATAACAACTGTGGTGTTAGGAGGGAAAAATAATAAGAACAATGTTAGTTGCCAGCAGGCGAGATAGATAGCCAATCGCGAGCAAATAATATCAAAGTAGCTACTTCCGGCGGTTGCGCTGCGTGTACGACGATGATGGCTGATGTTGGAAAGTATCGACTCGAGTCGACTCGAGTCTTTGAAGAGACGTGCTATCAGGCTCATTGGGGATGACACTCTGGTAAAGAGTAAGCTTCAAAGTCTGGCGCATCGACGTGAGGTCGCAAGCCTGTCGGTATTATATAGATTGCACTATGGAGAGCGTGCACAACAACTGCACAACCTGATTCCCCCATCACTTTTCCATCACCACACGACTAGACGATCAGCAAAGCGCCACCCTTTCATGGTTGAAATACCTCGCACAACAACGAAGCGTTACGCTTCTTTATTTATTATAAGAACTGCAAAGGAGTGGAATGCCCTGCCCTCGTCAGTGTTTCCGGTAAATTATAACCCAGGTGTGTTCAAGTCAAGAGTGAATAGTTATCTCCTAGGCAAGCGTGCTACACCTTCGACCACATCATCGCTTTCCATTAGGTGAGATTGTGGTCAAACGATTGCCTAGTCCGTAATAAAAATAAAATAAAAAAAAAGACCTATCCTTCTGGGACTGTTATTTTCGTATGGCGTTTCGCAGAGTAGACCACATTATTGGCAGATAATAGCAGTAGTTCAAGGGGTATGAAAAAATCGGTATGCTCGGAGTTTCTCTGAAAGAGCGTATCCGGAACGAGGTAATCAGAACTAAAGTTGTCGACATAGCTCGTAGGATTGCAAGCTGAAGTGGCAGTGGGCTCATCATATTTTTGCCCGAAGGACCGATAAAAGTACGAGTAGACGTATTCTAGAGTGCGAGATTGCGATTCGACAAACGTAGTGTGGCGTAGTAGACGCCCTCTGGCTAGGTGGAGCAACAAATTAAACACAAAATGGTTAGCATCAGTTGGAAAAGAAGCATCGAGCGGAAAGTGAGTTCTTGCTGAACCGAGTGTTAGATTTACCGACACGACACACACGATTGCAGCAAGAAGTCACTTGAGCGAGGGTCATAACCTGGTTTTCTTTCCACTACAGCGAAAACTTTAGTTAAAACAAATAAATTTAAAGAAAAACTACACAAAGCTTCCACAATACAATTTTCAGACAAATTGATTCCGTGGCGCTGATATTTAAAAAAATATTATGGCCAGTACATTCTATTTTTAACTGACTTCAAAAAAAGAGGTTCTCAAGTTGATATATGAAAATGCGTAATATTCATATTATGTTAGCCTAAATGAGTATCTAAAAAACAAAAAAAAAACATACTACCATATGGTATACCAAATTTCGCGTACGTATGTTCATGTATGTTTGTCTAGATATTTCTCGGAAACTATAAGTTTGAATGCAATAACTATTTTTGGAACACTTTCAGTATCTTTCAACTTAGAGAACAGTTAAAGTTTCATCAAATTCAGTTCAGTAGTTTAAAAGATATGGACTGCTAACTGTTTCTAGTATGGGCTTTTTTCTTAGCGATCGGAATAAGTTAACCTTATTTTCGTGGCCTACTTTAACGAAACTAAAACGTAACAAATAAAAACGGATAAAAAACACTGAAGTCGTATAAATAATTAATTTTTGTTTGAGGTCTGTGCCAGGTTAGTGCCTACTCACTTTATTCGGTTTGGGATAGACTTAAAAAAAAATATATCTTTTATGTTTTTTTTTATTCTTTAGTGGGCTACTACTTTCATTCAATGTGAAACTTTTAAAACCTTTTCTGTAGCCTCCGCTAAGTTTAAAAAAAAAAACCTAGAATAAAAAGGAAAAAAAATTGTAATGGATATCTAAACCTAGATACTTTCTGCACTGTTTTTATTATGAGCAAGGTGCTTTCTGCTTACGTTTTAGGTGAACGATTGTGATATTACTTTGTAGTGGAAATAAAAGTTACTGTTAGGTTTTTTTTTTTTTTGGTGATTTTAAGGGATCCATTGTTCAACGACATGTGGACGTCATCTATACTGATAATAAAGCAGTAAGAAAAATATATTAGTCTAGGTTACTTAACCATTCGCGTTCCGCGAGCTACTGAACAATCTTCGTGATACGGAGGGCACGTTAAGCTGTCGGTCCTGGCTGTTATTGATTACCTAATAGAATTCGTTAAGCCACGTCATAGGCCCTCGGGCGGCGACAAACTCTGACACCAGAAGCACTATCTCATACGACAAACAAACAGACTGATTAAGAATATTTTTTATATATTTTGTTCAAATGGTGTCTGTCTGTCTGTTTGTCTGTCTATGTCTTTGTCTGTATGTTCGCGCATCACGCAAAAACTACTGCACCGATTGAAACGCGATTTCATGGATGGTTTTGAGTTAAAATCTGGTGTAGGTACCTTGTATCTCAATCCGATGAGTAAAGCCGAGCAATCATTAAAAAATAATATACGGCTATTTTGATGAAATGTAGTTAAATAAAGAAACAAGTAAAATTATAATAGAAACCCGACTGCGTTTTTTTATTGAATACGAGCTGACCGACTGCAAAAATAATCACACTAATATTATAAAGGCGAAAATTTGTACCTATGTATGTATGTATGTATGTAAGGGTATGTTTGTTACTTCTTCATGCTTAAATACCTGAACGGATTTGAATGAAGTTTGGTATGAAGGTACCATATACCCTGAATTAACACATTATCTACTTTTTATTCCAGGAAACTGCGGGGCGCAGCTAGTATTTACATAATATAATGTTAGTTTTTTTTTACTTTACTTCAATAGATGCAATTGCAACATTAGACTATGGTATTTGCATTAACTTGAATAATCTAAAATGATGCGAGTTTGAATCCCATCCGAGATTCAAATTGTTCCTGTAGAACATTATTAGATATGTTCTCGCTAAGCAGGCGTTAATGCTAAAATCATATACCATTTGAAAAGGGTCCTATATGAGCCGCAAACTGTATCACATTTGATACAAGATTACTTAGATCTCAATTTTAAAAGAAACGTCTTCAACTCCATGATCTAGTTCATAGCTCGACTGTGGAGTTACCGTCTGTCGGAGCGGCGCGGCGCGTGCGCGGGCTTTGTTTATAATACCCACAGGTACTCAAACATTTATTGAATATATTTTCCCGCGAAAAACTGTATCTACCTGCCTGTAATCGTCAGGCTAAATCTATTAAATTATTATTAATCTATTTTCATAAAAAAATATAATTTTCCATTACCCGTCCTCTCTGAATTAGAACTGTTACATTGTTTGTCTTATAACATTGAATATGGCGTATATATATATATATATATATATATATATATATATATACACACACATATATTCGTATATTGTAATTATCAATATATTTAGAATGTTGTTTATTATTGTTTATTTATTTATGTATTGAAGTAAAATAAATAAATATTTCAAGATTCATATATTTGTTATGTTTTTTTTATAACGTATATTATTTATTTTTATGCTCTAATTATTAATGTTAAGTTTTTTAATGGACAATTATACACTTCATCGTGTATTCCTCCTAGCACGACTAGCGATGCAAGAGCCCGTTTGACTCGACATTATATACCAAAGATATCCCGAACGTCAGCCTATACGAGATCAGAATGGCTCTCAAACAGCTTAAGAGCAACAAGGCACCAGGAGAGAACGGAATAAAGACAGAGCTACTGAAAGTGGGTGGAACATCGGTACTTAAAATCCTTCAGAAGCCGTTTAACTCCGTCATCCTCGAGGACCAGAGGCGTGGCACAAGAGCGTAGGGGTTTTGTTCATTAAGGAAGGTGATAAAACCCTCTTGAAGAATTATAGGCCCATTTCGCTGCTGAGCCACGTCTTTAAGCTGTTTTCGAGAGTAGTTATAAACCGTCTCGCTCGTAGGTTTGACGACTTTCAGCCTCCCAAATAAGCTGGATTCCGGAAAGGCTTTAGCACCGTAGATCACATCCATACACTCCGGTACATTATACAGAAAACCGAAGAGTATAATCGGCCACTATGTCTAGCATTTGTGGATTACGAGAAAACCTTTGATTCAGTCGAGACCTGGGCAGTGCTACAGTCATTACAGCGGTGCCAGATTGATTACCGGTATTGAAGTGTTTGTACAGCAAGGCCACTATGACAGTCCGTCTTCAGGATCAGGTTACGAATTCTATCCACGTGCAAAAAGGGGTGAGACAGGGAGACGTTATTTCTCCGAAACTATTCACCTCTGCAGTGGAAGATATATTCAAGCTTCTATACTGGAATGAATAAGGTGTTAACATCAATGGCGAATACATCACTCACCTTCGATTTGCTGATGATATAGTCATCATGGCAGAAACCCTGGAAGACCTAAGCACAATGTGACCTCAATATTGTTTCCCAACAGGTGGGTCTTAAAATGAACATGGGCAAGACGAACATCATGTCAAATGCCCATGTCGTACCCGTGCCGGTTTATGTTGGGAACGATATTGTCGAAGCTGTTGATCACTATGTCTACTTAGGTCAGACGATCCAACTGGGTAGATCAAACTTCGATAAAGAGGACAACCGACGAATCCAACTCGGATGGGCAGCGTTTGGAAAATTACGCCATATCTTCTCGTCGCAGATACCGCAGAGCCTCAAGACTAAAGTTTATAATCAGTGCGTGTTGCCAGCGATGACAGACGGCACTGAGACATGGTCGCTAAATATTGATCTCATACACAAGCTCAGAGTTGCACAGCGTGCAATGGAGAGAGCTATGCTCGGTGTTTCACTACGTGATAGAATCCGAAATGAGGAAATCCGTAGAAGAACGAAGGTTACCGACGTAGCTCTCAGAGTTTGCAAGTTGAAGTGGCAATGGGCAGGCCATATAGTTCGCAGAACCGACAACCGCTGGGGAATAAAGGTTCTCGAATGGCGACCACGAACAAGTAAGCGAAATGTAGGGAGACCCCCTACACGATGGATCGACGACATTGTAGCCATTGCAGGAAGTCGGTGGATGGAGATGGCACAAGATCGCTTGTCATGGTGCTCTTTGGGGGAGGCCTATGTTCAGCAGTGGACTTCTAAAAGCTGACATGATGATGATGATGATGAAGTAGTTTAATTTGTTGTCACCACAGTCTACTCATTTTCAATCTTTTATAGTTCATCCAAAAGTTGTCTGTAAGAGATTGCTGTAAGCGATAAGACCACCAATTGTGTTACCGGCATTTCTATATTTTTGGTTATATTATGTTCAATGCACGATTTACTTTTAAGTGGTATGCAATAAGGAGTTCTCTATCTATCCACCACTTTTCTAAAAATTGCTGTAAACAGTGAATTTATGTCTGTTCCTACTCACATATTTTACTTTACTGGTTACTTTAGTATTTACATTAACTTAAATAATTGAAAATGTTATAAGAATAAGAAGCTTAATAGAAAATTGCTACTGTTTTGTTATAAGAATTATAAATTTTTGGAAGGGCATTTTAAAGACCTGTATTTTGATACCTCACTTGATAGGTTTTGGTCATATTTTGTTCCGTTGGAAATACAATATGGCAGCTGTAAACCGCCATATTAGTTTTCTTGACACTTCATATATCCTATAGCACTCTCGTGATCAAGAAGAATCCAATAATACACAAGATTGAGGCTAGGTAATTGTTGTGAATTTTCCAAAATATATTTATTTAAATCAGACCTTATTGCAATGCACCATGGCCCAATATTTGTATTAATAGAATAGAAACAAATTTGCGGAACAGCATAGTCAGTAGTAGTAGTAGTAGTAGTACTGTACTTAAAGTTTGAGAGTCGCAGCGCAACAAAAGTCAGTTACGACAACTGGCCGTTACGTTTACCCATCGCACTGTCTTCCGCTAGACAGGGACGGAAATACTCGACAAACGATTGACCAGAGAAGGACAAATATATTCCACCTGTCTGTTAGCATAGTTTTTTTGTTGATTTCTAGTTTTTAATGTTTAATTACAATAGTAATGGTGAAATATCTGAAATTGTATATATTATTATATTGTTTTTTGTGTGGATTAATATTTGAATTCCACTTATTTCAAGTTCAATTAAGTAACGAAAATTTTAAAATATTTTGTGAGAATTAAATAAATATTAGGTACTTATTGGATTCAAATATTTACATTTAAATGTTTTTCATTATTTGCATTAATCCTAGCTGTACCTAATATTTGATGTTTGTGTGTTTGTCGTACGTGGTAGTGCTGTCTTTTGGTGTCGCAGAGTGTCAGGCCACCCGAGAGCCTCTGTCATGGCTTAACCACTGCTATTAATCAATAACAGCCGGGACCGACAGCTTAACGTGCCCTCCGAAGCACGGAGCGATGGAAAACCGCACATAACTTAGAAAAGTCATTGGTCCGAACACGGTATCGTTGGATTCTAAGTTGCACTATTGAACCGTTAGGCTACCATCACTTTTTATATTGAATATCATACTATTTTATTAATATTCACATCGATTCAGAGCCTAGCCTCATCACATCAGCTATCACTGGGTTTTATAATGTATAAAAAACAGATAGTGATTGATACTACTATAAGTTATACGTTGTTTTATGAGAGGCAAACAACTCATTTAATAATACATCATTATAATGTTACGAATTTACTAAACAACACAGCTTGGCACATTATAATTTTTAATGTCATATTTTTTTATTATTTTTGTCAATTAATTCTTAACTTAATTAATGTTAAAACAATAAAATGATGCCTGCAGTCCACATCGGATAGCTTTCTTCTAGAAAGCGCAGGCGAGCGCGTCGATGTCTTTTACAAGAAAGTGACTTCGTACACATTAAACTTAAATAACGTGTTTTAGAAAAATAATTTACTGTAAGAAGTCAAACGCAACGCTACATTTTATTTAACTTAAGTATCTATTCCGCTATACTTTATTTTCTTGACCAAAAACTTTTTAAAAGCTTGCTTTATTACGATTGAACGTAGGTAATACCACAAAAAAATATGAATCGATACGGAACTTTCTTAGTATCGCTCTCTCAAATCAGATCATTCTATTTCGATAGAGTGATGGTAGTCTAGCGGTATACTTATTAGTGCGAATTATAATCTAACGATAACAGGTTCGGTCCTGGACTCCACACCTATGGTTTCTAAGTTATGTACGGATTTCCATCGCTCCGTGCTTCAAATGGCACGTTAAGCTTTCGGTCCTGGATGTTATGAATTCATAGTAGTTGAGCCACGACAGAGCCTGACAAACTCTGACACCAGAGATAGAAACAATTTTGCACCAATTTACACCAATGTTTGAAATATTGTTGAGCCTCAGTTCTGTTAAACACTATTTCAATATTTTTTATTTAAAGATAATATTATCGGCATCATCCGTTCCCAATACATACATTTGTCGAGTAAAAAGTTTTGAACCTGAAAAAATATGTCAGAGTATATTAGGCTTTCATTCACAAAATACTCCGAGATATCTGCCCATCATCATCATCATCATCATCATCATCATCATCAGCAGCCTGAGTTCGTCCAATGCTGGACTGGGGACTCTCCCAAAGAACGCCACGGAGCCCGACCTTCGGCTCTTCTCATCCAGTCTCTGCCGGCCACCTTTCGCAGCTCGTCACTCCTCCTGGCCGGTGGGCGTCCTACACTACGTTTGCCAAGACGCGGTCTCCACTCGAGGACACGTCTACCCCAGCGGTTGTCTGTCCTTCGAGAAATGTGGCCAGCCCATTGCCACTTCTGCCCGAGAACTTATAATGTCATTTTTTGGCGAGAAATACATAACAGCACTATACTTTTTATGATTAAAAAAGTGTAGTGCTGCGTCTTATAAATTACAAAAGTATTTTTGGCTAGAATTTAATAAAGTAAAGTGCAAGTTTTATTTCATTATTATAATGTGTAACACAAAAAGTACTTTTAAAATATTTTTCATAAGTAGTTAACCGTGATTTACTTCTCAAAAGTCATTACAAATCCGTTCCTAATGACTTTAAGGCTTCATTTAAATTGTTAATGAGCTATTCATTAAAAAGCTAATTATTCTCTTGACGCAAGAAGGTTGAATGTGTATAAATGATTCGCAACGGTTTTTTCACCTTTACATTTTTTAAATGTCTTTGGAGAAGTTAAAATGATAAAAAGGTTTATATGAATAACAATTTCAAAGAAAAACTATCTTAATTCACATAGAATAAGGCAGTAAGTAATAAAAAGTAGGTAAAAAAAGAAGAAAAACATAATAAAAAAATAAAACAGAAGTGGTCTAGTCTAAGGGACACAAAATAAGCTACTGAACAAAAATATAACTTTTTTATGGTGTTTGTCTGTCTGTTGTTTATACGCGCAGCATGTAAAAACTCCTGGACCGATGGTGATGCAGTTTTCACAGTACATAAGTTTTGATGTAAAAACTGGTGTGCTTGGTATCTCAATCCGATGAGTAGAAGCCGAGCAATCGATAAAAAAAATACTTGCCATCTGAACGAAGTTTTATAAAGTTTGGTATATTGGTAATTATGGTTTTGGAATAACACACAGGATCCTTATTTCTCAGAAAAATGACCACGCGGGAACGCCTAGCTAGTGAAAGTACAATTTAATGAAACAAGTAAAGAATGCGTTTAAAATTGGTTCTCAGTATGATGGACAAAAAAACTACCGTTTTTACACGACTGCCCAAAAAAAGGAGTGTTATGTTTTCAGGATTCATGTATGTATGTGAGTTTCTTTATTCCACCATAACTTTTAAATGCCTGAACAAATTTAGATGTATGGGGTGTCGTTGGAATCCGTACAGCCCCCCGAGTAACATAAGCAAAAATTTATTTTATTTAGATTCTATTTGGCGGCAGTATGGCTCAATTTTCAAATACAAAAATTAAATTTTCTTTGTATTTTACAATATGGGTATCAAATTGAAGGCCTTGATAAGGACATTCCAATCGTACCTGTATAATTTATTGGCATTAATTCTTTTTTGGCAGGGCAGGCGTGTTTTTTTAGCTTTTTATCTTGTTATTACCAGACTGCGCAACGCAAAGGCCCGGTAATATGTTTATCAGCCTACGTATATGTTGCTTTCTGGCACTATATAGACCAAACGCATACGTTGGTCTTGCGTTGATGATTCATACGTCAATCGTTTTGTCTTAATATATGTTTTTTTTGACTACTATAAAAATATGACAGTGTAGTATAGTTAAGCGTCGTTCAGATGCAGGATACATTTTCTAGGTGTAGGTTTAATATGTCAAATTAAGCCTATTACTGTATCTGGTGGTATGTAAGATCATATTTAAAATAGGGCAATATGACTTAAACGGTTTAATGGAATAGCCTGCACTAAAAATACAATGATCAGTATACACTTTAAGTTCTTGACTTTGAAAGTATTACTTCATTGTAACCAGATACTTCGGGAAAAGTCACTTTATCAAAATTGACAAAATGTTATAACGTAACGGTTGCTTTGTAGAGCTAGTGAACTTGTTGTTTTTGCTTGTTCAAACAATAACAGAATCCTTCGAAATACACAAGGTTAAATAATTTTCATCATCAACTGCTGGACTTAGTCCTCTCATAGCGTACTTCACTGAGCCCAGTTTTCAACTCTCCTTGTCCAAATCAATACCAGCCGCCTTTCGTCACTCCGGCCAGCAGGCGTACTGCACTACTTTTTTCTAAACGTAGTCTCCACTCTAGATCGCATTAACATCATTATCCTTCAAACCCATCAGTTATCCTTCAAACCCAGCCCATACCCCTCAAACTTGCTTATTCTATGACTTAACTTGCTTATTGAGCTATATAGATAACCTTGGTTCTCTAGTAGGTTTCCTCATTGCTGGTTCTATCCTTCAGAGCGACTTTTAACATAGCTCCCTCCATAGCACGCTGAGCGACTTTAAACTTGTGGGCCAGCCTCACCGTGATTGTCCACGTTTTAGCTCCGCAAGTCATAACTGGTAGGATGCACGCGTTTAAGACTTTCGTCTGTAGACATAAATAAAGTCGTATAGGGTATTGCAAAAACCTTCAAATCCTCAGTCTTCAATTCTCAAGTGCCCAGCAATTACCCTGGGCGCGTTCACTTACTACGTTCGAATAATCCGTGCGATTATCGCTCTATCATCCGGAGTTAGTGAACGACTTTGGACGTCCACATAGAACTGACTACTGTCAAGTGTCAGTTTCCTCCCCTCCCCTACTATTTTTCGGATGACACAGGCGAACGCCCGACGACGCCGTGAACGATTTCGAGTGATCGCGCGGATGATCCGTGCGTCCTCGAACGTAGTAAGTAAACGCGCCCCCTGACTATAATATTCAAACCAGAACACAATAATCTTTGCAAACTATTGCTTGGTGTTTTAAATAAATAAAAAAGCATGAAACTCACTTATACTCGTACTGACTCTTATCATAAGTACTATATTGATAAAAATCGATGTATTACTCGTATGAGATATTCGTACATTCTTTAATATTTAAAAGCGTGGAGCATTATTTTATAAAGATGTAATTTAACTACTCAAAGGGAACCTTGGCGTCACATCCTTACGAGAAACCTTCAAAAAACTTTAATTAAATAGTACTGTCATCGGCAATCACAATCACGAAAAGGTAATCGCGCTTTTCCGTCCAAATTATATACTTTACATAAGGATCCGCCTTACATAAGCTACGGTCGTGTGAGTGTGTGCGCATATGTGCCCATACGCACACAAATTACCGACCAGTCGCGAGCCACTGCGCCCGCGCATAAGCTGTTCCACTTAGCCGCATTTCAGTGTAAGACACCGCGCCGAGCGGATGTATTACCCGCTCCGAACATTCTAAATTCAAAAACATTCAGTGCTGTGCCAGTGTGTCTTTGACTGTGAACTGTGAAAGTTAAGTTACGTGATTAACCGATTTTTCCCGACTTGGTATGTTCTTTTTTCATTTGCAGTTACGAAAGCGGTTTTTACCGTGTTACTTGGTTTTCAGGAACTTGCTTTTTTTGTTGAACGTTTCTAGAACTTTTACGGAATGTGTAACATGAAATTAACTTTTTGATTCTTGGGCTGAACAAGCCATTTTGTCTGTGTCGTTCATCTGCAGTGAATGCGTCGTAAATAAAGTGAAAATTCTTTTGTTTATATATAATCAGTGTTGCAAGCTCTATGTGCATGTGCAGATATGTGCTATTTTTCTTCACTTTAAAAGCTTTTTTTATGCCTCTAATTTATAAATCCTAAGGCAATGCCGTAGGAGGTAAAGTAGGAGTATTTAGTTATTTTAATGACCTCTATAGAAATAAAACTCACTTATTTCACCTAACAGAATTAATAACCATAAAACTTGTTTTCAACCTAATTCTTCTCACCTGTGTAAGTTCTTTCAATTCAACTACAGACAAATATAATATATAGCTTTATTAGAAAAATAACATTATTTTAATGCGGCTCTTGTGCCGGGTCACTTCCTTCTCTCTAAAATGGGGTGATGGCTGGTACACAAGTCATACTCGTGAACGGGTGCCGCTTGAGGGGACTGGTCCAGCTTGGTTTCATATTAGAGACATTACACGTGTTTTCACGAAATTTAATCTCACTAAATACAAACAACGAGTTAAAATGTTGCCATTGACAAATAAATTAAGCTATTGAAGACTGACAGTGATGAAAATACTCTACAAATAATTATAAAACACTATAAATGGTTCAAATGTCCATCAATTGATCTATTAAGCATAAGCATAGATCTTCGATTTTGTCGTTTCAATTTACCTATAAAATACAAACATTGATGGGTATTTGAACCATTTATAGTGTTTTATAATTATTTGTAGAGTATTTTCATCACTGTCAGTCTTCAATAGCTTGAGCAACGATGTTGTTGCGTAGAGTTTACGTAAGTCAAATCGGTTACGAATTAACGCCGGCGGACTCGGACATCCAGAAGTTTGTTTTGTTACAATCTATAACTATAAAACAGTACCGTGACAATCTTTACTGACAGACAACGCACAACCTTAACTGTTGGACCTAGAAATTTGTAGAGGAAATATTCCTTGTACTCTAGGGGTGCACAAACGAGTTTTTGTAATTCCGACTCTAATGACAAACACCAGAGATGGAATCGTGGGCGAAGCAGCGGGGCACATCAATTTGTAAAATGTATGTAGTGAATACTATCTAACTATAAAGCCGTATGTAACAAAAAGTCTGTACATGGAAAATAATAAAAAAAACTGCGGGTTAGGGGATTAAAAATGTATTAATGTACAACTTTATAACATTGAAAATAAGTGTCGGTCTGTTTTGAATCACGTAAATACTACTAGACTGGTAAATATGTGGTTTTTACTATTGTGTATCTTATGATATGACTTAAAATCTGATATACTTTGCAACGATATATTATATATTATCTCGATGGGACGAGTAGAAGCCGAGTAATCGATAAAAACTGTTAGCGTCTGAATTGTCTTTGATACAATTTATCAATGTACTTTTAGGTCCTTTTAGGTCTACGCCGGCAAAGCCGTGAGGCGCTACTAGTTTTGTTATAATAAAACAGATGCTACTAGTAGTTAAGCATAGGTACAAGAATGAGAATATTTTTAGACAAGCCTCGTTATCTATGTACAAGCTAACAATCTAACTAAGCCAACGTCACATTTTTAAAACATAATTATTGTAGTATAGTTTTGTCTTTTTACAGTAAAATCTATAGCTAACTGAATAACAATAATTTCTGAAATTCAAATAATATAACTAGAGATTAAATTATACATTTTATATATCAAGTTTTTTGAATTTTCTGTACTAAATAATAAAACATCCGTTGAACATTTATTCATGAAACGAAATTTGGTGGTAAATTGAATTATTTAAATCCAAAAACAGACGTATACAGAATTTAGATAAAAAAACTTGAACTTTAAAACTCATATGAGACTACTGTAAGGCATTCGGTTTACCAATCCCGAAGATATTAATAGTGAATACATATACAAAAAACGACTTATAGTCGAAATGAGGCCCAACTTTTGAAAATCGATTTAGAAATAAATTGTATATAAAATCTACAGTACAATATGTCGGCTTATTACTAAAATCGATCTCTTCCAAACAAAGTGAGTGAGTCGTCAGAGAGTCGTCAAACAGAATGCTGAAATTTATTCTAATTAACATTTACCGAATGTTTCACTGAATTCGGTTGTTAATTAAACCTATCTTTATTTAACTACCGAAAACGCCTAAGCTTACATAAGCCAACGTAAGTGAAAACAAGTTTTTTTATCTAACTTCAAGTGTGGGAACCCGAGGTACCAGGTCTAGGTTACTCTTTGTTCCAGCGTGTGAGTGTCGTGTCTATACTGATGGTTTGTAGCAAAAACCAGACGGAAATTAGGCGTGAGTCAAATGACGTCGGGTTGGTTAGTTGTGTTATAATAGTTTGGTCTTCCTAAGCATTGGATAAGGTTTTGTTTCGATTTTCAGGCACCGTTCCCAAAGGGTCCATACAGAATTGTAATGTTATGGAAAGTCTGTAATATGTCTGGCTCTAGTTTAAAAACGCGTTGACTGAGAAACTTGTATCGTATTTTTGAATTATGGCGAATGAGATAATACCGAGTGGAGTTTTCAAGCTGGCCAAGGGCCTGTGACGTGGCTTAACGACTGTCAATAGAGTACTTATTTATGTAAACTAATCGATAAGATGCAAAAACCTTATTTTTGCTAAAAGTTACATTATTTGTGAAGAAATTAATCAAAACCATTACATTTTTGCACTTTTGCGAGTTATTAAATCGAATCGAGCCAAAACAACCGTAGCTGTCATGGCGACCGTATGACGTCACTATGGCTCAAAGGTGACAAAAACGCAAGCCACACAGGAACAAAACAACCGCGCATTAGGAAGCACTGACGTCACTGGCATTACGCAGTGTTTGTAGTCAAATGGCGAAGAGTGACTTTTTATGTTTTATTTTAAATACAATGTTTTTAATCATTCATGAATTAAGTCGGAATCCTTAAGATATATTCTATTGATGCAATGTTCGTTTAGTTTTTTATTTTTTCCTCTTCTGTCAAGTACCCTTGTTTTGCTACTGAGACCGACGGCTTAATGTGCCCTGCAAAGCGAGAGATGGCACATCCGCACATATCTTATGTGCAGGTTGGGGCTCGAACCCGGTATCGTTGGATTGCAAAGCACACAAATTACTGCTCGTCTACCGTCGGTTGTGTACTTTACTAATATGAAATATATACTCATACACAACTGATGCCATCATTCACAACTATCAATATCTAAACAAAGTAGAGTAGACAATCTAATTGAAATTCGCTAGTCTGATCGCCGTCCATTTTAGAAAGCGTCCGCCATTGTTGTTCTTTTACTATTTTTATATAAAAAGTGATCGAAAGGTGCCAGTAGCGCTTGGACATCGATGTGTTTGAACTTCGTTTTGATAAGATCAGAATTATAGGCGCCTGAGACCGATGTTTGTATGATGTTAATGATGGAGGAATATTTTCTATAAAGACATTCAGTTGAGCAGAAAATACTTACTGAGACAAAATAGCCCTCTGGATGATATGTAATATTTTTTAGAACTTATGTTTTAAGAAAATTTATGTTTTTTGCGACCGTATTGACGTGCCAATCTGTCAATTCGTCCACCTATATGTTTCCCAGTAATCAGATAGATAATTTTGTATATTTTATTTATGTCGACAAAGATATTCAAATCATTGTTGACCACCCTTAAGAAAGGCACACAAAATTAGCTACAAGTAAGCACATTACAATAAAAACAAATGATCGGACGCATAATCCCGGACTGACCAGTGTGCTGACATTAAAAAAAGTTAATGAAGTTGGTTAAATAATAGCTGATACTCCAGTTATTATTAGAAGAAGCTAAAGGTCAAGTTCACAAGTTTGGAAGCAAGCAGGGTGTCGGCAGGAGTCATGGATGGTCGCTCGACGCGTACCAATGAACCAACGACGGCAGTGACGTGAAGCGGCGCGCTGTGTGAACGTGCGTGATGCCACGTCACGAGCATTTCAGTAGATTCGATGACTTTACTGTTATATTTTTATTTGATTGATTGACGAGACGAGCAAGTCACTTGCCTGATGCTAGACATCACGTCTACCCGTAACAGTTGGAGGGACACCCAGAACTTTGGTTGCAAAATCTTGCGCGTCACTGATCTACGCTCTACACCTTAAGATATTGGTTTTTAAGACTCATTAGCCAGTAATTTTGCTGGAAACATTACTCTTCAAACAGAAACATAATAATATTTTCACACTACTTCTTGGCGGTTGAATATCTGATAGAGGTGTGGCATTTTCTCAGGTGGATTTCGCGTAAGAGGCCTAAAAATTGATATAACATTTTACAGGTTGAGCCAAACGCCACCCCACAGCTAAATGCCAACCATGAAGCATTAATTTGCTATTAAGGGTTGAGGGATTTTTATCAGCTATATTTTTGTCAGACTATGTCAGTTGGTGATAAATGATGGGGAATATTATTGAAGATAGCCTTAACAGGCTAAGCCAAGAATGCCTAAAAAGGAGTACAGCGTCCAAAGACACCAAAAGGAGGGATTAAAACTGATTGATGAACTGATGATTTTCTGCTGAACTTTTTTTTGTAAACAGCTAAATTGAGCATGATATGAAACTTTATGATTATTGATTTATGATATGAACCAACATCTCAGGATGATGAAAGCAAGAAAGCAAGAAGTTTACAAGACTCAAAACTTTCGAACTGCGTTCTGAGTGGCATTGACATTTGTTATGAATACATCAGGTATCATACTTACCATCAGGTAAACGACAGACTCGTCTTGTAGGTAACTCATTTGTAGATAAAAGCCAACGTAATCACAGTTTTACACTAATACTATAAATTCATTTACCCTCGCTATATTTGTTACCTACTCAAGGCTAAACAGCAGAATCGATATTGATGAAATTTGACAAGTAAATAGTGTTTTTTACACCAGAGAAATGTCCATGCATGAAAATCCAAGTAGACAACTAGTAGAAAATAATACATCTTCAACCGCATAGTCACTGACACGAGGTGAGCGGTCAAGCAAGCTTTCGGCGTAAATACTAAACGGTTGTGTAGCAAAGACGCGTGAAGCGTGGATGGGAATGGGCTGTTGGGTCCACGTGGGGCATGCTTCAGTGAAGCATTGAGGAGTTTCGCTCGGTGACTGCGCGCGGTGCTCACTCACCAGCTCTGGTCAGCTGGTTTGGAAACGAGCTTGTATTGATGAATGGAGTGAAGGTAAACAAAAATGAACCGAAGTGACTTGATACTGGTGTTAAGCGCGCTGCTTCAGCTATTGCTTGTTTTTGTTTGTGTCGAGTGTGACCTCTGGTGTCGGAGTTTGTCAGGCTGTCCAAGGGCCACTGTCGTAGCTTAACAACTGCCATCAATTGATAACAACCAGGGCCGACGGCAATGACTTTACTATAGACGGATTAAATGGCGTTTCAAGTTCCTTCCAGCTGCAGTCTGTTGATTAAATTGAAATATTTTAAGATCCATTGCCTATATGTTTACTTTTGAATTAAAATAAAATTGTTGTCTTTCTTTGTAGTGCTAGATGTTGCGTAGGATTGGTTGCGTTGCCTCACACTGAGTGCAGAAACAAGTAAAGTCGACTTTTTAGGCTTTTTACGGGGACATATTTTGAGCACATCTTTAATATGGCATATCTTCCTCCTTTATTGTATATATAATATATATATCATTGGTCGAAGGCCTAACGTCCCTCTGTCAACACGGAGCGATGGCGAATACCCACCTAAGAACATAATAAAAAAAGATTTGGAGCAGGGCTGAACCTGGTGACGTTAGTTTTTAAAGAGCACATATACTCGCTCGACCGCCATCTCTCCCTCAACCTCCCTGAACCGTTACTCATGGTCAATGTATCAAAACAGTGATCAACACTTCAAAGTCGAGTGCGCTCGCCAAAAACCGTACGGATCGTAAGCAGTACCAGTGCGTGAAGTGCCACCTGAATGGACGACTGGGCCCACGTGGGACATGCTCTACTGAAGCATTCAGGATAAACAAATGGAAGTACTTCTTAATCGACTTTCACAAGAAGGTTGTTTTCTACTTTTTCTAATAGTTTTTACCCGACTACGGAGTTATGTTTTTGGGCCGTATGTATGTTTGTATGTTCCTTTGGCACGTCCTACAGCCTAAACGGCTTGATGGATTTTGATACATAAGGTATCATTGGATTTGTCTTAATCACGCGCGTGACATAGGATATATGAAGTATCAAGAAAACTAATATGGCGGCATAAAGCTGCCATATTGTATTTCCAACGGAATAAAAAATGACCAAACCTATCGAGTGAGGTATCAAAATGAAGATCTTTAAAAGACCGTTCCAAAAATATATAAGGGAAAATTTTAAGTTCAAAATAAAATTAATTATTATAAAAAAAAGACGATTGCAAGCACAGCTAAAAAAGGCAAACAAGCTTTAGATTCTTGATTTTGAAATATCATATGTAAGGTAACTGATCAATTCCGTTACAATCGCCTACTTGCTTCAACTCTAGGTAATAACTTCAGTGAAAGAGTAGACCTTTGGTGTAGTCTCATTCTAATCGAAATTGGTTTTACAAGTCTTCGTGGTCTCTTTTTTTCTTTTCCATAGACTTCAAGGAAAGAAATGATTTCAGGACAAGCGACGGCATTAGACGGCATTAAAACCACCACTTCAAAAGACACAAAACAGGCATGTCTCACTAATATTTCAGCGTTTCTTTGTCTATGTTCCAATTTGTAGCTTGGCGTGGAGGGTTTGCTCAAAATGTATTTAATTTTAATCAAAGACACAAGAAAAAAATATAGTAGCAATTAACCAAGTGGAGCTATTCATTTACATTTTGGACTGCGATAAATTTTATTGTCAGCGGAATGTAAATCTTCTTGTTATCGATGAGGCAACAATTAACCACCAGATTAAAGTAGGTATTCAATTAAAAATATGCTTTAAGCGTTACGAAATAAGTTTAGGATTAGCGTGACATTCATTTGCCGTAATTTGAATGAAGGTTAACAGTAGGTACCTACGAGTACAGCCAATATTTGTCTGTAATGCTAGAAGTAAATAATTATATTAGTTCATTTTAAAGTAACATAACAAAACTAACTAATAATGGTGCATAACATAAAGATAGGTTAAAAATAAGAAAACCCTGTGACCATTAAATTATAATTTTCTATCCAACGAAACAGGGTTCTATCCTCAGCCCCACACTGACATTTACAAAATAATATGCAGATATGCCATTTCTCCGTGCTTAAGAGGGCATGGTTCCGATTGGAAACAGTTGACAGAAACCTAACGGTTTCTGGTTTTCGGTTTCTCGGTTTCAGTGGCTTAACTGCCACCTCAGAGGTATTTTTGGGCGACCTGACGAACTACCTAACACCAGAGGACAGCACTACCTCACCTGACTTACTCGTACATTCAAGTCTGTTGGAAAATCTCATAAATAAACAATGAATTCTATAAGTCGTAAAAAGGGGTATTAAATAAGCGTTAAAACAAATAACAGGTACATTCGTCATTGCTCAATAGTGTTGACCGACAGTGCCACAAAGACGGCCATTTTCTTGTTTGAAGCCTACAGAATAAAAAATATTTAAACTAATACAAACTTTCAGGGCGCGGTTGCGCAAACGCAACCTAAGGTTGTCCGGCCTTGTTATCTTTATCGATGAAAAAGACACAGAAAAAATACGGAGGTCGATGGTTTTTCTGCCCGGGATGCTGCGATGGTCGCATTTTTTGTCGTCGCTATTAGGGTCAGTATTAATGAGCTAATTTGGGACAACCCTGACTTTGTTTTGGTTTAGATTTCAAAATTTCACCTAGATATTGAAGCTTACACTATTGTAGGTACCTACTTTTAATATTGTAATGAATGGCAATACTAACCTTAGTGTGTATGTGTGGTTGTGTGTGTCTGTCTGTAGCATCGTAGCTCCCAAGTTAATGGACCGAATTTGATGCGGTTTTTCTGTTTGAAAGCTGATGTGATCGAGATGGTTCTTAGCTATAATGTTATTTTAAATTTGTGCTCGTTTTAGAACTACAATAATCAGTTAACTTATTTTACATATTTCTAAACCAACATAGCTTCCATTTTACATATTTCTAAACCAACATAGCTTCTATTTTACATACTTCTAAACCACATGTTTTTTTTACAAATTTCTAAACCAAAATAGGTTTTATTCCTGTTTTAAAATACCATGGAATAGTATGACTTTTCACCATCGATATAGGCCGTGCTGTTTGACAACTTCGGGTTCGATCCTCAGCCACGCACAAAGACTTCTATAAATAAACTGAGGTTATACGGAAGTCTTTGGCCGCGCCATGTCTGCCCATAGCAATTATTATTGCAGTGCTATCGAGGACTTCGGTTGCTTCGGTTAGTTTTTGTCTCATAATATCGTTTTCGTAGGCGAACAGTGACTTTCAAATCGGAACTCCGTAATGTTTGCCCTACCACAGGTGGGTGAATTATAGGACACGCTCATTACCAAATGAAAGAGGGGATAGGCTTGACCCTCAATTAAAAACATAGTGTAAGTTCCCAAAAAATATGTGAAATTATTATCAGCAACCTATCATATGCTTGTCCACTGCTAGAGGTAGGCCTCCCCTAATGCACTCCATTGAGCTCGGTCTTCAGCTCTTCCCATCCAGTTTCTGCCAGCCACTGTTCGCAGATGGTCACTCCGCCTAGCCAAAGGGCACCCTACTAGCGTTTGCCTAAACGTGATCCCGACTCGAGAACTCATCTACTCCAACGGTTTACGATTCTTCGGGAAAATGATTAATCAATGAAAATTAATTAATTTACTCAACCTTTATGTTAAAATCCAAGCGAATCTAACACGTCATCATTACGTTAAACTTATTAAACTAACCAAATATAATATTATAATATTCTTCGAGGTTATGTCAATGTTGCTTGTAGCTTGGGAAGGTCGTACGATTGTCCACGCAGGTTTTTATTCACAATTCATTGTTATTCCGTTATTTTTATACAATTAGTAATAAAGTAGACAAGATAGGTAAGAATTTGAGTAGGCATTGAGTAAATTTGGAGAAAATATTCCTTGAGTACCCTAGGGGTGTAAAAGTAGGGTGTTTTTTTAAATTACATGCTTAAGGGCAGTTCATCCCCTTAAGCATGAAATTTAAAAAAGGAGAGGGAAAGGGAGGCAAAGTTAACAAAGAGACAAAGCCGCGTGGCATAGTTTGTACTTAGTACTCAATTGTTGCAACTACATACCTCGTTTTACTTCAAATTTGATAGTATCTCCTCTTCCAGAAATACTCTTAATAGTGGAAAATATTTCTAAATTGCAACCCTAACTCTATTATGGTACTAAAGTCTTATAAAAGTCCCCATTCAAAGCTGCTAACAGCCTTATAAAACCAAAGAAAATTCCCATAATAACTATAACAATAATTCGTAATCAACATCAAACAAAAAATCCGAGACATGACCATTTAAAATTCCCCATAAAAATTCACATCCTTTCCTGAGGGAAATTCATTTTACCCGCTCCCATGGCTACGCCCGGAGACAAAATGGCGGCCGTTGACGTCACACCGGAAACGGCTCCGTTTTGAATTTGGAACGGTCGAACGAGCAATGGAGGTACATCCGGTGAAGACGTTACGATGAGTGCGCGCGGTAAAAATCATCGAGTGGTTGCTCTAGATTGGTATTGTTTCAGATGCTTACTGGTTTTGATTGTTTTTGTGATTTGCTTTGTAATGAAATAGTCTCACTAAGTACCTGTAGTGGCTATATCAATTGTAAAAGTCTGGAATAATTTTGGTAAAGATCTACAAACGTATAGGTCATAATTTCTGGATTTAAAAAATAAAGGACGCAACGGAACATACACCAAATTCAACTAGGGCAGTGAGAATTTGCGGCACTGAAATTCTGTATAATTTGAGTATTCGAAAAAAATACTTGCTAGTAATGTTTTTCTATAATTATAATAATGAATTTCAATTTCGAGCGATGGTAGCCTAGTGGTTCAATAGTGCAACTTAGAATCCAACGATACCGGGTTCAGTCCCAGGCTCCGCACCAATGACTTTTTTAAAACCTTGCTTTATTACGCTCAATAAGCGGAATACCTTAAAAACTTATGAATATCGTCACGGAACTTTCTTAGTATGTTAGTTTTGATGATTTAGTACGATAGAGCGATGGTAGCCTAGCGGTATACTTATTAGTGTAATCTAACGATACAGGGTTCGGTCCTGGGCTCCGCACCAATGATTTCTGACTTTTGTGCGGTTTTCCATCGCTCCGTGGAGGGCACTGTCGGTCCTAGCTATTATTGATTAATAGCCGTTAAACCATGTCAGAGGCCCTCAGGCGGCCTGACAAACTCTGACAACAGAGGCACGTAATCATACATGAGCACTACCTCATACATCAAACAAACAATTTAGAATTTCGACTCCATTTTATTCCAAACATGTTACACAAACGCTTGTTATAATATTTTGTGCGTCTTGATTTGGAGGTTTCAAATAACCAACAATAAATCCCATGACTTTTTGACCTTTTTTATTTGTTGTTAATAAGTACACGTTTAATCGCCATATCACTCAAAATTTGAAGAAGTTACCTGTTCATTCTCGTCGACTCCCAGATCGTAGAACCTAGCCAAGCCATTAAACACATAAACAACTCGGTCGAAATAGTGAATCTCGGTCTCGTGGCAGGTGATGCCAACCGCAACCGCTTCCGCGACCTTTCTACCGAGTGATCACTTCTTGGAGGTATTGATTTACCAGTCAGCTCGTCAGATATAAAATGGCTAGTTTTATACAGGTTGCACACATCCTTGATAATTTAGCATCGGTGCACAACTACACTCAAAAGCTTCATTGTTCGCGACCGAGACCAGGTCAGCTCCTAAGCGCGCTATCAGAGGAGTTTCTTCTGTTATAATTATATAATATTAATATTTAAATATTTTTTAAACTCTTTACTATTGGGTCTTCAATATAAATAATTATACAAACTGACTCTAATTACTGAAAACACATACTTACATTTAGAGTTAGTTTTAAAATATTGCTCTTTTCGTCGATAGCACGACGTGGCAGCCTGGCACGGCGGTGAGGTAACTACCTCATCGCCGGCCTTTATTTTTTAATATTGAATCGTGTTTTTTTCTGCTTCTTCTTTTAGTTTTTCCAGTGCTTTTCTTTCAATAAATGTAAAAATGTCGTCTTAATATTTCATTTAGTGAATCTCAAAAAGAAACTACCGAATAAATAAAAAAAAATGAACCTAATTTGAAAAGCTAATAGCTTCACTAATTACCGCTACTAATATTGCAAGTTTTTTTCCGCTGATTCCTTAGTTAAAGTTCCTTGAAAGACGGTGCAAAGGTATCTTCACAAATAGTATCAATTGCTCGATAGTTTTTTATTTAAATTAATAAAAAAAACAACTTCACCGGCCACTATCGGCGGTCTACATTATAGGATACAATCTCAAATTCTAAACAACATTATTAGTACAAAATCGTCTACAAATATCAAAATAAAAACCATGAAAAAGTCAATATCGTATCCAATATTGTGTTTGCCACCGGTGTTCCAATTGATTAGGGATGGGACTGCGTAGCAAATGATTATTTTTATCGATGAAAGCAGAGTTATATTAAAAAAAAACTAATCTTCATATGTTGTTTGTACGTTTGTTTGTCGTATGAGGTAGTGCTGGCCTTCTTCAGATGTTAAATTGATGAGGATAAGTTTATTTGATATCGATATCCTCCGGGGTGGATTACATTTATATAGTTGTTCAGAATCTGGCTATCTGTGGAACCAGAACTACAGTTCTCTTAGTCTCTTTTTCCCTAGATACCTATGTACAGGAAATTATATTAAGGTGTCAGGATGTATGAATTTGATCGTGACGTGTTATTACTATAATTATAGGTTTAAGCATATAAACAATAGATATCCTAAACTTACACAAATATTCTCGTAACTTTACCGAAAACATGTACGTTTTAAAGTAAATCTAACGTATTTTCTTGTTCCAAAATGAGACAATACATACATTATATTAGACGGTATATTAATATATAATTCTCTTGTTGTGAGTAATATTTTAGCAGCCGATATTTTAGCACTGTTGCAAGAAGCATGATCACGGATCAACTGAAGTAAATGCGGGTAATAACAAAGTTAAAGTAAAAGTTGGGACGGGGAAAAAATCGACCACGACGGTGAACTTTAACTTGCGACTTCTGGAAAGTTAATTTATTGCTTTTTCAACTGTACTTTCCAGGTACGAATGCATTTATCTAAGATCAATAAACTATCAACCACCAAAAAAATACTGAAATCATAAATTAAAAGGTAGTTTAATTCCAGTTAGTTTTATAACCGATAGTAGCCCTACGGTTCAATAGGGCAACTTAGAATCCAACGATACCGGGTTCGGTGCTAGGCACCGCACCTATGATTTTTTCAGTTATGTGCGGTTTTCTATCACTCCGTCCTTCGGAGGGCACGTTAAGCTGTTGGTCCCGGTTGTTATTGATTAATAGTGGTCAATAAGCTATGTCAGAGGCCCTCAGGTGGCTTGACAAATGACACCAGAGGCCAGCTAAACAATGATTTAGTTTTTAAAAGTGCTTCAATACAATCTATAATTCTAATTTTAGTATTAAAAAACATACAGATTTTTCTTGATGCATGAATTATAAATATTCTAAACCAAATACTTATTATGTACTGTACCTACAATTTTAACAGTATCTAAAATTTGAGATGTAAAAAATATGATTCAATATTATCAAAATCAGTAGACGATGGACAATCGATTCGATTTCTCTGTTCATTAACGGTGGATAGTCTCAACCATGCAATATAATTTGCTTTGTTGACGCTTATTGAAAACTTGTCATGAAGCCGTTGCAAATTAATGTTTACAGACCGAATAGCAAATGTAAAGAGCTTGACAGATTTACAGGTAGGTAAGTATCGAATTTTATTATGAATTTTATGATAGAAGTGAATTATTCTCTACCTACATTAAAAGAAAGAGAAAAAAAAACTTTTATTTGACACACAACTAATGTTTTTTTTATACTGACACTAACAGATTGAAAATGTAACATTTGAAATATTACAAATCTATGTTAAAATGTCTCGAACAAAATGTGATTTAAATTCCACCACACACAACTCACATGGACATACACAGAGAGAGAGAGAGAGAGAGAGAGAGAGAGAGAGAGAGAGAGAGAGAGAGAGAGAGGGGGGGAATACTACTAAAGCACTTTCTTCTTCTTTCTTGTTCGTCAATGATGACGGTGATGTGGTAATTATGATATTTCAATCATTATGCGCTGAGATAGGATGTTTTGGTAAAAACTTCGTGACGACATAATTAGACAGCTAGATCGCGATATGATTGCGATGACTAATCAAGCTGTCTAGTCTAGGTATCGATTAATAATTTAATTCCACTCGCGGAAGCTCTTGTCACGGTGTCTCCAAACCACCACAAACATTTTTCTTTTATCGGACACGTCAAATCCACAGGTTTTATTTCTGTTATCGATACTAAGCCCCCCTACTACCCCTCCCTATACAAAACCGCACAATTATCGGCCGTTTACAATTTTCGACGGCAACCGCCGCCGGCAGCGATCTGCTATAAATCCTCACACGAAATGATGTTGGTTCAGCGGTTGGACTACTGCTCTATCTTTGTTTTAGACTAATTTTGTTATCTGTTCATACTATGTTTATAACTTTGTTGACACAAGCCTAGGTCCGCTACTGGATTTAGTTTTTTAAGCAACTTAATCGTGCTCCACTTTCATGCCCTGTACCAATTAAGAAATATATAATGATAATCTCACTATAACCGATAGCATTAGGACATACGTGGCCTGGCCACAGATAACAGAACTAAGACTAAGATTGATGTTACATTGAACAATTTATAACAAATCTGTGAGGTTGTCTAACCATAATCCAGTGAACAGTTATGCGCAGATGTTAGGCATTACCGCAGCCTTGGAGGCTGTACCGGAGAAAGTCATTGTCAACTTGGGGATTTGTCCACAGTAACATTGTACTACGATGAATTTATTCGTAGTGCGCCTAAAATTCCTATGACTGTCACTCCTGACTGCATCATCATGTCATAAGTGCCAAAATACACTCACTGGCCTTCAAAACTTAGTACCACACTTTCAAAACTAATAGTTTTTTTATTAATTTGCTTGGTTTCTACTCATTGGATTGAGGTGCCAAGTATACCAGTTTTTAAGTCAAAAGACTAAGCTATCCAACAGTGAAAATCGCATCGCAATCGGTGCAATAGTTTTAACGTGATGCGCTAACAGACATTCAATAAAAGTGTGGTACTACGTTTTTAAGGCCAGTGTATTTCAGTGTCATTGGGTCTCTATATTTATAAATTTAATCGCTCGTAACAAAAAAACTGTCAAAGTCAGTCAAAGTATTTTTATTTTTATTGTAAATAGGCAAAAATAATAGCACTTTTACAAGTCAAAATTAACATCTCCTGAACAAAGAGAAATACATAAATTATTATAAAAAGATCAAATCAATCCAAATTCGTCAAACGAAGATAATAAAAAAGGGGGTACTGAACAAGAAAATTATATCATTTTTTAAATGGTATCTGTGTCTGTTTGCGCATCATGTAAAAACTATTGGACCGATTGCGTTGCTATTGCCAGTGTTAATTAGTATATAGCTATAGCATTTGACTTAAAACTGAGTATTTGGTATCTTAATCCGAAGTTTAGAAACCGATAAATCGATAAAAACAATCTGACTACTAAACGAAAATTTGTATTAGATAGATAGATTAACTATTGAACACTACAAATACAACGAGAAATTATATCAAAAATATAGTTTAACACGAACACTCAGCGACACTCAGGAACGGTCTGGAAGAGACAACCGTGCACGGAGAGGAATAATGAGTGGTTTTATTTTGTACCTCATAAGGTACAAAATACCAATAGTACTATAAATTGGTGCTAGTTATTCCAGCACCAAGAGTACTTGGTGCTGGAATAACAAGTAGGCTACTTTTAACCGTGAGAAGCTAGTGTGTACATAATTTCAACTTGGATAGTTCATTGTTAGCTTACAAAATTAGGACTAATCATACCAAAACATGAAAAAGTAACTCTGAATGAACAAGCTATAGTGTCAAAAATACAAAACCTGACTCATAAAAAAAATACAATTTATTCTACGTCATACTTTGTTGCCACATGTGTCATTCAAATGTATGATTTTGAAATGGTCTTTAAAGCTCTTGAATTTGTTACCAATCATGATGGAACCCGATGATTTTTATTGACCACGTTATAATTAAGTCACTTTCTTGTTTGTCTGTCTGTCTGTCTATCGTTCCGGGTGGAATCTTGTGACTTAAATTTCAAGCACTTCCTGATTAGCTATCTGGCTGAGACTTTCAGGGTTGCTCGAAAAACGACGATAACTCTTCCTAAAAAAAAACGTGATTTTTAGATTAGTTTTTTAATCTACATCTGCTGTATGTTTTTAAGTCCGTGCTTCGTAGGGCACGTTAAGCTGTCGGTCCCGGCTGTTATTGATTAATAGCAGTCGTTAAGATATATCAGAGGCCCTCGAGTGGCCTGACAAACTCTGACACCAGAGGCCAGCACTACCTCTTATGTCACGCGGTCAATCGAGACTAATTCAACCTTATGTTGAGATTGGCTTAGAACTCGTAGTTTAGGCACTTGAACGGAACAGACGAACATAGGTACATTTTTACGCTACCAAAATCATTTCCCTTCTTTTTCGTTGTCGAGTAATATACTTTCAAGCTCGGATCTGTTGGGCCCTAAACTAAGGAAAGTACTGCCTAAGGTACTGTTTACTTTGTTGAACGTGTAATCTAGAATACCTGGACTGTCGTCTGAACGTAGCCTTAGGCGGTTGATTCTTTATTATTTGAATAGCGGGAATTTTGATGTTATAAGTATTTTGTATTGAGATTTTCTATTAATCCGTTAATATAGCTAATTATATAATAATAATAATAATATAGCTATATTAATAGCTATAAAGCAAGTGTGTAAGTATGTAAATAGTTAAACTATTAGCGGCTGAACGGATTTTTATAAAATATGTTAAAATAGTTACATGTAAAGGTCCGCTCAGCTTTGTCTATTCATCACGTATTTTTTTGAAAGGGTCCATTGCTGTTTATATTTTCAATTATAAAAATTGACATTATAGTTTTTATAAGTTAATCCATATTTTTACATCTTCAGGTTTTTTGAACGGATTTGGAGGCTTCATTTCTTTTACTTGACTTCAAAAAAGTAGGATCTCAAGTTGATGCGTACGTATGTAATATTGTCGAAAATTCGTTATATACATATATGTTAGTCTACTCGTATGTGAGTACCTGAACAAATATAACAAATTGCGAAAATGTATGTATATATGTTTGTTCACATAATTCTCAGAAACTATAAGACCGATTGCAATAATTCTTTTGTAATATTTTTTGTATCTTTCAACTTAAGTAATATTTAAGTTTCATCAAAATCCGTTCTGTATAGTAGGCGCAGCGAAAGTGTGTGTCTCGGAAGTTGTCTGCTAGTCGCTGCGCAAACTGCAATTTTTTTTTCAAGCGCAATCCGTATGTTGAAGGTGAAAACAGCATTGTATAACTGCCTCGCTCACTCGCTTACGTTTTTCGCATATTCTATCTCGCTTTTACTTTATGCAATTTTATCCCCACAGCAGTACCTGCGCAATCGTCACAGAGCCCAACTTTACAAACATATAGATTGGCTGCGACTACTGTACTTTTATTGCGTGTTTCTTAGCGAACGGAATAAGTAGGTACCTACTTCATTTTCTTAGGCCTACTATAACGAATCTAAAAAGTAAGAAACAAAAAAAACGGCTTCTTGTCTTTTGTTTTCGTTTTAATTTTTTATTTGTAATGTATTTTCAGTATTATCCCGTACAAGTTTTATCATAATTGGTTCATGTTATTTTTATTTTAAATAAATTTGGGGTATTTCATTGAAAGAAAAATGTAGATCTCTGAGCACATATTTTACCAAATACTACTTTTGGAAATCTCGTGACTGTTAATTATTCTATGGTAAAAGGTCAGTTCTAACACCCGCGCGATCTTACCTTTCTAACGTCATAAGGTCATTAAACCTAGCGACAGGTGAGCCCTTCCGTTACAAATAAAAAACATCCCTTCGTACTTTAGTGTTACTAGAAAAAAAACTTGATCAACCCTCGTGATCAGCTGTTTCTTACCAACTTCTACTGCGCTTGATAAATTGTTAACCTGGCGCTTAAAACTAAAAATGTAAGGTTTATAATGCTGTGTTAGAATTGAAATCCATCTTCACAGGGTTGGTTCTTAAATTTTTCTTACCAAGTTATAACCGCACTGGAATTAAATTCGTTATAATTCTTATTATAAGGAAATAGGGTTCAAAATAGTCATGTTAGAAGTGTTGTTAATCACAAAGGTTCTGGTTGATTCCCATCGGTGCAAGCACGTACTAGGAAGTTACAACTAGGTAATTGTAGATTGCGATGGCTTTGACAAATGATTTAACTTAGTATATAACTGATTGATTAGAATTGTCAAGGTGACCCTATAGTCATATATATATAGTTTTTATCACCGTCATCATCATCATCATCATCAGTCTCAATTTGTCCAATGCTGGACGTAGGCTTCTCCTAATGCACGTCACTGAGCTTGGTCTTCAACTCTCCTCATACATTTTCTTCCAGACACATTTTGCAGGTCTTTACTCTACCTGGCCACAGGGGGTCCTACACTACGTTTGCCTAAACGTAGTCTACACTCGAGTACTCTTCTACCCCAATGGTTATGGGTTATTCGGGAAATGTGACCAGCCCACTGCCACTTCAGCTCGCTTATCCTTAGAGCTACATCGGTTACCTTGGTTCTCTGTCGGATCACATTATTACGAACTATCACAGTACACTACAAACCTACATATATCGGGCGATATTTGAATCATACAGATTGCATTGTTTCTATTAAAGTAATAGATAAATCTACTGTTTGATTTCTAGCAGTGACGCATGCTTAGCAAAAACGACTCTTTTAATTTTTCTAAAGGTGTTATTTGGATTACGGACGGGAATTGAACCCGCACCATCCGTGTCACTGCGCGGCACATGCTTTAAGTCAATTAAGCCATCTTAACCACTCCACCGTCCCTATAAGATTGATTTTGGAATGGGAGGTAATAATGAGGTAGAATTATTTATTTTCCTTCGACGTAGGTTCAGGCTCAAAATATGAATTTAATCAAAAAAACATTTAAAAGAAAGGTTTTATGTATTTGCCATGTCATGGTGAAACTTGGAATGGGCTATCACAGTTAAATGTTAATTGTTGAAGAGTTCCTTTATCTGGAACTAATCCTGGATGTCGATTTAGGACATACTTACCATGCATTGTCATCAGAACTGAACTGACATGTAAAAATTCGTAGGATTAGAGGAAGTGGTTCTAATTCAGCTTGCAAGATTTGACCTAAACAAACGTACATTGCAAGTTAAATAAAACTTTTAGTGAATCGGATTTTCTATATATTTTTGTTTAACCTAATTGAGGAGCGTTTTCATAAAGCGAAATGTGTACCAAAACTTCTTAAATCTGTTTTTGACGGTTTATGGGATCTATTAGTTCACAAAAACAAATTTTAACGCAACGAATTATCTTTGCTTGAATTTTAATCGAATACTAGGAATTTTTACAAAGTGAAATATCTACAAGTAAATAGTTTTCACAAAGCGAAATATCTGCGCGGTAAATAAGCTATTCTTTCGAAAAAGCTAGTAGAAGATTCACAAAAAATACTGAAAATGAACATGGGGAAAAAATGTAGATATTTCGCTTTTGTGAAAATTCGTGTAATTTTATTTTGATATGTTATTAAAAAAAAAAAAAAACATTTAGAGATGCCTGTATTCTTTACACACTACAACACTTGGTAAATTTATTTTACGTATATCCTAACTGGATCCACACCAATATATAAAAGTTAAAACGTATGTTTGTTTATTTGTTTAGGGAGTTTTAACGCGATAATTGCTGGACGGAATTTCATGAAATTTGGAATGGTTATACTCTGGAATAAAACATAGGCATAAACTTTTTATCCCGGAAATTAGTAAATTTCCACGGGAAAACTGGAAAATGTTGATTACTCGCTGTAAGGAACGGTTGCCTTGGAAACGAAATAACAACTCTGTCAAAAACATCAAGAGTGTTGGTGCTATACCTACTTTTGCATTAGCTTTTAATATCTTAGAAGAACATAGGATGCTTTTTTTCACAAGTTGCAGGCGAAAGCTAGTAAGAAGCTAGTAAATGAAAAAACAAAACAATGAAAATAAAAATGATTGAAAATATTTCACTTTTTGAAAACGCTCTTCAATTGAGTTAGCTTTTTACGAAAAAAATAATAAATCAAAATAGATATGTTGCAAGAAAACGGGATTTAAGTATAGATAAAAGAAGCAGTATGTAACTAGCTGCGCCACGCAGCTTCGCCCACGTGCAAACTTTAAATCCCTCCTTTTTGCATCCCTATTATTACCTCTAATAGTAATCGTAGTGACTCTGTGAGCTGTAGACCTCACGAGTCTGTATGCGGTTTTTTTTCATTATTTTCCACACCCTCACTCCCTCGACTCCTTGAAGTTTATGCGTCTTAATAAGGGTAACAAAAAAGTTTCATGTAATTTTTTAACATTTTTCGAAATGGCTGAAATATGTTTTTTTTTACGTTTTCAACCCCCATTAATAAGCCATTTTGAAAAATTCCGAAAAAATGAATCGTTAAAAACAACATTAATATAAGTACGATATTTCACAACATTTCACGAAAATCGGTTGGGAAATGCGTTCTATAGAGAAGAAGAGCTGGACATCCACCGGATATACGAAAGCATTTTTCGTATATCCGGTGGTGGTCCGGTCAACTAGTGGTGCAGAAAGAAGGGATTAATGAGGGAATATTATTACATTTCCTCCAAGCGTTTTTTGTCAGTCAAATAGGGATGTCACGGTACCTGCTGTTTTATAGGTGCAACTGCAACGGTTTTTTTTTGTAGAAATCCAATTTCAAGCCTACCTATGCCAAAAACATAGTCCGTTATTCTAAACCATATTTAAATATCGATAAACTATAAAATCTATTAACAAACGAACGTTCGGCACATGCTACTATTCAAATTTAATAGTTTTTTTTTATTTCTTGACGCGTGGATCCCCAATTATAGAGGTTGCAGTCATTTCCTGCGATGACAATGATACGGAAAACGGTTTTAAAACTTCCTGTATGTCAATTAGATGTTTCAACGTATTATGTCGAAAGGCATCAGTATTTTGGCGGGGAATGTTAAGCATTTGGCGGCTTTGTTAAAATAGATATTTAACTGAATAGTTTTTGAAATATTTTTTCCGTAGATAGCAAAAGAATAGCGGTGTTGTACACCGAACCGGAAATAAAAAAAGTTTATCTGCAAATTAAAAAAAAACTACTTTTTGTAAAATAAAAAATTCAGTAAAACAATAAACTACGATTTAAGTTCGTGACGCATCGCAAATTTATCTAAAAGCACAGCTTTTTTAAAAAACGGTTTTGTTTAACGGTTTTATTTAGCTTGGCCAGTTTGTTGATTTTTGTTTGTTTGTTTATTTAGATATTTGTTTGGGTCAAATCTAGTAATAGAAATTATACCCCCTTCCTGCTGACCGATTGATCTGAAATTTGGTACACACCTTTAGTTCTGGTGACAATACAATTACCTATGTATACTCAATGTCATTGTGAATCTAAGACGGCCGCCGCCAGAAAATGGCGGATTACATATTTTTTTAACAATCCCTCTCAATATGGGTATCAAATTAAAGGGCTTAACTAGTAAAATACAGAACACCATGAAAATTCTACATCCAAGATGGCCGCCACTACAAAATGGCAAATTATATAAAAAAACAAACCCCTCAACATTGGGTATCAAATAAAAGTTCTTAACCAGTACAATATAGTACACCATGAAAATTCCAAATCCAATATGAAAGCCACCACAAAATGATAAAAATAAGATAAAGATATCAAATGAAAGGGCTTAAATAATAGAATAAAGTACATCATGCGAATTCCAAATCCAAGATGGCCGCTACCAGAAAATGGCGGATTACTTCATTTTCAATACCCTCTATATGGGTATCAAATGAAAGGGCGTGACAAGTAGAACACAGTACACTTTACAAATACGAATAACTAAATACAAAACTAAAACTTGAAAATAAAAACGTAACAAAAATGTTAGTTAAACGATTTTATATGTACTAAAAGCTAATAAATAAAATATAATCCTGGGGCGAGTCGAATTTCTATTACTCAGCTTACGCTAGGCAGTTATTTTTTTTGTCTCTAGGTTAGTTTGCGAGATTCAAAAGAAATATATTTTCAGAAAAAAATGGGTAACTGTAAATTAGCTAAGCTTACCGCCTAAACTTTATGAAAGTAGAAATGACATGAACTTTTTGAAATGTTCTTTGACCTATAGTGGCGCCTGCTTGCTCGTCGTATGAGGTAGTGCTGGCATCTGGTGTCAGAGTTCCGTCAGACCGACCGACTTGATCAACTCTCCGAAGCACGGAGTGAGGGAAATCCGCACATAATTTAGAAAAGCCGGAAACGCGTACTACCGCTATACTGTATAACGCTTGGTTACCATCTGTCTGTATATAGTGACGCTTTCTACCAGTAAAGCGACATGCTCAGAAATTGAAAAAAAGACATGTTGAAAATAAAATAAGTTTAAAATGTTTTTAAGTTAAACAGTTTTATATGTACTAAAAGCTAAAAATAAATCAAATCGCGGGGCGTAGCATCACTGAGTAATATAAATTTGAAACGCCACACGCTTTGATATTATTTATTAGCTTTTAGTACATATAGAACCGTTTAACTTAAAAACATTTTTAACTTATTTTCAACATGATTTTTTTTCACGTGGTTTCGGTTTCGGTTACCAATATATCTTTGGATATTTACTTGTCTTATGAGGTAGTACTGGCCTCTGTGTCAGAATTTGTCATTCCGTCTAAGGGCCTTTGACATGGCTTAACGACTGCTATTAATCAGTAACAGCCAAGACCGACAGCTTAACGTACCCTCCGAAGCACGGAGCGGTGGAAATTTCATTGGTCGCCCGGTATTGTTCGATTCTAAGCGCACTGGTATACCGCTCTATCTCTGAGTAAACGCACACACAAACAACAGTCTATTTGGGAATCCTCACTTTTGGGATGTCGATTAAATATTTAAACGCAACAGCAGAGCGTAGCTTTTATTATAATTTTATGAATCAACATCTTTACAAAAAAAAACCTCATTCAACCCTACCCGTAGGTTACAGACTCCCCCTGACCGGTGTTGACATTTAGCATCGCAAAAAATCACGCGAACAAACTGGCTACCACGTGGCTAGGGTTGCCATCTTGCCACCTGTTAAAGTCATTCATTAGGGACGGGTTGTGGTTTTTTTGCGTGCGAAACGCCCTGTCGGTTAAACTGTTTTGATAAGACAAAGGTTAAGTTTATAAATTTATAAGAGTTTACATTATTTCTAGGAATTCTACATTATATTTAAGTGTGTAGTTTGTCGAAAGATCAGGGTATAATTTTATTATTAATTGAAATAATCAATTTGAATTAAAAGTTTAAAGGCATTTAAAAAGTGTTTGATAAATTAGATACAACATAAACATATCAACATATTATATAGATGTATGGTTGTTAATTTGAATGTATTTTTATGCTTTTTTATATATCTCCAGGATATATGAACCAATTTGTGCACGCGTGAAAAGCCGCGTGCCGTATCTAGTAAAGTATAAATTCCAGTCATCTGCATCAAAATTATCAATAATATAACAAAATACTTTAATAAGCACCCTCACTTAACGCGTAATAGTTATAATTACTCGTAAATCTATAACTGCTCCCACTAAATTCAAGAACAACGTATACAAAGAGACAGTATTGGAGATCTTACACAGATGAATATTTATACAGAGAGACAACATAGTCATGTTAGTTTTGTTTATTTACGTGATAGTGACGATACATACAAGTAGATAGATAGATACATAAAAAAATAGATAGATAGATAAATTCTTTATTGTACACACCACAAACAAAACTAACAAAAATGAAGAAATAATAGTACAATAAGTGTTACAATGGGCGGCCGTATTGCTAAAAGCGATCTCTTCCAGGTAACCTTTGGATGGAGAAGATTTGTTACAAGCGTGAAGGACGGGATGCACTATGATATAAAAACACTAGAAGGAAACAGTAAATCAAATTTCTAATAATACTAAAAACTATTTTATGATTAATAATGTATTATAAATATACATACAAATATATATACATGATGTTTTTTCCAAAAACTGTGTATGCTGTTGAAAATAATTCCAAAAGTTAAGTTAAGTTATTCAAAGAACGTTTTTCTGTAGCTATAGTTTCAGGTGTCTGCCCTTACTAACCCATCTCAAAAATTCAACCTGTACCACTTTTTTGTTTATTCTGAAAGCTATGCTTATGATTATAATGAGATATGCTATCACTATGAAAAATTTTGATAAAATTCCCTCACTGCCCACTACTTTTACAATCATAGTCACAGAGCGCAGGGCTGTCACAATTTGAAATTTAAATACCTGAATAATTTAAAATTGTTTCCACAACAGGTGCTGAATTTATGTGGGAAACGTTGCTTTATTAGCATATCTGCCACGGTTTTACATATTTAGTAAAAGTACTGCATGTTTTTACATGCTCTGCATTGCACGGTGTGAGCTAATGACATTAGTTGACGCGCTTTTGGATAAAATGGATTGGCTAATATTATTATAATTTTATAAGTGCCAAAGTGCTTACACCATATAATTTTTTCTAATAATGTGACACTTGGGTTACGAACGGGATTTGAACCTGCACCATCCATTTGTCTACGTAGTCGTTACGGTAGCTTAATTGTGTGAGAGAATAATAGGGATCTTAGAAGCAGCCACGATAACCGTCAAAGATAGGAGCATTTTTTGTTCTAAAAATCCATCTACAGTTTTTCAAACGTATTATAACTGCATTTATAGATTTTTGTAAAATCGTTTTTTTGGGCCTTAAATCTATTAAATGGTCTTCAATCAATTTTTGGGAAAATTTTAGACACTCCTTAAAAATAGCGAGACTTGGTGCATATAGTGCTAAATTGTTACAATAGTCATAGATGGAGGAGCTTAGATTGTCATAGGTTAGTTTTTTAATTACTGAATATGTAATCGTTTCACCACCAATATCATGTGATGGAAACCGATGATGTGGTCGAAGGTGGTCCCGGTGTCAAGTACCGCCTATTAACCTTAGACAAAATACCAAATTTCTTTGCAGCTACCTTGCCTTTAGATTCAATGTAAGACCCAACATTCAGGATCAATGTGAGTTCGACACTCAAAATCTCCAGATGGTCGCCTATTGGTAGATTAGTCATATAGTTTGTATTAGTCATAGATCGAAAAATTGGTGAAAATAAAATGTATATATGTATTTTTATTGTTAAAGTAACGTTTAACGTATTTAGGTTAATTTATATAATTAATTTATTTAATTAAATTATTTATTTATAGTCGGTGTTAACTTAGATTTTCATACCATGTAAGGTACATAATTAATTATGTTATTTACTCAACTTAATAATAATGAAACATTTGGCTTAGTTTATTATTAATTATGTGGGTGTTTGAGTATTTGATGCAGTGGGCTTAAATACGAGATTTGTAGTTTATTGACTGATTGATTTGTATTTTTTCACATATTGACCTCTAATTCTATTACTGACCTAACATAACATAACATAACTGCCACCCCTATTAGGCGGGAACGCGTCGGCACGTGCGCGCGCGCCGTTACGTCAGCTGTCACCCCCTCCCTCGCAGGTGGGTATAATGACCTTAGGGTAGCAACCCCGACAGGTTGATTGTTAGGTTTTTTTCGAGATTTGGTGATAAAGTAACGGATGGCGAGTGAGAGGTGAAAGTGGAAGGTTTTTTCAACTTGTGAGCATGTCGCTTTACTGATAGAAAGCGTCAATACAGATACAGAGCGGTGGTAAGAACGCGTTCCCGGGTTTGATCCCGGCTGTGCACCAATGGCTTTTCTAAATTATGTGCGGGTTTTGATCACTCCGTGCTTCGGAGAGTTGATCAAGTCCGAGGCCCTCTGGCGGTCTGAAGAACTCTGACACCAGATGCCAGGATTGACCAGAGCCATACGATGAGCAAGCAGGTGCCACAAAAGTTCATGTCAATTCTATTTGCATAAAGTTTAGTCTGTACCTAAGCTTCGCTAATTTACAGAGTTACCCAACATTTTCTGAAAATATATTTCTTTTGCACCCCGCATACTAATAATAACATAAAAAAAATGCATAGCCTAACCTGAGCAATACAAGTTTGACTCGCCCCACGATTTTATTTTATTTTTTAGCTTTTGTACATATTTTAGTATTTTATTTTCAAGTTTTTTGTATACTGTGTTCTACTTGTCAAGCCCTTTCATATGCATATTGAGAGGTTTGAAAAAGAAAGCTTTTCGCTATTTTGTGGTGGCTGCCACCTTGGATAGGATTTTTACATGGTGTACTGTATTCTACTAATTAAACCCTTTCATTAGAGGGGTAGAAAAAAGTATTCGGGCATTTTGAGGCGGCGGCAGTCTTGTATTTACAATGATACTGAATATACATAATTGTATTGTCATCAGAACTAAAGGTGTGAACCAAATTTCAGATCAGAAGGTGGTAAAATTTTAATTACTAAATTTGACCCAAACAAAAAACAACAACGACAAACAGGGCAAGCTAAATAAAACCATTTAATAAATTTATGATTGAACCAACACAAACATTCTAGAGTATTGGTCTCGAAAGCTTTGCTATTTTTCATTTTAGGGCCTCTTTAAAAAGCATCTTAATTATTCATTTGTAAATAAAAGAAACTAAAGCGATTTTTGTACCTTCCTTACCCAAAACTCTTACCACACCACTGCCACTTACAGTTTACAAAATGAGGTAAGTAATATAAATTACTACAGATTTGAAAACCTTCAAATTTTTCTGTTCAGTTCTGATTAGAAACACGTTTTCTATATCCATTTTGGTTTCCGAAACCAACATGGAACAGGTATCAAGTTTAGTGTACCATTGATAATGAACAGTTACTATCGTAACCTACGTTATCCTTATCAGTAAGGTTCACCGACCTCTAATAATTGCCTCATCGTAATTCGTAATACAATAGAACAAAAACGTAACGTCTATAATATTTGTTAATTATTGTGGATAAACAAAGAATGTTTTTTCTTTCGCTTGTTCGTCTTTAACCTTGGTGGTTATGAATGGGAGATGCAGGATGGAATATACTCGCGGGTGGAACGCGCGTTAAGAATTTATTGTACGTTTTACTTAGGTTAGTTAGGTTAGTTTTACCTGTGACTTTGTTTGATGTGGTATTTTTTACTCTTCCTGAGACTGTGGTACACACTAACATTGTCACTGCTTGGTGGTGGAATATTTGACCACTTCCCCAGTTGGACTCGGCTAGGACAGTCATACCACTGCAAAATGTTATACTTGTATCTATCTATCTATCTTTCTATTTTCGTTTGGATTCGGCTAAGACAGTCATACCACTGCAAAATGTTATACTTGTATCTATCTATCTATCTTTCTATTTTCGTTTTTATAATAAAGCAATAGGAACGAAAAAAGGCTGTACAATGAAGATAATTTTAAAAAATATGGTCTAGTATACCTATGATAAGCTACTGAACAAGAATTTAACATTTTTTTAAATCGTGTCGTTTGGTTTGTCTGTTTGTTGGTTTGTTAGGTTGTATGTATGTTTGTTCGTGCATCACGTAGAAACTATTGGACTGATTGCGATGCTGTTTTCACTGTTGGAAGCTTAGGGTTTGACTTAAAAACTGGGGTACTTGGTATCTCAATCCGATGAGTAGAAGCCGAGCAATTGATAAAAATAATTTTGACCGCTGAATGAATTTTGATCAAATGTTGGTATATTGGTATTTTAGGTCCTGAAATAGCACGTAGAGTACTTTTAACCTAGAAAAATGACCGCGCCTGTTAAGCCGCGGGCATCAGCTAGTACTTATAATAAAACAGTAAGAAAAAACTGTACAAAGAAGATAATTTGAGGAGGTTTTCATAACTTAGGGTTTGACTTAAAAACTGGGGTACTTGGTATCTCAATCCGATTAGATGCGGAGCAATCGATAAAAACTATTTTACGGCTGAAGGAATGTCGATCAAATGTTGGTAAATTGGTAGCTTAGGTCCTAAACTTTAGGACCTGGAATAGCACATGAGAGAAATGACCACGCGCAAAATCGTGGGCACTGCTACTACATAATATGTTTACTATGTATGAGGTAGCCTGCAGTTTTGCCCGCGAATACATTTATTTGGTATATAATAAGCATCCTGAGTTATTCCAGGGCCAAATGTATAATACCAATATTTCTTCAAACTTCGTTGAGATATCAAATAGTTTTTTTATCGATTGCTCAGCTTCTTCACTTCTAACTTTGATACAAAGTAGCTTAAGCCAAAACCTAAGCTATCCGATAATGAAAACCACGTCGCAATCGGTCTACCAGTTTTAAACTTTGTAAATAGGGACTGTACAGTATAGAGACCAACCTATGATACTTTTTATCCTGGAAAATGGTAAGTTTCCACGGTAAAACTAAAAAAATTACGATTACTCACTTTAAGGAACGAAATAATAACTAATCTGTCAAAAAGCATCAAAAGCGTTGATGCTGTATTTTGCATTGGTTTTTAATATTCTAGCAGAACATAAAAACACGCGATAAACTGTAGTCCGCGCGGACGAAGCCGCGGGCTCAAGCTAGACTAATTTAAAAGACAACGCGTCCGTTGCGTCTCCCGCACTTTTTAACGGCCGTTACGTTGCTATGGAAGGAAGAATGATCGTTGTTAACACTTTCGTCGATAACGCAGGAAGTGTTTGCTAATGGGTTCGGGGTACGTGAAGGAAGGTTACTTGTTCTTATTCTTACTTAGTTTAAACGTAAAGTAATAAGTTGTGCCAGTTGATGTGAAGTAACCCTTTTGTGTATTTAGTAAAATTGATTAGAAAAAATAATGTAAAAAGATTTAAAATCTCCTTAAAAAACCTTAGACCTTCTTTTAAACCTTTTTAATTTGCCGAGTTCCTAAGGGAGCGTATTACCGCGGAAGTTCTGTACAAATGTAGATAGATATACAAATCATTATTTAAGAAAAGGTGATTATCCACTTCTCCTCTGCACAACAACCATAACCTAAAAGTTTTATTTGTTTTTTTTTTATTCTGTTAATTATTTGGGGCTTTTACCATCATTGGCATGCCATGTCCACCCATATCAAACCCACAATGATGTAATCGAAAAAATCACTGATACAAAAATAACTTGTACAATGATATTGCAGCATCTGTCGTTGGTTCCGCTAATATTGTACTGTACGATTTAATATCGTATATTTTCAAATCGTATTTTTGCATCAGAGACTCTCTTTCCAGTCACATTTCATCAACAAGTGATGAACATCCTCAATAAGTGGTATTATTGAGGATGTACATCACATGTTTCGCATCTCATTGAGTTTACCTTTTTCAACAAATAACCAAACTTTTAGATGCATAGTGTCCAGACCGCAATCTGTGTGCCAAAATTATACAACTTCTACTATTTTCTTATTAATAAATCAAGGTATTCGAGGAGGCTGACATTGAATATTTTATGTAGTTTTATACGAAATTCCTGTTTCTCTGCTTTTTTCATCAAAATATTTTTTTACAATTTCAAAACAACGCTTTTTTGCGTGATATATTTGTTGGGTATAATGTGGTGTGATGTTAAAATTTTCTCCTTTTGTACTCGCCAATTTTGCCAATCTGTCAGTCTCCTCTTTACCTCTTAAACCAATATGAGACGCAACCTCTAGCAATTTCAGCTGAACTCCATTATTAATCTTATCTAAAATTGTATATGCTACTAAAACACCTCTGCTACGTCCAGAGGCGCATTGAGCAAGAGGTTGCAATGCACTCTTACTGCTATTAAAGATAACAATAGTACAATCATTTGAAATGTAAACTGAACTAAGATCCTCTGAGATCGCAATGAGTTCCATTGTCATAATTGACACATTATAATTAACTATTAACATTTTAGCAATACGTCAATTTACATCAAAATAAACAGCTCCATGAACACTCTCGCTTTAACTCAAAACATCCAAATTAGGTACGTTAAAAAATATCCAAATGGTTCTGAAATATGACAACCCTAAACCAATCTTAATGAAACTTCGTCCGAAAGTTATCTTCGAACAAACAAACATAAATGTAAACAAACGGAAACGTCAGTTCGCTTATATTACTTTGAAGACCCTGCTTCGCTTGGGTAGTTCAGCGTATCGACACACTACCTTATCGTCCCAACGGAACGAAACAGAGAATAAAAAAAGCCATACTTATTTTAGTAATCCTTCCTATTGATTTTATTTTGTCAATGACTTTGGTGTGAAAGTTGATGTTGGTTTTAAGGGAAAACACGTGTCTTGGCAGTGACGTAATAGGCCGATGACTTCATTGGGAGCTAGAAAATTAATTTAATTTTATTGCCACTTACGTAGATAGGTAATAGATGATTTCCGTGTACAATAGCGGTTACTGGGAAGGCGCGACCCGCCAAGGTTAACTGACGACTACGAGTATACCCGACTAGTAGACATGCTGTATTCAAATGAAGTTTCACTATGATACGAGCTACAAGTCGAGTTTTAACTACAACCCGGCTATGACAAAATTATTTTAAGTTTTGTGAGCACGTGCGACGCGCATCTTGGCAAAATTGCTGCTTGAAGCATGAAAATACTAGCTTTTGCCCGCGACTTCGTCCGCGCAGACTACAGTTTATCACGAAAATTATATATATATTATTACAGTTTATCACGAAAAATATACTATATTATTATAGGATATTAAAAACCAATGCAGAAGTATAACACAAACGCTCTTGATGTTTTTTGACAGACTTGTCATTATTTCATTTCCTTTCAGCGAGTAATCAACATTTTCCAGTTTTCCCGTGGAAACTTACCATTTTCCGAAATAAAAAGTATCCTATGTTTTACTGCGGGGTATAAGCATCTCCATTCCAAATTTCATCAAAATCCATCCAGCCGTAATCACGTAAAAGCTCCCCAAACAAACAAACAGACAACTTTTCACTTTTATATATTGGTATAGATTGTTCTACATTTATTTTGTTGAGTTATACATATATATATTTTTTGTTTTTAATGTTCCGTACCTCTAAAGGAAAAAGGAACCCTCATAGGATCACTTCTTTGTCCGTCTGTCTGTCTGCCTGCCAAGACCCTTTTTATCAAGAACGCGTGGAGGTATCAAGTTGAAATTAATATCAAATACTCAAGTCTGCAATTCCTCGGAGCTGTGAAAAAAAAAACAAATTTCTAAATCAATGTAATCAAAAGATACGGCCGTTTAGGTATGCCGCATATTTAGACACTCGCAAGGGAATCAAAACCTTCTGTACGTTGCCCTAAAAACCGGAAAAATTATGTAACACAAACAAAAAAAAAATTTTTTGGTTTCCCTGGTACTACTAATACTATTTACATACTTATCTACAAGTTTGTACGGAACACTCGGTGCGTGAGTCCGACTTGCACTTGGGCGGTTTTTTGTGACCATAACGCCATAATGTTTTTTTTTTAAACATTTATGATAGATGGACTGTCGGCATGAATTCAACGATACATACTATGTGGAAATAGGTTATGCGCTATGAAGGAACAAGCGAACGTACTTACTCATACGCTGTTAAAATCATAACCTTCCTTTTTCGTAGTCAGGTAAAAATTAACAACCAATGTATTGCCAGTTATTAATTACGGCATTTAAACGTGCCCAATCGAAGAGCTAGACCATTACTCTATTAGAAGGTTGTATTTCTAGGATTCCAATATATACTCGTAATATATATTAGGGGGCAGGAAGGCCTCTTTACATTTGCATACCATCGCAGCCTACTCACCTGCTTCTTATCAATGTCCAAAGTACATTTTTGCATTTTCTAGCTAATCTGGTAAACACTGGTTCTTCCGCCATTTCTTTCAAGACTTTATTTAATTTTCTAATTACGAATTTGAAATGTTGCCTCCACAATTATAATATTCTATGTTTTGTTTTGAGTTTTCACTTATATTACCGGAATTCATTTGGTATTTCAAAGAGTAGGCCAGCAAGCATGGTCACATATAAATTTGATCAAAATTGGTCTATTTGTAGCCAATTTTTCGATTCTAATTATTTCACCAAACGTAACCAATCTTTTGGAAAATGTGTTTTGCCCACCATGACTTACGGAGCCGAAACATGGACTGTGTATCACTAAGAAGACTGTGCATCGAATACGAGTTGCACAGAGAGCCATGGAGCATGCCATGTTAGGCATACGCCTCAAAGACCGAGTCCAAATTACGGAAATCTGACGAAGGACCAAAGCTTGGAGACCGTATTATTAGACTCAAGTGGCGTTGGGCAGGACACTTTGCGAGGGGTGCTGATGGCAGGTGGAGTAGAGCCCTCACGGAGTGGTTTCCAAAGGCATATAAAAGAGGAGTTGGTAGACCACCTGCCATATGGGTCAGCGACATTGAGGCGGTCAAAGGAAAGATCTGAATGAGGTCAGCACAGTCCAGATATTAATGGCACAAGGGAGAGGAAGCTTATACCCAGCAGTAGGTGGAAACGCGCTGACGATGATGATGGTGATGATGATGATGATGATGATGATGATAAACCGATCCAAGTGTTCTAGTAGAAGATTTTGGGCATCGTAGGATCCCTAATTAGTAGGACCGAAATTCTACAAAGTGGATGTTGCTAATTAAATGACATACTGGTAGTAAAACTGATAGACTAATGGATGGTTCCTATACTTTAAAACGAACCGTTTTTGCTTACTGTCTGTCGCTTTTTGACATAAACACCATACAAAAAACGACAAAAAGTAACGAGATGTTGGAAAAACGACTCGTTTCATTTTTATAGGAATGAAGGGTAAGATCATCGGTTCTTGACCACTTGAACAGCAAAGACATGCTTGTTGCAAATCATACTCAGTATTAAGTCAATGTTGTCACAAGAATTCAGACCAAGTCACGTCATCGACAACAAAAGTGCACCTATGGAACTAACCTAGAAAACAACAATAAGTGCCAATTCGCACGATTCCCACGGGCAATGTCTAGGCCGCCCGTGTGAACAGAACACAATGTGAGGTAATGCTCACTTTTGTATTCTGTAGTAATGTTATGTCATGACATGAGTTCGAAAGGAAAATGCTTTCTCAGGTCATGTTGTCGTTAATGTTTTGTTTTTAGTTTTGGTATCGTTTCACGTGTTGTTTTGACGGGTTGTGGGTGTTAATTTGTCTTTTTATGTTGTTTTTAACGTGTTTTGTTGTTTTTGTAGCATTGCAGCGTTGATGTGATGATTTGATATAAATTGGGGAGATCAGTTAGCGTCATAATAAAGAGGAAGGAACTGAAATGTGAGATAATACAACAAGGTAGATAAAAAAATACTAAGTGCTGCATCACCACAGCTAAGTCCGATCTTGAACAACAATACTGCAGCCGTCTACAGATAACTCAGCTAAATACCAGCAAACAATACGTTTCCACAGAAAGACGTGCTTAAATTGATTCGTAACGATATAATAGTGGAGCCAAAACCTTGAACATCTTTGCAAAGTTGCCAGCCTTTCAGTCTCTTATAACCACAGGATTCATTTCGGCCAGTGTTCTAAGGAATTCCAGAAATTCTCCATATTACTGTTTCTGCCAAGGACAACACGAAGTAGGCAGGCGTCGATGTCTCGTTATTCAATAACCTGATTGCAAATATACAAAAATATGCCAATGATAATGAAAGATGGCAATATTCTTCTTCTATAATTGATGTCAACCAGAATATTATCCAAAAAAAAAAAAACATACACCAATGTCCCTTCCTAATTTCCATCATTATTTTTTGCATCACCCCTTTTTCCCCCATTAACAAAAAACTCCCTTACTATTACCATATAAAATAATACTAAACTACCCTATTAATTAAAACTCAATCGGTTTAACTCACGTGAGTAATAAAGGGGGTGACTGCTGACTGCAGGAATGCCTGGGTAATGACTGCAAGAGGGGGTCAATTATAGTGTGGGAACGGGTGATACTATTTGTTTTCGAATTCGTTAGAAGTGAGAATAAGCGACTCATATATGTGAATTAGTATATATATTGTCGTTTTAAAATTATCTTGGCAATAGCTGTACCGACGGTTTTGTCCGCGTGGTTATTTAAGAAAGAAAAGAAAGAAAAAACATTTATTCAATACACAACATTAGAAAAAAACATGGATAAAAACATAAATAAAATGTGCTTCTGAGTGTGTTGAAAGGGGCTTATAATCAGCACAAATGCCCAGTGCAACACACTAGACGATGGTTTTCATATAAACCCCGCGGTTGAGGTAAAAAGGGTGCAAAAATATATACATTTTTATATACATTTTATCCTACATAATTCATAAGACCTATTTACATATTTTTTATATGTAATACATGTATACAGTTACATAAATACAAAACGATAAATATGAATAAAAATAAATAAATCAATAAATACACATATAATTAATGGAAAACATAAATAAACAACTGAAACTTTGGAAGATATTCAATTTGATTATCAGTACTTTCAGTAGACGTTGACTTGAAATTACAATTACGTAGTGTACTCTCTGGGTTAACCCAGAAAGTACACTATGTGTTATTCCAGGACCTAAAATACCACGACTCCAAATTATAGCAAAATTCCTTCGGACGTCAAAAATATTTTTATCGATTGCTCGGCTTCTTCTCTTAGGACTGAGATACAAAGTACCTACACCAGATTTTAAGTCAAAATCTACGAAAACAATGAAAACCGCATTTCAATCGGTCTAACTCGAGGAATATTGTGTGGGCCACAAACCTAGTTTAAAAAAAACGCCAAAAAAGAATGTGGCAAAGGTAAAGGATCAACAAACAATTTAACTAAACTGTTATTTTGTTTCATTTAAACAAAAGACATCAACGCGGGCTTGCTTTTTTTTGTTTTTTTTTTTTGCTGGCCTAAGCCCAGTACTTTTCTGAGAGAAGACCCGTTTCCCAGCAGTGGGAACGTTACAGGCTGATGACCAAGTGCAAGTTAGCAAGTGCTAATACCATAATATAATATAATAGTGATATAATGTCCGCAATTGACGAAGAAATCGATCAACATACATTTAAAAAAATGTACAGTCGAATATAGAATTCTTTTGTGAAGTCGAATAAAAATAGCATGGTACAAAAAATCGACTTCAAATGGATTAACTTATTACTAAAAAAACTACTGGTCGAATTTTGATACAATTTATAGGGACCACCTTGAGAAATTTAAATAAAAAAAAAAAAAAAAAATGGTCCGTAACTAGAACTACTAAAGTTTTTTTTTATTATTTATTTTTTATTTTTTACTGCATTAAACTTTATGTTATGAAACTAATCTGAATATTTTAGCTTCCTATGCGGTAGTGGATTTTTAATACTTTTTTCAAACTTTTTTTAGCGATGACGTCATACAGTAGGCTGAATCTAATATTCCCTTGCATACGTGCATGGAAGTGGTTGCCGCCCATTGGCTTCCGTTGACAGATATTGTTTAGGTTTGCCATTGCTTTTTTTAGGCACTGAAAGTAGCACTATACAGCCTACTATGTGACGTCATTAGAAGTCAAATGAAAATCAAGTTTATTTTATATATTTTAAAAATATCTCATAGTATAAAGAATTTTAAACGTAAAAATAATGAACAGGAATGTAATATTTCGAAATGGTTTTGGAATCAGCATCGTATTAATTTTCTTAACATACCGAATTGACGGTTAACATACATACACAAAAACAAACAGTCAAAATTATAATCTCCTCCTTTTGGATAAAAAACGAGAAACCAGCCAGTAGTAGTGGCGCCAAAAAATAAGGCAAAACTCCCAATTATCGTACTCGAACTTGCGCTTACGCAGGGGTCCTTGTTAAATTTACCGTATAATTGCTATTGTTTACAAAATAAGTAATTTTAACATTTTCATTCGCCGTCACACTCTGTGGACCATTGGGGGGTTGCAAAAGTTTAGTTGACAGGTGACCATGACGCTTTGACAAGCGCGGAAAGTGACAGTGACAAATCATTGTCCAAAGAATTATTCAAGAGTTTATAAAAGTGGCATGCGAAGACAGCAGCAGCGGGCGTGGACAAGTAGGCAATGATATCTGTCGCTATCTACGCTAGCAACTTGATTCCAAGAATTTATTGTTATTAATTATTTATTTAGAAGCAATTACAATCACTGAGTGAAAACCACACAACATTAGACGAAGTTACTGGGCGACAGGCCCAGGCGAAGATGGCGGGACGATCTTTTATTGGAAGGATTGATCGCAGAAATCTTTGAATCGAGAGGAGTGCAAGGAGGGTAGGGAGGCGGTTAATAATAATAACCATCACTTTTGAAAAGTTAGATAAAATTAACGTCGCATACATTTCAGAGAGCATAATATTATAGTCCTCGTGATTATCATTATCCCACATCAGTCCATTGCTGGAGCACATCATTGAGCCCGATTTTCGGCTCATTTTTCCTAACTGCTGCCAGCCATTTGGCGAATATCGTTGCTCCACCGGTATAAATGAAAATTCGTAATATCTAGCCTAAAACTCATTTTAATTTCTCTATTGTAACCGTCAGCTGTTTCAAAATGAAAGCGGTAGACACTCGCGTGTCAAGCGGTCATTTTAAAAATGAAAAACAATAACATTGGCAACGGCTATATAAACAAAGGTACTTAAAATTAGTTGAGCTGACACTAAATCTACGAAGCACCATTTAGAAATTCTCAAACTAGATATTTTCTATTTATTTCAAATTTCCTACTGTTCAGTAAGAAATTATTTAATTTTCAAAATAACACTCACTGCTTGCTCATTTACCACATGTTTATTACAAGATGGCCGCCAAAATGGCGTCGAATATATTAAATGGACAAAAAACGATGACATTGAACGGATAAAATTGTACGCCAAAATGCTAGACAAAGGCGTTATTTTAATTATGGGTAGGGTGTCTATAATTTAAGAAAAAGAATTTTGACAGTCCATCCTTACTATGTCTCAGATATTAAATATCCACACCAATAAACTCCGTGACATTGAATGAAGCGTTGTCTGTTTGTTTGTTTGGGGAGCTTTCACACCAAAACGGCTGTTCCAATTTTGATGAAATCTGTAAATATAGAGGTTATATATATAGGTTAAATATATAGGTTCTGTACAATATAGAGAGCAACATAGGATAATTTTTATCCCAGAAAATGGTAAGTTGCATCAGTAAGTAAGTTAGTATGCTGAAAAATTACGATATTACTCGCTGTAAGAAACGGAATGACATGCGTTACCGTGGAAATGAAACAATAAGTTTTGGTTCGGTTTTTAATATCCTAACTAGATGAACTTAGGATGTATTTTTTTCACGATAAATTTCGCTGACGAAGTCGCGGGAGAAAAAAAGCTAGTCTATAATAAATCAGTACATACTACCAATCATGATCTACAGAGCCAAAGTGTAGACACTCACGGTCAGACAAGTCTACAAAATTGAGGGTGCTCAACTATTTGAAAGAGCTATATAGTTCGTCTGAAGAATAAGGTTTGTGATAAAGTGATCAGACAAGCAAGCAAAGAAAAAAAACACGGTGAAGTGGCATTGTGCTGGCTTCCCGAAGAACTGATAACCTTGTTTGATAATTTATTATAGGATTGAAGAGTTCTCCAATGCAGACCACAAACGTAGCTAGGACGCCCGACAAAAGGAAAACCGCTAGGTAACATAGGTAGGTAGCATACCTAGGTATACTTGAAACTGATAAACTCTAGTGAAAGAAAAAGTTATAGCCTGTCAGACTCATTGATTTATGGATAAATTCTACATCAATGATTTTAGTCATTGGTTACAGTAAAAAATGAAAAAAAAAGTACATTTTCAACAAAAAAGTATTTTATGGTAGATAATAGACAAAATAACAAAATGATTTAGTTTTTATGTTTTCCTATGTGAAAATACGGACATAATCATACGGATATAATCACCACAGGTAATATAATTAAGCCGATGTATCATTTATCAAATCAAAATAATTTGCATCAAATCTATTGAATTATTTATTTTGTTGTTTTTCAATAAGCCAATAGTAAATAGGCTGTTCAATTAATGTTTAGTAAAGTAGATAAGCGTATTTTGTAGTAGTTAATTTATAAAAGCACTGACTACTTTAAGGCACTTATTTTTTTCAAATTACTCCTATTCCGCTAGTGTTCCTATTTTTTTTGGAAACCGTGGTCACCATACAAAACTATAATTCTCATAAATAACTAGTTTTAGGAACTTGTTAGAACCTGCCTGTCATAGCTACATTAAAATAATACCTAGATGATGTCGACCGTGAGTGAGTATGAGTGACTCGTGTATGACACATCGACGCAAGTATTTTTTTGCTGAAATGGTCTAGTTTGTTCCATAGATCTAGTTTACGTGGAGAAGATACGGCACGCTTCAATATTACATAAACGTAAACTGGACTGGACTATTATTGATTTTGTGATACAACTACAAGCAAACACACCGACACAGCTACATTCCCACTGTTCGCGGCGTGACTGAAGCGCGAATGAGAGTCACAACTAACACGTGCTACAAATACGACACTCTCATTGTGACTAAAAACAAAGAAGGCCGACTGTGTGCGTTACACCTATTTTTTGCGGTGCACTCCCGAGTAGCTGGTAATCTGGTAATCTTCCCACTTTTAAATTAGATCTGTGGTTTGATCGCTATCCTGTTTATATTTGCTGTGAATATTTAAGAGCTAAAAAATATGTCTGATCCATTAATCATCGTATTCGTGTTTATGATTGTGAAAATATGTCCAAAAATAATTATTAGCATTCTAGCCAATATAATTACAAATATACACATGCGAAAGTATGTAGTTAAGTATTTCGTCTTCTTACGAGTATATACAATTACGGCCTACAATTACCCAGTATTCCAGTGACCCCGGTGCATTGCTAGTAATGTAATATTTAGAACTAGCCTTGCCCACGGCTTTGCCCGGCTTTGCTTTGAGTTACAAGTAACCTATGAGTTATTCCGGTCCAAAAGTACCTTTACAGCACAAGTTTCCACATTTCGTTCAACCGACAGATAGTTTTGTATCGATTGGCTTCGACTCATCGTGTTGAGATACAAAGTACTCCAGTTTTTAAGTTGAAACCTACGCTATCCAACGGTGGAAAACCGCATCGCAACCTTTTCAGTAGTTTTTACGTGATGCGCGAACAAACCGAAAAACAGATAGATTATTTTAAGTCCCCTATTTTTTTTTTATATATGTGTTTGTACAGATATTTTGTTACTTACTGCTTTATTATAAGTAGAGTTATATTGTTGTTTATTTTTATAGACTGGATTAAAATTAGTATCATATCAAACAGTTCCGAATGTTTGTTTTCCAAACTTTGCCAAAATTACAAATATTTTATTGTTTTATATCGGATAAAATACATTCCTCTTGGAAAACAGCCAAGCCAAACGAAAAATAATTCTTTACATTACATAATTTTAATCTAAGAATGAGTATGGTTTATTTTTGTATGGTCACGTGTCTAAGTAGTAGGTAATTTAAAATATTACTTTCGTTACCAAAGTTGCTTAAAATGTTAACAAAATACATTTATTTTTATATACAAGAGATAGGTACAGATCGACGGATACGAGTGAATACGTGGGAAAGACTGATATACGCAACGCTATACAGTTAAGATATGTCCGAAGATATTTTACGATGAAATTAACTACAATCTTAACATATTTTACCCGACAACCAGTGCAGAGTATTGTGCATACGTGACTGGAGTGATATTGTCAAATTTTAGTATCTTTCGATTCACAAAACACCTTTATTTTTTATTTTCTGCTCTTCCAAAGTTCTGTTCGTGTTAAAACAGAAAGTTACATGTATAGCTCAGAATATTTCAATTTATTTTATTACTCGTTTATATCGTTTGGCTATGTATTGTTTAATATCTAGGTAAGTGGAAATAAACGAGTAAGATCTGCTCGCGAAGACTCCGCCAAATAGGTCTACTTCAGTTTATTCGGATTATGGTACTTGCAACGGTGCTGAAATAAAAAAAAACTACAAACTCAAAATTAAAATAACCAAACTACTAAACTTAAAGGTCTCCTTTCTATTTATAAATTTGAAATGTTAGTGACCAAGTTATTTAAAAAAAAAGTAGGTATTCTAACAAATAGTGCAGCTCCACCCTCGGATATATCTTCAGACTTTATCCCCTGTGTAGCTTAAAGGTATTGTATTGTCAAAATATTCCCATAGCCTTGCGCGGGCGCATCGGAGTAACCTTTTTGTACGCGGACAGACGCTTACTTATGTCTCGTTAGTTATGTTGGGGCTTTAAGATTATATTTGACTCGAGAGAAAGAATATTTATATACCTATGTTTTCTAAAGTGCCTGCTTAAAATATTATTATAATTATAACAAAAGATGTGTAGGTATGTAATACTTACATCAATTTAGAAAATAAACATGAGTTTCCTTACATCACACATCAAATCACATAATCAACTCGGACATAGAGGATGTTTATTTTTTTTATTTAAAGTACTTAGAGGTTGCGTGACCGGCACACCGCGCCGCGACTCCATAGTCATGCAAAGAAACAAGCGACCGTTCGTAAAGACGCGTAGGGAAATCATCCGTAGTAAGTAAAGGTATATTCTTAGAGTTACGAATGGCGTTAATAGCTTTTAAAATAGTAGTAAACGTGATAAATAGGAGAATTATAACCTGGCGCGAAGTAACTGGCAGCAATTACACGAGAAGAACAGAAGATCGGGCTCAGTGGCGCAAAATATGTATCTTCTAGTCCAGTTATTGTTTACGTGATATTAAGCGTGCCGTATTTTCCCCCCATTAACTACATTTATGAAGATAAAGGTACAAATTATTATGTACAAAAAGGTCTTCAAGTTCTTTGAATCCAAGTATAAGGTCAACAGACTTGAAACGTAACCACAACGCGCGTTAAACATAGGAATCAGACTTGACCGTGTGAATTGTGTATCAAATGAGTCATGGATTGAAACGTTTTGTTAAACGTATTGTGGCGGGAAACGAACGTATACGTTAGTGTTGTGGATAGAGGCCGTAATTCACCTTTTCATAGTAACGTCGTTTTACGTATTCAATAACCAATAGTAAAATTTAACCAAGCTTCGTAGGTAGACGGAGCTATTCTATATGAATGTTTACAATTATTTTTACGAGGGTTATGTTTTGGGCTATATATTATAATGATTTTGGTATGTTCCTTTGGCGCGTCCTAAAGCCTAAACGGATTGATAGATTTTGATAAATAAGGTATCGATTTATCTTAACACGAGTGTGACATAGGATATATAAAGAGTCAAGAAAACTAAAATGGCGGCTTATATCTGCCATATTGTATTTCCGACGGTACAAAAAAATACCAAAACCTTTCGAGTGCGGTATGAAAATAAAGACCATTTCAAAAATATATAAGGGTAACTAAAAAGTGAAAAATGTATTTATAAAAAAAACGGGTAGTAGTTTATTGATTTTGAAATATAAAATACACCATGCATTCGATTTCTCCTTCAACGGGATCAGCTAGAACGTGTGCCGGCTAGTCCTCATGCCTCCGAAAGCATCGTATTTTTAAAAATCAAGAAACTAAATCTTGTTTGCCCCATTTTGGTTTTGTTTGACTCCTCTTTTTTTTTAATTTATATTATATTTTTTTAGAATAAGTTACAGCTACTTCTTTTTTAAGTTTAGTAGGTAGTGAAAGATAAAAAATGTTCTTATTTAGTAAGTAAAATGGTTTAGCCGTGTAGTGCCTTGAACAATTAGAACCACCCATTCTCATCCCGCGTGTGCTGTGGTGACCATCATCTACTGTGATCACCAAGTCGCCTGCCAAGCGTGGTGATGAAGCGTGGTGAGGTTTAAAAAAAGACGGAGTCTGCACCGCCACACAAACGAGGGAAGCATAGACAATGGCGGCTGCGTATGTGTGCGTGAGTGGATAATTTGTGGTGTTTTGTGATGTATACACAATTTCATCACAAAAGACTGCATTGATATTGATTACACGATTAACCACGAGTAACTGACGTTAAAGTGCAAAAAAATTACTGGGATACCGGATTAAATCAGATTTTATGCAAAGTCGAGATCTTGCTGCGATGTGGCGGCCGGTCAGCATAACATGGGGTGTGTGCGTGAGGGTAGTGCGTGAGGGTAGTGCGTACGAGCGGATCGGCATATCTTGTTTGCTACACTTTTGATTTGGTGGTGTGGAGTACTAAATTTTTGATTATTCTTGGACTCACCTATATTTTTGGCACACTTGTAGGTATGCTATTCCTGAGGGTACAAAATTAATGCAGGCAGATTTAAAAAAACCGGCTATTTCAAAATATTACAATTTAAACAAATGCAGTGAAAACATTTGAATATGCGAACAAAGCGTGTCCTGGAGGACGCTGCGCTCGGACGTATGACCGTGGAGTGAAGAAATATACAGTTATTTTGTTACTCCGGGCGCAAAAATAAGGCGTGTTATAAGTTTGAAGCCTTTGTCTGGCTAAAATATGTGTTATAAAGCAGCAAGTAACAAAAAGTCTGTAAAATAAAGATAACAAAAAAAATGTCTAGGATAGGTACATAAAATATAAGCTACTGAACAAGAATATAACATTATTAATTATGGTTGTCTGTTTATCATATAAGGACGATGCTGTATTCACAAAGGATATCTTAGGTTTTAACTTAAAACTAGTGTGCTTGGCATCTCAATCCGATCAGTAGAAGCCGACCCGACAGTATTATTCATCCATACCATTATATAAAAGTGAAACGTTGTCTGTTTGTTTGTTTGTTTGTTGGGGAGGATTCATGCGATAACGGCTGGACGGATTTTGATGAAATTTAGAATGGAGATAGCTTATACTCTGGAATAAAACATAGCATACTTTTTAACCCGGAAATTGTAAGTTTCCACGGGAAAACTGGAAAAACTGGAAAAATGTTGATTACTCGCTGTAAGAAACGGTTGCCATAGAAACGAAATAACAAGTATGTCAAAAAACATCAAGAGTGGTGCTATATCAACTTTTGCATTGGTTTTTAATATCCTAGAAGAACACAGGAGAATTATTTTTTTCACGATAAACAGTAGTCCGCGCGGACGAAGTCGCGGGCGGGAAAACAAGTTATTCTATATTTGAAACAAGACAAGTTATTAAACTAAAACCCGACTACGGTTGGGTAAAAAATAGCCTAAGACACTTTTGCGATGAAGACGCATCAAACACCTCGCTTGGCAAAATCGGACCAAGTTTTTAGTTTGAAAATCGCACGACGCTATGGTGGAACATCCACATACATACATACATACATACATACATACATACAAACATAGACTGTTAACCTCATTACCATTCCTTTGCTTCGCCATATTCGGGTAAAGAGGCCAAACTCTCCTTAGAATAAAATTCGTCGTCAGGTCAATAACATTATACGACATCCTGATACTAATTAATGGAAATTAAAACTGTTTGAAGAGAAAGAAAACCTTCAATAAGTGCAATCCTATTGTAGTTTCGGTGGTCAACTTAGGTTAAACTAATTACAAGCCATATATTATTATTAATATCATTAGTGTAGTGTTAATAAGTTCAGACCTGTTTGCTGTAAACATTTTTATTAATATAAGCATGTATTAAGTTCAGTGTTTTTTAATATTCATTAACTTACAATACATTACGTTTTTATGGTTCTCCCCATAAATTAGTTTGAAAAACCTGCCACCTCCAATTCTTACCTATTCATAAATCCACGTAGCCACACAAAACAATAGAGGTCCCGGCCACGAACCTACACAGAACGACAGTTCTTCGTTAAATAATACATACACTTTATTTTCATACACATTCATACAAATTTTATTTGCAAAACGGAAGCCACATTTGATTTATATTTAAGTTTTGCTTAGTCATTGTTTTCACTGGGTGCATTGTTCTGTTGAGATAATATTTTCTACCGTGTAATATTGCATGTATAGGTAGATAATATAATTTCGATTTAATAAGTTGGAAAAGTGGGTTACGGATTATTTTCAGCAGATTAAGTACCTACAGCTGTATTCATCACTTGAATGAATGAATGTTTTTTAGTGAATTCTCACCTCAAAATCCCGCCTATTTACCTGCAGCTGGGGAAAACACAGACAAGAGACAGACAGCAGGCACCCGCTATACGGACACGCTCTACTAAGAAGTCCTCTTAAAAGTCGCAGGAGTTTTATAAAAACTACTGAACCCAACCCTGGTGATGCTGCAGGGGCAAGGCTCAAATTGTGGCATGAGCGTAATGCATCACCCAGTGACTTTGTTGCTCCTGCAGAAAAACTGAACTCGCATGGCCAGTATGGAAATCACTAAATCGGCTACGAACAAGTGGGTCGCTGCAGGAGTAACATGTGCAAGTGAGGGTTTGCACCAGTTTCAAACAGCCAATGTGTATGTGTAGAACCCACACAACAATGTCACACCTAATATCTTGCCCTTCGCGCTCCTACACCTGCACGCTAGTAGAACTACTGGAAGCCAAAGAAAGTGCGGTAAATGTGGCCACCTTCTGGACTAAACAAATTTAATTTTAGTATTAAGAGGCTGAAATTCCGCCACGAAAAGAAGATGTTCAACTTATTGAAAATGTAATTTTTAGTGAATTAATAAATAAAACAATGTAACAAAAAAATTACCACTCAAAAAAAACACTACTAAGTTTAATCATATAAAGAAAGAAAGAAAGAAAGAAAGAAAATACATTTATTCAACACACACAAAAATAAAAGATACAAATAATTAGAAAAATTAAGTAGGAGCAATAGAAAAGGAAAACAAAGAAAAAATCCATATCTAATCCATGTAGAAAATAAATTACAACTATGATGTTATTTTAATATTAAATATATTTTTGCAGGTACAAAAATGGTGAAGCTACAAAAGATCCGGAAAAAACTTCGGTGACAAATCTTCACTGAAACACAACGCAACAATGTGACAAGCAACTCAATAATAACTCAAAACTATTCATTTTCAATCAAAAAGTAGTAGTACTACTCAAAAATATCAATTTCCACTCAAAATACTCCTCAAATTCTACTCCATCCATAGTCTTTAGAAAATTAGACGTGCCAATAAAAGACAACTAACTAAACTATAAACACTTAAAAGTGAACTGAACTGTCAAAAAAACATAGAACAACAAAGAAATACAAGTGTCAACTGTCAACGAACTGTCTTAATCAACGATAGAAAAGAAAAGTGCCACTAAAAAACTTAAATTTAACAGTATTCGTAATTCAGTGTTTCGAGTGATACAGTATAGAAACAAAACATTAACTGTGATGTGCTAGTGTGTTCATTGACAATGGATTTGCACGCGCCGCCGTTGGTTGTGCATTCGTATGAGCACCATGCTCCGTTGCTGGAGGTCGAGGGACTGGACCCTCACAGTCCTCAGCAGAAGGTGCTGATACATGCGCCTACCCTGCAGAGCCAGGAGTTGATGCAGGACCATCGGAATGGAGGTGAGTGGTGTTAGGCTTAACATTATCTTGTTATTAATTTACGCCTCCCTAAATAGACACACTGTTATACTGTGTTAATAGAGTTTTTTTTATAAATATGGCTCTAAATGTAATGCCCTAGTAAATTATCTATTTTCAAAAACAGTTTACTTTTCTATATTACTTATTATTATTTTCTATGCATTTTGTCATAGATGTTTTCAAATTGTCAACCTAGGCTTAGCTGTTAAGAATTCAATCATAAGTGTTGAGAGCAGATGTGCTTATCTGATGCAGAGTATGACTTTTCAGATGACCAGTACCACGCACACAGCAACCAGAGCGGAGATGGTGAGTATCTTTACTTGTTTAACTTAACCTAGATTAATGAAGATTATTATGGATAGGCGTGGCACGTACAATAAAGCTTGTAATGTGTATCAGCCTTTGTATGTATGTCTGTTCTTTTGTAGCACTATAGAGACCAAACGCGTTAACCGATTTTGATGTTTCATACGTCAATCGATTTGTCTTATTCTTTGAAGTTCTACTAAAGACATGACATTAATCAAAATTAAATATGGCGACAACTAGAAGTCACATAGGAAAAAATTAAAAAAAATGTCGACGAAATATGTCATATGGAGTATCTATCATTGAATAGGTATTTAAAAATATTTTTATCTTATCATTTTTCATTTTGAATGACCATTTAGGATCTATAAAGATTTAAAGTTGCTTAGAAACCATTCTCACTAATTCTTATTAATAAAAACTAAAAAGTTAAAAATTAAATAAATTAGGTTTGGGTCTGAATCTTTACTGCTCTATCACAAACAATTGTAATCATTTTGTAATTAACGAATTACAATTTTTTTTTTTTTTACTAATGAATCCAATGTTCAGTATTTTTAAAGTTCTTTGCAAATTTTCGAATACTATTCCTTCTTAATACCATGACACACAGAGATCCAACTTCATATCTACACACTCAAACAACAAATAACTTCAAAAAAATAGAGAAATATTATATTTGTAGTTAGTAGTTATGAATCGCAATCTACTAATAATCCTCTAATTTATATCGCCCATTTAGATTCTTCCTTATGGAAACATAGAACCAATTTGACGGCAAATCTTACTTCCCGCTAATATTTTAATTGCGAATATTTTTAGTCACTCAGCTTTGTAACGGCTGAGCGGATTTTGAAGAAACTTGGCATTTACCTTACCTTAGGTCACTAAGGTAAGGTAAATGCGATCAATGTGGTCACTAAGAGCGATGGTGGCTTAATGGTTCTATAGTGCAATTTAGAATCCAACGATACCGGGTTCAAAACCTAGGCTCCCGCACCAATGACTTTTCTCAGTTATGTGCGGTTTTCCATCGCTCCGTGCTTCGGAGGACACGTTAAGCTGTCGGTCCCGGCTGTTATTGGTTAATAGCAGTCGTTAAGCCATGTCAGAGGCCCTCGGGCAGCCGGACAAACTCTGACATCAGAGGCCAGCACTACCTCATACGACAAACAAACAAACAGGTCACTAATATAACTTTTTATCATTGTCCACACGAGCATGGACGCGAGGCGCAACTAGCCGTCTATCTATATAAATATTGTTTGTAACGTAAGCTTTGTACCTACTTCTTTTTGGGATTTCAAACTACTCTTTTCCATCCTTTTTATCCATTTTCTAGGACAAGAATCTCTATAAAATAACATAAAATGATGTGATGCTGTAATCACCACCATAATTTATCATAACTTAACACCAGTAGTTTGACGATTACGTATCGCATCCAAATATGTTTCTAAAGTGTTCTGTCATCAGTCAGTCCTCTAACTAAAGAAGAAAAAGTGTGAAAGATCGTTCACTTTTTTCAATGGACTGCACACAGATGCAGCGTGTGTAGATAGGAGCGGATGCTTGTACGTGTGCACGTATTGATATCAGTGGGGCGGGGTCGGTTTGGTAGCGTGTGAAGGAACGAAAGCGATTTGCTTCTGTGCGGAGGCGTTTTAAATCATGTTAGGTTTTAATTTTTCAAGTTCCTTTAAAACATCACAAGAGTAGGCGTAATAAAAACTCTTTGGTCACAAGTGATTAATTTGATTGATGCAGCCTAATTAATAAATTAAGTTTTCATTTAGAAAGTAGAAGGAGGACGGACGTGTTCAAAATAGAAGAGCTAATCGATTTTTATTATCATTATTGTATATTTTTAATACATCAGCAATTCTTTAGGTTCATAAAATTATTCGTGCCGTTTCTGCATTTCAAAATGAAAGTGTGATTTAAATAATTTAGAGCATTGTTATTTACTTGATTTTAAGGCGTACGGGCTCCAAAACTTATATCCTGCTCGTTAAGGTATAGGTTAAGCAGGAAAGGTGATGCATCTCGGGAGCCAATCTTAATTAATATTTTCAAAGTTATTTTACTTTTAAAAGTTACTATTTTACAAAATACTGATTCTACAGAAGTATTTGAATGTTTGTTGGGATTACACATATTTTTTTGTAAAAATATCTTCTCTTGATATTAAATGAAGTTGATTCATTCCAGCGTCGGGAACGTCAAAACGGATGTTTCTATAGGAAACTTTACGTTTTTTTTCCATAGAGGCAAATTTATTTAATTGTGTTTGTGATGTGACCACATCCCGATATAGTATTTTGTGTACATTTATTAAACATAAAAAAAATAATTCAATTAACCGTTTCCAAAGGAAACAGATCTCAAATTTGGAGCCCATTTCGCCTTAAGCTTATCTTTTCCTTCCAACACTTTAAACCGCAAGCCTTTTATTATTTCACGGCCTGGAAGACTGGTGCAAAACTAATGCAGATATAAATAACATTTATATATTTTTATTTCCTGTTCGTTTCAAGAAGTATGAGTTAATCTGAAATTCCATTTAAAAATACTGTTAAATCTAATATAAACTATTCATGTGTATTGTTATGTTAATGAACGATAATTACACCTTTCGCTATCACTTTAGCCAAACCTTTCTACCAAAACTTTTCTACAGTCGCCAGCCAAACTAATTTCACACCGATTTAGGCAAGTGTACTCGCACAAAAAACGTTCCATTCACTCGGCGAGCTACTCGACCGGTCCCAAAACGTGGGCTAGTGAAATTTTCGGTATGAATGGACCAGAAATTGTCTCGGACGCTGATGACATATCATTTTTGGATGAGACGGTGTGAAAATGTTGTGGTATATAATTTGTGGGTAATTTACTTAACACATAGTAGGGAAGTAAAAAGAGTGATAGGTACCAATATCGTTGGCCATTTGATGAGTGTTTGGAAGCCACGAAGCGAAGACAGATGCAGCATCAAGAGATAGTTAGTCTCTGCGCATTATCCCTGTGTGAAATTTCAACAAATTTGATTTAGCAATTGGGGCGTTTATGTGTTTGTGTTGGGAGTGAAAGCCACACAAAGAACAAAACACAAACGGACGTTTCTCTTTTCGATACTAGTTGATTTCCTGAGGAGGAATTCCCAGGGATGATCCCAAAACAGCCATAAAACCTCGCTTGGCTGGCGGTTTGGTAATTGAAGTTGATGTAGAGCTATACTTAGGAAAATCATCAACAACTTATATTACTCCACTGCTGGACATAGGCCTCTCCCAAGGTGCGCCAGTGAGCCCGGCTCTTCTCTTCCAATGACTGCCAGCTACATTGCGCAGATCTAGCCGAGAAAGGCGTCCTACACTCGTTTGCTGATTCGCGATCTCCACTCTAGAACTCGTCTACCACAACAGTTATCGGTTTTGCGACTAATTTGACCAGTCCATTGCCTTTTCAGCTTTTTTATTCACGGAGCTTTGTCGAGTTCTCTGGCGAATGACTTGTTTCGGAAAATGCTCCTGTCCATTTGCTGAATTATTTTTGCTGGTTCTCACAGCACCTGCGGCTTGTTATGCTGGGCACACACGGCACCCGTAGTCTAAGCTAGCTCTAGTTATAGTCTAAGTCTTGAGTCTGTTGCTCTGGTACCGTCCGACCGTCACAATGTTTTTTTGTACCGCCAGCTGCGAGTTTCGCTTTCGACGCGCGTGACCGTCGTGCCCTGTGATCCGATTTGTTTGTGGTGGTATGGAAGTTTGTGTGTGTGTGTGTGTGTGTGTAAGTGTGTGTGTGTGTGTGTTGTATCTATAGCTAATTCATAGCTTTCAAGTAAGGAAATGTTTGTTTCACAAGTTTCTTTCAAAGAATCCAAAAACTAATAAGTATTTTAAGTCCGAAAACCAGTTCAGTAAATTTCTGACTGAAGACTTGAATATGTTTCATATAAGCGAAACGGATTTGGTCATTTTATTTATTGCTTTTATTGTCATTAAAGCGGATCAATAGCTAATCTTGTTTATAAAATTTGTAGAGCCACCAAGAATTTAGGACACCACAGATGCGACGTGCCTGTAAGATTCCAGCAATTGTAACTTCACAGTTCGAGGAACCTGAATGAATGAATGTCCGGAGTTGTTATGAACGCCTGCGATAGCAGAGGTTCAGCAGATAACGGAGGAATGAATTTATTTTTGAACTAGCTGCGCCACGCGGCTTTGCACGTGTTCAATCCCCCCCCCCCTTCCCCCTTGCCCCTTCTCCCACTCCCTTTACCCTTACCCCCTTCTCCCCATCCTCTTCCCCCTTACTCCTCCGATGAAGGCAGCGCACAGTGGTTTTTCCCTATACAAGAGGTGGGACATGTGTACTAAAAAAAACAAAGTCGTACGAAACTAAATGCACCATTCGATCTTCATATCAAAAGTAACAAATATTAATAGAACGTCGTTTGAGACTGGACTTATAGTTTAGGAGTAAATCGAATAATACTGTTTTTCATGTATGGGAAGCCACATACATATAAATATGAATATCTCGTGATTTTGACCAATTTTCGTTTTGAAATTTTATGCCAGTATCTTATCATTATAAGCCACGTTTTCTTCAAAGACAAGTACATATTGCTTCTTTTTTTTCATTTAAAAAACAGATAAATTCATGGGTTTTATTCTTTTTTTTGCGCTGAACATCAGTTATCTACCATTGAAACTCCCATCAAAATCGGTCCAGCCGTTACGGAGATTAGCCGACAGATAGACAAAAATGTATAAAAATGAGTTTTTGTTATAAGTACCGTATATATACTTTCATATGCATTAATAAAAAGCTGTTATTTTGACAATACAAACAGACACTTCAATTTTATTTATATGTATAGATTTATAGAAGGAGATGTATAGATGAATGAATTTATGAATGTACTTATGTATGGATTATGAACGAACATAACCCTGCGTGACACTCCAGTCTCCACTGGTCTTGTCACTCTAGAAGATCAGCATCATCATTAGGAAAGATGTTGCCATAACTAGCACGCTTTGCAGGCGTCTTAGTAAATACTTGTCTAGGCTTAACTTAACCAACTCCTAAACTTTCATTATTCTTCTTTTATTTTATGTATCTATAAAGAGAGACGTGACATAATCCGAAAGTCTGACTAGCTTTCCGAATACTGCTTTTTTTTTCTAAAACTTCAGCTGCCGCTAACTCGTACACTTCTTGGCTTTGTGTTGCCCGCTCTGACTTTCTTTTATACACCCTCATTCTAGAAGAAAGGAAAAAAAGAAGTAGGTATCTACATCATAACTTGGGGCATGTTGTAACATTTATCAAGATAACTATTTAAACAATTTAGCAATCTTAAAAACTATTACATATTATGCCGTGGCGGTCTCGGCTTAGAATAAGACCTGTCCCAATCCTCCCGTGGATGTCGTGAGAGGCGACTAAGGGATTACACACCGGAAGATGGGCAGCAGCGTCCTCCGAGCACATATTTGCTACACTGCGGTCACCAATCCGCCTGCCAAGCGTAGTGACTATGGCAAATCCCCTCCAATATGATAGACACACCAAAAAGACGGCCCCCAGTCCCCGGCGGCTCCGTTATTCCTGACACCGGTAGCAGCCATGGTAAAAGCGGAGTAGGGGGTGCTAAGAATCCCCGGCAGAGACCCAGCTACCAACCCCCATGATCTCTGGACCTGGCAACTTATAATGCACGCACCTTGAGGACCGATGAGAAGTTGATAGAGCTGAAAGAAGTAGTAAGTAAGTTGCATTGGGGTATTATAGGGTTATCAGAAGTCCAAGAGAGGGAGAGGATACGATGACCCTCAATTCCGGCAACTTACTCTATTACCGGGAGGGCGACCAGCAGTCCTAACATAGTGTCGGGTTTCTCGTCCACAAGTCCCTCGTCAACAACATTGTGAATATCGAAAGCGTTTCGAGCAAGGTCCGAAAGGTATTAGTTGAAGGTCATACAGGTGTACGCCCCACACTCGAAATGCCCGGACGATGAAGTGGAGGCTATGTATGACGCCATTTCTAATGCCATACATGCCCCGAAAACCCACTTCAAGTGGTGATGGGGGACTTCAACGCACGGCTGGGCACGAGGAATGGCGATGAACTGAAAGTGGGGCAGTTTGGATTTGGACAGCGGAACCAAAGGGGTCAGCGATTGGCCGACTTTATGGAGAAGGAGGGACTCTTTATGATGAACTCCTTTTTCAAGATGTGCCCGTCCAGGAAATGGACGTAGCTGCACCCCGGCGGTCAAAAGCACGATATAGAGTTCATTTTGACGACCAATACGCATATATTCAATGATGTCTCTGTGATCAACAGGGTTAAGACAGGCAGTGATCATCGCATGGTAAGAGACTCATTGAATATCAACGTAAATCTGGATAGGTCTCGTTTGATGAGGTCTACTCTTCACCCAAGTCTTTCTCAAATGCAGAACCCCGAGAGCTTTCAGTTAGAGCTCCAACATCGCTTCCAAATCCTTACGGAATGCGATACAGTGGACGAACTAAACAACGGGCTAGTGGAAATTCTCCACGTGGTCGGGTCAGAGTTCTTTAAGATCCACCGCAAAAAAAGAACACACAAACTCTCTGAGCATACACTCAAACTTATGGCAGAACGAGGCGAGATGAGCCTGCAGTCTTCAGTGGATATGTCGAGTTACAGCTTGCTTAATAAACAGATCTCCAAGTCAATGCGACACGATTTGCGTTCCTATAATACTACTACTACTACTTGTATTAAGAACGCAATAGAGCGGAACAAGGGCTCCAAAGTATTCGCAAGAGATCTGTCTATTGGGCAAAGCCTGTTGACGAAGCTGAAAACCGACAGTGGCAGCATCGTTTCGTGGAAGAGATTTTGAATGAGCTTGAGAAGTTATATGGACAATTATACAACTCATCGCGTAGTCCTCCTAGCAGGACTAGCGATGCAAGAGCCCGTTTGACCCGACATTATACCTAAGATATCAAGGCGGTCAGTCTATACGAGATCAGAATGGCTCACAAACAGCTTAAGAGCAACAAGGCACCAGGGGAGGACGGAATAACGACAGAGCTACTGCAAGCGGGTGGAACACCGGTACTTAAAGTCCTTCAGAAGCTGTTTAGCTCCGTCATCCTCGAGGGTACTACGCCAGAGGCGTGGCACAGGAGCGTAGTAGTTTTGTTCTTTAAGAAAGGGGATAAAACCCTCTTGAAGAATTATAGGCCCATTTCGCTGCTGAGCCACGTCTATATGCTGTTTTTGAGAGTAGTTACAAACCATCTCGCTCGTAGGTTTGACGACATTTAACCTCTCGAACAAACTGGAATCCGGAAAGGCTTTAGCACCATAGACCACATCCATACGCTCCGGCAGATTATACATAAGACCGAAAAGTATAATCGGCCTCTATATCTAGCGTTTGTGGACTACGAGAAAGCCTTTGATTCAGTCGAGACCTGGGCAGTGCTACAGTCATTACAGCGGTGCCAGATTGATTACCGGTACATCGAAGTGTTGAAGTGTTTGTACAGCGAGGCCACCATGTCAGTTCGTCTTCAGGATCAGAGCACAAATTCTATCCAGCTGCAAAAAGGGGAGAGACAGGGAGACGTTATTTCTCCGAAACTGTTCCCCTCTGCACTGGAAGATATATTCAAGCTTCTGAACTGGAACGGATTTGGGGCTTGGTGTTAACACCTTCCACCTTCCACCTACCACCTTCGATTTGCTGATTATATAGTCATCATCGCTGAAACCCTGGATGACCTAAGCACAATGCTCAGTGGGTCTTAAAATGAACATGGGTAAGACGAACATCATGTCAAATGCCCATGTCGTACCCATGCCGGTTTATGTTGGGAACGATGTTATCGAAGCTGTTGATCACTATGTCTACCCAACACAAAAAGACAAAGAGGTCAACCGACGAATCCAACTCGGATGGGTAGCGTTCGGGAAATTACGCCATATCTTCTCGTCGCAGATACCGCAGAACCTCAAGACGAAAGTTAATCAGTGCGTGTTGCCAGTGATGACATACGGCACTGAGACGTGGTCGCTAACTATTGGTCTCATACAAAAGCTCAGAGTTGCGCAGGGAGCAATGGAGAGAGCTATGCTTGGTGTTTCACTACGTGATAGAATGGGAAATGAGGAAATCCGTAGAAGAACGAAGGTTACCGACATAGCTCTCAGAGTTTTCAAGTTGAAGTGGCAATGGGCAGGCCATATAGTACGCAGAACCGACAACCGCTGGGGAGTAAAGGTTCTCAAATGGCGACCACGAACAAGCAAGCGAAGTGTGGGGAGACCCCCCACACGATGAACCGACGACATTGTAGCCATCGCAGGAAGTCGGTGGAAGGAGGTGGTACAAGATCGCTTGTCATGGAGCTCTTTGGGGGAGGCCTATGTTCAGCAGTGGACTTCTAAAGGCTGACATGATTATAATGATGATTATCAGAGATAGATAAATTTGAATGTAAATAAGATATAGAAAGTTTAAAATTAGTCGATAATAAAAACGCAAACCAAAATTTTATGACAGTATAATTTTATATTACCTGGCAAAAATGAAGCGCGTGCACACTTCCGCTCACTGCGCCGGCCGGCGGCACTGGCTATGGCAACATGATGCGGCGCGGTTTATATGTAAAATGAAGCGCGTGCACACTTCCGCTCACTGCGCCGGCCGGCGGCACTGGCTATGGCAACATGATGCGGCGCGGTTTATATGTAAAATGAAGCGCGTGCACACTTCCGCTCACTGCGCCGGCCGGCGGCACTGGCTATGGCAACATGATGCGGCGCGGTTTATATGTAAAATGAAGCGCGTGCACACTTCCGCTCACTGCGCCGGCCGGCGGCACTGGCTATGGCAACATGATGCGGCGCGGTTTATATGTAAAATGAAGCGCGTGCACACTTCCGCTCACTGCGCCGGCCGGCGGCACTGGCTATGGCAACATGATGCGGCGCGGTTTATATGTAAAATGAAGCGCGTGCACACTTCCGCTCACTGCGCCGGCCGGCGGCACTGGCTATGGCAACATGATGCGGCGCGGTTTATATGTAAAATGAAGCGCGTGCACACTTCCGCTCACTGCGCCGGCCGGCGGCACTGGCTATGGCAACATGATGCGGCGCGGTTTATATGTAAAATGAAGCGCGTGCACACTTCCGCTCACTGCGCCGGCCGGCGGCACTGGCTATGGCAACATGATGCGGCGCGGTTTATATGTAAAATGAAGCGCGTGCACACTTCCGCTCACTGCGCCGGCCGGCGGCACTGGCTATGGCAACATGATGCGGCGCGGTTTATATGTAAAATGAAGCGCGTGCACACTTCCGCTCACTGCGCCGGCCGGCGGCACTGGCTATGGCAACATGATGCGGCGCGGTTTATATGTAAAATGAAGCGCGTGCACACTTCCGCTCACTGCGCCGGCCGGCGGCACTGGCTATGGCAACATGATGCGGCGCGGTTTATATGTAAAATGAAGCGCGTGCACACTTCCGCTCACTGCGCCGGCCGGCGGCACTGGCTATGGCAACATGATGCGGCGCGGTTTATATGTAAAATCGAGTCAAAGAAATACGCTAATAAAGTTTAAGATCCTAGTGAAAAGAGACTGTTACTACTTACCCCTGTTACAACAAGCCCCTCGCTCCCCTACTCGATTCCCGTGATGGACGAATTATTTATATAACTACAAGTTTGTATAGAACCCACAGTGCGCAAGTCCAACTCCCACTTGGCCGGTTTCCTTATCTTTTTCTTTTGCTTCACTATCCTCAAGTACTTATCTATACTATCGGCAAGACTTCATTCACATGAAGTCTTGCCGCTCAGGATCGGTCAATAATGCGTTTGTAATCGTCTCGCGACCGCAGGGTTCCTTGGGAAGTGGCTTCCCGGCATTACTCACAGAGTTGCTCTTATTGTAGCTTGTACAGTCACGAACTCACAAGCAATAAAACTGTAAACGTTCCTAAATTTCATATGTATATATATATATATAAATTTCATATCTACACCAATATATAAAAGTGAAACTTTGTTTGTTTGTTTGAGGAGCTTTCACGCTAAACGGCTGATCCGATTTTGATGAAACTTTGTGAATAGGTACTGTACAATATAGAGACCTACACATGATACATTTATCCCGGAAAATGGTAAGTTGTTACGGAAAAAATGGACAATACTCGCTGTAAGGAACAGAATGATATGTTGCCGTGGAAACGAAATAATAAAAAGTCTGTCTAAAAGCATCAAGAGCGTTGGTGCTATATTTGAATTGGTTTTTAATATCCTAGCGAAAAAAAAGCATGCATGAGCATGGGATGCTTTTTTTTTCGCGATAATCTGTTGCCAGCGCGGACGAAGTCGCGGGCGAAAGCTAGTGTTCTATATTTAGAAAAACTATGAGATTGATCTATTTTTTTTTTTGAGTGACGCGTCTAGCAGGTCGCTCGTGTCTTGATGGTAAACGTCACGCCTGCCCATAACAGAAGCAGTACCACCCAGAACTTTGATTGCAAAGTCTTGCGCGTCTCTGCACTCGTCACCCTGATACATTGGTTGCCATTGCCCATTATTTCGCTGTAAACATTGCCCTTCAAACCGAAACACAGAAATACTTATACACTACTGCTTGGCGGTTGGATATCTGACAAAGGTGTGGTACTTCCCCACGCGGCCTCTTGCGTAAGAGGCCCACTACTGTACACAAAAGAATGTAACCACAGAAATTGTGTCAAGTATACATAGGTACAGCAAAACGTGATGTAAAATTGGATGATTAGATTATTTTATTTTAAACAGAACTTCGTCCGTTCGGAATATTATAATGTATACCAAAATTAGAGAATCTGTACGATTACATGTTATTGCTCGTGATTGTACATGTGTCATCTCTTTTTATCTAGATACGAGCTACGTCCCGCGCCTTGGCCCGTGCGGACATTTTTATGGTCAAAAAATAGAAAAATAAGTAATTTTCCTCAATCTGCACGCTATTTCTTTTTCAAATTTCATCAAGATCGGTTTAGCTGTTTATTCATGAAAGATAAAAAACAGACAGAGAAACAGTTATTGTTTTTTACATATCAAAACTGTAATATTTTTGTACATATTTTTTTAAATTTTGAAACCTAGATGGGACAATGTTTTTATATATATATATATATATATATATATATATAATTCTTTTTTAATTATGGAACTTTAAAGGGTCAGTAATTTCTCACAGGCTCGTTGGAACCTGTTCATCCGCCATCCAGTCATCGCAATTAGTCACGCACCGGGAAACGAACCCGCGCCCGCGTCGCGCCGGAAGCGACGCTAGTTTGAGTATTAATTTGAATATTTTCGGGGTAGAGAATAATAATTGATTGATTCACTGCAGGTAATTTTTATTTATTTTTTATTACACCATTTTTGTATTCATACTTTAACTTTGTTATTTAGGTAGGTAATACTATTAATTACATAATACTTAAAGTATTACCTACTTGATGATAAATAGTGCATGGTACATACACTGCTGTCAAACTTTACTCTACGATTGTTAACAAAATGCACCCGTGCATCATTGGAAAACAAGTTCCAAAAAAATATAAAAGTCCGAAGTTGTCAGGCTGTCTGAGGGCCTCTGACATGGTACTTTAAATAACCTACTAAACATTATTATTTTTTAAATTATGTTTTTCTGTCTGTTTGTCTGTTCGTGCATCACGTGAAAACTATTGGGCCGATTGCGATGCTTTACTGTTAGATAGTTTATTTCTTGACTTAAAAATTGGTTTACTTGGTATCTCAATCCAATGAGTACAAGCCGAGCAATCGATAAAAAACTATTTGACTTACTGAATAAAGTTTGTTTTATACATAGGTACTTTAGGTAAAAATTAGCACGCGGGCAAAGCCGCAGTCAAATCTAGTAAATTTTAAAAAGTACATATTTTCTAGGGTATTAATTATGTAGTATTATTATGTAGTTTAATATGTTACAGATTATTACACATTTTTATATACCGCAAATATCATCAAAGTTAATTTTGCCGTTACAGAGCTGAGTGATAACAAACAAACTTAATACCTACACACATACTTTCGATTAGTAAGGTTTGGTTTTTTTTTTCTTAATTATAGCTCATCTGGAACTTAGGTACCTACTATAAAATCATTGTTTTCATCATTATTTGATGATGCAATCAGAAAAATAATTTAAAACAGAGTTAATAAGCGAAACCTTCCAAAAAATATATAATTTAACTGAACCCTTACCCTCTGGTCAGTCCCGCAGTCCTAAAATGAGTAGGAAAAAGACGACCGTATTCCCGCGTTACACTCGATTAGGCCCGCCTTAATTGTCATTTTGACAGTTGCTCGGCCAATCGGAATCACTAATAGACGGTCTTGGTGCGGAGAAGAACGGCGTAAGCGACGGTATTTGATTGAACTAATTTGGAGCATATAATATTTTTATTTTTATCTGGAAGTGTAGCTAAGCTATTAAGTATACGAATTACAGTTTTTTATTTAAATAAATAAGTAGTTTTTTTTAATTATTAATTATAGACCCAGTTTATATCGACTGAAGCAGAAGTGACGCTGTTTTGTCGTTTAATATAACTTGTTAAGAGTTCCGTAGGCTGACAGGGTACTCTAATAGTTGCTACAAGTCCGGTTGTCCGTCTGTCTATATGCCAAATCCATTTTATACAGACACTAATAAAAGTTTGAAATTTGGAATGTATAGAAACATATTTATAATTGCAACATTGGTGTTTTTTTTATTGGCTCATAAAAAGTCATATATATATATATATGAGAAACAAACTTAAATAGGATATTTTCTTAAATTTACTTCTACAACAGTATGTAAATTTGAAGTAGCTAAATATATTAACGCAAACAAAATGAATTAAATATATGAAAACAAGATTTTAACTACCCGCGGAAGACTCTTATCAGTCACCTGCTCTGTAAAAAGATATTGTACCTATTCACGTATTAGGTTTTGGGTTGAAAAAAAAGAACCAAATATACTTTATTACAGGAGTTCAACGAAGCGCTCTTTATTGATAATTGTATTGATGGCAGAAAATTTAACCATCAACGAATTCAAAAATGGCAAAAAAAAAAATTTTTTTTTTTTTTATTAGTGAAGCAATTCTACACAACTTGGAACAAGTTTTAGTTTTAAATATCCTAAAATGTCGTGGTTGCCTACTATAGCAATATTTTAATGTTATTTACAATAAGTTTTTTCATTCTCTCCCTGTATTAATTTCAGGCAAGATTCGATTTAATTTGTGAAAACTTCTAAATGGTGTCTAGAATTAATTATTAATGTTAGTCAATTTCACTGTACGATTTCCGCAGAAAATTAAATAATATAAACAGCAAAACAGCAGGCAAATCTGTGTGAAGTAGGTAGGTAATTATTTTGATGAAATTCAGAAAGCTTCTGTCAGTGTTGGACGCATATAATAATTATTATTTAATTATAATATGGTTTCACATATTATCGAAGAGTCTGAAATACTTGGTTATGCATACTATATTTATGATCTCTTTATCTTGGTGAAGTTGAGTTATAACCGAAGGATTAAGGTTAGAACTGTTATATATTCTGTTAGTCAGAATCTGAAGTAGTAAGTACTTAGTCATGTCAGCCAAGACAGAACGTCTGTTACAGTGCAACCAACTTATCTGTGAAGTGGTAAAAAAGGAACTACAGCCACCTCGAAATTATGTTCACATTTTCTGTTTGTTTCTGTTTTTTGATTGGTCTACTTATTGATTGAATGGAACACTCACGCCACCACTTAGTTCTCAAATAAGTTGGTAGCAATGTGCGGCTGTAAAGACTATAGTTACATAGAGTTTAGTTTTGCTTGCACGCAAGTTGACAGTTAGGTTACATTGATGTTCGTAAGAGGGCTCAGAGACAAAATGGCATAAGCGACTATGGTTAGCATCTTTTTTTATTGTTTACTAGATAGTGCACTGATTTAAATAACTTTGTACTGGTTTTTGATATTTTACTGTGGAGAATACTGTAGTGTGCTTGTAGCTTGAACGTTAATGAATAGTGTAAGTCGTACAAGTTTCATATTGAAAGCAACATAAGATTATATTTTTTAGATGGGTCAGCCGCGGATATTGTACAGTAAAAGTACACGCTTATTAAATCTTTGTTTCAATTGAAGTTTTGTCTCTTACTGCCGCACTCATAAACGTCAGTGAAAATTAACGTGTTTTGCCTCTCTTATTGTATGGATTTTGACAGAATTTAATGGAATTTTCACACGTTAATCGATAGATATAGATAGATAAATCCTTTATAATACATAATTATCACAAACAAAAATAGTAAAAATAAAGGAACAATATAGAGGAAGTGTTATAAGTAAACAAATAAATGATTTGTGTGGAAATATCCAGTGGTCGTTGTAGGCTTAGTAAGACTGCTTAGTCTTTATAATTACTGTATAATATACATTAACTTTATGTTTATGTTTTTTTCCCCTTTCAGTAAGTACTTAAGATATATTTTTAATCGAATTTCAAAAAGATCTCAATTAGACATATTTTTTTGTATTCACTCGTTAAACCGCCGCCGTGTGGGTCTGGCATAATAGGACCACCCCTTCTCTTCTCATCTCATCGCGGCAGAAAATGGGTAATAGTATTTTCTTGTCTATTATCATCACTACTGCGATCGTCAAGAAACCTGTCAAGAGCGGAGATTGAGGCTAAGCCCGGAGGCCTATTAAACATAGGAAGGCCGCTCTCACTCCGGCCTTTCTTCACTTATTTATGTATGAAGTTGAAGTTTCTGGTCACCGGAAGTCAGTACATTTTCTAAGGGAGTGAATTTTCTGTTCGTACTGTCTATTTAGGCTGACGTAGGACAGGCAGTGGACTTAATAAGTATTACGGTAGAAGATGATGATATGATTTGAGTAATAATGCCGAAGAGATTTTTGCGAAGAATTATAATCTTTTCTGTATTTAGGTATAACTGATGTCCGTGTTTACTCATCGAACATACTTAGTGGATATGAGAAGGAAGATGATTTCTTTTTTGTTATTTTTTATTTAAGTCTTCTGCGGCGGCGATGCCAGTAATTTCGCCAATGTCAACTATTTAGATATATCAAGTATATTATCAAATTAGGAGAAAAAATACGATGACGCTGCCAAAAAACGAAATGTTCTAAAAAAAATATATAGCCTATGTCACTCGGGATCATGTAAGGATTCTAACGATACCCCATAAATCCAAATCTGTTCAGTCATATAAAAGATATGGTGGATCAAATAAACTCACATAAATACATACATACGTACATACATGAACCCTGAAAACATTAAAATCCTGTTTTGTGCAGTCGTGCAAAAATAGTTCGTTAACACATTGTAGTTTTGGCTGCACCAAAAATGAAAAAAACACAAGTTTGAGTAAAAATATAATATTAACAACATGATAACTTGAAACCCTTCAATAAACTCGAAGGTAGATGTTCTAACTGTTGTAAACACACAGTAAACATCATTAATCTGTATACTCTGTTATTATATCATAGATGATATGATCAATCAATTTGTCAAACTGTAGGTACCATTAGCCGATCCCTTTGATGATTGTTGATTAATTAGGTAACGTTAGGTATTCAATAATTACAGTCACTTATCATATTATTATTATTATACGTAGATGCTTGGTGATGGGAGTATTGTCGATATATGGTGAATGATATCCAAGAATGTTGGCTGTCCCTAAGCATCTTAGATATAATTGAAGAGGTGAAGATACGACACCTTTAATATTTATCACGTAGACAAAAACTGGACTAGATACAACTATACACACAGCTACATTCTCACAATCGTGCTACACATGCATCGACAACAAAGATAGAGAGATACGTAGACTGTAGCGCGAATGAGAATGACTAATACGTATTAAACAAACGCCGCCCTGATTGTAACAGGCAAAAGAAGGCCAACTGTGTGCGTTGCACCTAATTTATGCGGCCCACGCTGGTGGACCTGGTGCTTATATTCCCATTTTAAAAGCTTTCATTTAACTTCACTTGTATTGTGTCTGTCCTGGAATCTTGCAATTCAGATTTTGAGCACTTCTCGATTAGTATCCGGCTGAAACTTTCAGGGTACCTCACAAACCAATGACAAAGCAATAAAAAATAGAAAAAAAGGAAAAAAAAAACTTAAAATCTTTAAAAGAGAATAGGCAAAAAAAAAGATTAACTAAAAGATTACTTAAAAACGTAAAATGTTACGAAGCAATAACAAAAATGTGACGTTCATTAAAAAAAAACCCATAAAAGCTTTTTTTTTTCTTTTTTTAAGTTAATCTTATTTAATTAGATCTATGTGTAAGGATTAATATTGAAACGTACCATAGAATTAGTAGGTATATTTTGAAGTAGGTATTTATTTTCGTTTCTTAATATGAATACATTTCGAAAGGAGGAAGTTCTAAAATCCCTTATAGTCAATCCCTTCGCCAAGTCTGTCCTCTTGTCCGTCTGTACCTATGTCACGGCTATTTTATTCAGCCACAATTAAAACTACGATGATGATCTCGTACTTCTTTATATATTTATAACAGCTACATAGGAGTTTAAAAATTAAAAGTAGTTATAATTTTTAAACTCTTATAGTTTAGTAAAAAAATTATACTTAATTTTTTTTATTTATGTTATGTGGATTTTTTTATTTATTCAAGAAAAGTGAAGCCGAAAAAAAATGTATGCCATAGTGGGATCACGTAAAATAGATATTTCATTTAAGTTTATACTAAAACAGGTAAGTAAAACGGGAGTAAACTCAGCCTGCATACCTAACTCAACCCGTGGGCCGAGTCTCCACCATAATACGAAAATAATTGTTCCCGTGTAGTCATTTCGGCTCGTGGGATATTTTCATAGAAAATACAGTCAACGAGAAAATATAAGTGATATTGAAGACTATAATGGCACCTTACATTAAAAAATCAAGCTTGGTAGGTACGAATTGGCAAAATGTCTACGTGTGATACTTTGATACTTTCTCTAATAAAAGCACTTTATGTGTCTACGAAATAAAATCTCTAACATATAACCTTCGCCATCAAATAAAGAGCATAACCAAGATTACAAAATTAAATCATTGCCTCATCTCACTCCCAAAAAAATACGTCAGCGCTATCTCGCCGGGTGGCGAATTTCTGAACGTACCCTCTGACGGTGACGCCACGTGCCGTAGAGAGCATTTTGGCGCCGCGCCGCGCGGTCGAGCGAAACGCGCGGGAAAAGCGACGCGTTCTATATTCGAACGTTCGAATAGTCTTTGGAATATTTAGAATTTTATGTTCCATTTTTGCAAATTTGATTTAGGTGTTTATTGGTGCAGTTTTTGGAAGTGAATTTGTGACGACTCTTGGTTTAAATTGTGACTTTTTTTTTAATCTAGAGTTAGGGTTTTGTGTTTCGATTTATGAAGATCTTGCTATGAAGGTTGAGTGAATTTAAAATGTATAAATCTAAATATTGAATATTTACGGTTTAAATTTTAGTGATGGTCAAGACATGCGGTTATCGACAAAAATATATGTACCTATATTTGATTAAAAAATAATTTAGATGAAGAAAAGAAGCAAATTAACAAAGAGTAGACTTTTTTATTTTCAAAATAATAAACAATCCCTGCAAATTGAACATTAAATAAAATTAAAACAAATAATATACTGAATAAAATAAAATCCTTTATTATCTGTAATATCTACGCAGGAATACATGACAACGTAAGTTAATACGGCATGTAATTCTGATACCCGTCTAAATAAGAGCCGCGGGTATCGCGTGACTAGAACCTGTCGTGTGAATTTACATACGTCTCTGAAGATAATAGCACTGGCTTATAAGATAATGTATATTTCCTTTTAAAATATGAATAACAATATAATCCAAAAAGATTATTATAGAAACGGTAGGGGTTTCGCACAATATCAGGGAACTATCTTAGAATAAAATTTGATAAAGTAATAAATGTTACAAAATAATAGAATAGAATCATTTATTGTCATAGATTGAACACATTGCCATGTTATACTTAGTTTAATAAAACTATAGTACAATCTATACCTAGACTCGTCTGAACAACTAATATAACAATTCTTATATACTTACCTAATAATCGTCCTAATAAAAGTAGCATATCGGTCAAATATTACTATTGATTAAAATAAAATAAATTTATACCAATAAATACCACACGATAATTTAAAAACGAAGTTAAAACAATGCTATTTAGCCGCAATATTGCGAAAAAAAAATGTGGTCGAAAGATATAAGGAGATCTACCAACCTATTAAAAACACCTCTACAAAGAACGGCACAATTAAAAACAAACCATAGAATTATAACAAAAATAGAAACAAAGCATTTGCACAATGGTTTTATCGCTATAAGCAATTTATTATTTGGCATTTGATATTATTTTATTTCTCCTAGAACCATAAATAATTGTTTTGTTGAAATTACTTTAGAGACAAACTTACAAAAAAAAACTTATAATACTGAAACAAACAAAAAACGTTACGTAATTAAAAATCGTCGAAACGCCAATCCCACGGTCGCGTCGGACCAACATCTAAGATGTCTGAAACCGAACCCCTTGTCACAATCCATCGATTCTGCGCTTACTCACCGTAAAATATACCTCAAAATCAACGTTAGTCATCTGTATAGAGCCATCTATTGGCTGATTAAGACGTATTTTAATTTTGGATAATTATTGTATTTTTTATCGAAAAAAAAAACGGAATTTTGAAAAACTGTCTTTTATGACAAATATTTATTTAGAATCAACATTATCAACGTTAATCGTTAAGTTATCAACGAGAGTGCAGAATTTTGGAAAAGTGTGAACTTATGCTAAATAATTACTTCAAATTAACGCTATGCATCTGAACTAAGCCTTTTATTAATATTAACTAATGTAAATTATCGTTAATTTGAGTGTTGACATATAGAAACAAGCGCGGTGGAAAAAATAATCAACGGAGTGCGAAATTATCAAAAATGGTGACGTTTGTGCATAAAATATGGTTTAAAATAAATAGGTGCACATGAACACAAATAATTTGTACCGATGAGATCTTAGACTATCTTAACCAATTTTGTTATTTACTGTTAATATTTTATTTTCATTAGTTAATTGATTTGACTACGGAGCAAATGTCGACGTTTTAGGTTAGGTACCTATTGCCGAATATATTTCGAAGAAAGTACGAATTTTTGTAAGAGTGTGCAGAAAACTTAATTTTTTTATACTAAAAGGGTGAAAAAAATAATATTATAATAACTATTATTCTGATGTGGTCTTATTGAACTATCAATTTGTCCGTAAAAGTAAGTACGTACGTCCGATAAAACAAAGCGTTTCGAAAAAAAAACAATTAATATTCATTTGCGTCAAATTTCAGAAATAGCATTTCTTAGTAAGTTCAGTTATTTACTAGTAAATAAATAAAATAAAATATGTTTATTGGAAGAAACATATACCTACTTAGCAAAAATTAGTGGCGAAAAATTAGTTTAATTCGATTTTAAACCTCTCTGTTATAAGTATTAAGTGCAATAAAGATCGATTAGAGACAAATGGACGCCTTCCAATATTTTATGAAAACCATAACATTCAAACACCAAACAAAATTAAACGCGTTAATTTCTTCTACCTCAATTAATCGTCCGATCATTAAAAATCGCCATTCTCGTGAGAAAAGCGCGCTCATTGTACCACCTGCCACTACCCAACCGGAAAAGCAGTGCTCAAACAGCAGAAAATCATCTAAAAAAACCGGTAAAATTGGTCAAAACCCGGTGTAATTTTACCGGTACTTAATCCGCCCAAGCCTCCTTACGCCGACCAATCGAAGTCACAACGATTTTATGCTACTTTCACGGTGTCAAAGAGTTTTTTCGTGGAAACCATTAGTGCATTGAAATTAACAACCAAATCGTGGCTTTTGACAAATAGGTATTGTTTTTTCACCGGATAAGGATTTTCTTTTTGTTGAGATCGATCTCGGGCTGGCTTAATCTTTGATCTATCTATTAGTCGTAGTTATAGACGGGCTTACGTCAGTCGTAATGTTAAATTAAGAAACGTATAGCAGCAGGTTAAAAATATTACGCTCTTAATATTTATTGCAAAATGTTATTTATGTTTTTTTTTACAGATTTACTACCTATATACTACCTAATTACGTTTAAGGACAGTCAGAAAAAAACTGTTTTTTTTTAATAAGTACTTGCGTGCCTGAAACCGTGAAAATGTGAACAATGTGCAGATTTAAAATATTTTTATCGATAAACATCAACAGCCACTCACTATTACAAAAGTAAATATTAAATTCTCACACGTTATGTTTAAAATTAGAACACTAGTTTTTTTTAACAATAATGAAATCGTGATAGATCTTGATAGTCCTAAAACAGACAAGTGGTTTTGATACTTTTCGAGTGAAAGTGCAGTGATTGTGGTCAAGCTGGAGGGGCAAAGTAAGGCCACTTTTGCGGCCCTTTTCGGGCTAAGGGCCGGCGGCGGCGTGGACCTGTCCGCCGCTTACAGATACAACCAGAACATGATGGAATATTATACTTGTAAGTCAGTAGAGGCTTTTTATTGTCATTTATGAGATCTATGGTCATAAATATAATATGTAAATGTTATTTTTTTGATATATTTTGACTAGGTACCTAGATGTTTTTTATGTTCATGTTCTATCATAAACGGTATTTAAATGTGCATTACGTGAAAAGTTCAGAATACGCTGTAGATAAATGTATAGCATATAATTTTCATCTCAATTTTCCCATAGCCGTTTTTCTGGCTTGATAAATTTTGGCAAATGTATCGAGTTACATACATTAGGGCCCAAACCATAATGTTTATTGGTACTTATATAAAAGGGTATCTTGCTGTTACTACCTAAAACATTATCATAAAGGCATTACAGAAATAAAACCCTTCCCTTAACCATACAAAAAAATCTGCCATCCCCGCGCCCATTACGCAAAAACAACGACCGCATCATCCATAACGATATTATCATAACGACAAACATAAAAACCTCCACAATCGCGCCTCTATAAAGCACAGAAAGTACCAAAACCGTCGCGTCTGCGTACCCCGAGATTTCATAAAACACCCGAAAATTCCCTCCGAATCTAGATCGTTACTGAATCGTCCAATGGCGAGGCCACGTTCGCGCAGGAGGGTTGACATCGCGCTCTGATTGGTTGGCTTCAAGTGGGCGGAGCGTGGTTTACTTGTGTGCGTAGGTGCGTTCGGAATTTTACTCCGTTTAATTGGGAGGATCAGAGGCTGTATGGGTTTGCGCCGTTGCCTTACATGTGTCGAATGTGTGCAGCAAATTGGAAACGGTTTTGGAACGCTCCGTGAGATGATGTCTGTATTAGATTTTACGATGTTCAATTTCGTATTGACAAATTTTGGCTTCCGTGGCTCAATATTGTTACCTTGTTGAAGGACTATAAAGGTGTTGGTTGTCTTCTAAGAACGCATTTTTATTAATATTTATTCATGGATATATTTATAGCCATTAGGTTAGTCTTAAGTTAGATGTCAATAACGTTCTTTAAAATTTAAGAGAATTTCTTTCCGATTTAGGTAATTTAAAGGCATATACCTAACAGACAATTCAAAATAGCACGCAATATCTTCACTCTATATACCTACCTGTCTACCATGATACCTCACCTATTTAAATTTGGTCTAGGTCTATAAGATTTATACATAATAAGCTACTGAACAAGCATACCTACCAAACTTTTGTATCACGCAAAAACTATAGGTACATTATACATTAGCAATTGAAATGTGGTGTTAATTGTTCATTGCTAGATAACTTAAGATTTGACTTAAAATCTTATGTAATACGTATAGACCTTGCCGTCCGTATTTAAGGAGTCGAGCAATCGCCATAAAAGTATTTGATTGTTGAACAAATTTTGATGAAACTGAGTAGGTAGGCATATAAGTTTAGGTCTTGAATATCATATAGGATACTTATCCCAGAAAAATGTAGATGCGGACAAAGCCACGTTGTGTAGATAGTTCATAATAGTTTTTAAAGACAAACATTACGATCAGGATACAGATAGATAGGCAGTTAAAATCTTTTTTGAACACCATAATAAAAACAAATTAACAAAAAGTTAACTTAGTGCAGTTTTGTGTTCGATGTGCGACAGAGCTCGTCTTGCTTGCTATTGACAACCTTTTGAATGATTCATTTAACTTTAATCAGTCGCTCAAACGCTTACCTTACGAACCTCTTTGCTAGTAGCAAATACCAAATCTGAATACAATCTCATAATAATGAAGTTAGGCAACCAATTCATTATTATTCTTAAAAATAAAAATATACCGTAACATACTGACTTACTGACAGACAAAGCACAGCCTAAATTGCAGCATTGGACTTAGAGATTTGAAATTTGGAGTAAAAATTCCTTGATTGAGTACGTACGCACTTAGGATTCATAATGATATCTGACAGGGAACCAAGGTAACCGGACATAGCTTTAAAGAAAAACAAGCGAAAGTGGCAGTGGACTGCTCACATTTCCCGAAGAACCGATAACCGTTGAGGTAGACGAGTTCTCGAGTAGAGACCACGTTTAGGTAAAAGTGAAGGACGCCCTGCGTACAGGTGGAGTGACGACCAGTGAAAAGCGGCTGGAAGAAAATGGATGAGGAGAACTGAAGACCAAGCTCAGTGGCATGCATTAGGAGAGGCCTACGTCCAGCAGTGGACAGATAAATGCTGCTGATGATGATGATGAAGTAGGAACCTAGAGATGTACCATTTTTTAAATTCCATCCCGTTGGGGGTGAACAGCGGGAAACGCCGCGGGCATTGCTAATTTGAAGCTATACCTACATTAAAAATTTGCAAGAATCTATTAATAATTAATCATTTGAAAAACAATTTTCAGGCAAATACTCCTCACCTGTAATGGTATTTTCCGTAGGATCAATATTATAATTTTTGCGACACGTGCAAAAACGTGCGTTTGGGGGACGGATAATCCTATTTGCTATTTAGACAGATTCCCTATCGAATTATTTCTACACTACACAGTCTTATTACATAGCACACATTACATAAACATCGCGTTTAGTAAATAGGAAATTTCATACCCACCTAACGAAGCAAGACCCAACCATTTAAACTCTCATAAGCCACAACCCACTTACGAAATGACAATGTCGCCCAAAACAATAAAATTGTAACAAACAAACAAAAAGCGCCTAAAATTTTAACTGCTTCCCGTCATCTGACTCATCCATAGTTCACGTGAAATAAGCACATAAGATACAATAGAAGTGAATGACATCAGACTGACCAACTTAAAACGTATCATCTTTATAAATTATTCAACTCTACCTCATTAGAAATAAGGTTGAAAATTGAATATAGGAACTTAAAAGTATCAAGTTTGTAATACGAGATTGCGAGTAGCTCTGTCTCATATATCACATACGTGTACACTAGTGAAAAGTGTGCGCTCGCGCCGCACGCACACACACAAGCTCGGCTCGCGATTGGTCGGCGCGTACGCATATAATCGTACAAATCTGACGCTTGGAACGGGTTTTGCTGGTAAATTGTGGAGATTTTTAGAAAGGTGCTTGGAAAATTAGGTCTTTTGAAATAAAACCGGTCGCGTTGCGTGGTCGGCTTTGGCGATGGCCAATTAGAATAGTTGAAGCTTGTTATGTAAATAATATTGCAAAATATCTAGGTAAGAAACTCAATAGGAATTGTTTTCATAGTAAATTGCGATATACCTAAGGAATCTATACTTATAATAAAACTGTAACGGGTCCAATTCTGTACATGAAGATATTTTGAAAAAAAATTATGGACCGTACTCTAGATTCGATACTGAAGCCAAAACTGTATTTTTTTCTTTTTTGTCTGTCTGTCTGTCTGTCTGTCTGTCTGTCTGTCTGTCTGTCTGTCTGTCTGTCTGTCTGTCTGTCTGTATCTTGGCTAGGCATCACGCCAAAACTACTAAATGAATTTAAACTTGGTATGATTTGAGTTCATACTACGAGGTAGGACATAGGCTACTTTTCATCCCGAAAAATGAAAGGGTTCCCGCAGGATAGGGGTTGAAAGTTATTTCAAAAAACACTTACTACTCTTAAAACTGCTGGACAGATTTTGATGCAACTTGGCACAGTCATAATAATAATAATATTAATAATAAGTTTATTAACCAAATAAGGTGGATATACAATGATAGGCAGCGGCCCCACACTAGGCTCTAGGCCCGTGTCGTGGAAGCCTGGTCTGAATTCCATAACACAATTTAATTTAATGGAGGCATCCCTTCCTGATCTAATTTATAATGATGAAATAACAAAATTTATAAAAAATATATATATATTATATATATATATATAAAAATATATATATATATATATATATATATATATATATATGTGTGTGATCTTAACTTAAGTGTCAACGTAAGGGGAAATGTATTGTGTATAAGGGTATGAGGGGGTGAGTATGTGTACGCATGTTTTGAAAACGAAAGTGTGTGTGTGTGTGCGTGTGTGTGTGTGTGTGTGTGTGTGTGTGTGTGTGTGTGTGTGTTTGTGTGTGAGGGTTTGTGTGTGTGTGTATTTTTTCACAGATAAATCAGGTCCTCTATGTCAGAGTAAGATCGCATAAATAGCCATCTTTGGACTAGTACTCTCACTTGGGAGGTTCGCTCACTCTTTATAGCACAAACTTTCGATATTTTATTATAAATGCGTGGGAGTAGATGGCTTGGATGCCGATTCGCGTAGGCAGAGTTAGCAGTCGGTACTGGTATTCTATAAACACGCCTTTTCAACAACTCTGCTAGTTCTTAAGAAGTCGACATTTCCTTGTGGACCGTGGTTACAGCTTTTAGGATAATTAACTGTCGCACCCGCAGAACTTCAGTCTCTTTGTACAGAGAGTCAGTCGAGTACCTAAAGGGTTTTCCTAACATTACCTTTAATACCGCTCGTTGGGCCCTTTCGAGCTCAATCAAAACAGTTTTAAATGCACCTCCCCAAGCTAGAATACCGAATGTTAAAATTGATTGGCAGAGCGAAAAATAAACCATAATAAGTGTTTTTTTATCACAGGCGTATCGTAGCGCCTTCATAATGTAAATTATTTTCCTTACTCGTCCTGACAACTTTTTGATGTGGTGCTTAAAGGTAAGAGTGTCGTCAATCTCTATTCCTAAATATTTGATATGATCTACTTGGCCGATGGATTCGCAATTATTATTGCACGAGAAAGTATAACCCGACCAAAAACCACCACATGAGTGTAACTTGATGACTAGATCGAACTTAGGTTTAGACTGTCGAGTTTTGTAAAAAGTTATAAATTTAGTCTCTTTGGTGTTAAGTGTAAGCAAATTTCGATCCAGCCATGTTACTACTTTATTAATGCCTGATTCTGATAGACTAACAACTTTCTCCCAGGATGAGTCACGAAAAATTACTGCTGTGTCGTCTGCATAGCAAATAATATCCGCTCCAGGGATGGTTAGGTCTAGAACATCATTCATATATACTGCGAAGAGGGTTGGGCCTAATATACTACCCTGAGGTACTCCGAAACTCACAAAAGATTCATCACTAATAATCGAACCCACTCTTAGACACTGTTTACGACATGTAAGGTAACTAAGGAACCATTTATGAGCTTGGCCTCGAATACCTATTGAGTCTAGTTTTTTCAAAAGAATTGGAATCGATACGGTATCAAAAGCTTTAGCGAGATCAAGAAAAACTCCAATACAACGCAAGTTTTGGTCCACGGCAGATGAGACCGTATTGGTGAGAAGCACTGTTGCGTCTTCGGCGGATCTGCCTCGCCTAAATCCAAATTGTCTGTCAGATAGAAAGTGGTTATTTTCAAGGTAGTCTACCAATCTCTTATTTACGACTTTTTCCAGCAATTTAGAAAAAACACTCAATAGGGATATCGGTCGATAGTTAATAGGGATATTTTTAGCGCCATCTTTGTGAATAGGAACTACTACTGCTAGCTTCCAACTATCTGGGAATTGACCACTTTCAATGCTAAGATTAATAATAAAAGTGAGTGGCTCTAGAATATTAGGTTTAATAATTTTTATTAAGTTAGTAGTGAAACTATCTATGCCAGGAGTCTATGCCAGGAGCACTGTCAGACTTAAGGCCGGAAATAAGTCTATCGACTTCGAAACAATCTGTTGGTGGAATAAATAATGAGTTCAGAGGTGAGTTTTGCGATTTTATAGAAGTGGCCAAAGAGTTCTCCGTTTCAGTTAGTTTATTTAGAATTTTAGCTGCGTGATCATAGTTTATATGAAAGGTTAAAATTGAGGATACTTTTTATCCCGAAAAAATAAAGAGTTCCTGCGGGATAATATCCCAAATTCTGTAAATTAAAGATCTATTGTAAATTTTTTTGGGGGCCGTTCTATGATCAATTCTAAAGCCAAATCATTTTTTTTGTCTGTCGGTCTATCTGTCCATCTGTGTGTCTGTCTGTACCTTGCAAGTGCATCACGCCGAAAATACTCAATGAATTCAAATGAAATTTGGTATGATTTGAGTTCATACTTCGAGGTAGGACATTGGATACTTTTCATCCCGAAAAATTAAAGGGTTCCTGCAGAATAGGCGTAGAAAGTTATTTAAAAGAACACGTATTACGTTGAAACTACTAGACGGATTTTGTTGAAACTTGGCACAGTCATAGTTTATATAATGGGTAAAAAATAAGAATACTTTTTATCCCGAAAAATATAGTGTTCCTGCGGGATAATGTCCAAAATTCTGTAAATTGAAGATATTAAGTAATTTTTTTTAGAGGCCGTTTTTATCCAATACTAAAGACAATACTGTTTTTTTTTATTTTAGTCTGTCTATCTGTCTGTCTGTACCTTGGCAGTGCACCACGCCGAAAATAATCAATTAATTCGAATGAAATTTGGTATGATTTGAAAAAACACTTACTACTCTTATTGGACGGATGTTGATGCAACTTGGCACAGACATAGTTTATAAGATGGGTGAAAATTATAGTTACATTATGTCCCGAAAAAATAAAGGTTTCCTGTGTGATATGGGTCCAAATTCTGTACATTAAAGATATAGTGTTTTTTTTTAGGTTACTCTACTCGTACATTCGATAATGAAGCCTAAACTGGCACTTTTTCTTGCCCGTGGTTCACCCTCATATGGTACTTTGAACCTAAAGAAAAGACCACGCGTGCGAAGCTGCGGGTATAGCTCGTTATGAATAAAAATAAGTTTTTTGTAGGTACTTATTTGAATCCATTTTACAACGTAGTTTTATTGAAAATCGTATGATTAAATTTACTTAGACTTTAGAAGTATAATAAGTATTGAAACCAAAATAAACCAACTTAAAATGGATTCCAATTTTCATGAAATTAAACTAAAACCACCCTTGACGTTATAGTTTTCAAATACCTAAAGAAAAAACATCATACTCGGTTCAGACATCCCGACGAATTACGGAAATACTATCGAATTTAGGACTTCTTTTTTGTAGTTGATTAAAAAGTTGTACCTAATGGGCGGCCTTATCACTAAGCACAATTTCTAAAAGTGCTAAGTTATAGGCAATAGGTAGGTATCTACCTACCTAACACAAGCGCCGTGCGCACATGAGGTACTATATTAATCAGTCTTCGTCACGTAAGCGGTGAATACTTACCTACACTAGCTTAGACTAATTTTTACAAAAATATGGACATTAAAAGTACAAAATTCATTCGGTACGCCTACAATAAATCAAGAAAAACTGTCCAAGTACAAATATACAGGCCGAAAAATAAAAACCAAAAGCTTTTCCCGCATCCAAGATGGCGCCGACAATGGCGTCGGGCTCGCTTCCGGTCGGCGTATGGTAATGCGTTTCCTCTGACCACGCGGATGTGCCTGTGAATTCGCTGGTTATTTAGGGAAGAGTTGCATTGGATGTTATTGTTTGTATAACGCTTAAATGTATAGGTATTTGATATAATTAAGGAATACCCAGTTTTTGCCCACCGCTTTTGACATGTCGTCACTCCACCTGGCCTTAGGCGTCCTACACTAAGTTTTCCTGAGTGTGGTCTTTAGAACTCGTCTACCTCAAAGGTTGTCAGTTCTTCGGGATATGTGACCAGCCCGCTGCCACTTCAGCTTGCTTATTCTTAAAGCTTTGTCGGTTATTTTGGTTCTCTGTCGGATCACTTCATTCCGAATCTTGTCTTTTAGAGAAACTCCAAGCATAGCTCTCTCCATTGCGGCTGTCAGAAACTGGATGCAGAGAGCTGAAGACTGAGCTCAGTGGTGTGTGTTAGGAGAGGCTGACGTCCAGCTGTGGACAAGTATAGGCTGATGTTGACGATGAATGAATAAAATTTCATTACAAATTGGATTTAACATTATTTCTCCTGAGTAGACGTAGGCCCTCATTGTAAAATTTAATTCGCTTCATCATACTTAGTCAATTTCATCCCCTATTGAGCATAAGCCTTCTTCTTAATATTCAGAAATCTAATTATACATCCTTGTTTTGATCCAGGCTTAGTCGGTGATTCCTACTATTGATAAACAGATAAACATTTTATTGATAATCATTACATTATAGGTCAATTACATTGCGTCATAAAAATAATTAATTTAATAATAATTAAACTCTTCATTACTTCCATTGCCATGTCTAAAAATATTATACACAAAAATATACAATAGTCTAGTACGATAGTCGATCAATCGAAGTCAATAAAATTGTTCAATAAAATACATTCAAATACACTATTCAATAAAATAGTATGAAACCTAAGACTAAAATTTATTGTTCCTACCCTAGGAACTCGTCAATCGTGTAAAAAGTCTTCTCGACGAGCCAGGTCCTAAGCTTACGTTTAAACACGTTTACACTTGATGCGCTTTTAATTTGCTCTGGTAGCCGATTATACACCGTCGGCCCTAGCACGTGTGACAGCTTGTTTGACCGCACGAGTCTTCTGGACACAGCCGCGAGCTTGTGTGCGCCGCGTGTGTTATACTTGTGTCTGTCTCCTCGCTTCTCAAACATGTCCAAGTTTTGCCTTACGAAGATGGCCACTTGGAATATTAAAAGGGAGGGCAGCGTGAGTATCCCGAGCGACTTGAAGTAAGGTTTAGCTGATGTTAATCGTGATACCCGTGCAATTGCCCTCACTGCCCTTTTCTGCATTCAGAAGGCACGCAGTCTGTCTGCTGCACACCCCCAGAGCTCGGTGCCGTATTGCAGGACTGCATGCACGGTTGCAAAATAACAGGTGCGAACAACGTCAGCGTCCACCACTCACGAAAGTCTACTCAGCGCGTAGTAGGCACTACCCAAACTTTTACAGATTTTATCGATGTGCGAAGACCAGGTAATACCACGATCGATCACGAAGCCCAGAAACGTGGTGGAGTCAACTTGCTCTATTGACTCCCCGTTTATAAGCACCTGTAGCTTCCTCACTAGCCGCCCTGAGATGGAAAACTGAAGGAAGTAGGTCTTCTTCAAGTTTAGGACGAGGCCATTTAGTCTGAACCACTGTGCCAGCTCACCTGCTGTCTCATTCAGACGCTGTTCAAGTTCATCGGGATTGCGTGCGGTAACTATCGCTGCGATGTCATCAGCATACATGAAAATCTCACCGGATGTAATGTAGTCTGGCAAATCATTAAGTAGCAGGGAGAAAAGTATATTGGATACCGATGACCCCTGCGCAACCCCCATTACGGTAGATAAAGGATATGATCTCGTCTCACCTCCGTCACTGACCACCACCTGGGATCTGTTCCGCAGCAAATCCGTCAGCAGTGCATGGGCAGGACCACTTATGCCATAATGCTTGAGTTTGGCAGCGAGGACGCCGTGGTCTGCGACGTCGAAAGCTTTAGATAAATCGCAGCAGAGGACGGCGACCCGCTGTTTACGCTCGCAAGCGTCAAGTACGTGCCTAATCACCTCACTTGTAGGGGATATGGTAGAGCGGCCCTCCCGGTATGCAAATTGCCGCTCAGACAACGCCCCAGTGGAGGTCAGATAGTCGGTGAGACGAGCGCTCAGTCCATTTTCCAAGATCTTGGCAACTGCGGGGATGATCGATACAGGCCTGTATCCATCGATATCCTCACGTTTTCCATTCTCTTTAAACAGCGGTGATATTTTACTCAGCTTCATCGCCACCTGGTACACACCAGCACTAACACAGCGATTAAAAAAGACAGCTAAGCATGGCGCCAATATGGTCAGAGCTAGGTAAATAATCTCCATAGATATGTCATAAACATCTTTGGTTGGCTTTCGCGGGATACGTGATGCTATGATCGTATAGACTTCATCAGGTGTAAATCTAGTGAGCCTTAAGCTGCGGTTGGCGCAAGGGCGCGTGGCGCCGAGCGCGGCGCTAACCAGCGACACGTGCGCGCGCGGCGCTCCGCACGTCGCCGCAGCACCTACAAACCTGGAGTTCATGGCATCAGCTGCCGCTTTTTTTGTCTGTTACGATGTCATCGAAATCTTTTGTGCCAGGGTCTTCCACAGCAGCGCTTTCCTGCTCGTAGACATACTATTGTCAGGTATCTACTCGACCTTCCGTCACCATATCTTGCCAAGTGTCATGACCAGGATCCAACGTCTTCTATCTGGTGAGGATCATAGCTTCCAAACAAATGGACTGATTTCTGATTTTGATGTGATTTCAATGTTTGAAAACTGATGTGATCGAGATGCTTCTGAGCTATAATGGGAGGTGGAAAGTCAAAAGGTGGGGGTTATATTAATTTTTATTTGTGCTTGTTAGTATGGTTCTCTGCAAAAATACTACAACTAAAAACATTATAAACGGGATATTTACCATGGATACTATATTATTTTTCTATCCACCCGCAGTCACTTCTGTAATCCGTGATCATGGCGCTTGCAACAGTGCCGAAATATCGGGAACTCAATAAAATAGTATCCAAGAGATATCCCTTTTCTAATGTTTTTAATTCTAGAATGAATATATTAATCTTAAATCATCTGCAAAGTAATGCTTGAGTTATGAACCCGTATAATTCATTACCTGAGGATTAATTATTGGTTCCCTGTGGCGTCCCTGGTCGGGTCAAGTGAGAGTCACAGGTTAACGTTTATTCGTTTATCGGCGGAGGGCGTGCGCCGGCGCATGACGTCCTTGCACCTGTGTACAGGCTGTGCGGGAATATTAACTAAATAATAAGATTCGTGAAAAATATATTGATACTATAACGCTTACATAAATAAACTTAATTAGGTAATAATAACTAAGTTGTACAAACAAAACACGTGAACAAACTATATGTAAGTGAAAACATACCCAACATTCTCCACTGTCACATAACACTCACACATCTCCCTCGTGTATTTTGTTATGGAATTACCTTAGGTCAAAAATTTGCAAATCTAATTATACAAAAAGTAAAAATTGGACAAATTCGTGCTGGCGGAATTTATACGTTCTAGTCCACCTTTTACTCTACCTTTTATGATATTGAGGGCCTTATATCGTTAAAAAGGAGCTAATTTAGTAGAAATGTTTATAAAAAATGAAATATCTTCTAAGTATATATATTTTATTTTATTTTTGTAATAGATCTGAGGCGTTTTCCCCCTTTCTCATTCGTCCTAAGTTTTTTGACACCATGACAGAACAAGTAAATGTCAATAAAAAGTATCTAAAATAAAGATTTAGGTACAGGCTACACAAATAAGTATAATAGCATGTAAAAAGTAGCTAAATTCATGTTTCCTGCATATTATACTAATTATGTTCTATTTACGTTACCCATGATCCAATTTATGTAAACCATTATAAAATAAAACCACCATGCATTCCCTCACTGGACGGACACCACACAGTTCACATCGGAGGGAGCCATTTCCGGTGCCATTTCCTCTGCAGGGAATCTGGTCTGTGGAGTACCTAATGCGAGTTTTTTTTATGGTTTGATTTATTATTTTTTTTGTTTTCTGGTGATAGATAGAAAATTAGAGAGACAGAGGGGGGGGGGGGGGGAAATTGAGGGGCAGGAGGGAGAGGTAGATGTGGAGGAAGGGGTGGAATGGAGACCGGGGGGAGGGAGAGGAAGATGGAGAGTGTGAGAAAGAGAGAAAATCAAGGAAGTAAATCAATCAAATACTGTCAAGTACCTATAGGGAAAAGTTCAGTGCTTTATTGCAAATAGGCAAAATAGTACACCACTTTTACAAGTAATGTCTCATGAGCAAGGAGAAAAACTATTTATATATAGGTGTAATTTAGAAAAAAAATAAGTGAAAAATTTAGTTCTTGCACACTCGACCTTCACTCCGCTTCAGGGGACAGCCGGCTCGCTTCGCTCGCGTCCTCCCTCCTGGCTACGTTCAGGTCTCGTATGCTCGCATTATCCATATCCAAAATAATAAAAATCTCCGAAACTTCTAGACCGATTTTGACGGGACTTACGTGGCAGATAGCTGATGTTATAAGAAGTAGGTAACTAAGGTTGCTTTTATTTTCGAAAATAATTAGTGTTACGAGCAAAAAAATACATGAATTTTGACTACGCGGACAAAGCCGCGGGGACAGCATTTATATAAAACGTCCGTGAAAAATTATTGAACTGATAGTAAAAATCGCATTAAAATCCGTTACGTAGTTTAAAAGATTCTTAATTTTTTAAACACAGTTACAGATAGACAGCGGAAAGCGACTTTGTTTTATACAATGTATTAATAGACCAAATCAACAAATTAGGTATTTAAATAATAAATAAATAAATATATACGGGACATTTCCACACCAATTATCCAGCCCCAAACCAGGATACCCTGTACTATGGGCACTAGATAACGGATAAACATACATAGATAAGAATATTACATCCATGACTCGGAAACAAACATTTCTGCTCATCACACAAATGATTGCACCTTGCAGGATTCGAACCCGCGACCGTTCGATTTCGTACCTAGGATCTCTCATTTAAACTAACTATACTTTGAGTTTAATAAATAAAAATAAGTTAATTCGGGACAATTCATAAACATTACCTAGCATACCCTGCACTAAGGGTACTAAACAACGGTTAAACATACATAGATACGAATATTACGAGTACATCCACGACTCGGAAACAAATATTTGTGCTCATCACACGAATGATTCCATCTAGCGCGATTCGTGACTACGCAGTCAGGGTAACTGACACCTCGGCCAACCGGTCGTCAAAAAATGATAGAAAATTAAGGAAAGTGCCGATTCAAACTTGAATTACACACAGGGAAAGGAAATACCCTTCTGACCGTTCCAGTACTTCGGATGACGCACCAAGAAACTCTAGGGTTTTTTTTCAGTTATATTGTCATATTTTTTATAATTGTTTTGTAATTACAGCACATTTCATACGTATTTAAATGCCATTGAGATGTCTCATGACATGATCATCAACTAGCATTGTCCGCCTGGCTTAAAGCCTTCATCTGAAAATAGGCTATCGTACCATACCGTCACTGGTCACTGCTGAGCCAGCCAATCGAAGCAACAATTTTGTGATGAGCATACTCATGATCATCAACTAGCATTGCAGGCCTGGCTAAAAGCAAAAATATTCATCCAGAAAATAGGCTATTATACCATATCGTCACTGGTCCCTGGTCAGCCAGCCAATCGACTACACTGTGACACAGTTGGAAGTGCCCCTGGCTGCTGACTTCAGTGTATCAGTTTCGAATCCTGGCTGGAGCGACAAAGAACAATGGCTAACTCCCATATATACTTTTATGTCAGTCAAATTCACGGCGTCTTTAGACAAAAAATATCGCTAGTAATTCAACATTATTTCCCGAGATTGTTAGTCTAAGCTATATTTTTTGGGGAGGCCAGGTATAATTGTTATTAGGCTTTAAAGTTTTGTAGGTTAAGTTACTGTTACCTAATAACCTTTGAAACAAGTCTCAGAAATTTTAATTATATTACCCGCTTAATTAGGTAGGCAAGTAAGAACTTATGCGTGATAAATATAATGTTTCAAGATATTGTAGGTACCTATCTATTCAATTACCTATCTAGTGTAACAGACTAGGTTTTTGAATAAGAATTATATTCAATCTGTTACTGCCTGGCGAGATTACAAAACAATATTATATTTAGATATGTTGCTGCTGTTTCACTGTGCAGGGAAACAGTTGTCCTCTATTGGCACAAATATTTTGAATTCCTTACACAAAATATTTTACTTACACAAACCTTTGTTTCTTTCGTATTTATTGTTCAATACTTTATCCAACACGCCCTATGTACTATTATTTATTTCACAACCTGAATGACTGGTAGATAATGCTGTTTAGCATTAAGTCCTTCCTTGTACCTACACTATTTTTGTGCAAAACAATTAAATAAATGAACATACCCTACTAAAACAACAATTCTTACTTCCTCCATAAACTATAATGCATTGTATTCCCTTTGCTACGAATATAAAGTTTTCTATAGAGGTTTTATATTGACGTACCATTTTGTCTATAGCACAGTCTTTATTATTATTCTGTTTATCACATGGAGGTCGAATTACGCTTACTGTTAAATGATTTAACGCCAGTAAGCTTAATTCAACCTCCTTTGGTTTAAAAACCCGGGTGGGAAGAAAGCGTAATTCAACCTCCTTTGGTTTAAAAAACTGGGTGGGAAAATAGACATTTCTTACTGTCGTTGGGTGGGAAGTATACTGTGTTGTCAATTTTGACGTCCAAACCGGAAACGTCATTGTATCGTATATATTTTTTCACCCGTTGGGCAGGCAACAAGGCTGGTTAAACATTGTAGGAAGGAAATGAAGTTACAATTTCATGATTTTTAAATTGATTTGTTAACTAGGCTTTTTCTAGCTTACAGGCTATGTTGAAAAAACGTAGAACAATAATTACTAAAGTTCTGTGGAAATGATATGTCAAGATTTCATATCATTTCCACAGAGAAGATCCACAAAAGCTTTTCCTGGATCTTCTCAATCTAGTTTATATATGTATTATATCGCGGGTTCCATATTTGAGTTGCATACTCAAGCTGACATCTGACAAGAGAACAGTACAGTACTTTGAGCGACTTAGCAGACTTGAAATGTTTAGTAATACGAAAAACAAAGCCCAACATTTTAGTCGCTTTTGATTATATGTTATTAATATGGTTATCATAAAGTAATTTAGAATCCAGCATTACACCTAAGTCAACAACGGTGCTTTTCCTAGAGAGATTGGTTATCAACCAGGTAATCAAAAATCAAAGGCCTAGAACTCCTACTAAACGTTATCACATTACATTTAGAAATATTTAAATCGAGTTTGTTAGCATTACAATAAATTACCAGCCTATCCAAATCCTGCTGCAACAGTAATGTATCAATTAGTGATTAAATAGATTTAAAAAATTTCATGTCATCTGCAAACAATAGAAAGTCTGAGTTATAGAAACATTGGTTAATATCATTTATAAATAATGTAAAGTGTAACGGACCCAATATTGATCCCTGAGGGACTCCAGATGGGATGCAAAGCGATTCAGAAGCAAAACCATTGAGTACAACAGTCTGCACACGCCCATCAACGTAGGAGGAAAACCATCTATAAAGGTCCCCGCCTTATACCAGCAGCTAATAGTTTATCCAGCAGCAAACGGTGGTCAATCCAGTCAAAAGCTTTACTGTAATCAGTATATATTGCATCCACTTGTGACTCCTGGTCCATTACTGCGGTTACCTTTTCAGTAAAAGTAACTAAATTGGTAACAGTTGACCTTCCATGCAGAAAGCCATACTGTTGAGTACTAAGATAGTTTTGTAATGCTACATAGACTTGACCATGAACTATTTTCTCAAGTATTTTTGCAAATACACATAACTTAGATATAGGCCGATAATTAGTTGCCTCACGCTTGGGGCCTTTTTTATATATAGGTGTTATTAAAGCTTTCCAGATTTTAGGTACCGCTCCATCCCTGATAGACTTACAGAATAGGAAATGCAACGGATCCAGTAGGCTTTCTGCAAATGAAGAAATAAAAATTGGATGAATATCATCTGGTCCTGGGGACTTATTGCAATCCACGCTATTTATTGCTTCAAAAGTTTGCCTTTATTCATTTCAATTGTACCTAAATCTGCATTAGGAGAACTCAAATTAAGCCCGCTGTCAGAAAAAGTGTGGGGTGATGCATCAAAAGGCAAATATGTGGAGTGAAAAAAGTCGGCAAAAGTATTACAAATGGTCTCACCCGTAGAAACGATTTAGGATCAATAACGATTTAAAATTGGTTAACAACCACTTTAATTTCTTGGGTGTTTTTGATGTGTTGATTTGTGCGTCCAATCCACAGGGAATCCTAGTGCAAACAATACTAATAAAAGAGAGAGAGAGTGTATGATTCTCATCATCATCATCAGCCTGTATTCTTCCACTCCTCTCACAATGAACGCCACAGAGTCCGGTTTTTGGCTCTTCTCAACCAGTTTCTGCTGGCTGACTTCCGCGGGTCGTCACTCCACCTGACTTGTGTCATATAGTTCTAAAGGAACTCCATCCACTGCTTTCTTATCAAAAGAAAAACTTTTTCAAACTCCACTCAAAAACAACAAGATCCCAAACAAGGTAAATTAACGAAAGTAGGCCCATTTCTCATTAACTTAGAAGGCATATTTTAGAAGAGGAAAATACAATAACGACCATGTCGGACACCTGTAGAGAAAAGGTACACTTGGGTTAAAAATGTAAATCTTCAGTCATAAAAAATACGTAAGCTCTGGGAATGAATTTTTAGATATTTTTTTTTGCTAAATATTATGCTTTTCACTCAACCTTTTAATGATCTTCCTATAAAGTTTTCATGTGTCTGTGTTTTCATGTGTGTGTATATATATACTGCATCAAGTTACAAGCACAGATTTAATAGTTTAGTCAATGTGGATAATTCTATTTTTATTGGAAAGGGACCTCCAAACTCCCAGTCTACAGTCCAGTTTTAAGACCAGTTTTTATACATAAACATTAAAACTGATTCAACAGTTCTTTTAGTAAATCCATTTGTAGTCAATTTTAGGTTCAAAATATGATTAAACTTTGCTGAACGTTTAGTCACGTTTTCCACCAAAGTTAGTCAAGTTCTACGAGGTAACTTTGGAACTGCGTCTGCATGTTTATTACCCGACTGAGCAGAGGATAATGTATTTATCGGCCTGTATATGTATGTATGTTCCTTTGTGACGGCCTAGATAACAAACCCGTTGATCGATTTTGATGATTCTTACGTCAATCAATTTGTTTTAATCTTGCAAGTGTCACATAACAGTAATCAATATTCAATATGGTGACAACCAGACGCCATTATGTGACAAAAAAAAAAAAGTTGGACCAACTATGTTAAGTGGAGTATTATTGAATATCGAAAATCATCTTATAGGTTTCACTTATTATTTTTGCATTGCAAGTGACGATTAAGGATCAATAACGATTTAAAATTGGTTAACAACCACTTTAATTTATGCCTCTTTTTAGTTTTGTTTGCAGTGTAGTTTTTCAATGTCTTGCAATCTACATATAAGTTCATCAAAGATCTTTACAGAGCTTTCATAGTGTGATTTCATTTATACCTACACCTTATATATCATCATTCCTTGCACCATAGTTACTTAAAGCTCTATTTACTTAGATTTGTAGATTTAATCTTGAAAAAATCGGCATCTCTCATTACAATACGTGTTCACTTTAAAACTATCGCAATATTCTGTAGATGACTGTACAACATTAGAGTCCCCAGCATCCGGACCGCCATCTTGTTTCCTATTAAGGTTAATTACTCCCTAAAACAGGGGTGGTTTAGTACCAGGTTTATATTTAGTTTTTCCTTGTATATTAGGTTTATAGAGGGAGTTTTACATGTATGGGTGATCTTAGAGTGGTTTTCCCTCTTAGCCATTGTACCATAAACGTCCATAGTCATAGTGCTATACTATAAATTATTATTTTTTGTAGTGGTAAGGCCGTCCGCCTAGGGAAGTACCACACCTTTGTCAGATATTCAACTGCCAAGCAGTAGTGTGTTAACATTTTTACTCCAACAGTACTAATAGTTTTTGAGTCTTGATGTATATAATCAGTAGAAGCTTATGATTAACTTAACGTGATCTATATTAAACATATACTTAGATGTACAAACACCTGTGTTTAGTGAAAAGCAAGATAATAATGATACAGAATGAATAAAATATACAGATATAGATATATACAGACAATAATCGATAGCTTCTGTCAACTGTGGAAAGCTAACGATTGTTAACGGTACCTATTTCGGTACTGCTATTACTCGTGATGATTTAGCGATTTTAGTTTTTTTTGCATACTTTACGATTTCTCTTAATATTTGCGAATAACTTTGCGTCCATTATTGACAACCCGCAAAGTTGTCGGCACAAACTAAAAAGGAGAGTTGTCGGTACACTGACGTCTAATACTCAAAGAGATTGAATTACTCTATATATTAAGTAAGTGAAATTCAACCTCTTTGTTTAAACTAGTACTTTTACGCCAGTAAGAGCAAATTCATCATCTTTAATTAAGTTTGTACAACATAGCTTGATCGCCAAGACAGCTGCCAGAGTGATATTTCTAGGGTTGGAGTAGTGTAGGAAAAAATCGATTGTCGAACGAAGTTGAAAAAAAAAACTATTATATATTTATGTTGCTCATATAAGTCCTATACCTACTCTAATTGTGACTTTTCTAGTACATACATTATCTATATCTATATATCTATCTAATAATACTATAAAATAAGTGAAATCTGTACATGGAAGATAATTTAGAAAAATAAAACTAGTTTATGTTATGTTATGTTATGTTGTTTTGTATATGAAAGTAGGAAAATCCAAAAATATAATTTAGAATTTTTGTCTGTCTGTCTGTCTTTGACTTCATCGCGCAAAAACCACTGGATGGTTTTTCATGATGTTTGCTGAACTGTATTCCTTGGAGTCCTGAGGAAGTTTTTATATGAGTTTTATCAAAATCGGTTCACCCAAAAAGGAGTTTTTTTTTTTTATATATATACATGTGCCACAGAATAATGAATATGGAGGTACTTCTTGAAGTTGTTCAATTTTAAGATCCCTTAATTCCTCTTGTAGGTCTGTCTGTCTCAATATGCCGTAAAATATCTTTGCTTGATTAAATGTCCTCGACATCAGACTCGGCAAAATCTCTTAATTTGTTTTTTTTTTCAGGGTATGTTTACCCAAACTTGATAGCCTTCATCATATTTGTAAACAATAAACAAATCTTTTTTAGCTTTCTTGTCCAATTTCATGCGTGACGCCAACCAATAATGGCTCTGCGAGCTGCAGACCTCGCGAGCACAAACTTTTTTGCAAACAATCTAGCGGTGCACATTAGCGCCATGTAGTTACATTATTTTAAAAGTAACAGTAATAACCAAGGTGCTGCCTTACCTAACCTACCCTTTACCTAGTAGGTAATTAGATTAGAACGGAATCTATTTTACGCCAGTAAGCGTAATTCAAAATCTTTGCATTTTACCACAACAATAGATTCAAATTAGCTTGTGGAAACTTTTTATGAAAATATTACGACTATGGAAATAAAGTTATTTCGATTTTTATTATCGATTATTACTGTTCTAAAGTCTGTGATTAAGATGTCGCAATGAAAATTGAACATTCCTTTCCGTCACACCAATAAAGTACGACATTGTTTTTGGTACATTTTGACTGTAAAAATTACGAAACTTCATGCGTGTTATCTCTATGACAGCCTCATGGAGCAAGCTATAAAAATCAAAGTATATATAACGTATAATAAACGTCAGAGGACCTTTTACCTTTATCTATATTGTTTTTTTTGAAAAATTGGTACCCATGTAGATATTACCTACTTAATTTTGTATTCTCTTTTCCCATGATTACCAGGCAGGATTATCCCGTATCTCCTTTGTAGTTTGTGCAGGATGATTACACTACACGAGATATTTCTATCAGCGTACAAGTACAATATAATTCCAAATCATAATAAACATTTTAATTATTACTACTTAATATGCGCGATCGAAGCAGCACAAATAGTTTTAGTTATTTATTTCTATAATTTATAAAATTAAACGAGATACGAAGCTGAACGATCCGCGCATGTTCAGTATTCATAGGAAAAGGGACTGTAATGGTAAAGGAGTCTTCCTTCAATCGACTGAATTCACTCGATAATTAAATCATCCATTTTGGATCATAGACATATATGTTTTCGATACTACAATTTTGGACAACAACCTAGACGCCTCAATTTTTATTCATACAATGACATTTTTGTAACCAATCTAGTGGCCCCTCTGCATGATCGGCGATGATCGTTACTCGTATGATCGGCTGTCATCGGCAAGGTACGATTATCGTGCAAGCACGTAGTATTTGTATACTCTTTGGTGCAAGCATCCACCATTGGCATCCACATGATCATCCGTGATTATTTGTTAATCGGCAACTCTTCAAAATGGTCGTGTTTATAGCTGCTGCTACCATTCATTGAACTTCATTATACTTACAATCATTATGATAATTAGGTCGAAAGAATGAGCATTCATCATAATTATTTTTCAGTCACCTTCGTCCCACTGCTGCCCAGCAGTGGTAATATAACAAAGTAAAAATGTATTTACCTAGGTTTACAAGATAAACCTTTTTGAGACCTATAATGGACTAATGAATCGCCCCGGGTAGCTAAGGGTTTCTCTTTATTTGTACACGATTCTACCACTAATTTAAACAAAAACTGGTTATTGTGACTAGTACTCGTATAGTTAGACATTAACCTCGCGAACTTTTTTGTGGGTATCTAATGAGTAGTATAAATATGTAGTACATTATTTTATGTATTATCAATAGTTTTTGCAGTGCACGTCAAATAAAGACTTTTACGTAGTACTATTATTTATTATGTACTTTTACAGGCAAACTTTTGATACCTTGGGGTACTTTATTGCAATTTTCGTTGGTACATCAACACGTGTCACTTGTATGCTTGTTTGTTTGTTTGGGGAGTTTGAACGCCAAAACGGCTGCTTAAATTTTGATGAAACTTTGTAATTAGGTACTGTAAAATATAGAGACCAACACAGGATACTTTATCCCGGAAAATGCTATGTTTCCTAGGGAAAACGCGAAAATGACGATTACTCGCTGTAATGAAAGGTTGCCATGGATACAAAATAATAAAAAGTTTGTCAAAAAGCTTCAACAGCTATACTTTTGCATTGGTTTTTAATATACCTACTAGAAGAATATAGGATGTTTTTTCGCGAGAAACTATTCCGCACCGACTAAATCGCGGGCGTAAGCTAGTATAATATAATTTAAAAAAAAACTATGTTAGTCGCTGATAATGTAACTTTCTACATGTGAAATAATTTTTATTTTGTTAAGTATTTTTTCTGTTAATCCATTACACACAAACACACATTCAAAAAATAAATCTTTTCTCTTTATATTATTCTAGATAATTTTGGGATTCCATATTTCTGGGTGGTTCTGATAATGTTTCTTCATTTAACCACTCCGTAGCCATTGTATTGCACTGGCCATAAATAAAGGATTAAAATAAAAACAACGCCGCGATTCCGTGAGAGACGCACGCACGGCTTCGCTGTCCTCCAGTGAATGAATGATCGGCGATCGTGTGGGCACGCACATGCAACTACACGTGATAGATTTAGGAACGTAGTTATCTTGGGATCATTATTACTGTATATAAATCAAACCTAAGTTTGGTTATGTTATCCTTAGGTTAGGATAGTTTTGACAAGCCTACGGTTAGGCTACACCTTTTTTAGCATATTAAATAAAGTTTTAACGCTATAGTGTTGTTATTTATTTACCTTTTAACCATATAGCAAGTGAAACTAATTCATACCTGATAATACACAAGCAAGTTTATATCTCGTAGAAGCTTGAAATTTACTCAGAAGTTAAGTACCTATCTAAAATATACTGAATAGCATAACCTAAGGAGTATTCATAGAAACAAAGAAATGTAATTGTTATTTTTTTTATTGATTCTACCACCAGATTCGGAATACACTACATAGAAGAACTGGCAAGAAACTATGTAGCTAATATATTTTTATCATCATTATTTACAATTATAATAAACACATTATTATTATCATACTAACAACCTATATGTGATACTTGGTCATAGTGATATTTAATTATCATGTTACATCACCATAGTTACACCTGGCATTTAAACAAAGTGATCCTGTCCTAATCATTTCGAACACAATCACATAGATCATATTGTTTATAAAAACATCACATTGAACCGACAGTACCTATGTAGTATTTGTATACTCTTTGGTACCTATTTGCAAAATACTCAGTTACACACAGTTAATATGAGACAAGGAAACAGTAGCAGAACAATTAAGTAATAGCAATAGTACTTAACTTGCCAGGATCTGGTTCGTGCGAAGGCCACAGTAAAAGTGACCTTCATAAAATAGCAGAAAAATATCATGCCACCTCACAATATTTTTCCACCAGATCGACCAATCAGGAATCATCAATGGCGTAAGGCGTGACGGAAATGTACAATTCACTTCTATTTACATTTGGATATCCATAATAATCGTATTTTAAGTATTGTAAGACAATTTTAAATCATTAATTTTTTTATGGAATTATACTTACAGATATTTCGGAGTTATAAAAATCTGCCATCATTAATTAGTAAATACACAACTTTTCACAACAGACTTGTTAATTTTACTTAGAATAACGAATAACTCTAATGAGCATTTTAAGCATCATTACATAACTCCATAATCATAAATTCGAAGTTTTTTCATAATAAGTTGTTTTATAGATTCAACCACATTATCTTCGTTCAGAAACATATTTTTTATTACCACAGATTACAAACTCACCATAGGTCTAAGAAAAGACATATTTACAAATAGATTCAATCGGTTGTCACTTTTGGCTTAACAAGCAATATGTTATGATACCGTAAGTGGTAAAGTTATTCAGTGAGAATATTAATTACATGTTATAATCTAACACACGCGTATTCCCTTTGATGCGTCCCGAAAAACCGACAAGTCACCGATCACCGCGATCACTATGGCGATTATAGACGATCATCGGTGACTACAAGCGAGTAAGCCCTCCACACGATCGTGCTCGCGTGTAATCGTCTATAATCGCCGACCATGAAGAGGCACCATAACCTTTTTTTACATAAGTTATGCACATTATGTACCTAAGTGTAACAAAAATAATAAAATTTAACATAACAGCTTCATATAATAATTAAATTGTGTAAATCCAGGGGTCAATTGCATCTTCTTGCACCCATATCCTGGCGCCCACGATAATCACTACTAAATGATAGACTCGGTACCTCGGTTGTAGAGATTTGCATTTGACGCTAAATCTAAAAAAAAATGACGTTATTACTTGGCGATCGGTAGCCTCGCCTCGTTATCTATGTCGAGACTGTAGACCCCGGTTAGTTTGTCTATAATGTAAGCTTATCAGTTTATCTAACTATCATAAAACTATAAACACATATTTTTTACCCGACTGAGGAGGGTTAGTTTTTGGGTTGTATGTATGTTTCTTTGTATATTTCTTAGGCAAATCCTACAGCCTAAACGGTTTCATGGATTTGTTAAATGAGGTACCATTGGATTCGTCTTAGTCACGAGAGTGCTGTAGAATATAACTAGCTGTGCCCGCGGCTTTGCCCACGTGGTCAAAATTTATAGTTTTTAATTGCGTGGATCCCTACTTAATAATTTTTCGAAAATAAAAGTACCTAGCCTGTGTTACTTCTTGTAACATCAGCTATCTTCCAGTGAAAGTCCCGTCAAAATCGGTCCAGCCGTTTTGGAAATTAGCGGAAACAAACAGACAGACAGACAACAACAAAAAAAATACTTTATACTTTTTATACTTTTTAGTTATGAGTAGCGTGTATACTTTCATATGTATGTAGTAAAAAGCTGTTCATTTGACATAACAAACAGACACTTCAATTTTATTTATGTGTAAACCATGTATTTTTTTATTTGTACGGGTAGTACATGCCCTATACCAATGTCATCAAAATTTGCTGAGCTGTTTTTAGTAAAACCATCAGAACTCACTTTGAGGTGCAAAGAAGTTTTCATATCTTCCACTATCTCATGCCGACGATGGAAACGCTTGCCTAGAAGTAACCTATCCATTCGCTAATCAACAAAATATTAAACATATTATATATATGTTAATATTCGCATGTTGAAAATAACCACCCACGAACACAAATCAAAACAAACATCCCACCCGGATAGCCGGGTATCGACCGTGCCCAGGGGCGTGACCGATCGATCGTCACGCCTCGTGCCGACCCGGCCCGGCCCGGACGGAAAGTGTTTCTTATCCGGGTGTGGAATGTGAGCTTCTTGTTCTTAACGAAAAGTTAAGTTAGACATATGTACTATCCAATAACTAGGTACTATTCCTCTGTATATGCTGTAAAAAGTTTTTATCAAACTAAAGAAAAAGAGTTTAGGTATGTGTTGAAATGAATTTGAAATTTGTTTTTTAATAAAAAAAACTTGGGGCCCAAGAGGAACGATAAAATGTGAAGGTGGGTTTTAAAGTAGAATGATATCAGACGCAAGCACATATGGGTAGACCACCGGTTCAGCGCGTATGTAATGCTGGTCAACTTTTAATATCAAATTTGTTTTCTACACTATCAGGTAAAGTTATTTGCTTGCAGGAGTTAATCTTGGAAATTCTGATCCGATTCTGATAATTCTTACACTGATAGAAAGCTGCATTATTACCCTTGTAGAGTAGTCCATTTTTATCGCTGTAAACGATATGGCCGCCCATTGTACTCGATTTAAGTTAAATGTACATTCTTGTGTTTGTTTTCTTTTGTGTGCAATAAAGCGTTTATCTATATATCTATCTAATCGACTTCAAATAGATTTACTAAAGAAAACTACTAAATCAATCTTGATGAATTTAATACGGGTCTATACTGAAAATGTATCCTTCCAAATAAAATCACAATTCTATATCAGACTAGAAATCCCAAAGATACTAGGGAACATAAACACAAAGTAATGGATTAACTTCTTTGGATTTACTAATAATAAAAATACTGAACAAAATATTGGAAAGTTGATGAAATGCATATAAAACTACACGGACCCTTTTAAATTAAATAATAATAATCAAACTTTGTGTAAAAATCCTTAAGATATGATGAAAAGAAACATATTTACTAAAAAATAATTTTACTTCTAAACACTACTAGATAACCAAAACCTAACCAAATTCCTACATTCTTCTTAACCTTTATCCCAAGTAACGACAATACGGTACATTATTATTATTAATGAACGCTAGTCTCGGCCATGAACCGGGTATCGACCGGGCGCCCGGGCGGAACCGGGCGTGACCACCCGCTCGATGCGGGACCATTCAGCTTTGTAAGGTTTACTTGCGACCGTGTAGCTGCAATGTAATGGAATGTACCCGGATAAAAATACTGGTAGCTTTATAAGGTTAAATTAAAGAAAACTTGCAATCAATACTGACATACTAAAGTAGATAGATTATACAGATTGTTAGAGGCGGATGGTTTTACAAAAGAAAATCGTATTATTACTTCAGGAATAGCAAATATTAGGGCTGAATTAGGAGGAACTACACAACTCTGTCTATCTGGGCCCCAATTCTACTAAAACAATTGTAATGACAATTATCAAATATTTTCGCTTCTACCTCTTTTAAGAGCTAAAAGCGAAAATTTTGCGAAAATTGTTGGTAATTGTCATTACAATTGTTTTAGTAGAATTGGGGCCCTGACCACCTGATAAGCAATAAGCTTTATTGTAGCACTCTTTGTCATATTGTTCCAACATCTATTATAGTTATATTTTCTGTTGTGTTTAAAACATAACGTGTCTATTTATTAAGCAAACTTCTTTCTCCCCCAGGTCACGGAGGTGTCAACCAGTTGGGTGGTGTCTTTGTCAACGGGCGACCGTTGCCAGATGTTGTGCGACAGAGGATAGTGGAGCTGGCGCACAGCGGCGTGCGGCCTTGCGACATCAGTCGGCAACTGAGGGTGTCGCATGGGTGTGTCTCTAAAATACTATCTAGGTAAGTTTATTCATAAATCAAGGGGATTACATCAGTCTTGGAGACTGTTGTCAGATGTCGTGCGACAAAGGATGTGGAGCTGGCGCACAGCAGCGTGCGGCCTGCGACATCTGTCGGCAACTGAGGGTGTCGTATGGGTGTGTCTCTAAATACTAACTAGCTAAATTTATTCTTAAATCAAGGGGATTACGTCAGTAATGGAGACGTCGTGCAACAGAGGATAATGAAGCTAGCTCACAGCGGCGTGTGGCCTTGCGACATCAGTCGGAAACTGAGGGTGTCGCATGGGTGCGTCTCTAAAATACTATCAAAATAAGTGTATTAATGAAATAATGGGATAAGGTCAGTCATGTAGACTATTGCCAGATGTGCGACAAATGATAGTGTAGCCTTGTGATATCAAACGACAATGATGGGTGTCTCATGGTTGTCTTTAAGATACTATTTAGGTAGCTATGTTTATATACCGTGGTTTATTATAATACCAATGTTACTTATGGAAGTTATTTTTCTTTATCGTATAGCTTATGTTGAGAGCTTGGGCAAAACTGTTGCTCGAAGTTTTTGTTTAACTTGTGGCACACATAGACGTGGCACACATAGACGTGACCCTCGTAATTAATAGTAATTGGACGATGTTATATAACTAACTAGCTTTCGCCCACGTCTTCGTCCGCGCGGACTACAGTTTATCGCAAAAAAGCATCCTATGTTCTTCTAGGATATTAAAAACCTGCAAAAGTAGGTATAGCACCAACGCTTTTGATGTTTTTTGACATACTTTTCGTTTCTATGGCAACTGTTCCTTATAGCGAGTAATCAACATTTTCCAGTTTTCCCGTGGAAGCTTACTATTTTCCGAGATAAAAAATATGCTAAGTTTTTTCCAAGGTATAATAAGCTATCTCCATTCCAAATTTCATCAATATCCGTCCATCCGTTATCGTGTTAAAACTTCCCAAGCAAACAAACAAACGTTTTGACTTGTATATGTAGGTGTGAATTATAGACATCTGGAACACAGGTACATCTTTAGCTTCGCTCAGAACTAAAAATAACTTCTTTTTTTTATTTTCTTTATACTTTTTTTTTGTTATTTGTTTACCTTTAAGTAGGCCTAAATAAATGAATAAGTTAAATTGTTCGCTAACAAGAAATCTCTACTGGAAACTGTTTACAGTCCACATCTTTTAAACCACTGAACCAATTTTGATGAGTTTTGAACTATTCCCTAAGTTAAAAGACACTGAAACCATTACAAAAAGAATGGACAAACATACATTCAAAAAATTAGGTACATTTGTTTAGATTAACATTAAGAATATTACGCATTTTATACAATATTAAATACATACCTACGCGTGTACATGACACCTAACCATCTTTTTTTGAAATTAATTCAAAGTAAGCTTCAAAGATAGGAATATAATTGTACCATCTAACACAGACAGTAAGTTAACATTTTCTCCGTTTACCGTACTGTGCTGTACGCCACCGTTCCGCGCGAGAGAGCGGCGCGTGCGCGTCCGGTACACAACACACTTATGTCATTTTCTTTTGTTCTCGGGTGGAGCCAGACGGAATAAGAGCACTGCTGGAGACATTAAAAACGACCCAGTTTAATTTCGTTAAATGGGAACTAGTTTCTTGTTTCCATGAATAGGTAATAGGGTACTATATCAGCCCGTTCTAAAACAATTAAACAGGGTCCAAAATTAAATTCACTGATTATGATGTGACAGTTATTGTCATTGAATTCATGTTAATAAAACTAAAACGAGTCTTAATGCGCACAATCTACACCTACACTAATATTGAGAGGAAAGATTTGATTTTTTGTATGTTTTTTAGTTTGTAATGGATAGACTCGATTAATAACCGATTTTAAAAATTCTTTCACCTATAGTAATTTACATTATCAGCGAGTAACATGGAACATACTTTATTTTTCAAAAAAACCCAATTTGAAAATTTGATGTCAATTACTTGGTGTAAGGAACGAAATGAAATGTTGGCGTGGAAACGAAATAATAACATGTTTGTCAAAAAGCGTTGCTTCCAAAAATTTTGAATTACGCTTACTAGCGGTTTTTTAGAAGTTACGACGGGCATAAATATTCTAAGAGTAAGATAAATGCTGCGGTGCAAAGCCGGGGTGAGTCCTAATTTATTATAAACTAGCTGACCTGGCGAACTTCGTACCGCCTTAGAGTCAATAAAAGATTAAAATAGGAGGTATACTCAATGGTATATCTCCAACTTCTAAAGTGTTTCTGCTGTCCTGGTACTTTAAAATGCTTTTTTTTATATAATCACAATATTTAATGTTCATGGGGAGGTATACTCACTTCTAATAACTTTATTTGTCAATGTAATATCTCCAACTTATTAAGTCTTTCTGCTCTCCTGGTATTTTGTTTTTTTTTTAAATATACCTTATCACTCCATTTAATCATGGGGAGGTATAGTCAGTCACTTTTAATATCTTATTTTTCAATGTCATATCTCCAACTTCTTAAGTTTTTCTGCTCTCGTTTTTCTTCTGCTGGATATAGGCCTCTCTCAAAGCACGCCACTGAGCCCGATCTTCGGCTATTACACTCTCGAGGAGGTATACTCACTTCTGATAACTTTATTTTTCAATGGCATATCTCCAACTTCTAAAGTGTTTCTGCTGTCCTGGTACTTAAAAATGTTTTTTTTTTAATATAATCATATTTAGTGTTTATGGGGAGGTAATACTCACTACTAATAACTTTATTTGCTGCTGTTACTTTCTTTTTAAATATAATCACTCCATTTAATGTTCATGGGGAGGTACTTTTAATATCTGTGTTTTTCAATGTCATATCTCCAACTTCTGCTCTTCTGGTACTTTAAAATGCGTTTTTTTTTAAATATAATCACAATATTTAATGTTCATGGGGAGGTATACTCACTTCTAATAACTTTATTTGTCAATGTCATGTCTCCAACTTATTAAGTCTTTCTGCTCTCCTGTTTTTTTTAATATACCTAATCACTCCATTTAATGTTCATGGGGAGGTATAGTCACTTTTAATATCTTTATTTTTTCAATGTCATATCTCCAACTTCTTAAGTTTTTCTGAACTCTTATTTTCTTCTGCTGGACATAGGCCTCTCTCGAAGCACGCCACTGAGCCCAATCTTCGGCTATTACACTCTCGAGGAGGTATACTCACTTCTAATAACTTTATTTTTCAATGGCGTATCTCCAACTCCTAAAGTGTTTCTGCTGTCCTGGTACTTAAAATGTTTTTTTTAAATATAATCACGATATTTAGTGTTCATGGGGAGGTATACTCACTTCTACTAACTTTATTTGTCAATGTAATATCTCCAACTTCTTAAGTTTTTCTGCTCTCCTGGTACTTTGTAATACATTTTTTAAATGTAATCACTCGATTTAATGTTCATGGGACTCTCCTGGTACTTAAAAATAATTTTTGCTTCTCTTCCTTTTTTTTTTCAAGTCCTTAAGAAAACGATATATATTTTTTTCCCTATTTCTTGATCAAAAGTAGCCTATGTGTTAATCCAGGATATAAGCTACCTCCATACTAAATTTCAGCCAAATCAGTTCAGCCGTTCTTGAGTTATAAATAGTGTAACTAACACGACTTTCTTTTATATATATGTATATATATATATATATAGATATAGATATTTTCATTAATCTCGAATTATGCGCGAATTGTTTCAATCTGTTTTTTTAAATAAAATTTTCTGAATGATTTTCAATACATTATGGATTGTAACATTAAGAATTTTATGAAATTTGGTATTATACGATCATATTCGTAAGTATGATAAGTAAGTGTAAGTATGATAACACTTCGAAATGGGATAGTTTTTCGGAAATTGTTGCCGCAATTGTATAGCCAGTGCAATAGGTTATACACAGTTGTTCTATGTAAGTTGCAGGAGTTTCTGTGAGGGTTAAGATGAAATCTTTGATTGGTTAAGTTTTGGTCACACTAACCAAAAATTAAAATAATTTAAAATAATTCGAGGACGGATAGTTAGAGACATCCACCAGAATGCACCGAAAATAAAACCATAAACTAGTCATATTGTTGTGAGGATATACCCATATAGCAACATAACAGAAAAAAAATGTTCTCGTTTTTTAATGGAGTCATAACGCCGCATATTTATATTAATAAATGCATACTATGTTACTGGGGATGGTGAAAGGATTCTAACGATACCCCATACATCCAAATCTGATTTGGCATTTAAAAGTTATAGTTTAACTAAAGAAACTCATATACATACATACAAATATACACGAACCCTGAAAACATTACATTCATTTATTGGGCAGTCGTGTAAGAACTAGCCAACAAAATCTTCCGGCCATGAAAATATTCCGAAACCTGGGCCTCGATAGAGATTGCTTTACAACCGAAATCGGTCGCAAAGTCCGATTACTACCAAATATCGATGTCAATCATGATTAATGTCAGTACAGATAACAATGACAGTCGATTAGTTTTGACAATAACTGTCAAAGCTAACGATTGTCATAGGTATATGTACTGATTTCGGTTATAAACCAATCACTATCTAGGTCGAGAGAGACTGCATGCCCTGGTCGTATTAAATCCTTTTCTTACTCGTGAGTTTTTCGTCGTTTAAAATACTTTCTTAAAAATAACACACGCGTTAGTTCTCAAAATCAAATAGCTGATGTTAATTATTATAACTAGCTGTTGCCCGCGTCTTTGTCCGCGTAGTCATTTTTTTGGATAATAATATTTGAATCTAATGTGTTATTCCAAAACCATAAGTATCAAACTCACCAGATTGAGATACCAAGTAAACCAATCTATAATACAAAATCTAAGCTATCCAACAGTGAAAACTGAATCGCAATCAGTACAGTAGATTTTAAGTGATGCGCGAACACACATACAGAAACCGTAGTAGTTTATTTTAGGCACTCTAGTTTTTTTAATTATCTTCATTGTAAAGGTTTTTTGTTACTTACTGGTTTATTATAGGTATAGTAATCATTAATATTAAGATAATAAAAGTATTGATAGATAACCAGAAAGCACATGAAGTTAATTTAAACGCTAATATATTATACGAAACTATACTCTACATTTGCCTCTCATACAATCCGGCTTAAAAATATGGAGTATTTTAACTAAATGCGAACATGGCAATATCATCAAATAATTACAATAATAATGATTACTGTAATATTTCTTAAAGTTCCCTTTTATATGCTATCATTGATTTTTGTAATCGTTTGTTTCTTATTAGAAGCATACTTATTTTTTATTACTAGAAGTCATAGATCTAATTAATGGGGGAGGATACGGCAACCTTTAATATCATGTAAACAAAAACTGGACTAGATTCAACTACAGGCAAACACTCCCACACAGCTAAGTGCTTGATGTGCATCAACACAAAGATAGAGAGACATATACGCAAAATGAAAACATGCGTGCAAACGTAGCGCGAATGAGAGTCACTGCTCACACGTGCACAAATGCCACTCCTCATGCCTCCGACTGCATCTTTTGTTTATAAAATAAGCAAAATTTTAAAAAAATGTAACCTCCGACTCACCACCCCCCCATTATTAGCTAAGGAGAATCTCGATCACACCAGTTTTCAAACATAAATATCGTTCCATCCGTTTGAGAGCTATGACGGTCACCCCCATTCCCCCCCCCCCCCCCCATTATAGCTAAGAACCACCTCGTTTACCTCAGCTTTGAAACATGAAAAACCGCAGCTAAATTGGTCCATTCTCGATCACATCAATTTTCAAACATAAAAAACCGCATCAAAATAGATCCATTCGTTTGGGGGGCTACGATCCTCCACACCCTTCACCCCATACCCCCCTTCCACACCCTTCACCCACCCCCCCTTCACCCTCTTCCCCATTATAGCTAAGAACTATCTCGTTTACCTCAGTTTTCAAACATAAAAGCCGCAGGTAAATCTGTCCATTCGTTCGAAAGCTACGATTCGCCCCCCCCCCCCCCCCCCCCCCCCCCACCCTCCGTATTACTACTATTTCAACTAGTTTTCAAAAATGAATACAAACACATTTACACCAGAACCTAAACTTTAGCAAATTAACTTAAAACCAACTTAATTCCAACTTAATCATCGCAACCGCGTTACAAATCTTACCAGCGAGCTAAGCGGCCGTCATTTGTGGTGAACCAATGCTTAACTGCTGTAATCCAGTGCTGTAGTTAACTTAACCGCAGGCTAAGCACGGCTTTTGGAGCGTATGTGTACCTTACCTACTTAGATGTAACTTACTTGTAGTTTAAGGTGCTACCCGCTCACAAAATACAATGATGTCAACGAATAGAAAAAATATATAAGAATAGTAGTCTATGATATTCCAGGGCTTAAGAACACATTATAAAGTAAATTCATTCGGTCGTCAAATAGCGTTTTATCCATTGCTCGGCTTTATACCAATGAAATTACGATACAAAGAACCCCAGATTTTAAGACAAATTCCTAAACTGTCTAAATTCCTAACTGCAGAAAACTGCATCTCAATCGATCCAGTAGTTTTTACGTGAAACGCGTATAGACAAACACCATTTTTTAAAACTACTCATATATATAAGATACAGCATTTTTGCATAAAGAAATAACCTGCCCAAGATTTCATGACTTAATAGCAAATTATTTGTGATTATTCGTTCACATTTAAATTTATTGACTCCTCAGACGCAGTGCCATAAAAAGCGTTAAATTGTCGTGTCCATCTTGTACATAATTCACTAAAAACAGTGTTATTTTGATCAACTTTTCCTGCAGTGCTGATCACACTACAAGCTATAGAAGGCGGTATTATTCCGATATAAAACACAACATCGGCAGCATACAAGGGACATACCATTGTCTGTTTTAAATTGGAAACTGACCTGTACTAGTGATGGGACAAATATAAAATTTTGGACGAGCAGTGCTATTTCCCGTACTTTACTTTTAGTTATCTCGAACAGTTATTTAATTATAGTGCAGTTACCGCCGCATAGTAACTTGTATGCTGTTCGATACATAGCACCGAGTTAAAATCTTAGCTGTGACTGTTGGGTCAGTGAAGCGTGGTGGCGTGATTTTGGATTATTTGGACTCAATATTATTTATGTCTTTCTGAGAGATGCCCTGTGGTAGTTCCATATTACTCTTGTTTTAAGAATGAGTAAAATTTTCTTGAGAAACGAAAACATGGTGAATTAGCAGTATTGAGTTACTTGATAGTAGTTATTAAACAGATATACATGGTCACTAACACTAAATCAACATCATTAACGGGATATTTACCATGTATATCTTTTGTATTGAGTTTCCGATATTTCTGGCCAAGCGCCATGATCACGGAGTTACTCCGTGATATAAATAAATAAATATAAATATATGCGGGGCAACCCACGCCAATTACCCAGCCCCAAACTAGGATACCCTGAACTATGGGCACTAGATAACGGATAAACATACATAGATACGAATATTATATCCATGACCCGGAAACAATCATTTCTGCTCATCACAGAAATGATTGCACCTAGTGGGATTCGAACCCGCGACTGTTCGATTTAGTAGAAGTGTTTCTAGACACTAGATCAACAGGGCGCCAATAAATTATAAATTGTAAATATCTCGTTTATTATGTTAATTTTAGGTCATGATAGTTCTAATAGTTCTGATTGATGGAAAAATCCCGCTCCTTAGCTATTGCGCATAAATCCGGGATAAACCTCATAAAAACAGATAGTCATATTCCCCATTCAGCCCATGTACTTTCTATTTACAAATGTCCGTGCACTCCCTTTTATATCAAATGATACATATGATAATGGGAACTGTATCCTTTATTTAAAGTATAAATAAGCGACGAGATGTGTATGTTGTTCGCATGATAGTAAGTGCCTAAGAATAACAATCAGCAAGTACTTGATGTCAGTAAAATTCCTAGTCATTTATCATCACTTTTTCGCCGTTATAATCCATGAGCTTTGAATTCAAATATAATAGGTAGGTAGGTATGCACTTGCGCGGTTAAATAATATTGTTTATAATAAGTATACTTCTTGAGTTTCCTGTAAAGCTGGTAATCTTGAAACAAGATAAGTGATGTTTAATAGTTCTACAGCCGCAACTTTACTCGAAATACTCACTGCTGATACAATCAGTATTAGGATTTCGGGAAAACTTTTTAGCTTTTTACCTATATCCCTATTGGTGGAGATGGTTTGGTGGGGACTTTGGGAATAGTACGTCATAAATACTGCCCACATCATAATTCCCGGAACATCACATCACTATTCCCCCAGGACAGACTGCCCATCGCTGAATGCGCATCCGCTGTTGATATTCAATTTATTTGCCCCACTCGGCCGCTTCACTTTGTTTCTCACTTAGTCAGATTGTGACTTCTATTAATCGAATGTTTGTGGACTACCCCATACCTAGTGTGTCGTTCGATAGTGATGCGTGCGCAATAGAAAACATCTAGATATTCAGATTGTTTTGCTGCCTTTCTTCTTGTTTGTTAATTTACAGCGTAAACTCACCAACATGCATCCATAGATCTAGCTTGCATCGGATAAAACACCATAGGCTTGCAACTATGCGCCTGTGCTCAAGTCATTGAAGACTTACTCGACCCTTCGACCAATATTAAATGAATGGACGGGCCTTGTCCATACAGCTTGCTCAAAAATAACGAGTCATCACTCGGAGTCCGGTTGAAATTATACTCCAACAACTAACTTAAAGTTTACCTAACTTAAACTTAAGCATTTGTTAACAAAAAATACAGAACGTTTAGAATTTATAAGTGAGACAAGCACAAATAAAAATAAATAAATATAACAACCCCCGACCTAACCCTATAACCCCCCTATAATTCACTATAACCTATAAATAATCCCCCTATAACCCTTCCCCCCACCCCCCTTCCCCTCCTCTGTAAGTCTTGCCAAGTATGCTGACCAACCTAGTTGATGCTTCTCGACGCATCGGTCTCGGAATGAAAATAGATAAGATCAAGATCATATTTATCGATCTTATTGACCTGGAACTGATTAAAATCAATGGTGCACCTCTTGAAGTTGTCCAAAAATATGTTTACCTTTGGCAAATATTTCAATTACGTAAGACCAACTTTGAGAAGGAAGCCAACAGAAGAATTCCGCTGGGTTGGGCAGCATTCGGCATACTTCGTCAAGTCTTCAAGTCGTCAATACCGCAGTACCTGAAGACCAAAGTCTTCAATCAGTGCGTCCTACCAGTCATGACCTACGGAGCCGAAATGTGGAAACCGACGGTCAATCTAGTCCACAAATTTAAGCGAGCTATGGAGAGAGCTATGCTTGGAGTTTTTCTGAAGGACTAGATTTGTAATGAAGATATCCGACGGAGAACCAAGTAAACCGACATAGCTCAAAGGATAAGCACGCTAAAGTGGCAGTGGTCTGGTCATATTTCCAGTAGAACGGATAACCGTTGGGGTAGACGAGTTCTCGAGTGGAGACCACGTTTAGGCAAACGTAGCTATAGAACGACTTGTGGCCAGGTGGAGTGACGACCTATGAAAAGTGTCTGGAAGAAAATGGATGAGGAGAGCTGAAGACCGAGCTTAGTGGCGTGCATTAAGAGAGGCCTACGTCCAGCAGTGGATAGATATATCCACAAACATAATATATGATGATGATGATGATGATGATGAGAAGGACAGAGACGAATGAGACTAAGTGGGAGATGGAACTAACTTTATAGACTTCAAAATTCCGCCCATAGGCCCGGCCCATCCATTCATTTTATATTGATTAAAGCCTCGACCACGGTAATGTGCCTCGACCGTTCGACCAATATAAAAAAATATCGAACCCTCAACTTTATGCATCGTAGTTAAAAAAAAACTTGTTTGTCTCTCAATTGTCGTCTTCAGCCGGTACTTAGGTGAACCATCCCACAGTTGAGAGCAGTACTCCATACGCCCGAACTTGGCTGAACTTATAAACTTTGCAGTTCTATCTTCAGCGTTCTGTCTATTCTTCTATCATCTTCCTAATGAGCTCTATCAATTACAAATGAACAGTAAAATCTGGAAAGCAGTGCGCTCCCCACAATTATATGGTTTTTATCCGTCTGTCCGTGTGTACGTATGCAGAAAGCGTGACGGTGTGCCACTTCCGCCGCGCTGTGATCATTTTGGAAGGGGATAGGGTGCCTTTGTAATGCAATGATGATTCTAAAGTCTGAATTGATGAAGATTACAAATCAGAGTTCATATTAAAATTAATAAATAATTGGCCAAAAGCGTGTCATTCCTCGCATTGAGAGGTTTCCGTGGTCACGAAGTCTTGCTCTTGCTATAAAAGGATTTAAGAATCGAATGCTGAAAATATCAAAATAAAAGTCATGATGACTGCTTCGTGTGCGAAGTTTTATGTAGATTGGTTGAGCAGAAGTTTTTGTAAAACCTGTCCAAGCACACTTCACATCATCACACATACTAATAATTAAGTGCGAAAGCTTGTGTGTGTCTTAGTGTGTATGTTTGTTACTTCTTCATGCTAAATCGGCTTAAAGGATTTTGATGAAATTTGGTGTGTAGATACTTCAGGTTCTGAAATAACACCAAGGATACTTTCCATCATCATCATCACCCATCATCATCCACGCGAGTTTAATAAAGCTTAGTTAACTTAATTAAGCTTAGTGAGGTAATAATTGGATATTTATTTATTTATTTATCTAGACGCAAAAACACATTAAAATCAAAAAATAATATGAAATAACAAAAATACAGTTTTGATCTGGATTGCAACATAAATACATGTGCGTACAGCTAATCAGAGCCACCATAACAAGCAAGACTGGTACACATACATATATGTTCAAAGCTAGGTTGAGGACAAAGACATTACATACAATTTACATGGAAAAGATGAATGTAGATATTCTATTTATAAAGTTAGACAATACAAATTAGAAAACTGCAAAACTATCTACACGCCCAACACATAACACGTCATGTTACATCAAAACAATGACATGATATGCAGACATACAACAAAAATAAAATAAAAAATAAATTATGTTAATGATATAGTTGGATATCCAAGACGCCACTGTTAGCGACTGAAATAGCCAAATTATAAAAAATGGAGGATCTCCTTAATATTATTTATAAAAATGTCAAGTTCAATATTGTTTTTTGCTAATTCGTTATACTGACGAGCCATCCTAGTCAATGGGTTGTAATAAGAAATATTGTTTTTAAAGATTTGTAAGACAAAAAGATTAGTTTCATTAGATTTACGTGCTCTGAATCTAATACTGAATGAGATTTCCGACAACAACCCTAGAGAATCAATTATATTATGAATTATTTTGTAAAGATAAACCAAATCAAAGTATATGCGACGTAACTCTAGTGATTGAACATTAAATTTAGAGAGCCTCTCTTCGTAAGTAAGACTTGAGCGACCCGGTTTCTGTCGATAACTCAACATTCTAAGGCATTTCTTCTGAATTCGTTCAACTTCATTGATATGAACCTTATAGTTTGGAAACCAAATTGGACTACCATATTCTAAATACTTCTTACCAGAGCAAAGAAAAGGTACAACAAAGTACGAGGTTTTTTAAAACCTTTTGTTGACCTGAAGACGAAACCTAGAAGTTGGTTTGCTTTTGTTACAATGTATTGATAGTGCGCACGAAATGAAAGCTTATCGTCAAACAAAACGCCCAAATCTTTAGCAATGTATGAACGATTTAACATGTGGCCTTTGATGTTATAGTCATTAATGATTTTATGATGCTTATTTGTAAACGAAATGGTAAAACACTTATTAATATTTAAATTCATATGATTTGTTGTACACCACTCAGTTACAGTATTCAAATCATTTTGTAGAGCTTGACAATCATCAACCTTTGTAATTACGCTGAAGACCTTTAAATCATCAGCGTACAAAAGACAATTACAAGATAGGCGCTGAATTAAATCATTTATGAAAATAACAAAAAGAAGGGGCCCCAAATGGGATCCCTGTGGAACCCCTGAAGTTACAGTCACAGGTGAAGAAATAAAACCTTTCAATGCCACCAGCTGACTTCTGTTGCTAAGGTACGAACAAATCCAACGATACAAGCTCCCGTGAACACCATATGACCAAAGTTTATGGCACAGTAATTTGTGACTGACCTTATCAAAGGCCTTTGAAAAATCAGTATAGATAGTGCGGGGCGAGGCTCGAGCACGGTGACATTGGATTTTGAAGAACATGTTTATCGTTAGGCCATAGATCTAGGATTACATATCATAGTGTAATCCTTCATCATGTCTCTACCTGCCTTTATCTAAGGAATCTTTTCATGTCAAAAATAATAATAAATAACAATCGTATATCTACTAGTCCAAAGTATTGGTGCTTAGTGACGGGTCAAATCGTTACAAATTCTTGTCTAAAACCTTGTGCTTTATTAAAATAAGTCAGATGTATGTTAAATTAAGAAAAGTCAATAAAATAAATTAAAAATCTGTTGAATCTCCCTGTCTGCCGCTTTCGAATGCGATTTTGGCGTATTTGTTAATTTTCTTTTGGAATATAGGTTTATTAAAAAGGTTTGCCACGTACACAATCTGCATTTGAGGAAGTTAAATGAAATAAAATAATAAAAACATTTTTGCATTATTTCTATATTTGCAAAAATAGTCGATTTTGGCCCGTAACGTAACGCGTGTCCGCGAGATAAATGCGTTTTTAGCATTTTTGTTTTTTTTTTATATAGAATGATTTAATGCCACAATCTGCATTTCAGGAAGGTAAACTTTTTTTGGTTACTTTTTTTTGCTACAATGACGCGTGTCCACGAGTTAACAAAATTTATTAAAAATATATAACTAAAATCAATTTGCACTAGATCGAATAACAAACATATTGGCGATCTAGATACCAGCGGGGGAGCGTAATAAGCTTATCACGGCTTACAAGTAGCTTATAACGGCTTAGGGTGCCTCAATTGGCTTAGATTGGGCTTAGGGATGATTGTAATGTTGTTTTTTTACACCTACCAATGACATATTAAAAGTAGCTATTTCAAAAAGTTAAGTATGTTCACAATTATTGTAATCAAGAGTTAAGAGTACATCTTATTTTAAGGCTATAAAATTTATACTTAGGTCATACTAAAAGTTTTTGGATTGTTAATTATAAGACCACATATTATGTTTATGATATATTTATTGTTTTTAGGGTTCCGTACTTCAAAAAGAAAAAAAGAACCCATATAAAATCACATCGATGTCCGTCTGCCTGTCTGTCCTTCCTTTTTTTTCTCAAGAACGCGTATCACGTATCAATTTGAAATTAATATCAAATTACTCAAGTCTGCAATCCCTTGGAGCTGTGGAAAACTTCTATGTCAACGCAATCAAAAGATACGGCCGTTTACGCCGCATATTTTGACCCGCGGTAGGGAATCAAAACCTTCACTTCCCGTTTACCAAGAATAATGAAATTTGGCATAAAGCAATGTCTTGTAGCACAAGTAAAGGGAAAAATCAGAAAACCGTAAATTTGTATTTACAAAACAAAAAAGAAGTTTGTACGGAACCCTCGGTACGCGATACCGACTCTCACTGGGCCGTTTTTTTTTCAAAATACCATTTTAAAAAGCAGTTTTCCCAGTTTTCCTCTTGAAACGTATTCACCACCCATCAAGGCGCCCATCGAGTGCAAATCTTCCGAACCGTCATGTATCTTTTGCACTTGGCACACAACCAATTCCTGACACAGTACGAATTTACTCACAAGTTTTTTATCATTTTCCATCCGTCGTCGTATGCCATGTCGCAGTCTGTATGTACATAGGCCTCTCCCAACGAACGCCAAGGACCCGGGGTCCTTCTTCTTCTTGGGCTCATCTTATCCAGTTTCTGCTAGCCGCCTTCTGCATGTCGTCTTTACACCATACGTTTTCTAAGTCGCGGTCTCTAGTCAAGAACTCGTCTAGCCCAGAAATCCAAAACTTATTTTCGTTAGCACTATAGAGGCTGCTCAATCACTCGACACTTGATTTAACCACTCAAACCACACGTGAACCACCAATTTAACATAAAAGCGAACCACTAACGAACTAAACCAAATTTCAAACCATGAATTAGTGTAATCCAAAAACATTAAACCGGATAGTACCGCACTTAACCACTTTGGTGTAAGGCCCGTACGTACGGGTGTTTCGAGAGCCCAGCATCATCGAGATAAGTCAATTATAAGTGTGATCACACCCTAAGTGAGAGTGTGTTCATATACAGTTGGGTTGAAAAGTGTTTTATTTTATCCCTATGAGTAGTTTTTGATTTTGTATATTTTTAGTTCGATATTGGTGCCAATTCTGGCACAATTTTGTCTTAATGATAATTCAGTCCTGTCAAACGGATAATTGTCATTTTTGAAAGTTTTTAGGCAACTAATTTAGAGATATCAAATTTAGTTTGTTTAATTTTGTGGTAACAGAACTGTTAGTTAATAAACAACGGGATTAAAAAGAAATATCGTATGGGAAAACTTTTTGACTCAGTAGTAATAGTTTTATTCATTAGAAAGAGTCGTGAAAGAGTTCGTTCACTTAATATTAAGCCACTGCTTAACTGTTTATAACAATATTCCTTATTATAAGAGTTCCATAGTACAATTTTTCCCGATAGTAGATCGATCATAGCATATGTGACCATAATGTCGAAGAGACGATTTTAGCACACAAGCGCTAAGTGATCTTTAACTATTTTGAACACGACTGTACCACCAGGGGTGACAAAACAAGGGTGCTGTGTCGTCCTTCGGGACGCTAACATTATCGTAATGTAGCCGGGGTATGTTTAGGGGTAGTTTCTGTTGAAATATTGTTTTATAGAAACAAAACTGATGCTTGATACTTTTGATGCATTTATCCTGTTGTTCTGGGTTTTTTACACGACTGCCCAAAAAAAGGAGTGTTTTTTTTAGCTTTTAAGCTATTAAGGTTAGTGGTAATATTATCGCATTAACTTAAAACAAAAGTTTCTATATTAATTTTTGTCAAAAATAACGATTTTGCGGCAAACAAATATAATATACAACCACTTCAGCTTAGACGATTGAGTTGCAGTAGGTTATCTTAAGTGGAATAGAACAGAAACACTTTATTTCATTCGAAGAAGCAAATAAAACTACAGCACCTATCAAACAACAGTATTTTTAGTAAGTAAAATAAAATATAGTGTACAAAGAAGTTTTTTTTTAATAAAATGGTTACATACCTTTTTCTAAATCTAATTGTTTTCAAAACTGACCATTTTCCACAAGAAAAATTGCTAACGCAAAAACAATCTGTCAAAATTCCGCGAAATCTCTCCATATTGTTATCACAATCGAAATCCCAAATCAGCCATAATCACCCCTCGCCAACACGGGACACAATACGCGAAAAACAACAGACAGGACGAACAACAAACGGAACATCGGGACAGTCCACTGAAGTGTATTCACGCCTTCACTCCTGGGACGTGGCATTAGGATCGTAGAAATTAAATTCCTGATCAATAAAATAATGGACAGGACTTACGACAATTAGATTATTAAATAGCTAGGGGTTGTTTCACCCCTTGCCCAGTTGCAGTTGATTTATGTTGCTCTTTTTGTGCGGTAGCAATTTTTGATTGGATTTTGTAATTGAAGTGTGCGAAGTTTTTTGTTGATAGATTTTATACAGTTGGGATGGATTTTGAATTATAAATTATGGGATAGTTTAGGCGAACTTTTTGCGCTCTTCAGTTTTTCAACTTTGCGCTTGATTATCGTATGACCTGTGTTATTACCAGACTGCGCAACGCAAAGGCCCGGTAATGTGTTTATCAGCCTATATATTTATGTCTGTTCCTTTGTGGCACTTATAAAGACCAAACGCGTGCACAGATTTTGATGATTCTTACGTCAATCGTCTTATCTTGCGAGTGCTACTAAGACATAACATTATTCAAAAGTCAGTTATGCGACAACCAAACGCCACATTGAGAAAAAGAAAAAAATGAAAGTCGATGAACTATGTCAAGTGTATTTGGTATTTTAAAAATCATCTTTTGGTTTCTATTATCATTTTTCATTTCGAATTACTATTTAAGATCTATTACTATTTAAACTTGGCTAGAAACCATGTTCAATATTTTTTATGAATATAAACTAGAGGCTAGAACTGAATATAAAAAGTTTAATATAAAAATTAATTAGTATAAAAACAAAAACCCGACTGCGAACAAAACTAAAAAGGGCAGACAAGCTTTACATTTTTGAGGCATGAAGACTTAGCTCGCCAGGTTCTAGCTGATCCCGTCAAAAGAAATGAAGTGCATGATGCCTCCGACTGAATCTTATATTTTAGTTTTGTTCGCGGGATATTTGTTTTTATAACAATTTATTTTTATTTAGACAGCGTGCGTCAGTAGAGTGGATGCCAGTTGAACTTGTTTAAATAAATAGGTACCTACCTACTATAGAGAAGAAAATGTATATAGAATAGAACCCTTACCGGCTGTTTATTTTTGTTTGTTCCCCAGCATCACTGATTTTTAGACATTATCGGGTCCATTGTAGAGAGTTTAAATATCATAATGAAAAATAAGTTGACTCTAAATACAGTCAGACTCTAAATACAGAATCAGTTTAAAGTCAAATTGTTAGCATTGTTACAGTTTTAACATTTTCAATAACAAAAAACGAGCACGCAAGAGGGTAGACTGTTTCTTCTGCTTGTAAAAAATAAGACCCAGGACCCGTTACCCAGGACAGTTACTCAGTTACTCTGTGATCTTGGCTTGCAACAGGGCTGAAATATTGGAAACTCATGGTAAATATCATAAAACTTCGAAGAATCAAGTAGCGTATTCTCGTGAGAACAGTCAATACAATTTTCTCGAAACGTTGAGGTTAGTCTTCTGACTTCTCGTGCTACTTTGTTATTAATTCGCGAGTGTTTAAAAAGTCCCAACAGTATCGCGCCCGTCGCAGTACTCATTTGTCCAAAGCTCAAATCTGACCATGATATGACGCTGGACGTCGACTTAGACTAAAGTCAAAAGTCAAAGTCAAAGTATTTTATTGTAAATAGGCAAAAATAATAGCACTTTTACAAGTCAAAATTAACATCTCCTGAACAAAGAGATATACATAAAATATTATAAAAAGATCAAATCAATCCAAATTTAGAGTTTGAAAAGGAAATTTCCCTTTCATGTGCCAACAGAGTTAAATCTCACACTGGAAAAGGAAATACCCTTCTGACTCTACCGGTGCTTCGGAAATACGCCCGTTAGAGAAGAGAGCACCAAGAAACTCTACGGGGATGTATTTTTTCCATATTTGTTCATTCTTTATATATTTTTCAAATGTCACAATTATAACAAAACATGTAAAGTACAAATATAAAAGGTAAAAGTGACAATGAGATATCCCACAAACATCAAACAATCATACTGGAAAAAAATAAGGTAAAAACTTCTAACTCGATAATTATGTTGTATAAAACAACGTGATTTAATGGTATGTTTGAGACATCTCACAAAGTACTTTGAACATTTCATTCACTTAACGTTAACATCGAAGCTATCACTTATTATTATCATGGAGCTTGGAGACATCAGGCCATGCATTTCTGTCATTAATATAATCATTTACATTGTAATACGCTTTCTTTATGAGATTTACTTTAACAAAAGTTTTAAACCTATGCATTGGTAATTGATCAATGCCGTCAGGTAACTTACTAAAAAATCGTATACAGTTCCCCATATATGAACCACTAACTTTCTTTAACCGAAATCCAGACACTTTTAGTTTATTTTTATTTCTAGTTTTAAAATTATGAACATCCCTATTTTTAACAAAGGTATTGATATTCTTCCGAACATACATTATATTTTCATATATATATTGACAAGCCACTGTAAGAATATTGATCTCTTTAAAACGTTCCCTAAGAGAATCTCCGGATTTCATATTGTAAGTGGAACGAATTGCTCTCTTCTGTAGCACAAATATTGATTGAATTTCCGCGGCCTTACCCCACAACAAAATGCCATATGACATAATACTGTGAAAGTAACTAAAATATACTAATCTTGCAGTAGCTATATCGGTAAACTGTCTAATTTTATGTACTGCATAGGCTGCAGAGCTCAATCTACCAGCTAACAACGATATGTGAGGACCCCACTGTAATTTTGAATCTACAGTAATACCCAAAAATGTGGTTGACTGCACAAGGTCTACAGGCTCACTATTTATTAAAATACTTGAATTCGTAGGAACCCCTCTGACATTGGGTAGTGAAAATTTGATACATTTAGTTTTCTTAGGATTTAAAATTAAATTGTTAGTTGTAAACCAACTAAGAACTAGCGCAATTGCCTTGTTAACGTCGTCAAAATTATTCAAGGATTTGTCAATCTTAAAAATTAGAGAAGTATCATCTGCAAACAAAACAATGTCACATAAGATCTTTAAGAAAAAGGGAAGATCATTAATGTAAACCAAGAACAAGAATGGCCCAAGTATTGAACCCTGTGGGACTCCCATTGTAATGAGAGATCCTGATGACCTCGCACCATTTACATCTACTTTTTGGATTCTATTGCTCTATTTCTTTTCTATGCCTAAAAGCACCATCTCCTTTTTTTGGGGTGCCTCTCCAACTAGCTAAGGTTGGCAGTCAGGTCTACATAACCACTGACAACCACCATAGGTGATCGACAAATTACACTCGACTTCGTTTGCCATTAACTGATAACCGAAAAAAAATGCGTTCTTCCATGAGGAATTGATGGTGTTGTAGAACAGCTACTAAAGACAACATATAAAAATTTGTAACAGTTTCCTCTTCCCCAGGTACTACGAAACTGGGAGCTTCAAGGCCGGCGTGATCGGTGGCTCCAAGCCGAAGGTAGCCACCCCTCCTGTAGTGGACGCCATCGCGGCTTACAAGAGGGAAAACCCCACCATGTTCGCTTGGGAGATCAGGGACAGACTGCTTAGTGAGGGGATCTGCAGTCAGGATAATGTGCCTTCTGTTTCAAGCATTAATAGGTAAGTGAAACGTGTACCTATGTGTCCATCTCTATGTATGTATATCAGCCTACATAAGCCTGCCGCGCTGTTGGGTGGTATCCTCCTTCTGAGTACGATACTCTTTCTGATCCTGCGCTAAGCGTATCCACTGCCTACTGCCTTTCTGCCACCATGTGCTAACTATCTATATCTTTATAATAAATCAGTAAGTAACAAAAAGTCTGTACAAGGAACAGAATTAATAAAAGCCCTACTGTACTTCAAATTTGCTATAGAAACAAGTTTTTTTTTAAAATGTTTCTCTCTGTTCGCACATCACGTAAAAAATACTAGACCGATTGCAAAGCAGTTTTCACAGTTGGATAGTTAAAGTTTTGACTTAAAATCGGTGTACTTAATGACTCAATCTAATGAGCAATCGATAAAAAACTAGTTGACTTCTAACGAAGTGTGATGAAATTTGGTATATGGGCACGTTTGGTTATGGAATAACTCATAGTATCTATATATCCCAGAAAAATTACCGCGCGGGCAAAGCTGCGGGTACGGCTAGTCTACAGTCAAATGATAAGATTCAATTTATTTGCATCAGTTTTAAAAATTAGTTAAGTAGGTACTGGTGCGATCTGCGTTGCATCCACAATTTTTCCGTTTTTTTGGGATACAATTTAGCGGATCACTGTTGGTATAGTAAAAAGAACGCTGGAAGAAAGTGGAGGTGGTGTTTGCTCATGCGATGCACACTCGCGCACATAAGTACTAGGTCTATTTTTATGCAGTTAACGCCTGCTTAGCGTAAATATATATAATAATATCTAATGTAAAAAATTGGGTCACGGACGAGATTCGAACTCGCATACTGTGCCTTAGCGCGGCACATGCCTTTACCAATTCGGCCACCGATACCTATGCGTCGTCAAAAAAAAAAATAGATTTGGGAGGCGTTATCTTTCAGACACGAAGTTAATCAATATTAGCCGTGTTTGGTTGGTAGTTTGTAATACTACCAATAGATAGCGTTACCGTCCCCATAAGACGGGTGCAAAGAAGATACTAGGCCTATTGTTTTAAATAATTATTATAGCCTTTCGCTACTAAATGGACCACCAAATAGCCACCAAATAGATAGAATTAGCCACCAAATAAACTGATAAATCGCCTAATGCGCAGCCTAACCTCCAGCGTTCTTTTTACATGACGCGATCTCTAAAGAAATTCAATTCAACAGAATCGATTCAATCATTTGTATTGGATGTGAAAGCCTTGCAAACAGAAAAATGGGCTACGTTATTTACGTACATTTAACATTTTTAAAGACAGTTTTACCAGAAAAAAACACCAACCAGGTGGTCTACCTACATTTAGCAGACACTGCATTAATTTTGTTTACTTTTATCTATTTATTTGTATTTTTGATTTTTCTTTTTGTATAATGTTGTGTGCTGTCATAAATAAATGTATTTTCTTTATTACATTTTCTCTCTCTGATTTTGAATTTATCAATTCAGAAAAACACCTAATGAAATCACCAATCCGCTGCCAACCCCAATTTTGCCAGCATATTAATCTGAACGATTTTTTCTTGCAACAATATGATACGTCTATCGACCAACAAAACCAAAATCATTAGCTAATCGAAAATCCGTGTATCTATCCCATATCACCATAAAACCGCACAAAATATGAGAAAAATCAGAATTCTTATGAATTCATCTACAACTATTGTTGGAATGGTAATAATTCAATGGATGGTAGGTAGGATGTCCGGTGCGTTGGGAGCACGTGTCGACTTCCGGTGACGCCGGGCCGCCATCTTTGCTCCCCTCTGCGCGTTTCCGGCGCGCTTCGTTCCATCACGCAACCCATTGACGGGCCGCGGCATGGGCGGGAAGAGTCGGAAAGCTATGCTGTTTATAGAGCACACTTTTACAATCCAAATTGTGGTTTATATTGACAGAGTTTTGTTTAACTAAATTAAGTGCTAATATGTTTGTGAATTTGATTTAAATTCGGGAATATGGGTAGCGCAGAACTCGAATTACAAAAATACGAACTTACGGCGCATTTGCGGCTGTGAGGCGGTCCAAAAGTTAGTCTGTTTAAGATAATAATTATAGGTACCTACCTAGGTTGGGAACTTTGATAAGATCCAAATATATATTATCATAATATTAGACTCATAAATGCCATCTCAAGCCATTCTCGAGTTGGAAATATTGATGTTACATGGTCTAAGTTATATGGAACTAGCGACGAATCAAACTAAAATAATCTTAGGACAGATTTTCTCTCAGAGAAGGACGGGGGACAGAGAGAGAGAGAGAGAGAGAGAGAGAGAGAGAGAGAGAGAGAGAGAGAGAATGGTCCATAATCCAGCTTCGTGCACTTGCCCAGTCTGGATTGATTGTAAAATCACATGTGATTTTTTGCTGTTTCCTTACGTTACCTACTACTAAGTTTTTCCGAAAATATTAAAAGCAAATATCTATCGCTTATTCCCTAGCTCCACCAACTCTTTCACTATTGTCAGCTACCATTCAATCAAACACACAAAACCATACCGTAACCTGACGTAGAAGGGTCGGTATTACAATAAGCGAAGAGATATTTTCCCGAACTTCATCCCTAAAAGGAGCATTGTTGACTTTCTTAGCACAAACGGTTTACTTCGTGTTATTGTTATTTTATGTTTACTGAATATGTTGAAAGAATTCTTCTTCATTTGTTATAAGAACACAATTCAATCACGAATCAGGTGTATTCAAGTTTAAGTGAATAGGTATGTACTAGGCAAGCATGCTACACCTTCGACCACATCATCGCTTTCCATCAGGTGAAATCGTTGGAAAACGATTGCCTAGTCAGTAATAAAAGACAGGATAAATCGATGCTGTGGTGGTAACTATCCTCGACGACCTAGTGAGATTCGTGGGAAGTTGCTGGATGCAAAACAGTGAGCAACCCATCGCTGAAGTTTTCTATGGGGCAGCCATATGTTAAACAGCGAATGTCTTGCGAAAGTTGATGATGATGATGATGATGACGTAGTACTGCTAAATATTGTATGGATTTGTCGCCATCACCTAAAAGTTCATAGGTAAAAAAAAACACGCCCGTAAAAAGAAATTATGCCAGTAAATTATGTATTGTTTGAATGTCCTCATCGAGGCCTTTAATTTAATATCCATATTGTAAAATTTTACGGGTTTTTTTCGCATTTAGTTTAGAGCCATACAGCAGCCATAAAGTAATTGTTATAAGAAAACACCTTTTGTTTCTCGGGATGATTTAAAGATTCTAACGATACCCCATACATCCAAATCTGTTCAGGCATTTAAAAGTTATGGTGGAATAAAGAAACTCACATACAAACAAACAGAAACCATAAAAACATTGCACACACAGTCGTGTTATATAGAACTCATTTACTAATAATTATTATAAGAAATTATTTACTATTGTATGCAACAAATATCACAATTGATCATTGAAATGCTATTAACAACTAGCTGTGCCCGCGGCTTTGCCTGCGTTATCTTTTCTCTGGGTTATGATTACCCTAAGTACTATTCCAGGACCTAAAATACCAATACTTAAAATTCCTTCAGTCGTCAAATAGTTTTTTATCGATTGCTCGGCATCTTCTTATCGGATTGAGTTACCAAGTTTTTAAGTCTAAGCCCAAGCTATGCACCTATGAAAACCGCATCACAATCGGTCCAATAGTGTGGTCTGATGCGTGAACAGACAAACAGACGGACACGATTTTTAAAAACGTCATGTTCTTGTTCTGTAACTTATTTTAAGTCACATAGTCTTTTTTTTTTAATTATCTTCTTTTTCCAGATTTGTTGGTACCTTCTGCTTTGTTATAAGTATAGAAGATATATAGAAGATAAATAGAATAATACTGTAATTAGAAAAATATAAAGTTACATTAAAATAATCTATCCAACTCCATACTAATATTATAAAAGCGAAAGGAACTCTCTCTATCTATCAGTTTGTTTTTTACCCCTTCACGACTAAACGGCTGGACAAATCTTGATGAATGAGCATGTTACCTTATTGGTATAAGTAGGTACCTAAACTTCAGCCATTCTGAATAACCTCTGATTTCTTGACCATCAATGAAACTAGTAAGAAAAAATATAAGAAATTAAAGCGTTCTATAAAAAAAATGTCTATATGATATACTTTCTGAGATACTATTTCTTTAATATGGGGTTTTTTTTTAATATTCACGGGTTGAACTAGTTTTCCGAATATAATAATAAAACAAAAAAATGTACTAAAAATAACATTCATAACAGTAATACAGTAATCGTAAGTAATCAGTAATCAGCATTAGCAATAGTAATCAGCATTATAGTGTTTTGCATCACGAATCACGAAATTGTAATATGTTCACTTAACAAGTTGATTGTTTTTCACGGCAACTCACCGAATTGACAATCTCAATAAACACGTTAGATAACGATATGGGACCCTAAATTAATAAACGGTAGCGTGTCAGATTAGCATCGATAAATACTGACACACGTCGACGAACTAATAACCCGATACCACAGAATAAATAACAACTGCAGGACCAGCAACTCCCCATAAAGTGGGTGTTTTATCTTATCTAGTAACACGCAATTAGCCGCGTGGATTTGTAAGCTGGCAACACTTGAGGTGGAGTGTTTGGGGAAATGGGTTATCGAGGTAATTGTGCTGGCGACCTTTTGTAATTGCTGTTTTTGCGATAGATTTAGATAAATCCGCTTACTAATACATGATACTCGTAAACTATAATAAGTGATACGTAAATAAATGCCTCAGATGAAATTATTGTTATCATCTGACGTCTCAAAGTTTTCGGATGACTTCCAAGAACAGTAATATTTTTCTGATCTACATCTTCGTGAGCTTTTAGTCTTTTTAATAATATTTTTAATATAAATTTCACTCGCGTTTGTTTTAAAAATCAATTAAAGGTATTTATGTTTTTTAACTGACTTCAAAAAAGGAGGAGGTTCTCAATTCGACCCGTATGTTTTTTTTCTTCTGTTTGTTACCTCAGAACTCCGTGAATTGTGAACCGATTTGTTTATACTTTCAGATTGGTGCCATAGAAATTTTATCAAAATCGGTCCAGTAGTTTTTTAACCAGTTCCAATAATGAGAAAAATTTGGTTCGATCGTTTGCAAAGTACGAGCGTTTGACGTCGGTTGTTCACGTTGTTGACAAAAAATAATTTATAACGCACTGTTTCCAATGAAATCACATGGTTGGTACTTAAAAGCTGGTGAATCTGAGTACTATTATTTATTCTGTGGCATCATGCTTCATTTTCCTCTGTGCAATGGTTATATTTTTTTTGCATGCCAAACAGACAAATTCCATTTGTCTCATCACTGTTAACCAAAAAAATCCTATCATTATCGCAAATGTAACCAAACCCAGCAAACTCAAAAATTGGCAAATAGACTCAAAGTAATACGATTTAGAGCAGCCCCAGTTGCCTATAATCCTGGTTTATTGTTCAATAATGGACTTGCACCCCTCAGGGTGATTTGAAATGGACCGGGGTGCGTTGGAATAGGTACTGGGATATCTGAGGGTTGAGTGTAGGCGGTCTTTGAGAAGTGTTTTACATAAGTTTGTAACTTTAGTACGAAGATTTAGGAAGTAGGGACGAAAAGGCACTTCTAACACAGCTGAATAAAAATGGATATCTTGAAAAAAAAAGACCAGAAAAAAAACGCCGTTTGGATACTTTTTCTAAATATCAAAATGGTATTGTCTTCAGAGCTCAAAAAAAAACTAAGTAGGCTTCCTTGGAATTGTTGGTGATGAACCGGCCTGTGAAGCGAGGAGACGCGGCTCAGTTCTTGTGAAGGACAAATATTTATGTGAAATACAGGTATTTGCTCTGAGTCACTGTACTTTTAACATTTCGTCGCTGCAGCATTAGTGGCTTTACGTCCAGAAAACAGACTCCCTGTCGACGAATATGCTTATTCATAGCTCCCTGTTACAAAATTAACGTCTAATTAAATTTAAAACTTCAGATACGATTACAATCAAACTTGACAAAAACCAAAATACTCAATACTAAACCCATTTCTCTCTCAATACGATGACTATTGCGACCCCTAAGTGCATCAGGCACGTGACCGGCACGAGGCTCGCACGAGACCCGGACGGGACGGGTAAGGATCCGGCACGTGTAGCTAATGTTAGACGGAACTCGCGAATGTGGTCACTTGATGTGAATGGAGATCTAGTCGTGTAGAAGTGAGGACTTTAGGACAGCGCGTTTAGGCTGATTCAATTGTGAAAATTCCTTTTGTTAGGTACTTTAGGCTACTGTTTTGGGTGGGCGTGGTGCTCAGGTACTATCAGGCTAAAGAACTTCATATTTTTTCAGTAAGTTTATTATTATTATTAAATACTACTAGCTTTCGCCCGTGAGACTTCGCCAGCACGGACTACAGTTTATCGCGAAAAAAAGCATCCTATGTTCTTCTAGGATATTAAGAACCAATGCAAAAATATAGCACCAATGCTCCTGATGCTTTTTAAGAGACTTGCTATTATTTCGTTTCCATGGCAACCGTTACTTATAGCGCGTAATCCACATTTTCCAGTTTTACCGTGGAAACTTACCATTTTTCGGGATAAAAGTATACTATGTTTTATTCCAGGGTATAAGCTATCTCCATTCCAAATTTCATGAAAATATCAATTTTGAATTTCTCGTGAAAGCTCCCCAAACAAACAAACAAACGATGTTTCACTTTTATATATTACTAGCTGTACCCGCGGCTTCGCACGCGTTTTCTTTTCTTTAGGTTCAAAGTACTATAATGTGCTATTCCAGGACCACTATACCAACATTTGAACAAAATTTCTTCAGCCGTCAAAAATACTTTATCAATTGCTCGGCTTCTAACTCACCGGATTGAGATACCAATTACACCAGATTTAAATCAAACCTTAAGCTATCTAACAATGAAAACCACATTGCAATCGGTTTTTACGTGATGCGTGAACAAACAAACATACAGACAAATAGAAAGAAAGAGAGGATTAACAAAAAATAAATTGTTCAATACCTTTTCTAAGCACCCAAGAGCATTTTTTTAATTTGAATTCATTTAGTAGTTTGGGTGCGATACGCGGTTAAGATACGGACAAACAGACAGACAAAATTAAAAAGTAAAACAGTTTGGCTTCAGTATCGAATATAGAGAACCATCCCATAAATATTTTTTATTACTTAAATATTAACATAATTTTGGACCCATATCCCGCAGAAACCCTTTAATTTTTGGGGATAAAACGTGTCCTCAATTTTAACCCATCATATAACTTAAAACAGTGCCAAGTTGCATCAAAATCCGTCCATTACTCTCAGCGTGGTACGTGTTCTTTTAAATAAGTTTCAACCCCTAAATACGTAGTACGAACTCAAATCATACCAAGTTTCTTTTGAATTCATCCAGTAGTTCCAGCGGCGTGATGCGCGGCTAAGATACAGACTGCCAGACATACATACAAAAATGAAAAAACATACAGTTTAGGCTTTATAATCGAATACAGAGTAACATCCGAAAAAAAAACACTTTATCTTTAATGTACAGAATTTGGAGCCATATCCCTCAGGAACCCTTTATTTATTCGGGATAAAATGTATCCATGATTTTCACCTATGTCATAAACTATGTCTGTGCCATGTTGCATCAACATCCGACCAAAAGTTTCAGCGTGCTAAGTGTTCTTTTAAATAATTTTCCACCCCTATCCTGCAGCAACACTTAATTTTTTCGAGATGAGAAGTATCAAATGTCATACCTCGAAGTGTGAACAGACAGACAGACTGACAAGCAGACAAAAATTTAAAAATTACAGTGTTGGTTTTAGTATTGAATACATAACGGCCTCCAAAAAATTTTCCCGTAGGAACTCTTTATTTTTTCTTTATTTTTTCGGAATAAAAAGTATCCTGAATTTTAACCTATCATATAAACTATGACTGTGCCAAGTTCCATCAAAATCCATCTAGCAGTTTCAGAGTGGTAAGTGTTTTATGAAATAACTTTCAACCCCAATCTTGCGGGAACCCTTTCATTTTTCGGGATGAAAAGTAGCCTATGTCCTACCTCAAAGTATGAACTCAAATCGTACCAAATTTCATTTACATTCATTGAGTATTTTCGGCGTGATGCACTTTTAAGGTACAGACAGACAGACGGACAGACAGACAGAAAGACAAAAATAAAAATAATACAGTTTTGGCTTTAGTATTGAATATAGAACGGCCCCCAAAAAAAATTACAAAATATATTTAATTCACAGAATTTGGGACATTATCCCGCAGGAACTCATTATTTTTTCGGGATAAAAAGTATCCTGAATTTTAACCTATCATATAAACTATGACTGTGCCAAGTTGCATCAAAACCCATCCAGTAGTTTCAGAGTGGTAAGTGTTTTTTGAAATAACTTTCAACCCCAATCCTGCGGGAACCCTTTCATTTTTCGGGATGAAAAGTAGCCTATGTCCTACCTCGTAGTATAAACTCAAATCATACCAAGTTTCATTTAAATTCATTCAGTAGTTTCAGCGTGATACCTAGCCAAGATACAGATAGACATACAGACAAACAGATAGACAGACAGACAGACAGACAAACATAAAAAAATACAGTTTTGGCCTCAGTACCGAATATAGAGTAAGGTCCAAAAAAAAATTCCAAAATATCTTCAATGTACAGAATTGGACCCGTTACAGGTTTATTATAAGTATATAGATGACTGTGCCAAGTTGCATCAAAATCCGTCCAGTAGTTTCAGTGTGGTAGGTGTTTTTTGAAATAACTTTTAACCCTAATCCTGCGGGAACCCTTTCATTTTTCGGGATGAAAAGTAGCCTATGTCCTACCTCGAAGTATGAACTCAAATCGTACCAAATTTCATTTACATTCATTGAGTATTTTCGGCTTGATGCACTTCTAAGGTACAGACAGACAAACAGACAGACAGACAGACGGGCAGACAGACAGAAAGACAAAAATAAAAATAATACAGTTTTGGCTTAAGTATAGAATATAGAACGGCCCTCAAAAAAAATTACAAAATATCTTTAATTCACAGAATTTGGGACATTATCCCGCAGGAACTCTTTATTTTTTCGGGATAAAAAATATCCTGAATTTTAACCTATCATATAAACTATGACTGTGCCAAGTTGCATCAAAATCCATACAGTAGTTTCAGAATGGTAAGTGTTTTTTGAAATAACTTTCAACCCCAATCCTGCGGGAACCCTTTCATTTTTCGGGATGAAAAGTAGCCTATGTCCTACCTCGTAGTATAAACTCAAATCATACCAAGTTTCATTTAAATTCATTCAGTAGTTTCAGCGTGATACCTAGCCAAGGTACAGACAGACAGACAGACAAAAAAAAAACAGTTTTGGCTTCAGTATCGAATATAGAGTAAGGTCCAAAAAAAATTTACAAAATATCTTCAATGTACAGAATTGGACCCATTACAGTTTTATTATAAGTATATAGATGACTGTGCCAAGTTGCATCAAAATCCGTCCAGTAGTTTCAGTGTGGTAGGTGTTTTTTGAAATAACTTTTAACCCTAATCCTGCGGGAGCCCTTTCATTTTTCGGGATGAAAAGTAGCCTATGTCCTACCTCGAAGTATGAACTCAAATCGTACCAAATTTAATTTACATTCATTGAGTATTTTCGGCGTGATGCACTTCTAAGGTACAGACAGACAGACAGACAGACAGACAGACGGACAGACAGACAGAAAGACAAAAATAAAAATAATACAGTTTTGGCTTAAGTATTGAATATAGAACGGCCCCAAAAAAAATTACAAAATATCTTTAATTCACAGAATTTGGGACATTATCCCGCAGGAACTCTTTATTTTTTTCGGTATAAAAAAATATTCTGAATTTTAACCTATCATATAAACTATGACTGTGCCAAGTTGCATCAAAATCCATACAGTAGTTTCAGAGTGGTAAGTGTTTTTTGAAATAACTTTCAACCCCAATCCTGCGGGAACCCTTTCATTTTTCGGGATAAAAAGTAGCCTATGTCCTACCTCGTAGTATAAACTCAAATCATACCAAGTTTCATTTAAATTCATTAAATAATTTTAAAGTGATACCTAGCCAAGATACAGACAGACAGACAGACAAAAATAAAAATAAAAAACAGTTTTGGCTTCAGTATCGAATATAGAGTAAGGTCCAAAAAAAATAATCTAAATATCTTCAATGTACAGAATTGGATCCGTTACAGTTTTATTATAAGTATAGATTGTGGATTATAAAGGGGACTTTACATTTGACTATGAAGCCAGGAATAGCAAAAATAAGTGAATCAACCGAAAATAAGTGAACAACCGATAAATCAGGGCCATTGACCAAACTTTAGTAAATCTATAGAAACTTTCAATACAAACAATAAATGAACTAGTATCCCTAAGTGTCGCGATTCAGAGATTTTGGTTCTCACCAATAGCATGATGACTAAAACACTATATTTGAGGTCCAATATCACAGAAACGAGACACTTTTGGTTACTATTGTTCTACAATTATATTTTACAATTGTTTTTTTCTGAAAAAAATAATAAAAATTTCAGATTTTTCGTTTTTTATTCTATATCGAGATGATTTTTTTGGCCACAAACTTTCGTGGGCTTCATGCGAAGACCCTGGCAAAGTTTCATCACAATCTGATCTATGGTTGAACGCATAGAAGACGTACTAACACTCATAAATTTTTATATAAATAGATTTTGGAAAGAAATAGAACAGACAGAATACCTTGTTTTGATTGGTTGCGGTATTTTGCACCTTGTGTCTTATTTATGTGTAGTTTATGTAAGTTATTATAAATATGGCATTTTATTTTTTTCTATAATTTAAAATCGACCGCGAATTCAGCTTTAACAGTCAACCAGTCATAACCATAAAAACTCCCTTCCTATAAAAAACCCGCAAAAAGCCAACTTGCAAAACGTCAAGACATTTTAATCGGGTCCCGCCACCGGGTAATTGAAGCTATAACTCTGGCAGCCCCAGTTTGACATTTGAATTTTTTGCTTTGGCAAGCTGAATAATTTGTTGGCGCGCATTTTGGTTAGATTTTAGGGTGTGAGGTGTCAACGCGTGTGGTTGTTATTTCTTTTGGTGGATAAAGATTTGATGTAGATACATCGATACGTTGTGAAAAATCTAGTACATATAACTGAAAATTATCAATTAACATTAACTTTAATTTATTATATTATACTGATTTATTATTACCGTGTTAAATCAAATAGTGTGGGTTAATTAACACGAGTCTGATAGTTTAACTATAGAAACCACGGTTAGTGAATTATTAAATTATGATGATCGATATTAAGTCTAATGAATTATATTTCATTGTATGTATTTAATAAGTTTACAAGACAATTGTATCAAATAATAAATACTATACTCTAAGTAACACCTATAGTATTTAACTGATATCATAGTCAAGCAGTAGGTAGTTTTATCTTCCTGTTGTACTTACTTTCTTTCAACTGACACAAAATGAAAACTGTTTTTTACCCGACTATAGCGAAGTAAGGTAAGGATGAGTTTAACACATACATAGACTACTACTATGTACTGTGTATTTATGTGACTATGTACTATGTCTGTGTATGTATGTAAGTTTGTATGTGGATGTTCCACCACAGGCCGCCCCTATTGATCCGATTTTGACACGCGAGGTATCAATCGATTCGTATTCAGGTATAGAGTGCATAGGATATATTTTTACCCAACTACGACGATGAAAAGGAAGGGTTACGAGTTCAAACTAAAAACGAGGTATCAATCGATTCGTCTTCATCGCAAGAGTGACATAGGCAATTGTTACCCGACTTTTCTAGTTTCGACACAAAAATAAATTTAACTATTATGTTGTGGTAAAAATTATAGTTTAGGAGCTAAATTGATTTTACGAACGAAAGTTTCAGTTATTGCATCATCCAAAACATTGCAAAGAAAATATTAGGAAAATTAGCCAACTATCCGCCATTTTGATTCGGGCCATTTTCCCGCGCTCATCTGACAGTTCATTCCACCATGATGGATCGCGGCGCGCTCCACGTTGAATTATCGGCTGGGCCTCGAGGGTTGACATATGCAAAAATTGTCTCGCAAACTCATCAAAAAGGTCAGATTAGGGTGTGTAATAGACTCGTCGCGGAGATGTTGATTGATGGTGGTGCTGTAATTGTTATTATTTGTTTATGACGAGGGATTTTGGATGTAGTTTGGAGAATAATTTATTTTTAATTTGTTTGGCTTAAATAAAAACCGAATAGATAGGTCATATTGAAACAAAAATGTGCTTTTTTCAATAGGTATTGGCTTTTTGTCGTAAACAACGTTATCTATTATTGTTGTATGAATGAAAGTATGCGCCGCGACATGTGAACGGTTAGATTTGTATTTTTTGAGCCCTTTGTAATGTCTAGTTGCAACTCCAATAAATAACAATAAATTCCACTTAATACTACCCGCAAAAATGTAAAATTGCCAGCGTCGGGCACCGCAAAAAGCACGATGATCATATCCGTTTCCGGTGGCAAGGGTTACCAGTAGCGGTCATGTTTTAACCCTAACATTTTAATGGTATTCTTTACCGTCTGTTTGAAACTAGAACCAGTGTGTACATTTCATCCTAATCGCACATTTTAAGTAGGTACCTACTTAAATACTGAGTTGACGGAAATTGGATGACAATGACTTTTACAATGGCTATTAAAAAAATAAAAGCTTTTCAGACGAAAAAGAGAATTGCAACATTGGAAAAATGATCCATTATTCTACTATATGTACTTACATAGTAGCAGACTATATGTACTTACATAGTAGCACTAATTCATAAAATATAATAATAATGCGTACTCGAGTAATATACGAATTCAGTAGGTCGGGTGAATCTGCTGATTCACCCGCAGCACCATGATCAAAGTTCAAATTCCATTATTAGTATCAAATTCCATTATTGATATCCACCAGTTTTTTAGCGGTACATAATCTGATAAGGTATGAATAGATGTCCTAGCTTTCCATGTTGGTTCCCATTTGAGACAAACTTTAATGCAAGTGCTTCATTGTTGGCAAAACATTTGTGATTTATGATAGGAAGTCAGAACGGGTGTGTCGGCTTTTTGTAATTTTATTTATATTTGGATGTAAATGTCACTATAACTACTACCTATTCAGTAAAAAGTGGTGATCTAAGATATTTACTTAGTGAGGTACTACGTGAGTAGGGTGAGGTGGTGCAAAACCGTACACCAAGTGTCTTTAAAATAATCGTTGTACCCTGGCCTAGCCTGGCCTGATGGTCTGGCTTGGGATCGCAGTATAAATGGCTAAACTCTCGATAATCAGCCTCAAGCAAGCATCTCAACATACATTGGTAGAATAATCGATGGACAATGAAAAGAAAGACCAGACTATTAACTATAACCAGATTGTTGAGTCCCATCCCATTGTAGAAAAAGTTGAGGATTATGGCTCAGAGGAAAAAAATACTAGCAAAGAAGTTTCTTTTTCAAACACCGCTGCACACCGTAAAACAAGATTTCCACGGATTACAGACAGACAAAATTAATTATTATTAGAAAAGTAATGTGATAGATAGATAGATAGATAAATTCTTTATTGCACACACCACAAACAAAATCAACAAAAAATAAAGGAACAATAGCAGAAAAAGTGTACAATGGGCGGCCTTATCGCTAAAAGCGATCTCTTCCAGGCAACCTTTGGATGGAGAGGATTTGTTATAGTTGTGAGGGACGGGGTGCATTATGATATAAAAATACTACTTACTATACTACTAAACTAATACTAATACTACTACTTAATACTACTTAGTGATATTGCTTTTACAACAGTAAACAAGACACAAAAAAATCAAAAGTACAAAACCCCGACTGCGAACAAAACTAATATGAGGCAAAAAATTAAGTGAGAATGGTTGCTAACAAACTTTAAATCTTTATAGATCCTAAATGGTCATCCAAAGTGAAAAATGATACGAGAAACTTAAAATTATTTTCAAATATCTATTCAATTATACCCCACTTAACAAATTTCGTCGTTTTATTTTTCTTTTTCACAGTATGACACCTGCTTCACGACATATTGAATTTTTATTATTATCATGTCTTTAATAGCACTCGCAAGATTAAGACAATATAATGACGTAAGAATTATCAAAATCTGTTCATGCGTTTGTCTGTATAGTGCCAATTAAAAAAAACAAAGGCAACACAATACCCTCCGCCTCTTTCCATAACGTTCACGCATCTCGCTCTTGTGTAGTCACTGAAAGATTCAAGCTCGTCCCGATATCTGTTGCGCAGTCTGCCATTGTTACTGTTTTTGTAATTAAGCCAAATGGCAGCCAAGCAGATCATTTACTCGTACCTGGTTGATTAGCGCCGCCTCTTCTCAGAAACATTGTAGCGCAAAGTGATTCTCTAGCATTTCAGAAACTTTTTGCCTTGCCACTAAAAGTTCCCATCCATATGTCTACCCTGTAAAACCACGCAAAGAATGCATTTCTCCCAACCACAACTTCAAAAAGTCTCCCACTCTCCCACAGTTCATATTGTGGATATATGTACCTACTGTGCCCGCAAACTTGCATTTTTTACCGCGCCGGAAGCGTTACAAATCGCGAGCGCGGTTCTGTATATTGCAGAAGGATGTCGCGACGCGTGCCGCCTGATTCATTGCGGTATTGAAATTAAGAAGTAGTGATGGCAAAATGAGACTGGCAATCTTGAAAGCAAGAAAATCTTGACAGTAAAGAAAAATAAATCGACATAAATATCAATAGAAAGACAGTCAAAGATCGACGAAGCAAAATCTCAAACCTGCAACAGCTATTACAAGGATTATTTAGAAATGCACAAAAAAGAAAAGACTGTGTTGCTTTCGAAGAAAATTAAATATTAACCCAACAAATGAGGCTTATTAATAACCTCATCTCATCTCGCGGTGCTGTGAAAACCAGCAGGAAATGCGCTTGAACATTTTGTTATCTAAGTATCACAATATCTACTGCGATCATCGTGATGACTATGGAGGAAACCCCTTGTTATCGGGTAGGCCCATGTTCAGGAGTGGAATTCTTCGGCCTGATGATGATGTGGTTGGGAAAAAAATAAAATAAAAAATTACATTTAGAAAAGTCTCTTGCAAATAATTACTTTTTGTTATATTAGAAAAAAAAAACACTGTCAACGGAGTCTTGTTAATGTTCAAGGCATACTCGTAAGTGTAAAAACCTTTTATTTAGGTTCAAGACTAATGGTTCCCATCTCTATTCGTAACCGCGATTCTTCACAGACGAGGTTCATAAATGCATTTTTTGAGACCCCCATTCCCCTCTACAGTAATGGATTATTCATGTCATTGCGCATAATTGCGTGCTTTGTGTGGTCATAACTTGGAAATCAAACTTTATTTATATGATTTGTGTCAATTTGGATACTAAATTAAAATATGAGATTATGTTGGAGACGAACATTAACATTGAAATTGTCTTTTAAGCTAGTCCACATTCATTAACTACTCTTCTAATCTACCCTTCTACCTTAGCTACGCTGATTTTCCAAGCTTACAATTTTCAAAAAAAGAAAAGGTTTTGTGATATATCTAGACCTCTTATAGTATATATATATATATATATATATATATATATATATACGCATATATATATATTGATTGTACTAGCTTATTCGAAAGTGGCTTTACACTTGCTACTACTTGCTACGCGTGCGCACGACACGCGTGGTAGTGTGCGTGGTACCTTTATCAAACGCGAGCAATGTAGTAATTAAAGTAAGTATTAAGTAGATGGGCAACATATAGACCTTAACAAGCCAAATATATTTTTGGCTTTTGGCTTTTTATATATATATATATATATTGGCTTGTTAAGGTCTATATGTTGCCCATCTACTTAATACTTACTTTAATTACTACATTGCTCGCGTTTGATAAAGGTACCACGCACACTACCACGCGTGTCGTGCGCACGCGTAGCAAGTAGTAGCAAGTGTAAAGCCACTTTCGAATAAGCTAGTACAATCAATATAATCTTTCTTCTATTTTTCTGTCTATAGGACTTTTCTATAGGATTTTTCTGCCAATAAAGCAGTAAGTTAAAAAAAATGTTCACTAACGAGTTACAATCCCCCCCCCCCCCCCCCTTCGCCCGCCCATTATTGCTAAGAACCATCTATTTATTTATTTTTCTATGCAGCATTTTTAGTTAAGGCAGCCTTCGTAGAGAAGACCACTGCTTCTTGACTTCGCATCTCTTTCTTCCATGTTCCCGGTAGTCTTCTAACGTTTCTGTTTGTCAACAGGATTGTTAGAAACAAAGCGGCGGAGAAGGCGAAACACGCGCACCACCAACAACAGCAGCAGCAGCAGGAGCAGGAGATCAGCTCAGCGCAGGGCAGCGTTGTCTCTGTAAGTAATCTTTAGAGAAGTCGTCATGAGATCAGTTCAGCGCAGGGCAGCGTTGTCTCTGTAAGTAATCTTTAGAGGAGTCGACATGAGATCAGTTCAGCGCAGGGCAGCGTTATCTCTGTAAGTAATCTTTAGAGGAGTCGTCATGAGATCAGTTCAGCGCAGGGCAGCGTTGTCTCTGTAAGTAATCTTTAGAGGAGTCGACATGAGATCAGTTCAGCGCAGGGCAGCGTTATCTCTGTAAGTAATCTTTAGAGGAGTCGACATGAGATCAGTTCAGCGCAGGGCAGCGTTATCTCTGTAAGTAATCTTTAGAGGAGTCGTCATGAGATCAGTTCAGCGCAGGGCAGCGTTGTCTCTGTAAGTAATCTTTAGAGGAGTCGACATGAGATCAGTTCAGCGCAGGGCAGCGTTATCTCTGTAAGTAATCTTTAGAGGAGTCGTCATGAGATCAGTTCAGCGCAGGGCAGCGTTGTCTCTGTAAGTAACATTAGAGGAGTTGTCTTGATGTTAACTGGTTAATGATGTTACTGATGTTAACTATTGAGTGGATTGATATATTAACTGGTTACTGATGTTAACTATTGAGCCAATGGAAGATTATCCGTTTGCTGGCAAAGGCACAACACTAGCTTGACTTTCATGGTGTTGTCCATTCTCAACCATGTTCTCAGTTTTATTCTAATTTTCTTTTTTGCTGAAGTGAAGTCCACAAAAGACATCTACGAATGAATTTGTGGACTTCACAAATGCAGAAACAGAAAATCAAACACGATGTAAAAACAGAAGATTAATATATTTGCATTGTCTTAAATGACGCCTGCTTACCTTGGAGCTTTATCCTTTCTTTCTTTATTTAACTTGGAAAATCATCATAGATGTAATGAAAGGGGAGAAGATACGGCACGCGTTAATTTGACGTAATCAAAAACTGTTGTAGATAAAACTACTGGCAAACATACCCAAATAGCTAAATTGGCACCGTTGTATTGCAAATGAGAGTCACTGCTAACACGATTACTCAACGCCACTCCGATTTTGACACAGGTCGAAGAAGGCCAATTGTATGGGTTGCACCAAATTTATGCGGTCCACGCACTTATAATTAGGTCAATGAAATTCATATATTTTACTAACTATCTCGCTCCCTAAACCAATATTCTTCCCCAGGTGATAACCCACGCAGGCAATGCACCAGGCACCACCGCCGTCCTATCCCCCACGGCGGAACAGCACGTCACCAACACTGGCAGCTATAGCATCAACGGCATCCTGGGCATTGAACAAGTCGACGCCCTCCACAACGGGAGCACGACGGGGCTGAAGAGGAAAAGACATGAAGACCAAGGTTAGTACACCATTATTAACTCAGGAGCTGGCAAACAGGCGATTATAGCTTTAACAATAGATCTAGTTAAAAGGACGCAAGCTTTAATATTACGTAAACAAAAACTAGACTATATACAGGCGAATACACCCACATAGCTAGGTACATTCCCACTATCGTGCTGCACTGCATCAACAATAAAGATAGAGAAACATGTGAAGATTGCAGGGCAAAATAGTAACTGCTGACACGTAATGCACAGACGCCACTACGATTGTGACTAAGACAAAAGAAGGCTAAAAATGTGTGCTTTGGTCCTAATTTATGCGGTCCACGCCCGAGGAACTGGTATTTAATCTTCCATTTTTAATTATATCTATGGCATACGTGGTATTTGGGATAAAAAAAGTAGAATACCTTGATTGCTGGACAATATTATCACGAATGAATGAATGAATCTTTTCGAAAATGCTCTTCCGTGCGGAAATAGTTAGTATTCTTTAATAACGGTAAGGTAAGTCTTCAAATATAACTGCATTATAATTACATAGAAAACTTTTACTATCTTGCTAAAATCTAAACACTTATATCAAAACGTTTGGTATTTAAAATCAATATGTTGATTAAACTGCGCGCAAATTGACCCGATAAATTATTGTATTTTATAAGTTTTTTTAAAGTACAGAAGTCTGATTTCCTAAATAGGTACTGATAATCTTAATAAGTTATCTTGAGAGGTGATAGTTATGAAAAAGATGTGCTGAATATACTCCAAGAGGTCCTAATTTACCTAAAAACTCGTTACTTATAAGCCGTTACATTCTATGAGGCACACGGGCCTACTTGCGCAAACTCCACACGGAGAAACTTGTAAGTAATGTTATTGAGGGTGTACTTGCATTGTAGAGATGTTCATTCTGCCTGTGGGTAGTGATGCGTCTTTATCGATAATATCGAAGTCATAGTTTCATCGAATTTCTATTGAATACCTTTTTTTTTCTTCTTGTTATTGTAGTCCCTCGCCTGTCAAACTATCTGTTTACAAATTAAAAGATAATATATTTGCGTCAAAAGTCCACCGATGCGGCTTTTCTTCGTGACTTCAAGTTTCCAAAAAATATTGTAATATTGTACCTGGGCCAGGTTTTAGTAAAATTCCATCAAATCCGAAAAACTAAAACTAAAGAATTAATGTGAATTGTACTATAACTATATTATTATATCATTTAAATACAATATTCCTTTTTGTGACAAGGAATTACATCAAGGCCCTATATTATTTCGTTTAGGCTCTACAAGCCAGTGACAGACGGATGGACAGACAGACAGACAGTGTTGCCACAAAAATAGAGTTTCGCTTAGATCCTGTAGTTATGAAACCCTGATAAGGATATTTGTATCGTAATTATGAAAGTTTGAATAAGTTGTATAAAATTGTGTACATTGAGGTCTTAAAATATGAATTTGTTTTAACAGTTTCACAGTGAATTTTATACAATATGATGTCTAAAATTTTCCATGTGGCCTAAAAAATGGTTACCGTCTTTTTCGTGTCCATTAACGATGTCTTAAATTGATAACCAAGTAACCATGGTACATCACTAATCCTTTCAGCCATGCCCAGTGATCACCGACCGAGACGACAAGATTTACTGTGATATTAAATTTACTGCTAAAACTGGGGCCTTATTATTATAACTTCTCTTAAATTCCACTCCTTTGTGACTCTACCTTCAAGTTTGAATAAAGTTAAAATATGGAGTTGTTAAGAAGTGGTTAGATATTAATTTAACGTAGTTACCTTAGTCTGTGGTGTTATTTAAAGAGATTCTACTTCCAATAATGATTTATAATTTTTTTATTTTTGTTTCCAGACGAGAATAGAGACTTCAACAGCCATTCAGAAGACGATGTGAAGAGACAAAGAAGTCACTACAATGGCGACCAAATATACTCAAACGTGAGTACCTAATACTTGCCTTAATACCTATCATATCTATATGACTCATTTCCTTGGCTGAAGGGCACTAGCATCCGTCTAGCTACAGGAGACAGGCTAAGGTCAGCTCAGCGTCAGAAAATCTGCCGCTGAGCAGCTTTTTCTGCCACTAAACACCTTTCGGGGTGTTCGGGCAGCAGTTATTGGAAGCTAGTCTCATTCTAGGCTTAGCTTGTTAACCACCTTTGTTTGTTTATTTGTCGTATGAGGTAGGGCTGGCCTCTAGTGTCATAGTTTTTCTGGCCTCTGTAATTTTTTAACTACATCTATTAATCAATAACAGCCGGGATTGATATCTTAACGTGGCCTCCGAAGCACGGAGCGATCGAAATCCGCACATAACTTTTAAAAGTAATTTTAGAAAAGTCGTTGACCGAACCCGGTATCATCGGATTCTAACGCGCACTAGCGAACCGCTCGACTGCCAACGTCCTTTTAACAACTTTGACGTCTCTGAACACCAGGTGAGATAATAGTTCAACTCTTGCATAAGACCAATAATAACAAGATCTAAGTTGAAAAACTAAATCGATTTGCCTGCAGACAAATCGATTGACTCCTCGCTTGTCAAAATCGGACCAATAGGGGCGGCGCTATGGTAGAACATCCACATACATATAGATACATGCATACATGCTTACATACACACATACATAGACTGTTAAACTCATTATCCTTCCTTTGCCTTGCCGTAGTTGGGTAAAAAGGGCTTAGGCACTATTCTAGGAACGAGTTTCTTGCGAATCGGTGACCTATAATTTTGGAACTCTGTCATTGTAACAGTTTAAAATAATACTTACGATTAAGGAGACACTGCGGAGATCGTTTTCTCTTTATGCCTTTGAGAACATTCACATAAATTGAACACAGAATATATCGAAGACGACAAATTTATCATTGACAACGACATTTTCATGACACAGTGGAAACCAGCCCTAAATAGGTATATGATGTAATTTCTGCGACGAAAACAACACTAAATGCATACATAATTATTTTAAAGCTTAAAATTAGCTAGTTTAATACGTAAGCATTTTAAAAACAGGCAAAAAGATCTAACAGCTGATTAACGCTAAATAAACCGCACTCTCTGTAATTGAGCGCGAATTAGCGCGTAAAATGCGTCGGCCATCTTGTGACGAATGGCGGCTAGTGATGTCACTTCCGCCCGATATTAGGCAAATGAGGTTTAATCGAGATTTCAGGAATACTGTGTGGTCAGTGAGCCGTGGAATTTAAAAATAGCCACTGATACTGTTCTACTTGCACTGTGCCTTCCAACGATTTATGATCAGCCCATCATGCTCCTACAGATAATACAAGGAAAAAAAAAAAAAAAAATTGGACCATTCCCACCATTTTTGCTGTCCCAGTGCGGAGTTTGGTATGTAACACACCAAACTCCGCACTGAGACAGAATTGTCCTAGAATGTTGATTCTCTTGGAGATGCCATATCGCCTATTTTGCGATATTTTCCTTTAACGTTTTGAGCAATGGGGAATTAGCGCAAAAGTATTGCCACAAGGCTGAAGTTTGACCCGTGGGATTTTGAAGCGTACCAGGCCGGTGACCGCCTAACTCAGCGATAGCGATACCAATGCACTGTCCATCCTTGTCATTGTGTTACGATATGACAAGGACGGACAGTGCATTGACAACATAAACGATTACATTTCCATTAAGATCGATCAACCGCATCTATCGTTATGGTCGCCCTGCAGTTAACGTTATGCTATATTACGACCGTTATCATAAAAAAGGATCCTGATAACGTAATTTTTACTGTTCTATGTATTTCTGATAAAGTATTTTCTTCCCAGCTCTGGTCATCATCGAAATGGAGCCTCAAAGACGAGTACAAGCTGCTAACGGAGCTTGGAGGTGCCGCCGGCGGCGCGACGGGGTACTACGGAGAACTGTTCGACGCACCTTATGAGCACGCGGCTCATCCACACTATACGCCTCATTCTGGTAAGTACAGTGACACTGACAATACTATCTATCATAAATACTGCACGTTGACGTAGCGTAAATACTACAATATTGCAATATATTCTGGTTGGTATGTGAACTGAACTGGCATCTCTTTTCGCACACGCATTGATTGCCAGCAGCCATTCTGGCAGTCCTGTTCACTGCAGCGTAGCATTTGTATTTTATTTTCTGTTCACTTTCGTTTGACCCTGCAGAGAGTTCATTACTGTGTCTACATAATAACTTGAGTATATTGCCTAATTTCAATGGAGCTGATTTTTGCCGCCTTTCAAACTTTATTGCCCAAAAAGAAACCCAAATAAAAAATAAATTGAAAAAGTAGCACAATCGGCGGCCTTATCGCCAAGCAGCGATCTCTTCCAGGCAAACGTAGACTAGACTGACACACGTGGCTATAGGTACATAGGTACTTAATAAAGCAGTAAGTGACAAAAAGTATGCAGAAAGAAGAAACCTAATTAAACAAATAAGGTGTACATCATATTACTATCTCAATCCGATGAGTAGAAACCGAACAATCGTTACAAATCATTTAGACAGCTTGAAACTTTGATATCATTAGATAAATTGGTATTTTAGGTCCTGGAAAAACACTTAATGCACTTTTAACCCATAACAATTACCACGAGGGCCAAGCCGTGGGTACTGCTAGTTTTTAATAAACCCAAAATATTATTCAAAATATGACAAATAATAATGAAAAAGACCTAAAATAATAAATGATTGAAATTAAATAATTTGGTGTTATCTACAGCATGATTCCCATACGATAACAAAACAACAAAATAAATATCAATGTCGGGAGATGACCACATAATGACTTGCGGTTTGCATCGACACACCATGGGAATCTTCCATTCATTCAGACTACATTCATTCATGTTTGCTGCGGAATATTTATAGCTTGTAAACTTGCAAGCCTTTTTCACTCAGATCCGTAACTGCTGAACTAGTTTTGATGAAACTTGGTATAAATATACTTTAAGACCTGGAATAACACATGTATACATTTATGACCGAAAAATGACCACGTGGGCAAAGCCGTGTGGCAGCTAGTTTATGTAAAAGAATAATAGCTTACCCGCGGCTTTGCACGCGTGGTCATTTTTCTAGGTTAAAAGTACTCTATGAGCTATTCCAAGATTTAGATTACCAATATCCCAACATTTGATCAAAATTCCTACAGCCATCAAAAAGATTTTTATCTTTCGTCCGAGTTCTACTCATCGGATTGAGATATCAAGTACCCCACTTTTTAAGTCAAACCCTAAGCTATCCAACAGTGAAAACCGCATCGCAATTGATTCATTAATTTTTACGTGATGCGTGAACAAACATACAGACAAACAAACAGACAGACTCGAATTTTAAATATGTTATATTCTTGTTCACTAGCTTTTTTGAGTAACCCAGACCTTTTAAAAAATATATATTCAATGTACAGACTTTCGTTCATATTGTTATAATATAATTATAGATAATTCATCCCATCCCGACACTATGTAAAAGTGAAACGTTCTGCACGTTTGTTTGTGTTCGTTGTGCACTGCACAAGAACAAGAACTGTGCTGTGAACTGTGTGTGTGTGAACTGCACTCTGTGCAATCTGTAGAATACCGACAGGCTTGCGACCTCACGTCGATGCGCCAGGATTTGAAGCTTACTCTTTACCAGAGTGTCATCCCCAATGAGCCTCACGGCACGTCTCTCAATTGAATCCAAAGCTTCGAGCTGATACTTGGCAGAATCGTCCCATATTTAGCAGCAGTACTCCATACAAGATCGGACCTGTGCTTGATAAAGATTCAACCTTAGACAAAACACCAAGTTTCTTTGCAGCTACCTTGGTTATATCTTCTGACAAGATCAAGATCCAAGTAAATCGAAAACTATAGCGCAGGTTTTGATGGAACTTTCGATGTTCCATAGCTAAGTGACAAGACATCCGAGCAAAATCACGAGCGAAATTGAAGCTAAAACAATTACAAAGTAACAATTGCTCCTCCACCTTCAAACTATCTCATTCACGAAGATCAAACAATCATACAATGTCAACCACAAGCATCCAACAAGGAAGTCACAATGGGACAGGTGCCGCGCGGATGTTGCGTCGTGTCGCGTTACAGTCTAATGTTACTGAGAGGGATAGAGGCGGTACATTCACATGGAGGATGTGGTCGGAGCAGGTTCTAGATCAAACACAGAGTTGGGCCTTTTATTTTGAAGTTATTGTGGATTATGGTTTACTTTGTATGGGGGTGTTTGTTGAATCTTCATGTATCGATGATAGGCATCTGATTAGGGCAATACAATAAGCAATAAATAACTGAATAGGAAATTTCCTTTTTAACTCCTGACGAAAGAGAGGGGTTTTATAAGTTTAGGGTGTGTATGTATCCGAGTATCTTGCTCTGCGCTCGTCACCCTGCGACATTGATTTTTAAGTATCATTACCCAGTAATTTCGCGTGAAACATTGCCCTTCAAACCGAAACAGATATATTTACACACTATTACACTAACTACTGCATGGCGGCTGAATATCTGACAAAGATGTAGTAGGTACTTCCCCAGGAAGACTTGCATAAAAGGCCTCCCTTATTTTGTTGAAATGGCACAAATTATAAAATTATTTTAATACACATAATATTAGTGGTTTATTTGTCTTATGAGGTAGTGTTGGCCGCTGGTATCAGAGTTTGTCAGGCCGCCCGAGGCCCTCTGACATGGCTTAACGATTGGTATTAATCAATAACAGCCGGAACTGTCAGTTTAACGTGCCCCCGAAGCATGGAGCGATGGAAAACCGCATATAACTTAGAAATGGCAATGGTGCGCAGCCTAGGACCGAACCCGATATCGTTGGATTCTAAGTTGCACTATTGAACCATTGCACCATTGCACTAGTCACAAAATTATTGCCAAATTTAATTTATGATCATCAAAACTGGGATAAAATAATTACTTTAATGAAATTATAACAAACTAGGCTGGACCAGTCCCCACAAGAAGCACCCGTTCACGAGTATGGCTTGTGTAATTAAAATGCCTCTACCACCGGATTTGGAATACAACTGCTGTCCTACATCCCATTCCCTTAACACCACAAAAATGTGTGCCAAGAAGACAATCGGAAGGCCCGTTAATCAGACACCGCAAATTTTCAGGGCGTGACTGCGATGGTATGATCACAGGGTTCTATAGGAAACGGGGGAAGGTCCGTTAGTTTTGTCGTCACGAAGATGGTTGAAGTGTTTATGGTGAAGGTTATAAGTTAAATTAGCATTGATTGGTGCTAACTTTTGCCCGCGATTACGTCCGCTTGGAGTTCAAAAGGATGATCTTTTGTTTATCTACTTTTCTGCACCCAGTAACATTCAGTTTTTAAGTTGAAACATAAGCTATGAAGACCCTCAAAGAGCAACAAATTCCTTGTCGATTCTCGAATCGTACAACTAAGATAATATAAAAAAATGCTCTGGAAGACTTGAGATAAGCTACTTATTTTTGAAAATGGTGTCTCTGTGTTTGTTTTCGCATCACTTAAGAACTACTCGACCGAATTGAATGCGGTTTTCATTATTGGATAACTTAGGATTATGTTTAAAACTTGTTATATTTTGTTTTTCAATGCAAATATTTAGAAGCCGAGCAATCGATATCAAATTTAAACATTTAAAGGCTAAACGATTTTTCTTTAAGTTTGTTATATAGGTACCTTATGTTCTGGAAATATAACTAAGGATATTTTAATCAAAGAAAAATTTCCATGCGGCCAAAACCATGGCGCACAGCTAGTTAAGAAATAATGAAAAGTATGCTCTTCTTTTAGAACGATTTATTAGCTAAGGCCTCTCGTCTGGTAACACGTAGCTGACCACCGCCGCAACGGCTGTAAATCTCTTCTGTATTTTTAATCTTTTAAATGATGCTTTTTTTTTTTAAACTCGGAGACATGTATGTGTGTCATCATCAACATCATCAGCCTATATCTGTCCACTGCTGGACGTAAGCCTCTCCTAATGCACGCCATTGAGCTCGATCTTCAGCTCTCCTCATCCATATGTGTGTGTATGTTATCTTCTCATCTGTATGTGTGTGCTTGATATTTTCGATTTGACTTGGATCATCATCATTTCACTTAGATCATCATCAACATGTCAGCCTTTAGAAGTCCACTGCTGAACATGGGCCTCCCCCAAAGAACGCCATGACGAGCGATCTATTGCCACCTCTATCCATCGACTTCCTGCGATGGCTACAATGTCGTCGGTCCATCGTGTGGGGGGGGGGGGGGGGGTACACTCGGATGATTCTTATTTTATTTTAAAACCTTCAAGGTACTATAAAATACATTTCATGAAAATAAATTCTGTAGTTTTTTAGTATCTAACTCCATAAGGTGTTGTTTTTTAGTTCATAATGGCCTTGCATATACACACAAAATAATAAACACTCAACGTCATCGGGTGCTTATCATATTGAAATTTGGAACCATTTACGATCTAGACATCCCGGACTTCATTTTCCTTATTTTTTTTTTAATGTGTCAACATTTTCTCCTCAGGTACCAACGACTCGACCGGGTCGAACGCTGGCGCAGGAGGAGAGCCTCCGTCAGCGGCGGCCAGTCCTGATGCAGCAGCCCTGGTGGTGCTCCAACCCCCCGCGCCACCGTACCCTCCTTATGCTCATTATGATGGTAAGTGATCTATACTGACTAGGGGTTCAACTTTTGCAAGAGGCTTCATCTTTGAAAAAGGGCCTAATTTTGTCCACTGCACGACGCAGTCGTAGACCTCTCCTTTTGAAAGCCACTGAGACCGATCTTCGGCTCTTCTCATACAGTCCCTGCACTTCACCTGGCCGGTGGGCGTCCTATACCGAGTTTGCCTAAACATGGTCTCAACATTAGAACTCGTTTATCTCAACGGTTGTCTTAGGTCAGTTACTTTAGGTATATGGCTACATACTGAATAAATTTGAGTTATGAGTAGCTAAATAGAATTCTATCTGCTTTGTCATGACTCGTGTTCGTAAACAATACTCGTGCGTGTCCGTAACAATAGCCATAAGTACCTATATATGTATCTAAACAACAACAGCTGATCAAACAACCAACTCGTTCCAAAAGTGTGGAAATTAAAATAAGAAGCTTATATTATTTCACGGACACGCAATATGCAGACTTGACTTGTTTTCGAATTCAAATTGTTATATTCTGACGCCAAAAATCGAATTGAAAATTGTTTATTTTATGACGGTAAAGCACCCTTTGGTAATTAAATTAACGTTCCCTTTATTTAGCGTTATTTGCGTACTAGTTAAAAAAAATAAAAATATATGTTCATTAATTACCTTTGTTTAATTCTCCGTTCTAAGAATTTCGTTACAAACAATAATAAAGTGCCCCTGAAATATGTTAGAAAACGTTCAAAAGATAGAAAAAGTAAAATATAAATTCCCGCCCCAATTCACCACTTACAGACGACAATAAAGATCCACGCACCGAAATAAAACAATGAGAAGCTAAAACAAAAGTGCCCAAACAGAAAAACAGTTCAACAATCACGAAGAAAAAAAAACTCGTGTAAAGCTTTCGACAAAGTCGAGAGCTCCATTCCAAACCACTCCGAGGAAAATCTAATTTTCTCGTCGGACCGCCCGACTCTCTGTGTTATAACATCATAAAATATCATAGGAACCACCGAGTTTTAGCACTTATGCATATTAAAGGGAGGTTTCAAAATGGAGTGCCACAGGGCGCCCGTCTGGGGACCGCACTTCTCTTTATGCTTTTGGTCTTTAATCTACCGCAATCTGCTTATCCCGAGTGGGAGGCGGGTGGGGAGGTAGACATCTTTAATAGCTCATTCGGGGTTCTATGCAAATAATTTTAGAGGGGGGAATCGTATAGCTTTGTCTGGAGCGGGTAACGAACCTTGTCACGAGTTTGCGATGTGACAGAAGTGGTTCGGAGTTGTACGTCGGGTGTAGGCTTCGGTTATAAATATTAAACTGTCACTTTGGGGGGTGGTGGGGTGAGAATGGTTACGCGTATAAAGCTCGTTACGCAGGGGGTGGGAACATATTTGTTGCGGGAGTGGCGATTATGCGTAAATGTTAGTGAAATGGTTTTTACCTATGTGAAGCAGTGTTTAGCATTTGCCTAAAATATAAACGTAAAAAAAAACTAGACTTTTTATAAGGTGCTCAAAATCCAAAACTGTTAGTCACTGACCTTACTTCAAATCCCGCGCGGAGCGAACGTGGTAAAACATCGCCAAGACCAAACCCAATCACTTCTTTGCAAAGATTTGATATTTGATTATTGTATGTTTGTTTTGTTTAGGACTGTTTCGTAGGCATGGTTCGTATAATTTTATTTGTCTGATATATTTAAAAGCACGTCAAATTAAAAATAATTCAAATTCAAATGAATCACGATTATATATTAAAGTTATTCTAGTAAGTATTTATTTTAGAAACAATAAAGTCCCTAACTAAATGTAGGAAAATAAGTAAAACAACAAAACAAACAAACGTAGTTATAATTGTTTTTTTTATTGTTCTTGTTACTAATAGTAAACATTCGAATGTATAAGCCCAAGTATTTTTATATTTTTTTGTATCTCAACCAAAAATATTCTGACATTACAGGTACCACAACCCTTGCGAGCGAGTATGCATACGCTGCCCCTTACTCCCAGTACTCACCTTACGGAGGTCCGTACTCCCATTCTGCAGCCACGGGCTTGCTAACCAAGTGGTAAGTTATTAACCGATGCCTTTACATTAATGTTTGTATCGATCTGAAGGTAGAACAGGTATTTTGTGTATTACTATTTTAGAGAGCATCTTGTCAGAATATCATATATTTCAAGATAAGATTTCTGTTTCTAAGTCAAACTATTTTGTAATTTGTTGGTAAAGCCGTAACTTAATTCGTTGAAAAATGCTTACATACGGCCGTTCAGCTACTTTTTTGTTTTATTAATTTATGCTTACTCAAAAATCTATTTTAAATGACACTGCAAAAACTTAGACGGACGGACGAACAGACAGACAGAGTTTCCAGAACAATAGGGTTACGTTTGATCCCTTTGGGTACGGAACCCTAAAAACAAATATGCGTCTACTAACCAGCCTTAACAATAAATCCGATGTTTCCAATCTTTAAACTACTTTCGTAATCTAGGTAGATATTGTATATTATGTGACATGATTGATTTCATACGATGAAGCGAACTTGTGCTAGCAATTTTTTCTAATCTAGAAGTTCATAACCAATGTCTTTATATTATAGGCGGTGAAGGTTCTTAGTATCCTTTATTTATAAAATTATACTATTTAACTAAAAATAAATAATTTCACTCAAAGGTAATTCCATCATCTCACTGCCACAACGACTTGATCTTCTCACCTATCATGATTCGTCCCAGTGAGACTGGTTAAGTGGTAGGTATTGTATCACATGGTCACTATTAATCTGAAACTCTGGTAATTGTTGTCAATTGTCGTAGTATCATTGTAAACGTAGCTGTTCTTCAATTTTGGACATTACTTTTATCATAATTCCAAGTAAAACTAAAGTTTAAAGTTTAGGATATCATTGAAAAAAAACTATTATAACGTTCGCGTTCATAATGATTTGGCTAATTGTATGCATCTCAGCCAAGCCTTTAATTACTTCCAAATTTATCAAATAAGATGTAATCGTGAAATCAACTAAGGATTTTCTCGGGACCACAATCTCATTCTGAAAAAGTAAAGTGTCTGGCCGCAAACACATTAAGATTTCAGATATTTTACAGCCTTTTAACTGTTGGGTCGTTTACCAACCACTGAAAAACAAATGGCCGTGTGTGTTGAATAAATCTGAAACGGTTTATCACTCGGAACCGCGGACGGTGCACAGGTGTGCCTCAGGGACGCGTGTTATCACCTATGAACGGTTTGTATTCGATTGAGAGATTAATTTTACCTGGATGATGTTTTATTTAATTGATCTGTAAGATACAATTGGTTAAATAGTTGTCTTTTATTTCACTTTAGAAAATGATTATGTGCATAAATAATATAAAAAGTTGTAAAGCTACATTTAGTTGATAAACTATAAAGTTCTGTGTTAAAATTTTATTCATACCCGGAATGTAAGCTTGATATTTATATAAAAAAAATACTAGAAGCATTACTTGACCGACTAGAGTGCCCATTACCTACCATAGCAAATCCAAAAGAAAAAACACATTTTTTTCCCTACATATTGCCAGTTTTTTGGGTCTGTTGTAGGTTTTCCAAAATATATCTTATCTACTGCAATAACGTCATAGATCAATAAAACTATATTGAAATAACATCACAAATCTCTATTGAGTAGCAAATTCAGCATCAACAATTGATCAAAACTGCTTTAAGGATAAAGAATCACTCTCACAGTGCTCTGTTTTGATCCCACCATCAAATTAGAATTGAATTCCCTGTCCCATGGGTGATACATCAAAGCCATAGAAGAACACCATGGAAAATAGCACATCGAAATAGTTTGTACGATGTGAACCGTAACATATGAGGCATAAAGACGAATAAAATTTGTTGTCAACAATACTTTTTATAGCAAACGAATCTTATAAATTCCGATAGGATTTGCATTGTTATTGACGAATGAAAAAAGTTTGAAATGCTTATTCAAAACTGAAATAATATATTTCGTCGCATTTACTACTACTAATTTATAAACTATTTTGTTATTAATACCGATATATTGATTAAAAAAAAGTTGCGTAACTTATAGGTAGTTGAATACCATACATACGCAGCCATATACGAGTATATATCTACATCAACGTATTGATCTTTCTAACTGTCTTTACAATTTATTGCCTTATAGAAACAATTCAGTGCTCCTGTCCCTTTCATTAGACAACTTTTAAAGTGTTCGCAGTGGAATCACTTAAATTTAATGCCCCTTGTAACTTATTCCGGGGCCCTTTGGGACGTACCCAAGCCCTTTGTCAGGGTCCCTTAGGGACCAATACGGTGCAGGTCGACAAATGTGCGAAAGAATATATTGTGCTTTTGATTTTTTTAGATTAATACATTTGTTATTAAATTAATAGGGTTTGTGATTGAAATGTCAGTGTTGAATTGGCTTTTTCCTAATAGACATCACACTAATACTATTAATGCGAAAGTAACTCTGTCTGTGTTTTTGTTACCTTTACACGACTAAACGGCTGAATCAATCTTTATCAAGTTTGACAAGGAAATTTCCTTGTCCTTGACATAGACCTTTTTATACTATTTATCCCGGTTTTTTTTCCACGAGGACAGTCGCAGGGCGCAACTAGTTAGCTAGCTGATATCTAGTTAGTTAGCTAGTTAGCTAGCTTGTATACTCGTATTTAATGTTCTAGGAACATCAAAACAATGGTTTTAGATAAAATAAATAAGAAATATTGAAGTATATTGAAACACTAGTGACTCGCCTCGGCTTCGCACGGGTAGCGCTCACACCGCTGCAACTTTCTTACTTTTAGCATTGGTATACCCGTCCATTAAACGTCGTAACTTCTAAAAAAATACGCCAGTAAACATAATTCAAAATCATTGGTAGTATTGCTTTTTGACCATAGACAACTGCATTAGTACTCACGTGACAGACTTGTTATTATTACGTTTCCATGGCAACGTTCCCTTCCGTTCTATATTTTTGATACCTTTCATTATTGTTATTTTCGTAGGAATCTCTAGTTTTTGTTTAATAATATACTGGCCATGTTACTCGCTGATAATGTAGCTTTCTATTTGTGAAAGAATTTAAAAAATCAGTTCAGTATTTTTTGAGTTTATCCATTACAAACAAACAAAATAACACACAAACAATCAAATCTTACCTCTGTATAATATTAGTTTAGAAGTGTAGATAACATTTGTCGTAATATAAACGTAAGCTTATCTACGAAAACTGGCCCTAGATAAGCTTACGCTAAAAACTTTTATCTAGTCTTCCAAACTAGATAAACATGTTCAATCTACATCTACGTATAATATCATTAATATAATAATATTATAAACAGGAAAGAGTTGATTGTTTGTATGTTTGTTTGTTTGTAATGGATAAACTCAAAAAATAATGAACCAATTTTAAAAATTCTTTCATCTATAGAAATTATCAGCGAGTAACATGGGCAGAATTTTATTTTTTTGAGATCCCTACGAAAATTGAAATAATAACCTAAGGCATCAAAAATACAGAATGGAATGACGTTGCTATGGAAACGAAATAATAAACAAGCCTGTCAAGTACGTAAGTAATAATGCAGTTGTATATGGTAAAAAAACACCACGATCGTTGCTGCTACTTAAAGATTTTGTAGGTATTCCGCTTTCTGTTTTTTTTTTTTTTTTTAAATTCTATAAGTAAGAAGAATGGCGCTACCCGTGTGAAGCTGGGGAGAGTCACTAGTATTATATTTAATATTGAGTTATAAAACTTTGAACAGATTATATAGGTAGATCACAAATACAATGATACCGTAAATTGATGTGTGGGTGATGCTGATGATGGTGACGAAAAATATTGATGTAGGTAAACATTATTTATTTCAGATATCAGCGGACGCCGTGTGAGCAATAGCGGACGGCGACCAACAACGAACAAAACTAAAGTGCTAATGGACACTTTAAAACCAATAGATTTGTGAGAATTTTAGTTAAATCCTTATTCATTCCTTTAGAAAATCTCATATTGTGTGGATAGATTAATATAATGTTATGTACAATTCGGTTAATTACTTTTATCGTTAAGGTCAGTAACCGCTAATTTGCTTACTTGAAATAACAGTACTATCTGTTGGCACAGATTAAACTAATACTAAGTTTGGCAGATTTAAGTTATTGCTATCTCTTTTATTCTCATCAGGTATGAAAGTGACAACAAATCGAAAAGACTAAATTAATTATGTCATAGAAAAAGTATCCTGTAGGTAGAATTAGCATACTTGTTATGCAGTTATGTTTTTTTTCTAAAATATATATCTACAAGTATGTAAATTGTTATAAAGAAAAAACGAAATTGTAAACAGTTTATGCGTATCTCCTAAAGCTTACATGTAGTGGATAATTCAGTTTGAGCAACTGAATATGTTTCAGTTTGTTTGTGGAAAGAGGTGTCTCAACAGGAAAACGAATAACAAGATGTGAGAAAAGTAATGACCGTGTATCTCACTCACTCTTACGTTTTTTTACTTACATGCCTCTAGTTTTCACTGAGACCTTCGTAAAATAGATCTAAATATGCAGACTAATTTGTGACAACAGAGTTAGCACCGTTGTTTTCCTTTTGCTGCGTTCATTTATACTCATTATTATTTTAACTTATATTTGTTAAGAGAGCCAAAGTGTTGACAACAATTCTTTGTGTAATGTTGTAAATATTGTACGTTATTCATAAGTAAATCATGTCATTTTAGGGTTAAGAATTTCTCGGTTAATTTTTACCTCATTTGTCAATAGATTTTAACTTTTGTAATTCGATTTTGAGCCGAAACTTCCATGGATTGTTCCAAAATGCACAATATAATTATTATTTTCCTTGTCGTTATCTTTATTATCTAAGTTATATATCTAACTTATTTTTTATATTGTTATAAATGCTTCTTAAATTGAAGGTTTGAAACAAACGTGCAAGTCTGCTGGTTATTATATTATTTTAGAATATTTTGAAATTAATTATGAGATTATTTGTTTTTTTACTTTTTGTATAAAAAGGGTAACTGTTTTAAACTGTTTACGGCTGGTTCAAATGATGTCGTATGACATATTTATACATTCCTAAGTAATTTGATATTTGCAAAACTGTGTTAGAATGTATTATTATTTATATTATGAAGATTTTTTATTAGTTAAAATTCTTATCATTTCCGTCCAATTTTTTAAAATTATTATTATTATATCTCAGTTTATTTTAATTGAGGGTAAAATGTATGTAAGGCCTTAGTACTTGATATTTAACTCTCTGTATAGATAATTAAATCCGTTAATAAATAATATGATTTATAATGAAAGTCATACAGTTTAGAGGGACGCCAAAGACTTTGAACTAACATCCCTATAAAGAAAAATATTATATTCTACATTTTTACGAGTAAATAATAAAGCAATAATTTATCGCCAAAGACGTAAATTCTGGCCTTTTACTGGTAATATTTTATATTTATAAATGACTCTAAATAAATTATTTTCATGACTTTTCTATATACCTTTTTAAAAAACCCGACTTTTTTACTTTATGATTTGCTTTTTATTTAATAAAATACTTAAATATTTTACACCATAATCTTTTATTTTTACCAGGAAAAGGCAAAAACTATATAATATCAAACTATAATCATTTATAAAAGTAGATATTTGTGTTTTCGAAATATTTCTATTATTTATTACACATTTTGCTTTTAATTTCAGAAAGCATATCGATTTAAGTGATAACATGTATGTCATTGTAATAATAATAGATCAAAATAATGATGAATTTTGTTTAGTTTTTAATAAGTATACATAATATTTGTAAGAAAAACGCACCAGTACGAAATAAAGGCATATGAGTTTATAAAAATGGAATATTATTTTTATTGCAAACCTAAAATGTAATTCATGTCTAGAATAGAACGGAAATAATTAAGCATCGAGCGGCTCTGTCGCACACCACATATTCCAAACCGTTTTACCGAGTTTAGTTCCTGCAAGTGTATGGAACTAAACGAAATTACATTTCGTTTTCTAAAACTATAAAAACTCGTACTAGGGGTACTGAGTGTCGAAGTATTCTACGGCGGTACGGAGGAGCAGAATCAGATGCTCAACTCAACGTAGTAATCGAAAGCAGATAAAAAAAGCGTTTTAACAGTAAAAATACACAAACCACGATCGAACCAAACGAACGACATGTGGTTTGTGTTAAGTATTTCTTATTTTTACACGTCTGCCCAAAAAAAGGAGTGTATTGTTTTTACCATTCATGTATGTATGTGAGTTTGTTTATTCCACCATAACTTTTAAATGCCTGAACCGTGCCTGAACAGATTTAGACGTATGGGGTATCGTTAGAATCCTTACATGCCCCCCGAGTAACATAAGCAATTTTTTTAAACATTCAATAAAGCGGCAGTATGACACCATTTTCAAATTCAAAGAGTATCAAATTGAAGGTCTAGGTAAGCACATTCCAACTATATATAATTTATTGGCAAAAGCTCTTTTTTGGCAGGGCAGACGTGTTTTTTTAGCTTTTAAGCTAGTTATTTTATTATGACATTGGCAGTGTTGACATATTCAGATTTACCCCTTCATTAAAGCAGATGAATTAAAACTAAATAAAACGGTCCATTTTCTTTGTATTATTAGCTGTAATTTATTACTATAATCTGTACAATAATAATAATAATATCATAAAGAGGTAAGGTTTATGAGGTTGTAGGGGGTAATCTCTGGATGCCATGAACCGATTTTGAAAATTCTTTTACTAATAGAAAGCCACGTTATTTGTGAGTGTCATAAGCATACAACCTATTTATTGCCGAAAAATTAGTTTTCATGAACCCACGCTATGTAATAGAGCTGTAATTGACAAAAATCGCATGGAAATTTGAATTTGGCGCGCTGAGTGAAACGTTGCCACAGAATACCTAATAATACTACGTATCTATGCCATAATTTTTCTCTATGATGACAAGCCCTGCAAGCATCTTAAAGTAAGTAATTTTCCCTTTAGACATTTTCTTCGCCATTGGTTAGCATACCCGTTTCTCGTTTATCTTTGCGTAGGTATCTCCTTCTTAGTTTGTGCAGTTAGCCAAATATAATGAAATGAGTTATTTTTCCAACGTCTCGTTACTTTTTGACGTTTTTGTTATGGAGTTTATATCAAAAGCTGACGTTTTCGCTTACTGTAGTAAGCGAAAACGTGTCGTAAAACGGTTTTAAAATATAGGAACTGGCCATCAAACATTCCGAACCGTAGAAAGATAATACCAATAGAATTGCTATGAGCGTATAGGAAAGGGATTGCATTAGTTTATGACGTATCGTAAAGAGTTGCTAGGAGAAATATTTTACCCATACTAATGGGTATAAAAGCAACCATCACCAATGTGACCTGACATAGTAAAAACAAGTACAAACATCGCCATCCTTCACTTCAGTTAGGTAAATAAAATAACTTTAATAACATCAGTTATCGATGTGGGTTTAAAAAAATATAATGTTGCATCCGTCCGACACCATACTCGGCCCCTCACTAGGGCATGCAAAATCAAATGGTTTTCGATTCCGAAACTTGAGTTCTGACTCCCAGTACTAGACACCTAATTCCGGAACTATCAACTTCTTAATGGTTTTTGATTTCTAGAAAAAGATAGATTTTTAGGAATCAAACAAGTTGTGATCAATCAGGCTTTTATCAATATAAGAATGCCACTGACAATGTGTGGATTTCCTTCTTTTCATGACAACGTACTTTCCGGTTTAATCGAAAAATTACAAGTGGAAACGAAACTAAAGTATGTAGATAGATTGAACTGGGCCATTATAATATCTAGCTTAGGATTGCAGCGTTTTATTTTATCGAAACAAGAAAATGGAACAAGATGGGTGTTTTTTTTTAGTTCAAGTCTTTATATCCATAGTCAATTTAAAAATCCAGCGGAGGATGAAGACGCTTCCAACGATACCTCATTTGTCAAATTATGATAAGTAGTTTAGAAATTATGACGGAACAGATGAACATACATACATACATACATACATACATACATACATACATACATACATACATACATACATACATACATACACACATATACACACAGATTAGATTACAGATTATATTATTAGATTATCGATAACATATCTATTTATAAACTGCATCTAAATTCGACATCTTGACAGGTTTGAGATTGCTATTATTGATAAAATTGATATGTTGTTGATAAATGTATTATTGTTACACTGATTAATGGTTATACATACATACATACATGTCGGTTTAAATCATAACCCTCCTTTTTGATTCGCCGTAGTCGGGTAAAAATATAATAATATAGCGAAGCAGCTACAACCACTTCAATTTGGTGGTGACGGATACATTGTAAATAATGAAAATATAAATAACTAGCTTAATAGCTAAAAAACACGCCTGCCCTGCCAAAAAAAGAGCTTTTGCCAATAAATTATATACCGCTGGAATGTGCTTATCAAGGCCTTCAATTTGATACCCATATTGTAAAAAATAAAGAAAATATATTTTTTGAATTTGAAAATTGAATTATCCTGCCGCCACATTGAATGTTTTCAAAAAAAATATAGACTATGTTATTCAAGGGATGTAAGGATACCCCATACGTCTAAATCTGTTCAGGCATTTAAAAGTTATGGTGGAATAAAGAAACTCACATATATGAATACTAAAAATATTACACTTCTTTTTTGGGCAGTCGTGTAAAAATAAGGGGCGCTCATATTAATATAAGACGTGTTTTTTCAAAGTATTTTTTTTTGCTACCTTAAATACGGTTATTCATACAAACGTCAAACTTGGTGTGATTAAAGACATAGACTTTAGCCAGCCGTTTGGCCGGTTGTAATTTTCAATTTTCATTTGGGCATTATTTAAACATACCAGTTTTTTTTCAATTCACGCATTTCACTTGTACTAGGTTGCTCAATCGCGATTGATTTATCTTCATAGGGAGTCTGATATGTACAAAAAAATATTGAGGTAAAAATTTTAACATATTTTGTTTTATGATTACATACATACATACATACTCGTATTATATACAATACAGTCATATTAATATGCACATGATTGTACTTTTTATGTAATACGTATGTATGGGTCAGATAGACGACGAACATATTTGAGGAAATCATTGTCATCGAGTCTTCATTATGAACAACTTGGATCAACTTTTACTATGAGATAAGATACAATAAATCACGAAAAATTTAAGCAGTTCCATACATTTCAATGAACGCGAATAGCATTTTGTATGGATCAGCTGCGTATGTATGTTTATAGTTCGTATGCAGTGGCTTGCGAAAGCGAAGGGATTCAAAAATTTTTCATCCATCTACAAATAAATATTTATTTATGGGTTAACTAAACTTCTTGAGTGCCAGTATACCAGTGGGTATCCCTAACTCGATGGAAACCCAAATAATGTATGGAGACATGTCAAAAAATGGCACTTACATGGTAAGCTAGGACTATCTTTTCTAGTCGGGTAATACGACAAAACAAACTGCAAAATTTGCTTATATTTTAGTTAGGGTTTGATAATAACATGTGAAAATAACTAATTACAAATGATACGAACGTTTTCTATCGCAAATACTTCGACAAACTTAAGAAAACATGCTCACTTACCGATAAAAGGTTATGGCTTCATTTTACTGCTCAGGTAGGTTTGTACAACATATTAAACAACAACGCTCCATAATACAGCTAGTATGAATTATCTGTTTCACTGAGAAATACACACAATTATGAAATCAGCGTCACAAACTACAAATAATTTGCTATTGATTTACCGCAAGCTGACATTAGATTGTTTATGTTGGGAGCTAGTGATCACAGGCTTACAACAGAAACAGGCGTATACGCGAAATGGATAAAATATAACCCCGGTGCGTTCAAGTCAAGAGTGAATAGGTATCTACTAGGCAAGCGTGCTACACCTTCGATCATATCATCGCTTTCCATCAGGTGAGATCGTGGTCAAACGATTGCCTAGTCCGTAAAAAAAAAGAAAAGTCTGTCTCAATCTTAGTTTTTATGGTATGTATGCCCTTCTCTCATTATTATTGCTATTCAATGACAAGTCTATAGTATGTACATACTCGCGTCTACGTTGCGAACATTCAAAATCTTTGATGATGACTATAATAATATTTATTGAAAAAACAGAATTGTGATACATTAGTAAATGATACTCTGCCTTTTGCTTTAGTTTTTAGAACTGTGTTGCAAAAGGCAGCGTCTTCCCATAATAGAACTTAAACGTTTTACAATAATGGTTATTATTAGTATACTTAAATTTAAAGTTACTAAACCAAATGATACAAAATAAAGAAGTTACAGTATACAGTTAAGAACAAACAAAAATAAATTAATTAATTTTATACATTTCACTAGAAAATAGACAGCTCTTATAATTTAAGATTCAGAAGTATGTACCTATGTAAGTATATTTATGTGTTTGTGATTATGATTGTACGTGCGTAAAAGTGTAAGTGGCCCCAAATATGAGTTGTGTTTAAGAACGGTTGTATTAAATTAAACACTACGTACTATACTTAAATGTACATTTATGATTATTGAACCCTCTCTAAAAACCCTTCCACGTCATTATAACCTAAATTGGACAGCCATTCATTAACAGTAGGTTTCAATTTATATAGCACTAGGTCCTTTATTTTAACAATTGAATTTAATTTGTTATAGAAAACAGGTGCCAAATGACTATAATGTCTCCGTGCGACCTCACTCTTACACCTGGGAACTGGACATTTATAAAGTCTTTTGTTACATATGGGCAAATTTGGGATTGTGAGGACCATAAGGATATGGTACCTACGTATACACTGATATATGAAAAGTTTTCTCACAGAGTATATTTTACACATCTTATATAGGTCAGCAGTCGGATATCTGAAGTTCAAGCCCATTGTAACCTTAAGCAAAGCTTTCTGTGCTCTTTCAGCTACCAACATGTTAGTTTTGTACTGCATTAGTTCCTGAGGTGGAGCCCAGGAACTAATGCAGTATCCAATTGCGAACTCAGCAAATGCTTTGTAAGTTTGCATCAGAATGTCCTTATCAGCTGCCAATCTTAATGTTTTAAATACATGTATTAATTTTCTGGTGCGTTTAGAAACTGTATTTATATGGGAACTCCAGTTTAAATTGTCATCAATTATGACACCCAGGTATCTTATAGTCTTAGAAAAAGTCAATACGAAACAGTGAGATTTTATAAAAATACGGTTGCAAGGATACATGTGTGCATGAATTTGAAGATTCCTTGGTGGTCTAGACGCATTGGTTTTACTAAATGCTAAGTACTTAGTTGTATTAAGACAGAGCAAATTGTCTTCCAGCCAAGCAATAGCCTTTGACAAACCTAATTCAGCGTTATTGTATACACTCAACCAAGAAGAATCGTGAATCAGTAGGACAGTGTCGTCTGCAAACATGAGAGTATCCGCAGAAATAGACTATGTACATAACGAATCGAATAAAGGGCGCCAGTAATCGTAATTGAAAATCTTTGACATAACCATAGACATCTGCACATTACTCCGTACTATTGTATTCTACTTACATAGTACTATTGGACTTACGTAGTATTGTATTCTCTTTGCTCTAGACAGACTGTCGTAACGCAAGACAGATTAACCAATTATAAATAAAAAACTTAAATATAACAAGCATGTGAAGTGAATTATTTCTAACAATTATTCATCTATTTCCTTTACTCCTGCACTCTACCCAAACTACGTCTATATCACTGAGAAAAAATTAGTAATGGAAGAAAAGAAGGAAAATAAGAGAGAAGAAAAAGACACCATTAGAACGAGTTTAGAAGAACAACCCACGGTATGCGACAAGAAAAAACAGCGCAAGAAAACTCCAAAAGAGTGCCCGCCGTCGATAAACATTTGCAAAACTGCTTCAGTGCAAAAACAAGAAGAAAATAACAAGTGCACTAAAGACGTGGCAAAAGAAACGGCAAAATCTATGCCTCCGACGTGTCCTGAGGAAAAATACCCGAGTGGACCACCCCCGGTTTCATCTGCAGGTAAAACGGGAAAATCAGACGCTCAAAATGAGAAAACTCTTGATGTATCCCATTATTGTGAACCAGAAAAAGAAACAACTAACGAAAAAGATTGCAAAACTTCAACTGATGGAGACAAGAATCCATGTTAAATGAAGCTTCTGCTGATATTAAAAAATAAGAACGACAGGCAAAACCAAAATAAAATATCTACACGGCAACATTTTAACAAAACAGAAGAGAAATAAAAGATCAACTAATTAAATTTTAATTGACCTAGCAAAGAGAGGTCCCCAAAACAACTTGGACAGATCTCGTTCTTATATATATGAATGAATAGTTATATATTTAAACGGGACTTAATCAACAGCAACAGCAACAGCAACAGCAACAGCAACAGCAACAGCAACAGCAACAGCAACAGCAACAGAAACAGAAACAATCACGATCACATCAGCTTTCAAACAGAAAAAAAACATCAAAATTGGTTCATTTGTCTGGGAGCTACAACGCCTCTCTTTTCGCGTTCGGGGTTAACGAACCCACGGAATAAATAATAGTGCTACGACAAAAGACGACAATAATGGATTTTCAAAGGAAATTGCTGGCCGCAAAACACGACAATAATAAATTCCATACAACTTTTCTGGCGCCTATTCATGCAGCGCGGCAAGGTCGACTTTGCCCAAAGAAGGTTGTCGTAATAATGACCACATTACTAGTATTGTTTGAGTAATAGTAGATTAGTAGCCAAGGGCTGTAAGGCATCAATTGCAGCCCGAGATATTTAGGCGCACGAGCGCAGCGAGGGCGCCTATAGTTCGAGGGTGCAATTGATGCTTACACCCGAGCTAACTACTCTGCTTTACATCTCGATTGTGAGGTAAGTAGAAAAAAACCGGCATTACAAGAATAAAACATTTTATTAGTTAAAATTTATAGTGAAATGAGAACAATTTACAAATTTTAGGGACAGGTGTTTTTTGGGTATGTTAATAGTTTGAGATTGTAATATTTGTTGGTCATGGACAAAATCTGACGGGATGAAGCTTTCTTCAGCAGAAGTTGATGGTTGCGGATCATCTCTTGAGAAAGATGTTTCATTTTTTGAAAGCTGAATAGTTTCCGTTATTTAGTTGGTAATTTTACTTTTATTTTGTATGGAATCTTCGATGTAACCTTCAGTCACCTTGCTGGATTTCCACCCACCGTGCCTTTTTATAGTGGTTAAGTTAGCCCCAGCATCGGCTAAAAGTGTAGCCGATGTTCTCCGGAAGCAATGACCTGTGTACAATTCCGGGTTATCTAACTTTAAATAACTTGCGATTTGCTTCGGCATACTTCTGATGGTATTTTTTCCAATAACTTGTTTGTAGCATTTGCCTTGATGGTACTTAAAAAAAATCGGTTGGTGTTTACATTTTCAGGACGAAGATTTCTGTATTTTTGTACGAATTCAGAGAATTCTTTAGGAACTACAAATGTTCGGTCAATTTTAGTTTTTGTGTTCGGTAGTTTAATTACTAACAACTGACCCTGTTGTTCTATGTTCTCTATTGTTATATTTGTCAATTCAATACCTCGGCATGCGCCAGTTATACCGAAGATAAGAACCACTTAAAACAAGCGAAATATAAAAATAAGTAAGTATGTTTTATAGGATTGTAAGAATTTAAAAGATAAATGATGAAGTATTACCATTATGTGATTTGTTATTTTACGTACCTTAAGAGCTAAATATATGTCATCAGGGGCTTCATTTATGAATGTTTTCACGTCTTCGGCTGTAAAAACCTTTGACTTTTTGCTTTTGTGCCCAGCTGATTGTCTTTTTAGAAAAGATGATAATTTTGAAAAGTTCTTGATATTGATGTCGTGTTTAGTACTCATAGTTGCTTTTAACATTGAATAAATGCACCACAAACTAGATGGCTGCAGCTTTTTTGATAGCTCACTAAAGTATGTTAAGAATACAGTCTCAGATAAAGACTTTACTCGTTTTTCTTTTCGCCACTTCATGAACTCGTCGTAAGTTTTCAAATATCTCTCTTTAGAACTTTCAGGCAAAATATTGTTAATTGCTGCTTCAGCTTCCATTTTCATTGAATCGGGAGTGCATCTTCATCACTTGCAGAACTCATGTTTTTTTCCTAATTAGCACGTAATTATAAAAAAATAACAAAAACAAACAATATTTAAAGTAAAAGTTTTCTATTCCCGCCTTTTTTCATCTTTTTTAAATTATTTTTTTCAAAAACGAAATTGAGCTTCGCCGTTCGATATTTAAAATTGATGACTATTATACTCATACGAAGACAAGGCTGAATAGCGAAGCGACCTCTTTTGTCATTGGGCTGAATGCATGATGTCTATTGCCAGTATGATGGTTAGATGTACGCGAACTTTTTTAAGGAGTGAAGTTTTTTTTTTAATTACTTACCGCCCTAGGGCTTTTCTAGCTACATTATTACCCTAGAGCGCTAATTGGTTACCTACAAGCTACGAATAAATAATAAGTCAGGAACTCTAATTCAGAACAAATGTCACAATAAAAGTGGCCCTACTTCAAACCAAAACGACGTAAGATTCAAAGTACGAATCACTTCCGAGGTTACAAATATACATGCTTGGTGATTGGTTTAAATTCAGAACGAAAGCAGGGATTGGTTCACGCGTGTAATGCAATGTCTGCTTTGACAGCTGAGTCATAGCGGCGTGGACGATGTTATGCAATAAGTGGACCGGACCAAGTCAGTAATAAAACAATATTACTGTACAATGTTTTTTTTTTGGCTCACTTTTTACAATTCATTAAATTCTTTGTCCCACGAAATATAATTACTTTATTAAGTTTTTGTCCAGAAGACATTAAAAGAGAATCTTTCTTCGCAATGTAGTGAAGACGGATTCTGAGAAATTTAAAACGGAATGTCCTCCTGTCAGCCTGTGAATTTAGAGCTGAGGTTTAAGTTCAGTAAATTATTTTTATATATTTCCATAAACTATCAGGCGTTTGGGTTATTGTTGCAACGGCCGTGGTTGCGGATCACTCCAAAAACAACTCAATATTATCTTGGCTTAATTTGGTTAAATAAATTTCTATATTTGTAACTCTACTAGCCGTGCAAAAAGTAATTTAAAACTTGAAATACATATGAGGAGTCCTAGAAGTCCAGTTTTGGACTGAGTTTTGGTCACTGGTTTCAAAGAGTTAGTATATGTTGTAACTCTTTGTCCATTTACTGTTGGAGTTTTTTATGACTGCATATTGATTTAGAGACCTTTAATATATTTTTCGCTTTGATCCAAAACGTCATGTAGTTTTTCTTTTTCTACCACTGAAAAAGGGTGTTTAAACCCGTATCGGTCGGTCTTGAATTTGTCGAAAAGGTTGTTAAACGTTTCTAAAAAGCTAACAGTTGCATCTGTTTCTTGAAAATCAGGCATGTTTAACTGTTGCGAACCAAACTTAATCGCATTAGCTACACTTTGACTTAAGGTTTGAATCGCTAGTTTCACGTTCATGATATTATTTCGGAAGTATAGATGCCGATTTGACAATTTATTCCCAAAATGCAATCCAACGATATCTTGAACATTTTTCAGTTTCTGCAAATGTGCCCACTCAATTTTTTTCTTGTTTTTATCTACGGGTGTCTTTTTCCTCTAATGTGTTACGCACAAGTTTCACCATATGAAATGGATCTAATATTACAACTACTGGGTCTCCGGTAGATGGGTGGTCAAAAAACGATTTTGAATTGTTTGTGTCTTGAAAATTGCAACCCAACATCTTAGCCGTAGCGATGTTAGATGTACAGCCATCAAAGATCAAAGGAACTTTTGACTTTTTCCTTTTAAAGGCTAAAACTATGTCGTCCGAAAAATCATTCAATGCAGTATTTTCTGTAGTATCGCCAAATCCATTTTTCTTCAATTGGGATAAAATATTTTAAGTGAAATATTCTTCATAGTTAATCTTTTATTTGGGCGTTGTAGATTTCTGATCTGTGATAGTCGTTATACTGCCAAAATAGTATTTTTCTTAGTTTTTGCTTTAAAATGTGTGTTTTAGGAGTATTCAGAGCAGATTCAATATCTGACGATGGTATATTTATCGGCGTAACGCATGATTCTCTTTCTTCAAAACTAAAGACTTCGGTTGAAATAAGATTATTTTTTAATTTTGTTTTTCTTGGTTCTTTGTTCATGATTGGTACGGTTATTTTCAGGAGAATAATATCAACACTGAATGTAATGACGGTGTTGTTTTCAGGAGAATAATATCAACACCGTCATTACATTCAGTGTTGATATTATTCTCCTGAAAATAACCTTATTGAAGATCAGTTTCAAATCTATGAATACTGTCTCTAATTGAAATAGATACACATATACAGCTAAAATAAAAATTCCTATCAAACCTAAATATTAAGTGCAAAAAATAATAGTGAAATCTTACAAGTTTTTGTGCCTTATTCCTTGAGGGTTTGCATTATTTGTTTTTTTGAGCAACTCAGGTAAATCAAACACTTCAAAATTTCCAGAAGGTGAATTTTATTAGCCTGAAAAATTAAACGTGCTTTAATTCGATCAACTATGAACTGTTTTTTTAATGCTATTGTTATTCCCATGAGTCGAAAAAGCCGAACCTATATTACATACCAACTGTAATCGTTCATTACTGTTTATTTGCTTATTTTGTTTAGTATTCTCCTAAATCTGTTGACGTTTCTTAGGTATGAATCATCTGCGTGAAAAAAATAACAAGTTAATTTCAAAATTTCATCGAGTAGAAATTAAACTTTAGTGCAAAAATTGACTGACTTCATTTTGCATAGTATTGACCATCGCGGTTTGATAATGTATTTGAACGTCTTTGAATATAATTATAATTTTGCAACTACTACTAGTGAAAAGTGATCCCTGGACATTTTAATCTTGTATGGCTCCTGCACCACTTCACAACACATGCTGGCATGATGATTCACAGCTGTAGTTCACAATGATAAAATTAAAACGTACGCGAAGATATGACGTGTGCTCGCTTGCATGAAAAATGTACGACTGATGACGCGCTGGACACGACTTTTAAGCCCCACCTACTTGGGCACAACTTTTGTTGGGTCATTTTATTAACGCTGTTACGTTTCCTGACTTTTTTATTCGTAGCCTACAAGCGCCATTTGGGGGTAATAAGGACCTACTTACCGAATATGAGAGATGTAAAATATAATTATTATAAATTATCATAAATTTGTTTATGTAGTTTTATCATTTAAAAACTCATCACGGGTCTTGTCAATTAGAAAGGTCTTTAGGTTACTGAGAAAAGTAGTTTGTTTGTTTATTTTTATCATATCGTGTAGTTTGTTAGACATTTTTACTACCATTATTCTAACCAGATCTTTGTATTTGGAAGGTGGTAGAATGAGCTCATTTCTATACCAAGTCACTAGTCTAGGCTGCTCAATACTTTTAGAGAACAGATATTGGGTTATTATGTACGAAGTTGTATATTTCTATCCATACCAATATATAAAAGTGAAACATTGTCTGTTTGTTTGTTTGTTTGGGGAGCTTTCACGCGATAACGGCTGAACGGATTTTGATGAAATTTGGAATGGAGATACCCTAGAATAAAACATAGTATCCTTTTTTATCCCGGAAAATTGTAAGTATCCCTAGGAAAACTGGAAAATGTTTATTACTCGCTGTAAGGAACGGTTGCCATGCAAACGAAATGACGTCTGTCAAAAAACTTCAAGAGCATTGGTGCTATACCTACTTTTGCACTGGTTTTTAATAACCTAGAAGAATAAAAGATGCTTTTTTCGCGATAAGCAGTAGTCCGCGCGGACGAAGTCGCGGGCGGGAATTCTAGTTATATTATATACTAGCTGTACCCGCGGCTTCGCACGCGTGTTCTTTTCTTTAGGTTCAAAGTACCATAATGTGCTAATCCAGGACCAATATACCAACACTTGAACAAAATTTCTTCAGCCGTCAAAAATACTTTATCAATTGCTCGGCTTCTAACTCACAGGATCGAGATACCAATTACACCAGATTTAAATCAAACCCTAAGCTATCTAATAATAAAAACCGCATCACAATCGGTTCAGTAGTTTTTACGTGATGAGTGAACAAACAAATATACAGACAAACAGAAACACAGAAAAGATTAAAAAAAATAATGTTCAATACCTTTTTTAAGCACCCCAGAGCATATTTTTTATTTGAATTCATTTAGTAGTTTGGATGCGATGCGCGATCAAGATAAGGACAAACAGACAGACTAAATTAAAAAGTAAAACAGTTTGGCTTCAGTATCGAATATAGAGAACCATCCAAAAAAATATTTTAATACTTAATTATTAACATAACTTTCGACCCATATCCGCAGAAACCCTTTACTTTTTCGGGATAAAACGTGTCCTCAATTTTAACCCATCATATAACTTGAGACAGTGCCAAGTTGCATCAAAACCCGTCCATTACTTTCAGCGTGGTACGTGTTCTTTTAAATAAGTTTTAACCCCCAAATAATAACCCATAAATTTTTCAATATGTAAAGTATCTTATGTTACAGAATAAATAATAGTACAAGCTTATGTCTTACCTCGTAGTACGAACTCAAATCATACCAAGTTTCTTTTGAATTCATCCAGTAGTTCCGAAGGCGTGCTGCGCGGCTAATATACAGACTGACAGACATACAGACAAACATGAAAAAACATACAGTTTAGGCTTCATAATAGAATATAGAGTAATGTCCAAAAAAAACACTATATCTTTATTGTACAGAATTTGGACCCATATCCACACATATCCCACAGGAACCCTTTATTTTTTCGGGACAAAATGTATCCATAATTTTCACCTATCTTATAAACTATGTCTAGCCAAGTTGCATCAACATCCATCCAATAGTTTCAGCGAGCTAAGTGTTCTTTTAAATCATTTTCCACCCCTATCCTGCAGGAAAACTTAATTTTTTCGGGATGAAAAGTATCCAATGTCCTACCTCGAAGTGTAAACTCAAATAATACCAAATTTCATTTGAATTCATTGAGTATTTTCGGCGTGATGCACTTCCAAGGTACAGACAGACAGATAGAAAGACAAAAATTTTAAAAATACAGTTTTGGCTTTAGTATTGAATATAGAACGGCCCCCAAGAAAAATTACAAAATATCTTTAATATACAGAATTTGGGACATTATCCCGTATGAACTCTTTATTTTTTCGGGATAAAAAGTATTCTCAATTTTAACCCAACATATAAACTATAACAGTGCCAAGTTGCATCAAAATCCGTTCAGTAGTTTCAGAGTGGTAAGTGTTTTTTGAAATAACTTTCAACCCCAATCCTGCGGGAACCCTTTCATTTTTCGGGATGAAAAGTAGCCTATGTCCTACCTCGTAGTATGAACTCAAATCATACCAAGTTTCATTTAAATTAATGCAGTACTTTCGGCGTGAAGCCTAGCCAAGATACAGACAGACAGACAGACAGACAGACAGACAAAAATGAAAAAAAAATACAGTTTTGGCTTCAGTATCGAATCAAGAGTAAGGTCCGAAAAAAAAACAAAATACCGTCAATGTACAGAATTGGACTCGTTACAGTTTTATTATAAGTATAGATATATTATAATATATATTATATTATAGTTTAAATCGATACTAATGCCAAAAGCATATGATATTTAAAATGTATGTTTAATAGGTGTCCTTGGAAGATGTGTCGATGATGCCCGGCTGATGGCCCCCCTTCTGTGTGCTGTGATGAAAACCAGATTTTTCCCTTGTACCTATCATCAACCACTGCAATCACCAACACGCCTGCCAAGCGTGGTGGTTATGGCAAAGCAGTGAGCACCGCTTCTATTTTTTTATTTTTTTTTATTATAAGTTGTTTCTTGTCGTCTTTTCTCAGTATGGCGATGTTTTGCCTGATTGCAAAAGCCAGTGGGTGAAACGCGTCTGCGTTCTGGACAATTTGAAGTGCAGATCTCGAGTCGCTAGGCACATCTACTTCCTCTTGCATCGCTTTCAGCAGCAGCTCAGTGGCTTGATACAGTGCATAGAGTTCGGCTTGGAAAACTGTGCAAAACGACTTGAGTCTCATCTTTTTTGTTTTTTTTTCAGCTCCATCTTCTCAACCGGTCGCAGGTCAAATATATGCCGCTCCTACTTTTCCTTACAACTTGCTTCAGTCCGTGTAGATCTGCATTTTCGGGAGCGGATGTTGGTCTAGGGTTTCGGGTGACATATCATTGAGGCATTTATAGTCTTTATCGACCTCTTTGGCTGGATGTGGAGCTGATAGAAAGCAGACGCGTCTTTCGATCGGCTATCCAGCGTGTTCTAGCCCTCTTTGCTTCGTACATCAGGGCCATTTGCTTCGTTTTTGGATCCGAAGATGTAGTGGAAGAAATCACGCTAATACGAGTACTGCATTAAAGAGGGGCTGGAACACCACTTGTTGTGGCTTCTCTGGGGGAGGCTGATGTCCTGCAATGGACGTTTACCAGCTGGTGATGTGATGCGATGATGGAAGATGGGGCGTAACATTATTTCCAGAAGATTAACAGAGAAGGGTTGAGGCCCGAGCTACTACGTCAGGTGAAATTATGCTCACCCTTAAATCTCAAAACGTTTTGCTGACGCTTATGTGCTAACGTTTCTAGCACATAAGCATCATCAGCCAGAAGAACGCCACGGTTAAACATAGGCCTCCGTCCTAGAACACCGATCATGCATCCAGCGGCACCCCGAGATTCTCAACAGGTCGTCGGTCCATCTCAAGGGAGGCCATCCTACGCTCCGTCTTCCGGTCGTAGCAAATAGTACAAAGTTAATAGTGCTAGTAGCAGTTGTAGTTACATTTTTTGGCGGTTTGGTTTTGTATTAATATTGGGACGGCTTTAAAAAGCCATGAAATGCTATTTAGAAATATGGTGTGCTCCCATTTTGACCGGTTGGTCTAGTGGCTAGTAGCCCTGGGAACGAAATCAAACAGTCGCGGGTTCGAATCCTGCAAGGTGCAATCATTTGTGTGATGAGCAGAAATGTTTGTTTCCGAGTCATGGATGTTGATATTCGTATTTATGTATGTTTATCCGTTAACTAGTGTCCATATTACAGGGTATCCTAGTTTGGGGCTAGGTAAATGGTGTGGAATTGTCCCAAATATATTATTATTATTAATGGCATATAGTTTGTTCAACTGTTTCTAGTGGTAGTTTCCCTACTTTTTTCCCTAGTTTCGCTACTTTTTTTACACTTTCTTTAATTCGGCACATTTCTTATTGGACACTTTCCTATCTTGATACTTTGGTCAAATTAAAAGAAAAAACAAAACAGCTGAATTTATTTATTTTACTGCAGCAAAAAAATACCTTTCCGAATTTGAGTAACAAAAATTGCATAACATGACTTATATGCACCAAAATATTTTTATTAATTATTAAAGTACGGTGAAAGGTAAGAGGACGGAAAAAGATAAAAGGATGTAAAATATTCAGAGCTTAATGCACAAAATAAATTTAGAGTCGAACTGTACGTGACCGAAAAGTATCAAAATTCAAGAAAGTGTTAAAAGAGGGAAAATAGCGAACGAACCTGTGTCATATTAGGGAAAGTGTTGACCTGTTGCTGGACCCTAATATGTTACGTGATTAGTATAAAGTCTGTGATGAAGGGTGAGTTTTGTAACAGGGATCTCTTCTATGGCAGCTAAAACTATAACAAGCTTTTTTCTAAAATCAATAAAAAGTGGAATAAAACTTGGATTCTGCTGCTATTGAACAAAAATGCAAGTTTATTTTCACCTTTTGATTTTCATATATCTACTTAGCATAAGGTACAAAGAGAAAATAAATATGATTCTCTCGTTAGTATGGTACTTGACGAAGTTGTAGAAACTTTAGAAAAATGCGTATTGGACATGCATAGACTTAAGATTCCGTAGCCAGGATCTCAAGCTACCCAACTATCAAAACAATCATTGCATTGCAATCGTTCCAGTAGTTACGTGATACGCGGTGTTCAGGCCGTCCCACGACTTTGCCATATCGAGGGAAAGTACCATAAATACTGCAGATAGATTTTTTTATTGAATGAAGACTTCATTTTTATTTTACAAACAATATTAACTTCATTCAAAGAATTTTAAATAATCACCAGTCTGAACCAGGAATCAAACCCGCTAAATGTAAAAAATGAACACCTGTAATTTTAGCGTCTCAATCATTTACTTTTATTTCTTCTGAATAACATAATATCTAAAATAAAAGGAAAACAGGATGGAGGGATCCATGTGGCAAAGTCGGGGGACGACCTGTATAATTGTTTTACGGTTGGATTATCTCTAACTAAGGAATTTGTTCAAAATTGACGCGGGCGTAGAATGCGTTACTCTGGATTTTTGTTTATTTTTAATTCTTTGTTTTATGAGGGACATGCAATTCAAGGAAAAATGTCACTTTAGAGCCTTTCTATTTGGATCTGTTTTCGGAATATTTAACCCGTTTGTAAAGGTTCCGTTTGACGATTTGGTTTACAAAATATTCTATAAACGGAACCAAGTAGAAAAAAAACTGTTATAAACCTCATTATAATCTAAAATACCTGTTTGGGTTACACAACTTTTCCACACAGTCATAGATAGACACTTACTTATATACTGAGCGTAGACGCGAGTATGTACTGTAATATATACTTGTCATAGAATAGCAATAATAATGAGAGAAGGACACACACCATAAAAACAGTAAAATTGAGCGAGACGAATATGCATATTTTTTATCCTTTTCACGTATACGCCTTTTTCTGAGCCAGTGATTACTGGCACCGAATACAAACAAACTAATGTCAGCTCGCGATTAGTTGATGACAAATTATTTGTAAAACTGAATTTGTGACGCTTATTTCAAAATTATGTTTATTTCTCAGTGTAACAGATAATTCATACTGGCTTTATTTTGCGGCGTTTTTGTTTATTATGTTGTACAAAATGAAGCCATAACCTTTCATCAGTTAGTGAGCATGTTTTCTTAAGTTTGTCGATGTATTTGCGATAGAAAACCTTAATATTATTTAATTTTGTAAAATAGCGAATTTTGCAGTTTATTTTCTTGTATTACCCGACTAGAAAAGATAGTCCTAGCTTACCATGTAAATGCTTTATTTTGATGTGTCTCCATAAATTATTAGGGTTCCCATCGAGTTAGGGATACCAGTGCTCAAGAAGTTTAGTTTACCCATAAACCAAAAAAAATATTTATCTGTAGATGGATGATAAATGAGTAATGCTCCGTCAAGTTATTCCACCTTAGGTAGGTCTGGTCTACCTACCTTATTTTATGTATTTTATTTCTTTGTTGCCAGCTTTCCAAATAAAACAGGAATACGAATATATGGATTTCACTCACTGGACGAAAACATTGACAACCAACTCGGAATGCTATACTCAAAACATTTTGAATCCCTTCGCTTTCGCAAGACAACGCATACGAACTATAAACGCAGCTGATCCATAAAAAATACCATTCGCGTTCATTGAAATATATGGAACAGCTTAAATTTTTCGCGATTTCTGGGATTGATCTCATAGTAAAAGTTGTTCCTAATTTTCATAATGATGACTCGATAACAATGATATCTTCGAATATGTTCGTCGTCTATCTGACCCATATATACGTATTACATAAAAAGTAAAATCATGTGCATATTAATATGATTGTACTGTATGTAATACGAGTATGTATGTATGTATGTAATCAGAAAACAAAATGTGAAATTTTTATTTTGTACTTTTCAGACTCCATAAGAAGATAAATTAATCGCGATTGAGCAATCTAGTACTAGTAAAATGAGTGAATTGCAAAAACTGGTATGTTTAAACTATGACCAAATAAAAATCGAAAATTACAACCGGCCAAACGGCTGGATAAAGTCGGAGGTTTCTCTTTAATCACACCAAGTTTAACGTTTGTATGTGTAACCGTTTTTATGGCAGGAAATAAATAAAAAACGTTGAATAAACACGTTTTGTATTAATATGAGCGCCCCTTAATTTTTATATTTTCACTGATTACAAATATATCCGTCACCACCAAATTGAAGTGATTGTAGCTTCTTTGGTATGATATTTTATATTTACCCGACTATGGCGAATCAAAAAGAAGGGTTATGATTTTAAGTCGGTATGTATGTGGGTATGTATGTATGTTCATCTGTTCCCTCATAATTTCTAAACTACTTATTATAATCACACACACCCATCCTTTGTCTCTTAGGTCATCAGAAAACCTGCGCCTGCATACTCCTGTACATAGTACCACTTTCTACAGCTCATCTTTTACTGTCCAGGCTGTGCGTCTCTGGAATGCCCTTCCGGTCACTATTAGACGCGCTCAATCGCTGAATTGCTTTAAAGCTCAAGTCAAAAACTTCTACCTGTCCATTGAAGCTCAATTGATTTAACTTTTTTTCTCCATACTTAAACTGATATATATTAGGCATTATATTATATTTAAGTATATGTATGCGTTGTTCAATAAAATATGTATTGTAGTTGTATTTATCTTATATAAGTAGATAGTAGTAGTAGGTTTATGTAGTTTATTAAATTTGTAAGTATAGTCATATATTTATATTTTTGCATCATTTATTAAATTTTTATGCACCACCGTCCTTTTTTAATTTGTAATTTCTGTCCGTCCAAAGGTTGTCTGGAAGATAAGATAAGCGATAAGACCGCCCAACGTGCCTGTTTTTCAAATGATTTCTTGTATTTATTTATTTTCCCTTAATTCTGGTGCAATAAAGTGTTTATTATTATTATTATTTGACAAATGAGGTATCGTTGAAAGCGTCTTCATCATCCGCTAGTTTTAGGCTATCTGACGTCACATTAAATTAAATATGGACATAAAGACGTGAATTAAAAACAAATTAGCTCCCATTTTGTTACATTTTCTTGTTGCGAAAAATAAAACGCTGCCAACCTAGGCTAGATATGGCCCAGTTCAATCTATCTACAAACTTTAGTTTCGATTTGACTAGTATTTTTTCGAATAAACTGGAAGGTACGTTTTCTTGAAAAGTAGAAAATCCACACATTATCCGTGGCATTCTTATATTGATTAAAAGAATGCTAGATCACAACTTGTTTGATTCGTTGAAATCTTTCTTTTCCTAGAAATCAAAAACCATTAAGAAGTTGATAGTTCCGGAATTAGGTATCCAGTATGGGGAGTCAGAACTCAAGTTTCGGAATCAAAAACCATTTGATTTTGCATGCCCTAGTGAGGAGCCGATTATGGTGTTGGACGGATGCAATATTTACATTTTTTTAAACGCATGTCGCTAACTACGCTTAGTAAAGTTATATAATTTACTTAACTAAGGTGATCTTAAAAGGATGGCGATGTTTTTACTTATAAATATATATATATATATATATATATATATATATATATATATATATAAAGTGACGTGCGTTTTTAAAACGTACATTTAATTATGACAGGTCACATTGGTTATCAAACTGTAAGGCTGGTGATGGTTACTTTTTTACCCATCAATATGGGTAAAATATCTCACCTAGCAGCTCTTTACGCTACGTCATAAACTAATGCTATCCCTTACCTATACGCTCATAGCATTTCTATTGGTATCCTCTTTCTACGATACTGAGACATATTAGGTAGTCTATGAATATCTATCACATTTCATTATGTAAGCCAAAGAGAATATAATCACAATTAAGCTTACGTAGTATTTGTATACTCTTTGCAAATTTATTTCAATTAGTGAAAACTATTACACGACAATTTCGCTAAAATGGCTGTTTTTTCAAAATTCCTGGTAAAAACTACAAAACAAAATAAAAATTTATAAAAACACTACTTTGCACTTACATTTGACCACGAACATGTGATGGAAGTTCTATTTTCCTAACTTCACAATTGGCAGTTATTGATATTATGAATCCTGATACATTCGACACCGATTTATGCTATTGTGTACTTGATCCTGAACCTTGCCAAACGGAACAATCTACTCAAACCAACGTTGAATCAACAGACTCATCTTTACTTACAAAACCTAAAGACATCATTGATCAGCATGATGTCATCAGATCTGATGTTAGTTCAGTAACTGTATCGGAACTTTTCCGATTATTACAAGACCCTGCTTGTCCCAAATTTGTGACAATCATAAGAGAAACCATCATAGAAGAAACCATTAATCATCCATCAAACTCTACAGTAAGTAGCACGCAAAATATATACAAATACAGCCAAGAAGTCATTAAACCGTGCTTGGGAGACGAATCAAAAAATCCAAAATCTAGAGAAGACATTCTGAAAAAAATCCTAGAAGCAGCAAACGAGGATTTTCCAAAATCACATATCTGTTTGGGAGTTACTACTGGTCCGATAGATAACATCATAAGAGGAATTTTAATTGGAAGCATATTTGGTAAAGTTGACGCGAAAACATCGTATTCAAGTATGGATAAACAAAATAGCAAGGATTGTGATCCTACATGTAAACAAGAAGATCCAGAGTGTACACCTGGCGAGAAAAAAATATATGATAAGGAAAATAAGCCTCCTTGTGGCCCACCTCAGCATAAGCCACCTAAATGCCCAAAAGAAGAAAAATGCAAACCCAAACTAAAAAAAGTTTGCCCCCCAGGCAGTGCAAGTGCTAGCAAGTTTGACAAAATGCCTGTTTTAGTAATTGTTCCTGATGAGTATCCATCATTTGAAAACCTTAAGGAAAATGAAAACATTAAGGAAACTGAAAAACTTAACAAAAATGAGAAGCTCGAATACGAAAAACTTTGCGAAGATGAAATTTTTTGCGTTGATGATAAGGTTTACGAAACAGACAAGTTAAACGAAAAGCTTAAAGTATATGAAAAGTTTGACATAAATGAAAGGCTGAATGAAAAAGGAAACCTTAAAGATCCCAATGATTTAGAAGATGACGGAAGAGTAAATATAGAGACTTCTGAAACCGATTCGTGTAAAAACCTAGATAATGATTTTAGCGCTCATGAATCATCTTTGACTGTTGAAACCAACTCATTGGAGAGAGATGAATCTGAATACCATCAGAAAAATAAATATGAAAATGAATTCATTGATTCAATAAGCATGCGACCTCAGAAGATTTTTAGTGACGCTAATAATACAACAATAACGACAATAAAAGTTGCTGTGGAGGATTTCATAGGGAAAATCTACAAAACAACCCAGGATACTGTGAGTTTAATGTCAAGTACACAAAGTACGAAACAATCAGACAAAGACCAGACAAAACAGGAAAAAGAAGCCCTGCACTCAAATAGATCAGAAATAGTTGATGAAATCCTTACAACTGTCGATTCCGCTTTAGGTGCCATTAGCGCTACTGCATCGTCTCAAAGCTTCGAAAAATGTATTGATCCTAGTAGTTACAACAATAAGAGTTCACCATATGACAAAGCTATGCCAGCGATAGATACAACGCGTCACAATTTTACGCGTGATACATTACCTGTTGGTAATAGCGTTTTTTCAACCATAAAAGATAAGATTTACTCCATGTTTTGCGAGGGAGAAGCTAAAATTGAGGATGAAATATCAGCCAGCTCATCATCATCATTATTTGGAGATGAAGGTGATCGTGATTGCACTCTAGGCAATGGGTAAATTGCTGGATTAAATAACTTTAAATGTTTATTTTTCAAATTTAATAGTAAAAATCTTATGGCTAACCGGTCGATTTCAATAAAATTATCAGTACAATGTTTTTTACTTGAGTTCACCTAGACCTTAATCTATCTACGAGTTTACCTATAAATAGTACCGTGATATAATAAAGATCTATACTCTGTTAATTTATATACTCTTTGCCCTGTTCCATAATCTTAGATATTTTATGTAAACAAAGGTGCAATGCAATATTGAAAGAGTAATATGGTAGTCTTGAATTATTGTTTTTTTTAAGCTTTTACTTTTGCATTTGTGCAATTTAAAAAAAAAAGTATCAAAGTAGTGATAACGCAAAGGGTAAATAAAACACCTTGTGTACGTATCTGAGCTGGTTCTCCGTATAATTTTGAATTTGCCACACTTATCTAGGTCGTTATCTAATTTTGAAGTTGGTCGTTTTAACAGAGATGATTTGGTGCGCAATGTGACTACCCGGGTTATTTGATCTGAACCCTATTTTTTTTCTATAAAACGACCAAGTAGCCACTAACCAGGGGGAAGATCATCTTCCTTAATTAAAACAATGTCTCCATTTTTTGGCTCTGGAGTTTGTCGTGACTATTTATATCGATGCATTAACATTACCAAATATTCTTCCGACCAACGTTTCCAAAAGGATTTCAGAGTTTTCTGCACAAGCTGCCACCTGGACAGTAAATTTTAATTACTTCAATTGTACTTTGTGTTGTTTTACGAAACTTTTAGCATAAATCACCCAATACGATATTCTTAAATAGTTTAGCATTAGTTGTAGTCCTCCATGCAGCATCTTGTCGTGAGCTTCAGCCACTAACAATTTAGTTGAAGGTGAGTCATGAGGCAAGACGATGGGAGTTTGATCTTCCAAATTAGAGTTCTTCAAACGACCAGTCATTCTAATTATGTCTTTATCGTCTAAATAAGGCCATAATATTCTGAGTTTGCTTCCTTTCTCTATCAATGGTTCCCCTTCCTTTAACTCTTTATACTCTTCTTCAAATTTTTCTACTTGAGATTTTCTGATGCAGCATTGCAAAGCTTCGTCTATTAAATCTTTACGCAGGTATGGTGTCTTTCGTGTAGCTTGAGTAGTATTTTTTAACCACCTTCTTCGTCCGAAACTTCTCCCAAATGAGTTCGGATAGACTCTTCTTCATTTTTCCGTAAGTACAATGATCTATTGCAGATTACTTCCTGTTTTCTCAAAAAAACTCCGTCTTGAAAACGACTAGTCATTTTCAGCCAATGAGGCCGGTAAGACACCTCTCGAAGCACCATCTGCGGGGTTTTGACATGAACTAAATGCAATAACATGAGACCACTGAGGCGATTCCATAGTGGTAAGAATCTCGGATTCTCTAACGCTTATAAACATTTTCCAGTGGCTCGGGTGATTCATCCAAGCCAATACGATTGTGGAATCCGTCCAAGCATGCACCTTGTCTTTTTGAACTTTCAGCACTTCTGACGTTTCAGCTAGCAGTCGTGTCAACAAGACTGCACCACACAACTCCAAACGAGAGAAGCTTATTTGTTTTATCAGTACCATTCTTGTTTTTGCTACAAAAAGGGATGTTGTGACGTTATTCGTTCTATCTATGATTCTAATATATACCGGCGTAGCGTTCGCGCTGTGGGACCCATCATAAAATCCATGCAATTCTACAGTGTGATCTTTGTTTCTATTACCAAGCCATTGTGGGATCTGTACCTGCGAAAACTTTGATAACTCGGCAATATAAGTATTCCACTCTTCTTTTAATTCGTGAGATATTGGTTCATCCCAGCTTACATCTATCAACCATAGCTTTTGAATAAACATCTTAGCTATAATCACATTACTAGGTGCTAACGAGTCAGAAAGCCTTGCAACTTCTGATACTATTTTACCTTTTGTTTCAGGTCCTGTCGTCGGGGCGAGCTGCACTGCGTCCTTGAACTTATCTTCGTTTCTACTCCAGGTAAGTCCCAAAACTTTAATAGTACTCTCCAATTTTATATCTAGTTCTTCTCTATCTGCTATATTTTTGACTTTATTATTTTCATTTGTTTTGTCCTTTTCCATATATGTGATTTGCTTAAGAATATCCTTGTCATTGCGATTCTATTTCTGTAGTTTGAATTCTCCTTGATTATATAATTCTCGCATTGCTTTAAAAACTTCAAAGCTTTCCTGTACTGTGTATCAACCGGTCATCAGATCATCCATGTAGAAGCAATTCAAGACCCGTTCCCTAGCAAGAGGGTATCGAGCTCCATCATCGTAAGCAACCTAATGTACCGTCCTGACAGCAAAGTGTGGAGCGGCTGCAGTTCCAAAAGTGACAGTAAGACGTTCATAATCCTTGATTTCACCGGTAGGATCTTCTCTCCACACAATGCGTTGATATATTTTGACCTCAGAATCCTAACCTACTCTTTTTTCTAATGATCTAAGTCTTTTTTCAGATCTTTCTCTGGAATCACCATTTTTGCAAAGCGGATTCTCGTCGTGAAATAGTAAGTTCACTGCAAATCGTCCTTTCTTTGTACTTTTAGTATTATTCTCATAAATCTTTTCACATTTTTGTTCTTTTTCGCTTAACATTTTCTTCGTACTATAGAAGTTGCTCTCTTTTTCTCCCCATTTATTTTTCAATATTTTATTTCCAATAACTTGTGCATGCATAACACGTACTTTCATCGCTATGTCTTTATTCATTTTATTTTCTTTGTTTATCGCATCTGAAAGAATCCACCCTAACGTGGTGCTCTGAGCAATCAAAACGGCCAAAACGGCCGTAGGTTCCCCGTATGTAACCTTTTTTGCAAATTATTCTAAGTTTTTAACTATTGCATGCAAACTATTCTGAGTTCCAATTCACAAATTGAAAATATTACAAGTTAAGTTTTACTTTAACTGCTTCAGATTTAATTTCTTCAAACACATTAAGTTCAATTTCGCTTGATATATGAGAAAGTACTTACAGTTTGTCCAGGCACTTAACTTGACTTTATTCACTTGCTGTCACTGTCGTGTCGACTGTCAATTTACAACACTGCAACACTTTTGCAGCACTTTTTCTCCACTCCGGATTATTCCAGAATCCGGACTCCGGATATGACTTCAAACTCGCGCTGATCTTGATGTTTGCTCAGAATGCTGAGCTTTCCAGCTGGCTCCAATTGTTGAGCTTGTGTTAGGCGCGATTGCTGAGTGAGTGCGCTCTGATGAGTATTCTCGAAGTAGGCGTTGATCGCCGAGCTCGAAAGCTAGCTCTAATGAGCTGGTCGAGCAGTTTCCTTTCACCACTGCTCAGCTGCTATGTCCGCGTAGCGGACGAATAGCACCCAAAGCTAGTGCCGCGTACTCCTTGTGCAGCGATCCACTGCGAGTACGGGGGAGATCTAACTACAAAAACTATTTTTGACCTTAGTTGACCTAAAGTTGACCTGAGCACATTCGAACCGTCGAAGGACCATGTGCAAAGTAGTGATAACGCGAAGGGTAAATAAAACACCTTGTGTATATGCCTGCGGGTGGTGGAATTTAGAATTTGCCACACTTATCTCGGTTGCGTGTAACACACCGCTTGCGAGTTTTAACTTAGTAGCGAATCGACACTATTGCCATCTAGCGAGTTACTTAATAACTTAAGGTTGCAAATAAAATAGATGGCGCTACTTGGTTTGGTACATAGGTTTGAGCTCGAATAGAGCAACTTCTATTTTTGTGAGTGAGTTATGTAAAAAAAATAAATGTAAAACCAATATATCTATTTGTAAATAGAGAAAACGTATCATACATTTTTGAATGTGGGCTCACTCAGTTCACACAGAGGACCGGCGAGATATGCAAATGTATTAAGTTTACACAGAAACCTTGTGTACTAGTTTTAGTAAAACCTGCGTAGAGTTATGGTCTTTAGTTACAGGTTGCATAATACCTTATTTAAAAATTTACATATCATTAATTCTGCTCACTCAATCCACCAATTTCAAAAGGCCCGATTTCTTACAAACCAACTATAGAATTAAATTAAATTATGTATTTAAATGTAGATAATATTCAATAGGATTTCGTAACATATAAAACGAACCATTATCATGGTACGTATTTGAGTTACAAATTGTTATATGTGCTCACTCAGTCCACACATTGTTGGAAAGTAATAAACATTCATATTGCTAGGTCTGCATACACCCAAAAATATAAATAGTTAAAGTATTAGTCACTAACATTTTGTTATTCGTGCTTCAATCCTCGAACTCTAGCGTAGTGGTTGTATTCTCTTTGCCTCGAACTTGAATGTGTTTCTCGCTCCATGTGCTTATTGTTTTTAAAACTTTTTATCGCCCAAAGGAAATGCCTCCGCATAATTACAAATATACGCCAAAGAGTACTTAAGCTGCAAATCTCAATTTTATCTTTATATATTTATATAATTTATTTCATGTAAATCTTAGGAATAGCAAAATTCGACAGAAAACACATATATCTCTCTAGATTCGATAAAAACAAACGCCGCAATACAAAATTAGTTCTACTTATACTTACACCTAGATTAGAACCCCCTTACTTATAAAGTTATGCAATGATTAAGTAATGATTAGTAATACTGCGCAGAACAATATTGTACTGCGCAATTTTACTTATCATTGCATAACTTTTTATAAGTAAATGATGAAATGTTTAAAAATAGTCCCCAATATAGTATTCAAATTTAGAGAGCCTCAAAAGTATACATAAGGATAGTATATTCCAAAAAACCCTGAATTCTATCGTTATAAAAAGCCCTATTATAATATCATCGAATTTATGAAAGACAAATGGAAAATGATGAGGATGATGATGATGATGATGAAGAAAGTTTATTAGATTAACATAGAAAATTAATAATAACAGCTGTGATAAGAAAAGATTACAGAGAAAAGAATTACCTAGTTACCATATAATAATAATTATAAGAATATCTTTTCTAGAAATAAGAATACCTAAAATAATAAAAAAAGTATAAAGAAGTGAACCTAGTTAAATAATGAAGTTTACCTAATTAAATAATTACTTCTATCGTCATTAATATTTAATATGTAGTGAAGTCAGTAATAAGAATTATTCGCAAATAGATAGTATTTACGACACCCTAGACCCTGTCATTGTAATTACAATTAGTTTGTAGATTAAGTCTTATTCATAAGTGTTACTATGAATGTGTGTACACTGTATATAAATAAATAAAGCTTTTGTTTATTTCTGTTATTGTTTTATCTTCTCTTTCTTAAGTTTGATACATTTGTTATTGTTCTGTCAAATGGAGACGGGTCCCTCAACATCAAAGCACAATTTATCACCGGTAAAAAAAAACGTGTTCGCAAAAGTAAGAGTGTATCGGAAAAGGTAATGGTGATGAATGCCTATAAGCAGACCTATAAGTCGTGGTCTAATATTGGTCATTAGCAGACTGTGCCCAGAAAACAGCAGGTTTTTTTTGGGAATATCTACATTACTCGCTCAGCAGCACTATAATTCAAAATTACAGGTTAGTCGTCTGCTGAGCTGTCAAAATGTAGGTGGGAAACCCATCTGCCAGCAGCTACCTTGCGTAAACAAACCGTTTTTATGACCGCTTCATACGGTTGTTTATTAAACAAACTACTGTTCTGTGTAGCTAATATAATATACAATAGTCTTTCAGTGTTTTATTTTATTACATATCTAATCAACATAATGAGCAGTTTTCCGGTAGGAATTGTCAGTTTAGTTCATCGTCAAGAGATGGCGCTTGCGTAACTTTTGGTATTTACTCAACTGAAATTAGTAATCGAAAGCAGGTAAAAACAGCGTTTTACCGTAAAAATACACAAACCACGAGCAAAACAAACGAAAGACAAGTTGTTTGTGTAGTGAAATTTGTAGTTGTTTTTTTTTTACTATGAAATTGGCAGTTTGTGCATATTCAGATTCCCTATATTAAAGCAGATAAATTAAATGTAAATAAAACGGTCCATACTTTTTGTATCATTAGCTTTAATTTATAATATGGAATATCAAGAGGTAGAAAATACTACCAATAAATACAATAAGTAATGAATTTGTTACATAAACTACTTGACATAACCAAGGGAATGCATAATGTTATACCCACCAGTAAGCGTAATTCAAAATCCTTGGTCATACCCAAGGAAGTTCTATGTACTTATAGAACTTCCTTGGTCAAACCAAACTACAGTTCTACACTACCAAAACTGTCGCCAACGCCATCTAGTGAGAGATAAATAATGCTAAAATGACACTTGGAAAACCGCACATTATAAAAACACGCTGACAGTTGAAGAAAAGTCAAAATCTTTTTGTTCGAAATCTTCAGCAACGACCTATAGTTTTTTTTTATATGTATTTAGGACCACTAAAGATGTACCTCTCCAACAGATAGAAACAGTCAAGGGTTTTTTTAAATAATCAACTAAAATCATGCGTGTTGTTTAAAAATTATTTATTCTAGAGCTTATAAGTGAAATATAAAGTTAACATTGTGTTGCTACATGTTATTATTAGTAACCTAGATTAAATAAAGAGCCCTAAATTCGATAACTTTTAAATAAATCTATAACATGTTCGGCTCGCATCTAGAGAAGCATGCCGCAATCGGACTTTAATTATTTTGCAACTAAAGAAGCTTTATTCATACGAATGATTCAATCGATAGAAGTTGAAACAACAATAATTTTAATATTTAACACTTGTTATCCCATGAACTTACGGCATATTTGCAGAATTTGCAAAATATTTTAACGGTAACTATTTTTTTTTCAGAGTCAAGCGTCTCGGTTTTTTTTAAGTTGGATTGAATCTTTTTCTGAGACTATGGCATTTTATTAGGTAGCCACATGATATTACTAGTACCATAGATAAAATAAATGGCCCTCCTTACGATACAACTTGAATAATTCGAAAATAAATAAACATTTAGACCCTTGGCAACCACAGAGGTCTGATGCAATCGGGCTTTTTCTATTTGAAAACCGTAGAGGCTTGGTGCATTTTAGCGGGTAACTGTGAGAAAGATTGTTACTGAGAATAAAACCAGTGATGAATCCAGTATGCCCCTGAAGGCTGGGCCAGTAACAAACTTCATGGAAAAATTGGACGAACTTACTTTGACTGCTATAATACAGACTGTTCATCACTTTTTTCAAGACAATGAGTCTCTTACTACAGCAAAAGTGCGCGCCACCCTGAGACTGCTGATCACCCACTCGGAAGTAGAATTGTTGGCTTGATTCCAACCCTGGAATGTGCCACGTGATCTTTGTAAGCTCCATCTCAAGTTGCGCCATGTGCTCGTCAAGCCTAATCGTTAGTCCGTTGTACAAGGTCATTTGTTTTTGTTTGGAGTGGCCTACGATAGTGGCCGGGGATTCTTTGCACCCCCTGCCCTGCCATTTCCTTGACTAGCAGGCAGTGCAGCACTCGACGAGTCAACATCACCCGAAGATGCCTCGTGCAGAGGCAAACACGTGTCGTATTTATGTCAGACGTTTGGTATTTGGATCAAGGTATATGCTTTTTATTATTGTGTGTATATATTATATGTATATAAATATATATCCAAATCCTTCCCCATTCTCCCATTAACTCCCAATCCTCCCGTGGATGTTGGCCGTGGCGGTCTCGGCTTAGAATATGACCCCTCCCAATCCCAAGGGATTACACACCGGAAGATGGGCAGCAGCGTCCTCCGAGCACATATTTGCTACACTGTGGTCACCAATCCACCTGCCAAGCGTGGTGACTATGGCAACCCCCCCTCCTATCATATGGGGGGGGGGAGGGTAATATGATAGACACACCACAAAAATAGCAGGGTGGCATACATTATACTCAGAAAAAAAAAGGAACCGAAAAGCCCGAACGATAATGTAGAGGCTATGTATGACGACATTTCTAATCCCATACATGCCCCGAAAACACACTTCACAGTGGTAATGAGGGACTTCAACGCTAGGCATGAGGAATGGCGATGAACTGAGAGTGGGGCAGTTTGGATTTGGACAGCGGAACCAAAAGGGTCAGCGATTGGCCGACTTCATGGAGAAGGAGAGACTCTTTATGATGAACTCCTTTTTCAAGAAGCGTCTGTCTAGGACATGGACGTGGCTGCACCTCGGCTGTCATAAGCACGAGATAGATTTCATTTTGACGACCAATCGGCATATATTCAATGATGTCTCTGTGATCAACAGGGTTAAAACCAGCAGTGATCGCCGCATGGTAAGAGGTTCATTGAATATCAACGTAAAGCTGGAGAGGTCTCGTTTGATGGGATCTGCTCTTCGCCCAAGTCCTGCCCAAATCCAACACCCCGAGAGCTTTCAGTTGGAGCTCCAAAATCGCTTCCAAATCCTTACCGAATGCGATACAGTGGACGAACTAAACAACGGGCTACTGCAAATTGTTCACGCGGTCGGGTCGGAGTTCTTTAAGACCCCCGCACAAAAAAGAGCACAGAAACTCTCTGAGCATACACTCAAACTTATGGCAGAACGAGGCGAGATGAGGCTGCAGTCTTCAGTGGATATGTCGAGTTATAGCTTGCTTAATAAACAGATCTCCAAGTCAATGCGACAAGATTTGCGTTCCTATAATACGACAGAGCTACTAAAAGCGGGTGGAACACGGGTAGTTAAAGTCCTTCAGTAACTCCGTTATTCTCGAGGGTACTACGGTAGAGGCGTGGCACAGGAGCGTAGTGGTGTTGTTCTTTAAGAAAGGTGATAACACCCTCTTGAAGAATTATAGGCCCATTTTGCTGCTGAGCCACGTCTATAAGCTGTTTCCAAGAGTGGTTACAAACCGTCTCGTTCGTAGGTTTGACGACTTTCAGCCTCCCGAACAAGCTGGATTCTGGAAAGGCTTTAGCACTGTAGACCACATCCATACGGTCGGGTAGATTATACAGAAGACCGAAGAGTATAATCGGCCACTATGTCTAGCGTTTGTTGATTACGAAAAAGCCTTTGATTCAGTCGAGACCTGGGCTGACTGTAGCACGTCATTACAGCGGTGCCAGATTGATTACCGGTACATCGAAGTGTTGAAGCAAGTATACAGCAAGGCCACCATGACAGTCTGTCTTCAGGATCAGAGTACAAATTCTATCTAGGTGCAAAAAGGGGTGAGACATGGAGACATTATTTCTCCGAAACTGTTCACCTCTGCACTGGAAGATATAATCAAGCTTCTGAACTGGAACGGATATGGTGTTAACATCAATGGCGAATACATCACTCACCTTCGTTTTGCTGATGATATAGTCATCATGGCAGAAACCCTGGAAGACCTAAGCACAATGCTCAGTGATCTCAATATTGTTTCCCAACAGGTGGGTCTTAAAATGAACATGGGTAAGACGAACATCATGTCAAATGCCCATGTCATATCCATGCCGGTTTATGTTGGGAATGATATTATCGAAGCTGTTGATCACTATGTCTACTTAGGTCAGACGATCCAACTGGGAAGATCCAACTTCGACAAAGAGGTCAACAGACGAATCCAACTCCGATGGGCAGCGTTCAGGAAATTACGCCATATCTTCTCGTCGCAGATACCGCAGAGTCCAAGACGAAAGTTTATAATCAGTGCGTGTTGCCAGTGATGATATACGGCACTGAGACGTGGTCGCTAACTATTGTCCTCATACACAAGCTCAGCGTGCAATGGAGAGAGCTATGCTCGGTGTTTCACTACGTGATAAAATCAGAAATGAGAAAATTCGTAGAAGAACGAAGGCTACCGACATAGCTCTCAGTTTGCAAATTGAAGTGGCAATGGGCAGGCCATATAGTTTGCAGAACCGACAACCACTGGGGAATAAAGGTTTTCGAATGGCAACCACGAACAAGCAAGCGAAGTGTGGGGAGACCCCGCACACGATGGACCGACGACATTGTAGCCATCGCAGGAAGTCGGTGGATGGAGGTGGCACAAGATCGCTCGTCATGGCGCTCTTTGGGGGAGGCCTATGTTCAGCAGTGGACTTCTAAAGGCTGACATGATGATGATATAAATATATAAGTGTTTTTTCTGGCCTCCAGGCCTTGTCTTTCATTTCATTTATATTTTACGATAGTTAAATTTGGGTAGGGTTTGTTTAGCGTGGGGTTTTACTTATGTTATAGTTTAATTTTACCATTTATCATAATTTGTCTGACATTGATTTTTGTTTAGTTTTGGCGGAAGTAAGCTACATATATTTCTTATGTTCATTATTTTTTCAGCGGATAAAATTTAATTCTGGCGGTTTCGTTCTTCATTCAAACCAACTATTTCTTATTCTGTGGTGTTGTAGTGCAACAACGAAGGTGCGGGCGGGACTTGATTACTCAATATTTAAACGTTTTATACAAATAAATATTTTGAAATACCGCTATCCATGCGATACCGGGGCCGGTCGCTAGTAGTAGCAGTGTAGCAGTATAATACGAACTATTTCTTCCACGATTTAACACTGGCCAATAAGAACAAAATTAACCATGACATCGATATCCTTTACATAACACAAGAAAAACTATATAGAAAGACCATGGACATTTCTAAATTAACAAAATTATAATGTCTGACAAAGCAAAAAACATTTGCAACAACTGCTGTAAGCAGAAGCCTGCTAAATGCTTGCCTGCTGTTACAGAGGACCTGAAAACCCTCAAGAACGAAGAGAAATCGCCCCGCAAGCAAGATCCCGATAACTGCAAATGCAACTCCGATGAAGGACCCTGTTCCAACGCCTAAACACCAGTAGCTTCACAAGTAAGATCATCACAATCAGCATTTGGTTGTTTAATAGGGTCAATGGCATTTGAGTATTAAATTCTGGATCATAAATCGGCCTCTTCTACGTCGCACCATTTTTTTCTATCTTGAACTGGTCTACACAAAGCAGAAAAGTATATCATCAGCCTAGCATCAGTAAATATTATTCTATTACCATAATACCTGATGTGGAGCTGCCAAACGGGTGTACCGATTTCAACGCGGCTTTCATATTTGAAAGCTGGGGTTGTCGAGATGGTTCTAAGTTTTGTTTGGAACAAATCGGTGCTGCCTTTTCCTGTGATCTCTCGTTGCGAAAGGATCTCGGGAGCTAAGAACCTTGTGCCTAAATGTTTATATGAGCGTCTTAAGATGAGTAGCTTCAGAAGACTAGAATGAGTTTAGTATGCATCTCTGTTCTTCATTGCATGACTGCCTAAAAAAAAGGAATGCAATGTTTTCAGTTTTCATGTATGGATTTATGCGAGTTTCTTTATTCCACCGTAGCTTTTAAATGCCAGAACAGATTTGTATGTATGGGTTATTGTTATGATCCTTACATCATCCCGACTAACATAGTGCTTAAAAAAATATCGTTTTTGGCAGGGCTGTTTTTTTCTCTTACTTTTATAATGTACCTACTTGTTTTTATATCTATTTATGCCCACTGGTTTGCCTGCGTGGTAATATCCTGATGCTCACAAAGTAACCTATGTTTATTTCAGGTCGGGAATGTTTTTTTCTGTTTATTTCCCATATTTAAAGTACCTATAAAGTACAATCAAAATTGTTTCAAATAGTTTTTTATCGATTAATTGGCTTCTACCTATTCGATTGAGATAAAAGTATATCAGATTTTAATACAAAACTTAAACTATCCAACAGTGAAAACAACATTTTAATTGGTCCAGTAGTTTTTACGTGATACGCGAACATATATACAGACAGACAGACTTTTTTTTTATTTAATTATTTTTAGAACGTAACGTGTTATGTTCTTGTTTAGTTATCTTCGTTGTACATACTTTTTGCTACTTACTGCTGTATTATCTTTATTATAAGTATAGATAGATTCCCTATTCAAAACAGTGTAAGACAGTAACATTTTAAGTGAGTTTAATAACGGTAGTTTTATAAACAATATTTGAACAGAGTTCAACGACTTGAAATGTTGCGCAAAGGTAGTAGGTAGTCGTAGTCAACATAATTTACCACGATCAGATTGACCGCTAACATTGCACGTTTTGCAGGTGTATTAAAAAGTCCAAATTGCAAGTAGAACAGAATCATCAATTAATAGTATGGGGGACATAGTAGACGCCCGAAAATGCGTACTCAAGGAACAACATCATCCTTGCGACGATCCACCGCCTTGTGATCCACTGGAAGCGGGTCATAATTGTCCAGAACCGTATATATGCTACGAGAGGCTGAAAAATCCGGTAGAGCCTGATGAACTTAGTAAGAACTTTACTTTTTCAAACAAGTTGGTCCTGTAACGAAACAAGCGCCTTTAATTTTGTCTAAACGCGCGGTCCGTACGCTTGCTATACTCGTATCATGGTCCTAGAAAAAATAATACACGTTCTGATTTGATTGACTCGACTATGTACCTACTTTGGATACCGACCTCTCAGATGTTCTAGCCCTAATCACAGAATAAATAATAGTGCTACGTACCCTAATGTCGCAGTGGTCTGATTGGTAGGTAATAGTCATGTCAGCCAAGTCAGAAAGTTGCCTTTAGGGTTTAAACAAGTAAAATTATTATAAAAATACAAAAACCCGACTGCGAACTAAAATTCTGAATACGAGTTGACCGCCCGGAATAATGTGTGTGTGTGTGTGTGTGTTCGTGTGTGTGTGTGTGTGTGTGTAATAGTGTGTAGGTTACTTCTTCACGCTTAAACGGCTAAGCGGATTTGGATAAAATGTTGTTTAAAGGTAACTTATACCACAGTACATAATATACATATATGTATATGTATGTATGGGTATAAGCATGTACTGTGCTTATACCCTGGATTAACACATAGGCTACTTTTTATCGCGTCAAAATGCACAGTTTCTGAGGGACGCGGGCGAAGCCGCGTGACGCAGCTAGTATTGATATAAATTTAATGTTTCTTTTTTACATACATATTTTACTTTATAGTAGCTCCCAAACGAACCTATTTTGATGAGGTTTTTCATGTTTTAAAGCTGATGTTATTGAGATGATTCTTAGCTAAAATAGGGGGGATCAGGGGTTATACAATACAACAACTCTTTATTGCACACCAAGCAAAAACGAAACAGAAGAAACTTAAAAACTAAAATGTACAATCGGCGGCCTTATAATTTTTATTTGTGCTTGTTATAATAATTTGTTTATCTATATAGACTTATAATAAAGCAATAATAACGAAAAAGTCTGTACAAAGAAGATAAAGACATGTACCCGAAACATAAAATAAGCTACTGAACAAGAATATAACATTTAAAAAAATCGTGTGTCTGTTTGTCTGTCTGTATGTTTGTTCGTGCATCACGTAAAAACTACTGGACCAATTGCGATGCGGTTCACTGTTGGATAGCTTATGTTTTGACTTAAAAACTGGTGTACTTGTATCTCAATCGAATAGGTAGAAGCCAATTAATGGATAAAAAACGATTTGAACCAATTTTGATTGTACTTTGTACTTTAAATATGGGAAATAAACAGAAAAAACATTCCCGACCTGAAATAAACATAGTTTACTTTGTGAGCGTCAGGATATTACCACGCAGGCAAACCAGTGGGCATAAACAGATATAACAACAAATAGGTACATTATAAAAGTAAGAGAAAATAAAACAGCCCTGCCAAAAACGATATTTTTTTAAGCACTATGTTAGTCGGGATGATGTAAGGATCATAACAATAACCCATACATACAAATCTGTTCCGGCATTTAAAAGTTACGGTGGAATAAAGGAACTCACATACATACATACATACATGAAAACTGAAAACATTGCATTCCTTCTTTTTAGGCAGTCATGCAATGAAGAACAAAGATGCATACTAAACTCATTCTAGTCTTCTGAAGCTACTCATCTTAAGACGCTCATATACACATTTAGGCACAAGGTTCTTAATATATTTTTTATTTATAATAATTTTAATAATTCCTTTTTGTTTAAAAAAAAAAGTTTTGAATAGTTCAAATGATATTATTTTTTGTTATATTTATTTTTATAAATTTAACTTTAAATATTAATAATTTTATTAATATTAGATTTATATATTCTTATGAAATTTTCTTAGCTCCCGAGATCCTTTCGCAACGAGAGGTCACAGGAAAAGGCAGCACCGATTTGTTCCAAACAAAACTTAGAACCATCTCGACAACCCCAGCTTTCAAATATGAAAGCCGCGTTGAAATCGGTACATAAATATTTTTGACGTCTGAAGGAATTTTGATCAAATGTTGGTATATTGGTATTTTAGGTCCTGGAATAGCACAAAGAGTACTTCTTACCTAAAGAAATGACCAAGCGTGCGATGCCGCGGGCATCAGCTAGTTTGTTTATATGTATGTTTGTAGCATGTAATCTCTGGAAATACTACAGATTTTGATAGAAATAAACACTAATTCTACTTTTCCCCGGGATAATGCAAAATTTCCGCGAACTAACGGTAAAACTATGGGCGAAGCCGTAGGGCACAGCAACTTGTACAAAATAATTAATTATCACCTTTTTAAACTCACAAAACAGTACATCATAGCTTTTGTATATGTATGTATATGCATACTGTTCTGCGTGTTAATTTTATAAATAATAAATTATCATTTATTTAGACTCACAGCACAGTATGCCATAGCTATGAATGTTACCATGGCACACTGTTACATATGCGAGTTAATATAACAAATAATTAATTGAGTATCAACTATTTAGACTCACAGCACAGTATGCCATAGCTATGAATGTTACCATGGCACACTGTTACATATGCGAGTTAATATAACAAATAATTAATTAAGTACCAACTATTTAGACTCACAGCACAGTATGCCATAGCTATGAATGTTACCATGGCACACTGTTACATATGCGAGTTAATATAACAAATAATTAATTAAGTACCAACTATTTAGACTCACAGCACAGTATGCCATAGCTATGAATGTTACCATGGCACACTGTTACATATGCGAGTTAATATAACAAATAATTAATTGAGTACCAACAATTTTGACTCACAGAACAAGTAATGCCGTAACTAGTTGTATTTTATAGCTGGCATACTTTTCTGCAAGTTAATTAATTACCAACTATTTAGCCTCGCATATTTAGCTATGGCATACTGATGCCATAGCTAAAAATGTAGAAATGGCATACTGTTCTGCGAGTTACACTCTTTCAGCGAGATGTCTACCTGGCAACTTCATGCCCGTCAATACCTGTAAAAAAATAGAGCCTCCCCACCCTTGCGACGAGAAGCCCCCCTGCAGTCAGAGGTCTGAGAAAGAGAAGAGGAGGCGGCTGCCATGCAATGAGCCACCTTTGTGTCTGGAAAGAATCAAAAATCCTGAGAACACACCGAAGAAGGACCCGAGATGTGATCATACCAAATAAAACCTATTAATATTAACTTTTTTTATTTTTTTTTATTGATATTGATATATTTTTTATCAATTTTCAAAACGAGGTGGTTTATAATTCGATCAGTTTTATTTCTACGGGGCTTTGAAACGATTTGGATGACTAAACCCACCACGATAGGAAGCACCACGTACTAATGAGTTTTACTTGTGTAAAACTCATTAGTACGTCCTCACGCACGCGCTTATACTTGTGTATAAGCGCGTGCGTGAGGACTACAACAAAGTGCGTCTATTCCCAGTGTCCCCCACTTTTTGTCCACCACTGGGGGACAATGGGTAAAAAAGTAGCGCGACTAAATTATTCCCACTATCCCCCAGTGGTGGACATCAGGAAGAAATGAGCGTCTATTCCCGCTGTCCCCCACTTTGCCATCTTTTCCCGTTGTCTCCCACTTTTTGTCCACCACTGGGGGACAACGGAAAAAAGTAGTGTTGTCCCCCAATTATTCCCTTTATCCCCCAGTGGTGGATATAGGGAAGATATAAGTTCCACTATAGTTGATATCGAAACTAACCATGCGACATTGTCCGGCACTACCTACTTAACTTATAATATTACTGTTTCATGTCTATAGATGGTAGGTGTCAAAGTGACAGGTGATGTCAGTAATACGTCAACACCTGGCAAGATCTCATCGTTATTTTCATTTTGGATGACTGCTGTCAAATTTCAAAGGGCTAAAACTCTGAAACTTGTACCTTACCATAATTCGTCCATTAGTGTGTTTATATACAGAGTACAGACATTTTGCAGTGGAGGTTGTAATTTATTATTGGGAAAGGAAAACGTAGGTTAGTCAAAAATCTCTTATGCTTATGCATAAGAAAAATGCGCGGTAATGGATAGATTACACGCTACTTTATAGTAGCTTTTAATCTATCCATTACCTCGCATTTTTATAAGGAAAGAATAACAATAATGTAAGAGCTTATGATCGTCAGTTGCGACTCAGGTAGTAGCTGAGGCGCGGGCGGGGCGGAAACGAGCGAATTCCAGGCAAGACGCAATAAAAAAAAATTGGCAAAAAAAAATTATGACTGGCGGCACAAAATTTGTTAATAATTATTGTAGGGTTCATACCCCAAATATAAATGAAATACCTTTTTTTAAAAAATAAAGTGAATCATTATTAATCAAAAAATAACATAAATATGTCAAATTTAAATTATTATTAAAAATAATATTCTCACACCAAATAAATTCACACTCACTCATTCATTCATTCTCACTTTTTCTCTTCTTTCTCAGTTTTAATTTTCTCATTATTTTTTTTAAAAGTCAAGTAAAGCTCTCTAAGCGAGAGGCCGGGCGCGCGCACGTCAATTTCGCAGTTTATGAACACGTTGTTTACGTTTTCTAAACGACATCTCATTAATTGTGAATCATAGACGGTCGACAGAAAACCTTTGGAAAAGGACGCGTAGATATTTGGCTGTCTCCATGTTTTGGGGACTAGTGTTTGTAAATCCGCGAGTGTAAACGAATTGTTTTCCTAGTGTTTCAATTCTGTGGGCCTCAAGTGGAACTTCAAGCAGAGATTGTGGGCTGAGATGCTGATGTCAATGCTATGGCACCATGAGAGCTTGCCAGTTTACCTGCCCTACTTCGTGCTGGCTTCAAGAGACCACCCTGCGGACCCTTTCAGAAAAGGGAAAGGGGCCTTGTCGAGCTTTCTGATTGTTATTACTGTGTCGGTATTGGAGGTGAAGCGTATATAGGTACTAGAAGAGGTTCAGAGATCACGTATACTTTAATACTAGACGGCACCTAGTCATAAGTATCAACTTACCCCTTTACTTTTTATAAGTAAGGGGGTTAATCCACATTGTATCATGAATCGTGGGATTGCAGCGAAGTGACTATATCAAGTGAGCGAGACAGTACTCCCCTTGAACAATCGGTCGTGGATATTTGGCAACACGCTAATAATGGCAATCTATGTATCTAAACACTGCTCCGATACCATTGACTATACAAACGCTAGATAAATATTTTAGGGAACTCTTTAAAAAAGATAAAATTTGCCACTTGCGGGTGAACACGTGAGTGTAGCTAGTTATATCCTAAAGTTATCATACAAATTAATTCACCGGTTTATGTAAGACTTTTTTTTCAGCTGCAAATTTCATAGACCACTGACTATACGAGTACAAACGCTAGATAAATAGAAATCTTCGAGTGATTTCTGAACCTTAAAATAGAGCACTGAGTTGAAGTCCAGATAAATATTTTAGGGAACTCTTTTAACAGATGACTAGCGGGTGTTTGTTGATTGAAGGAGTTTGGTAATGATTTATGATAACACTGTCTAACATCGTAAAGGCGAATGTATGTAAGTAAGTATATTTCTCCTTTACGCTCAAACGGCTGAACTGATTTGGATGAAGTCAGGTACTAAGATAGCTTATGTGCTGGATTAGCACATATAACACTTTTCATCATCATCGTCATTTGTAACTCCACACTTAAACGGCTGAACCGATTTGGATGAAGTTTGGTACCAGGATGGCTTATAACCTGGATTAGTAGATGGACTAGGTAGAACAGGTATTTAGATCAAGTATCTGAACGGACTAGGAACAGATGCACCTAGTCACAAAGAACAAGGGTGAAATTTTATGCGAGAAATATTGCAGCGTCTTGAAATATCATTTCTACAGAAATTAAGTTATTATTTTTCTACGTTTTTTCAACATAGCATGTAAGCTAGTAAAATCCAGGTTAACAAATCAATTAAAAGGAACATTAAATTGAAACTTCATTTCTTTCCTACAATGTTTTACCCATAGATTCTAGAATTTAGGCAACATTGGTTTTACCGTAGACAGAGAAACCAATAGACACTTGGTTGTTGTGCCACTTGTGAGATAGAACGATAAGTGGGTGTGCTGCCATTTCAAAATTTTTACGCTGAGTTTAAGCAATCCCAGATTCAAGCTTAAGACATTACAGATCATTAGAGACCTTACAGATTTACGAAAAATGTACGTCCAGAAAGAAAAATTGAGTTTTTGAATAATTCTAGGTGTTGTACGATCTCTTTACATAAAAATATCGTATCTTTATGGGACTAATGTGGATAAGGGAAACATCAGAAAGCTTTTTTACAATTTCTACAAATATTTTGTCTTGAACATGCTTACAGTATAATAATAATAATATATATATATATATATATATATATATATATATATATATATATATAGTAGTATATAATTCTATCCAGCTGCAAAAAGGGGTGAGACAGGGAGACATTATTTCTCCGAAACTGTTCACCTCTGCACTGGAAGATATATTCAAGCTTCTGAACTGGAACGGATTTGGTGTTAACATCAATGGCGAATACATCACTCACCTTCGATTTGCTGATGATATAGTCATCATGGCTGAAACCCTGGAAGACCTAAGCACAATCAATGCTCAGTGACCTCAATATTGTTTCCCAACAGGTGGGTCTTAAAATGAACATGGGCAAGACGAACATCATGTCAAATGCCCATGTTGTACCCATGCTGGTTTATGTTGGGAACGATATTATCGAAGCTGTTGATCACTATGTCTACTTGGGTCAGACGATCCAACATCGACCAAGAGGTCAACCGACGAATGCAACTCGGACAAGACGAATGCTTATAATCAGTGCGTATTGCCAGTGATGACATACGGCACTGAGACGTGGTCGCTAACTATTGGTCTCATACAAAAGCTCAGAGTTGCGCAGTGTGCAATGGAGAGAGCTATGCTCGGTGTTTCACTACGTTATAGAATCAGAAATGAGGAAATCCGTAGTAGAACGAAGGTTACCGACATAGCTCTCAGAGTTTGCAAGTTGAAATGGCAATGGGCACGCCATATAGTTCGCAGAACCGACAACCACTGGGGAATAAAGGTTCTCGAATGGCGACCACGAACAAGCAAGCGAAGTGTGGGGAGATCCCCCACACGATGAACCGACGACATTGTAGCCATCGCAGGAAATCGGTGGATGGAGACACAAGATCGCTCGTCATGGCGCTCTTTGGGGGAGGCCTATGTTCAGCAATGGACTTCTAAAGGCTGACATGATGATGATGATGATGATGATGATGATGATGATGATGACCTTTGTCATCCATGGTGGGCCATCCTCAGCGTAAAATAAATATATAAAATATGGTGTATCATGCATGAAAAGCGATACCTACATACTGGTAACATGCACCATTATATGTATACCATGTTCATCCATGATGGACCATGATGCTTCATAAAATAATTATTTATTTTGGTATAACCTGACCTGTTATACCAGATGACCATGGTCTAAAATAGTGCGTTTCAACATAAAAACGCGGTGTCGCGGCAAACACATTGTAAAAATACGCCCATAAAGAAAATCATTATTTCCCGACCGACCAGCTCTCTTCTTGTCTAACTGCAATATTTTAGACAGGAAGATAGCTGGTCGGTTTCCTTGAGAGTGATCAGTTTTTCTTTTTACTATCTTTATTTGTCACACTTTGAATTTCTGCAATCATTTTCCCCCAGACTCAAATGTATGGGAATAACCTTTCAATATTATTGAACTTTTTAAGACTCTTGTTCAGAATTACTTTTTCGGAGGAGTGGACTGTATTACAATTTTAAATCACGTATTCACTTTTTCGGTCATAGGTCGCTGGTTTATATTAACTAACAGCAATAACTTATTCGTGGCTCAGGAGCTTCGAAGATTCAATGAATGAAACTACTACGACGGGTACAACTAACTGACTGACTGCCTTTCCTTACAAAAATGCATTTATATTTATACAATACAATTTAGGTAACGGTGCCTGCTCGGTCACAGGGAGAGCTCGGGAGCAAGGGCAATTACAACGGTTCTCGTATTTATTGCAACAACTAACTGGGCATCGTTCGTTAATTGTTTTACTATCAACGGCTTTTACTTTGTCGGCGCATTGCCCGTGTTATTATTCTAAAGATCGTGGGAATGTAGCTGTATTTATTTAGTCTAACGGAAACTACCCTACCTGCGCTAAGGGCTCCTGTAATAAACACATTGCGCATTTCATTGTCTAACAAGCTTAAATCATAAACATTGGCGCTTTCACCTATTTCTAAGCTAACGGAGGTTTTCCCCCTAACGGTAACTTTATTATCTATCTTCCCTATATTACACGTTAAATCTACCTACTTACTCTAGGTGTACTACTATTTAATCTTATTCTAGTTTTATACAAATTAACTGAAGCGAAGCCTCGTAGCCGAAGTGCTTACACGTCGGTCGGTCGGTCGTGGTCCCTTTGCTCTGGCCGGTGATTCCCGATGACTAATTACACATTCGCGGTCACGTGATCTATGATCGCGGGGTCATGCGGCATCTGAGAGGTGGACAGGCTCGCTGTCCTCAACAACTCTAACCTATATTAATCTCATAATTTAGACTTTTGTTCCACAAAAGGAAAAGGAATGCTCATTTTTTGTTAAAATTATAATTTTTCTTGCAGACTGTACTTTTTTCCAAAATCTTTAAATTTTAATCATGCTGTCTCCAAAATCCACGGTAGGTCTTCTCACATAGTTTGTTTGTTTGTCGTATGAGGTAATGCTGGGCCTCTGGTGTCAAAGTTTGTCAGGCTGCCTGAGGACCTCTGACATGGCTTACACAGTTTTGATGTATGTAGCTCTAATGGTTAGGGCATTTAAGTAGTTATAGGTGCCATTGCTCTCTTGAATAAACTTTCTATTATGTATACATATTAACAACATCGTACGATATTACATTAAATTGAATTTAATATTGATAAAAATGAGAACCAATGCAATTAAATTATTTTAATAATAAAAAATGTGTAGTTTGGGCACAGAATACTAAAAGGGTCTAGAGAACTTTCATTTCGAATGCAAGCAACACACCAAGCATAATTATTTTTCTCACAATCCATACAACACTATGGCGAACTGTCAATTTTTTTAGCACAGTGGTGTGCTGATCTTTAAAAAACCGGCACGCGACCTGCAACAAAAAATCATATCGCTCTGTCTCATTTCTTCACAAGACCTATGCATATTTTGTTGTCTTTCTTGTATCACTGCGATGGAAGCTATCTAGTTGTCTATTGGTTTCTCTGTCTACGGGTTTTATCGGCTTTGTTGCCTGCCGAATGGGTGAAAAAAAGATAATACAATGACGTTTCCGGTTCGGACGTCAAAATCAACAAAATAGTATACTTTCCGCCCGGTTTTTTAAACCAAAGCTAAACTAACTAACCACCTAACTAACTTTCCACCTGCCACCCAATTACGATGCAAACTCTTTGGCGTTTTGCAGACGCTCAGCTTTGGTGGAGCGGTTCAACAGGGATGATAAATAAAGCGATCACGATGGTCATTTTCGTAGAGTTGAGCTCCGCGTCGATCGCAACATAGACACGAGGAACACCGCTTATTTAAATGTTGCTAGCGTAAAAATATATTCTCCCATTCATCAATTTTTTCATCAGTTTTTCATAAATCATGCTTAAAAATTCAGAATACAAGTGTATTATCACATCATAATTATAAGTAACTTTATAAATGTAATAAAAAAAGTGTTTCTTGCTGAATTGTTATCATTTATCGACAATTTCATTTATCTAAACCATTATTTTGTCAACTGGTAATATCTGAGTAGGTAGGGGCCGTTCGTTTTGTAGCAAATGGCGAAATTAACTGTACTAAACGCTAAATATGATCACATATTTTGCCATTCCCTTTGGACATTTGTGGGAAATTAGCGTTCGGAACTGTTTTCGATCACCGTTCCTTTTGCATATTTAGATGACATGTTAACATAGGAAAATTGACTTTATCCCCTTCACCGTTCCCCCCGGTGAAGGGAAAAAAAACCCGGTCGTTTTATATTCGGTTCGGAAAGGATCGGTAGTGTCAAAAGTTGCAAAATGGGTAAAAGTGTTGAAAATGTTCAAATAGAACGGCTTGTTAAATATGTACATTTCGAAACTGCCCACAACGCCATCTCATCATCTCGAACGCAGGGGTAGTTCACAAATCGAGGCGACTGTCAAACAAATTGAAACTTGTTTTGTATCAATTTCTAGGTTCGGAGCGATTGTATTCGTAAATTGACACATTCTTAAACTCAACAATGCCTTCAGCTTCACCATGACTTGTACCGCAATGACAAACAAGTGAAACATCAGTTAGTTGAATATTTATAACACGGAAATTAGATTATATATCTTTCTATTGGATACATGGATACAGAATCCTCAAGGGAACTGATACTTCAAATTTAATGCCTATTGCATATTTGTACACTCTTTGCCTATAGCTAGCAGAATACTATTGTCTGTTTTATGCTCGTAAACCCTTGTTGCAATATAATGGAACGAATAATGTGTTAATAAATAGATTTTAAAATGATATGTACCTGTTTTTTGTTTTGGATAGTCGTTAGAATCTATGTAAGTACAAATGTACTTAAGGGAGGAGAGGGGGTGAGAGAGGGAGGGGGAATAACTCTCCCCCTGAAAGGGGGGATGGCGGAAACCAAAAAACTTTTTTGAGGTTATGTACGTTTTTTCAAACTTAGAAAAAACGTACGAAATTAATCATTAATGTAGGGATAATTTCTCTTCGCTACGTGCGGTGAACCAATTATCGGCAGCGTTTTGTTATTACAAGTATATTTAGCAAATCATTCATAGTTGAATGCATTTTTTCTTTGTATAATTTCAGGTCGTATATAATCATTATACACCGCTAGAGGCGCTAGTCGGAAGCCTGACTTGGCCGTGATAGCTTAGAAGACGAAGGCGGGACCGAAGTGTTTATTTTTTGTAGCTTTGTTATACTAGCGTTTTTTCATACTTAACATCAAAAATATTTTTTTGCTTTTTCTCAAAAAATATGGGTTTCCGCCACCCTCCCTTATAGTGGGAGGGTCCTCCCCCCAGCCAACCTCCCCCCATCCCCTCCCCAAAGTACATATGTACATACATAGATTCTACCGTCCTTCCTTTGTTTTCAATAAAAAGTTACCTATCTAAATTATCATAGTGATGACACAGAATAAATAATAGTACACTTTATGAATAAAACTAATGTTCGTTTGCTTTATTTGTATTATATTATTATCTATGATCCATCTATAGTATATTCTATCATGTACATACCAAACCACAAATGGGGTGAAGATGGGTGTTATAAGTTTAGGGTATGTACACTATGTCACTGTGTGCATCTGTCTGTGGCATCATAGTTCCCAAGCGAATGGACCGATTTTGATGCGATTTATTTTGTTTGAAAGCTGATTTGATCGAGATAGTTCTTAGCTATGATGTGGGAAGAGGGGGAAGAGGGGGGGGGGGGGGGGCGAGAATAGTAGCTCCCAAACGAATTAGTTTCCCCGTTCAGTAGTGCAGGTATCTTTTATTAAACCACATGGGGCTATTACTTTAAGCTCTTGTTTTCTTCTCTATTGCTATGACAATATTTTATGTACCCTGAAAATTAAAATAATATAGAATATGGAAGACTATGAAATTGAGATATCTTTAATACGCACCTGTTTATTGTACCTATAATCTTTTACATTAATAATTAACGATTTCACCTTGATAATTTGGGATAAATTTCATAAACAAGTCCAAAACGCTCTGTAAAAGCGCCTTCGGATGAACTTTTGCAAAGCGTCGTTTTGACAGATTTAAAACGCTCAACCAACGCTCAACAATTGTCAAAACGGCGACCGTAATCGCTATTTTCAATATGTTCATACAAAAACTCTACTTCCGGTTAGGTTCACGTCGACTGAGCGTCGATCTCAGGATGATCGCTCGTGAGCGTCAAATTTGATCCACCGTAATCGCAGAATGATGACTTTGACAGGAGTTCAGTTGCAGCAGTTCTGCTCGAAAACCATCGTAATAGGGCGGCTGGTTTATTAAGGCCAAGGACGTTGAATTACACTTACTTACCTTTTATCAGAAAGCGTAATTCAGCCTCATTGCGTTAAACAGAATAATAATTTAAACAAAATGATACATCAATATAAAACGTATAAAACCTATAAACAAAACATTTTAGCAAAGAGAATACTATGCATTATAGTTTGTGGAAAAAGTAAGGAATTGCTGCTAGGTTATGGTTGTTACTTAGGATTTGTTGCGAAATATTTGTGCTAATATTAGACGACTGTTTCCCTGCACAGTGAAACAAAAAACATATCTAAACATACTGTTTTGTGATCTTGCTAGGCAGTAACAGCTTCATAATAATTATTATTCAAAAGGCTAGTCTGTTAAATTACAATATCTTTAAACATTATATTTATCACGCATAGGTTTTTTAATTTTTTTATTACGTTTTTTTAACGAATGCCTCGTTTGACCACGATCTCACCTGATGGAAAGCGATGATGTGGTCGAAGATGTAGCACGCTTGCCTAGTAGTAGTAGATAAGTACTTAATTGCCTACCTAGTTATGCAGATAAAATGATTAAAATCTCTAAGACTTGTTTCAAAAGTACCTAGTTAACAGTTACATTACCTACAAAACTTTGAAGCCTAATAATTATTCCTGGCCTCCCCAATAAAAAAAAACTTAGACTAACAATCTCAAGAAATGATGCTGAATTGCTAGCGATATTTTTGGCCTAAAGACGCCTATGTCCCTTTCAGTTAATGATGGTACAAGATATCCTGGTTGTATAATGAATTGGTGGAGTATTATTAGTAAATATAATAATGCTTATATGCTGTCTCCTGAATTTCAACGCTAATTAATAACCTCGTATATAATTTCATATCATGTTCCTTTCAGTTAATGATGATACGAGATTTTCCGGTTGTATAATAAATGGTGGATGATTATTGGAAATGATGATAATACTTATTTACAACAACTGGAACTTCGATGCCAATTATTAAACTTGCATATTATATCTTATTATTATGTTCCTTTGAGATAACGGTACGAGATTTCCTGATCTTAGAATAAATTGGTGGAGGGTTTTAGAGAAATAAGTTTTAGAGATAATAAAGAATCGATCATTCGTTTGTTAGGTTTTGGAACGGCTCTCTGTTTCTGATAGAAGCAGGATCGCCTCCTTCCCTTGGCTGGCGCAGGCGATTGATCACTAAATACAACAGCGTTAGAAATTATATAATTATAATTTACCCTTATCCTCATAGATTCAACAATAATAAAATAACGGACTTTTGTGTTATATTATATACTAATTGAGCAATAGCTTATTCATTTACATACTGTACGAATTATTACCAAGTGAGTGATATTGTATGGGGATAGATGCAATTTTAAAGCCTCACAACCTTTACTATATACGTGATCTTTTCTATGCATTGCTGACTTGTAAATAATATCTGCTGCTATCAAAAAGACTTCACAAAGAGGAGATACTCTTACGTACACTATACAAAGAGTCAGTGCAGTATTGTTCTGTTCGGCCAACAGATCATTCCTTACTGACTCAACCTTCAAACATAAATATCAAATACAGGTAAATTATGGCTTAATTAGTAATCGGTGATAGTGGAGATTGACTCCAATCGTTTCCTCCTAACTGCCATATTCCCACCTTTCAAACCTATTTCTTTATGTAAGATTAAAGATGAATTACGCCTTAAGGGTGAATTTAATATTATTTCAGTCTAGCAAAATATTTTATATTTATATAATCAACCACGAACTAATTAGTAGGTTTCTTGGTTGAAATATATGGAAAGGATGTTAATTTTTCACTTAGTTGTTTGGCACCCAGCACTGATAGAATATCTTGTGTTCCGAAAAAAATATAGCTAAAAGCTGAATAAAGGGACCCTTATCGTATAAATTCTGGCTCTGTCAGGCACTAGTGATGGCTTGACATGCTTACTGTTGGTCGATTATGAAATCTTTAATTAAGGTACAACCTTGAATTAATAGCAATTATTATGGAAATGTACTTTCAAAAGTGTAATAATTTCATAATTAATTTACTGAGAATTATTCCTGAATACTAAATAATTCACACTGGCATAGTCCAGATTAAACCATTAAATATTATAAAAGGAAACATATTGAATATCAGAGGCTTTAGTCTCAACTACGAATTATGGCAAGGCCGATAACCTAAACGGATTTATTCCTAATGACAATTAAAACTATATACTGGTATAACCCAGACTTTATTTAAATAAAACGAAATTGACATTGTCAGTAAAAAGACAAGCTACGGCATAGACCGATTATGTTCAACTAAGTCAACCTGAACTAACTCCAGTTATGTTAGAGTGAATGGTTTGCTTTGCTATACACATAAAATATACCTACGCTACTCCATCCTTATACCGCTCCGGTTAGTAGGCGATGAAAGTTCTACTATCTTATGAGTGGTTTTATATAACCAAACTCTAAAATAAAAAGAGAATAAACATGTTATGCCTTAAAGTCTCCGATCATATTGTCGGAGAATAACAGGCAGAACAAACAAACACTTCCTCATAACAAAATAATAAGTAAACAATAACTCTTCCGAGTTCCTGTTTTATATTTTATGATATGCTGGAGGAGAGATGCGAACCATATGACTTCAGTAATTATTTGAATATTATAATAACACATTATATATTATCAAAGAACACGCTCTTGTTGACACCATGTTAATAACCAAATCTCAGATACCTAAGTTAACATATTTATTATAATATCTGTATTTGTACTTTCATATTAATTTTCATTCCTTCCCAGTACAGTCACGCACTCTAAAAGTTCCGGGTTACTTATATTCACAACGTAGTATAGACGATCAATTGGCCAAGCGACAGTGTTTATGATGGAGGGCGAAGAAAATAGTTATAATTCCTCCCCCTGAACATTAATTAAATGGAGTGATATATTATTATATTTTTAAATATTATATAATATTTAAAAATATAAAATGGATGGTTGGATGGATGTTTGTTACTCTTTCACGCAAAAACTACTCAACGGATTTGGATGAAATTTGGTGTGGAGGTAGCTTATACCCTGGATTACCACATAGACTACTTTTTACCCCGTAAAAATGCAGGGTTCCTGAGGGACGCGGGTGAAACCGTGGGGCGCAGCTAGTACGTTAATAAAATGAAATATATATTCGGTACAATTCTAATGGCACAAAATAATATATTATAAAATACATAAATAAGTTTATTACAACTGGAGACTTGTAAATGTATATGATAATACCTTCGTAAGCCGCTGTTTATGGTCATCTCCTCCTGTTCCTGTGCTCCTAATTGTTCCTTACTTTTCAATAGAGAATAATAGAGGCGGGGTATTGTAACGAGGTCAAACCTATTTCGTAATAATACTCATTTGATCTCTTAATTCTTTCATAATCCATTTCATTCCATTTGATAGTTTGTCATTATTCATTCTAAATTCAAATAACCGGTCATTGGGACATTGATTTTAGAAAAACCGAATGGCACAAAATAATATATTATAAAATACATAAATAAGTTTATTACAACTGGAGACTTGTAAATATATATGATAATACCTTCGTAAGCCGCTGTTTATGGTCATCTCCTCCTGTTCCTGTGCTCCTAATTGTTCCTTACCTTTCATATTGTCCACTGAGGCTTGGTCCCTGGGCTGGTGGAGCAAGCCCAAAGCCTGGACCGCCTCGTGACAACACAAATGATTGCATCTTGCAAGATTCGAACCCGCGACCGTTTAATTTCGTATTTAGTAGTGGGTCTCTAGCCACTAGACCAAAAATGGAATGGTGCAAAGTACACGAAAAATATAGATCACACTAATAATATAAATGTGAAAGTTTGTCGGTGTGTGTGTGCGCGAGAGAGAGAGTTATAGTATGTATGATACTCCTTCACACTGAAAGGATTTGGATGAAATTTGGTATGAAGGTAGAAATAACACATTCACACATTGGCTACTTTTTATCCCAACAAAAAAAAAAACTAGTAGGAAATCGGGAAACCGCGGGGAGTTGCTAGTGTTAATCATGTAGGGCTGACTGCACGGTATAGAACAAGTGGCTCTGTGAGCTGTAGACCTCGCACGTACAAACTTTACTTTATTGCAAACAATATACCGGTGCACAGTAGCTCCATCTAGTTACAATACAATACAATACAATACAATACAATACAATACAATACAATACAATACAATACAATACAATACAATACAATACAATACAATACAATACAATACAATACAATACAATACAATACAATACAATACAATACAATACAATACAATACAATACAATACAATACAATACAATACAATACAATACAATACAATTCAATAAATACAATACAATACAATACAATACAATACAATACAATACAATACAATACAATACAATACAATACAATAAATACAATACAATACAAAAAAAATACAAGATAACAGTAATTATACATAAAATCTAAGGTTGTACAATAGGCGGCCTTATCGATATTTGCACTTTCTTACATGCAACCTTTGGATGGACAGGAATATAAAATAAACATTGCGGTCAGTGATGGAGACTTACTTTGGAACAAAAAGTTAATAAATAAATAAAAACAACTATCTAACTTAATATTTGTATACATACTTACATATGTGTTATCATAAATTTTGTTAAACACATAAATATATACTATAATTAAATAATATAACATATATAATATTGGCAAATTTATAATATAATATATAAATATACATAAATAAATAGCATGATCACAAAGGAATATTGTATAAATTATGTATGAATAACATAGTATCCAGCTTTATGACAGGTATTGTTTCTTCACCATGACTTTGAAGACAGCTATCGACTTAGCTTTTCTAATGTTGATGGGCAAAGCATTCCACAGTCTTACAGCCCGTTTAGTAATAAGATTTGTGATAACACATCGTAGATTGGTCAGGCTCTTTCAACTGCAGAGTATTGGTGGAACGAAAAATACGGGAATGGGAAAGATGAAGGAACTCAAATCACTCTTTGAGATAGGGAAGGGTCGACGTATTAAATAGAACACTGTACAGAAGAGAGAGGGCATGAGTATCCCGGCGACGTCGGATTGGTAACCATTTGAGCTTTGTGAGAAAATCAGATACATGGTCGTACTTGCCCCGTGCACCCACTGGCTTCACCCACTGGTGGGTGCACGGGTAAATGATGTGATGATGTGCATGCACCTATCCGACCTGTCAAGTTAAAACATCTCCCTGCACCTTGGCTCACAAGTGAGTTAAGATCTTTAATGCACAAAAAGTTAGTGGCCAAGGCCAAGCTTAGATTTTGCCCGACCGTTTTCAATAAATAAAAATACATTGAACGCCGAAATCACTGCAACAGAGTTAGTAGGAATGCACAGCGCCGACATTTCCATAACTCAGTAGAAAATGAAGACCCCGCTAAAGTTTGAAAATTCCTTAGGTCGATGGGAGTTGGAAAGTTACAACAAGATAATATTCCTTATAACTTAAATATTAATCTCTTAAATAGCCACTTTTCCTCTTCCTCCAACTTTGATGGACCTACAAAACATGTTACGCTTAACTATCTTTCTTCATTTCCACCTCCCGACCACCCTTCTTTTATTTTCATTCAATTTACCGATTGTGACGTTAAGAGAGGCATTGCTTCCATTTCATCTAACGTGGTTGGTAGTGATAGCATTAGTCGTAAGATGATCCTTCCCATACTTGATGAAGTCATCCCTGTTATCCGATACATCCTCAATTTTTATATATCCAGTGGTACATTCCCATATATAAGGAAAGAAGCCCTAATAACTCCTCTCCCAAAAATGTCTAATCCTTCTTCTTTCTCAGAATTTCGCCTTATCTCCATTCTTTCTTTTTATCAAAAGTGCTCGAGCGCCTTGTTCATCAGCAAATGTCTTCCTTTCTTAACAGAAACTCTCTTTTTAATAATTTACAATCTGGTTTCCGTCCTGGGCATAGCACTCTCTCCGCATTAGTTAAAATTACTGATGACATCCAATATGGCATGGGTAACGGAAAACTGTCGTTTTATCACGTCTTGACTTCAGTAACGCTTTTACCAACGTTGATTTCGACATTCTTCTTGGACTTCTTCGCTCTCTTAACGTATTTCCAACGGCTATTAATTGGTTTCGTAGTTTTCTGTATGGTCGCCGGCAGCGGCAGTCTAGATCGGTTGAGAAATGCGATCTGTAGAGCAGAACAGACGGAAATCTGGACAGACATCCGGACATACGAAAGAATTTTTGCTGAAGCTGAAACAGAGACACTTCGCTCGCACTTCACGCTCCTTCGGTCAACTCCTATATCTCCTACTCCTTACTCAATTTTAGGTATAGAACCGATTCGTTAGAACATCTTCTTTTCAGTTTTTCAGAAATATTTTGATTCAAAAATGTTTTCAATATATACATGAGGAAATTGTTGGAAGCTAGTTAGTTCGACCTGTTACACTGCTCCGTAACTTTCTTATGGTCATATATTTAGGAAATCTAGAAAAAACTAAAGGGATTAAATTAGGAAATTGAATTTAATACAAATTAATTCCATTTTGTTTAGCTTTTTTTATATTTTGGTAGATTTTTCACACACACCGAAATTTAACCTCAGACTAAGCAATGCCTTTACTATGGGAGCTAGATAACCGCTATCAGTGATCTATACTTTTTAATTTGTAAATACTTACTCATTATACATCAAAATACCCACACACAGAACAAACAACAATTATTATTTTACATTAGATACTTAAAATTACATTACCCAGTACTTGAGGGAAAAAAATATGATATCCCTAAAATCAGATTAACCCTACGAAATGTAGTAGATCTGTCGTTTATGTCCTTACTCGTTCCAGCTCACTCAAACCACATCAAGATAGAGTGAGATGTGAATAACCTTTAGCCATCGAAAAATACTAAAAATATCGTCTAAAGTCAATTAAATCTTACTATACCTAACGCGGATGAGAATCTAATAGCAATAATTTATGCAAGACTATTCAATAATTTACTCGAAAATTAAGTCTTAAGTGTGGAAGGTAATTTTTGATTTTTTCGTTCCGTACGGCTTTTGCAGCCTACAGTGCAACAATTTACCATTATTGTAGGTCAGATTTAAATTATTGACTATAAAACAGTAGGTATAAGAAACGTTCAAATGCAGTCAATATAGAACAAATCACTAAAATATCGTCGACAAAAGTCTCTTGAACGGTTTGTTTGGCTGAAATGAGCTTTCAGCCAAACAACCAAAACAGCATACACAGTCATCATCCTCATCATCATCATGTCAGCTTTTAGAAGTCCAGTGCTGAACATAGGCCCCCCTCAAAGAGCGCCATGACGAGCGATCTTGTGCCACCTTCATCCACCGACTTCCTGCGATGGCTACAATGTCGTCGGTCCATCGTGTGGGGGGTCTCCCCACACTTCGCTTGCTTGTTCGTGGTCGCCATTCGAGAACCTTTAATCCCCAGCGGATGTCGGTTCTGCGAACTATTTGTCCTGCCCATTGCTACTTCAACTTGCAAACTCTGAGAGCTATGTCGGTAACCTTCGTTCTTCTACGGATTTCCTCATTTCTGATTCTATCACGTAGTGAAACACTGAGCATAGCTCTCTCCATTGCACGCTGCGCAACTCTGAGCTTTTGTACTAATACAAAAGCTAACCAATAGTTAGCGACCACGTTTCAGTGCCGTATGCCATCACTGGCAACACGCACTGATTATAAACTTTCGTCTTGATCTGCGGTATCTGCGACGAGAAGATATGGCGTAATCCGAACGCTGCCCATCCAAGTTGGATTCGTCGATTGACCTCTTTGTCGAAGTTGGATCTACCCAGTTGGATCGGCTGACCCAAGTAGACATAGTGATCAACAGCTTTGAAAATATCGTTCCCAACATAAACCGACATGGGTACGACATGGGCATTTGACATGATGTTCATCTTGCCCATGTTCATTTTAAGACCCACCTATTGGGAAACAATATTGAGGTCACTGAGCATTGTGCTTAGGTCTTCCAGGGTTTCAGTCATGATGACTATATCATCAGCAAATCAAAGATAAGTGATGTATTTGCCATTGATGTTAACACCAAATCCGTTCCAGTTTAGAAGCTTGAATATATCTTCCAGTGCAGAGGTGAACAGTTTCGGAGAAATAACGTCTCTCGGTCTCTCGGAGAAATAACGTCTTTTTGCAGCTGGATAGAATTCGTGCTCTGATCCTGAAGACAAACTGTCATGGTGGCCTTGCTGTACAAACACTTCAACACTTCGATGTACCGGTAATCAATATGTCACCGCTGTAATGACTGTAGCACTGCCCAGGTCTCGACTGAATCAAAGGCTTTCTCGTAGTCCTCAAACGCTAGACATAGTGGCCGATTATACTCTTCGGTCTTCTGTATAATCTGCCGGAGCGTGTGGATGTAGTCTACGGAGCTAAAGCCTTTCCGGAATCCAGCTTGTTCGGGAGGCTGAAAGTCGTCAAACCTACGAGCGAGACGGTTTGTAACTACTCTCGAAAACAGCTTCTAGACGTGGCTCAGCAGCAAAATGGGCCTATAATTCTTTAAGAGGGTTTTATCACCTTTCTTAAAGAACAAAACCACTACGCTCCTGTGCCACGCCTCTGGCGTAGTACCCTCGAGGTTGACGGAGTTAAACAGCTTCTGAAAGACTTTAAGTACCAGTGTCCCACCCGCTTTCAGTAGCTCTGTCGTTATTCCGTCCTCCCCTGGTGCCTTCATGCTCTTAAGCTGTTTGAGAGCCATTCTGATCTCGTATAGGCTGACGTCCGGGATATCTTCGGTATAATGTCAGGTCAAACGGGCTCTTGCATCGCTAGTCCTGCTAGGAGGACTACGCGATGAGGTGTATAATTGTCCATAGAACTTCTCGAGCTCACTCAAAATCTCTGGCTTCGACGAAACGATGCTGCCACTGTCGGTTTTCAGCTTCGTCAACAGGCTTTGCCCAATAGACAGATCTCTTGCAAACACTTTGGAGCCCTTGTTCCGCTCTATTGCGTTTTTAATACAAGTAGTATTATAGAAACGCAAATCGTGTCGCATTAACTTTGAGATCTGTTTATTAAGCAAGCTGTAACTCGACATATCCACTGAAGACTGCAGCCTCATATCGCTTCGTTCTGCCATAAGTTTGAATGTATGCTAAGAGAGTTTCTGTGTTATTTTTTTGCAGGGGGACTTAAAGAACTCAGACTTGACCGCGTGGACAATTTCCACCAGCCCGTTATCTAGTTCGTCCACTGTATCGCATTCAGTGAGAATTTGGAAGCGATTTTGGAGCTCCAACTGAAAGCTCTCGGGGATTTGGATTTGGGCAGGACTTGGGCGAAGAGTAGATCTCATCAAACGAGACCTCTCCAGCTTAATATTCAATGAGCTTCTTACCATGCGGTGATCACTGCCGGTCTTAACCCTGTTGATCACAGTGACATCATTGAATATATGCTTATTGGTAGTAAAAATTAAATCTATCTCGTGCTTATGACCGCTGGGATGCAGCCACGTCCATTTCCTGGACGGACGCTTCTTGAAAAAGGAGTTCATCATAAAGAGTCCCTCCTTCTCTATGAAGTCGGCCAATCGCTGACCCCTTTGCTTCCGCCGTCTAAATCCAATGTGCCCCACTCTCAGTTCATCGCCATTCCTCATGCCTAGCCGTGAGTTGAAGTCCCCCATCACCACTGTGAAGTGTGTTTTCGGAACATATTGTATGGCATTAGAAATATCGTCATACATAGCCTCCACTTCATCTTCCGGGCGTTTCGAGTGTGGGGCTTACACCTGTATGACCTTCAACGAATATCGTTCGGTAATTCTGAGTATAAGGTATACCACTCTGCTCGAAACGCTTTCGATCTAAACAATGTTGTTGACGAGGGACTTGTGGACGAGAAACCCGACACCATGTTGGGACTGCTGGTCGCCCTCCCGGTGATAGTTGCTGGAATTGAGGGTCATCGTAAGAGAGGGCTCTTCGGACTTCTTATAACCCTATAATACCCCAGCGCAAGACGTGTCTATCATATTGGAGAGGGGGGGGGGGGGGGGTTTGCCATAGTGGCAGACGGATTGGGACGCTGCTGCCCATCTTCCGGTGTGTAATCCCTTAGTCGCCTCTTACGACCAACGACGACGACGACGACGACGACGACGACGACGACGACGACGACGACGACGACGACGACGACGTTGTCTGGAAGAGATCGCTCTTAGCGATAAGACCGCCCATAAAACTTATTTAAAATAAATATTTTATGTGTAATAATATCTTGTTAGGTGCAATAAAGTATTATCTATCTATCTATCTATCTATCTACGACATCCACGGGAGGATTGGGAGGGGTCTTATTCTAAGCCGAGACCGCCACGGCCATACATGCATACACAGTAAGGGACAAAAAAAATATTATAGTCACTTATATTTTTCAAAACTCTATGGCTTATTATATAATTTGAAAACATTATTTTTCACTCATTTATATTTACTTAAAGTTAGTTTTTCTGCTATTCTATTGCATAAACTGTTATGTTGCTCTTGTTGTAGTAACATAGATATTAAATTGTAAAGAGCCCTCACGACAGCCTTTGACCTATTGTGAGGACCACCAGTAATTCTTTTCCTGTTATGTGTACATTATTATTCAATAAGTAGTATTATATTATTATTATTTATAAAATAGACAAAATAATATCGCACTAAAAATGAAGTAAATTTGATTATTTTTGACGTGGATACGTCTATGAATTTGCTTCCATAGGGAGGCAATCCAAAAAATTGATGATAACAAAATTGGGGGATACTGTTTGGTTCTGCAGCTCCATATCTATCATCAATATCCAATCGATATCAACATTTAATTACATCACTTGATCCAAGACTTAATTAGAGTCACCTCCAATTATCACTACTTCTTGGGACAACATGTACACAGTGTGTATAGGTAACTAAATAAGACTTATACAGGTGGCCCGTGGTCCTGATCATCGAGCGTATCTATAAAAAAGCACATAAACGTATATGTCAATACGCATATTTTGAAAAGAACGTACTTAATTAGGACAGAGTCTTATGCAATTCACTGCAAAGTTCTAAAGTAGACAGTCAATCACAATCGTAAAACACAATTTTAATTTGATGTCCTTGTCATTACATAATTTACTTACCAAAATGCACTGATCTACTTATGACATTAGTGTCATAAGTAACACAAGTCTTACACTCGACAATTCTGTTTAAATGGATAACAGATTAATCTTCAAACAAAATCGATTTATTTTCAGACGATCAAATCGTCACAACACTATTTTCAAAAATGAATCAATTTTAAAACAATAAACGGCTGCTAGCTGCATCATAGCAACATATAACAAATATATGGCATAAAAACCTTATGGCCACTCTAGTTACTCTATGACTGTATACTGCTTTGACGACTTTGACGTCCGAACCGGAAACGTCATTGTATTATCTTTTTTTTTCACCCATTGGGCAGGCAACAAGGCCGTTAAAATATTTTAGGAAAGAAATGAAGTTTCAGTTTAATGTTTCTTTTAATTGATTTGTTAAGCTGGCTTTTACTAGTTTACATGCTATGTTGAAAAAGCGTAGTAAAATAATTACTTAAGTTCTGTAGAAATGATATTTTAAGACCCTGCAAGATTTACCGCATAAAATTTCACCCTTGTTCTTTGCCGAGTCTCTTTCTAAAGACCGATGTGCATTATTTATCGCCGGGTACTGTACTCGGGGTCACACACTAGTGTGTCAAAACGGTGTAACTACGAGTCCGTCAGCGTTATTACCTGGGAGGGATAATCCTTCCTAACGACTGACAGATATTTTATTAATAAAACAAACAAGATATGGGAAGAGGGTTCACTGCGCCACTTCGAAACACGATTAACCTTAATCCCTGCGAGTGCACTTTTTAGGGAACCACGCGGGCGTCCGTTTAACACCGTTCCAGGACGTTTCATCAATGCTTGAATTCACGTAGGCATCCTCTTCGATGGCTCTTCACAATAACATTCCATCAAAGTCGCTTATTTCTTCTCTGCATAGACGCAACGGATGCATGGAAAGATGTAGGAAAGGGTTCTTTGTTGGCCTAAAAAGTACAATGATCGACTTTTTGCTCGTAGTACGGTTCAGTTGTCCGCTTATCCGGACTAAAAATATTTTCCATAGTACAGTGACCGGACTACGGAAGTATTATTTTCTTTCGTAGTCCAGTTGACCGGACCACGTAAAGATGGGCAATGACCCGTCCACCCACTAGTGGGTGCATGGGTAATTAGCAGTTACCTAGCATAAGCATAGCCCCTATGGCTATGGTTTTAATCTACCACGTAATAGAGCAGCTGTGCTAAGGCTATCGGCCCTGGCTGTTATTGATTAATTAGCAGTCGTGAAGATATGTCGGACACCCTGGGGTGGCCTGACAATCTCTGACACCAAAGGCCAGCACTACCTCATACGACAAGCGACCAACCGCTTTGGTTAGGTATTCTGTGGCTTTGGTTCGTGTATGTACTTGCAGTCTAAAAACTTCTTCTTTTTTAGCAACTGACAGAAAACGTAATGTGCTTCTCTGACAGCGTCATGTATGAAATAATCATGGAGTATTTTTTAATATAAATAATGGTCGCAAGCCCGTGAGCAAGCCACGAGCTTGCAAGTAGGTAAATTCCCGTAACATGAACGTAAAGAAGTGCACAGTAGAACCAAACCCAGAGCCTCCTCCGCCTGACCCGTGCACAGTACAACGAATCCAACAAAAAATAAAAGCTGGAATTAAAATATGTCCAAAGGAACCTGTTGAGCAGCCACCTCCGGCCTCTGACTGCTTAGCGCTTTGCATCGAAAGAATTAAAAACCTGCCGGTACCAGCATCCGATTTAACTAACGACCCTGTAATTTGTAAAGTGAAAACGGTGAAAACGTTACAACCGAAACCTTACGTAAGAAAAAATAAAAAGTAAATAAAGAAAAATATCACAGGCTTTATGAATAATGAACAAGTTGACAAAAACTTCTGATTCTATGGATCCGCTAAAGAAATCCGAAAAAAGCTTCATAAGGAAAATAACTCTTAACAAAGAATCAACATCAAAACCTTCATTACTTCCAGGAACAGGCGATATTGATCAGCAAATATCTAATTTGGTAAGTCGGATAAAGAAATTGCAGTATGAAATTGACGAGTTGAGTAACAGCTCTGTGAAAACCGCTGAAAAATTAGATAGACTAACAAAAAACATCGAAAAATCTGCAAAGAACTCTCAAAAAGATGATAAAGATACTTTTAAAAATGATAATCAGGTCTATCCTGTAATGCTTAGAGATATTGTCATGAAGTTGTCGGACAATTCAAAGAATTTGAACAATACAGTATCAGATCTGATCGATTATTCAAACCCCGTTGCAGAGAAATTACATGGCTCATTTTCAGAAATAAACAGAAATTTTGATATACTTTGGGGAGATGATAACGATGAGGATCCGCGTATAAAGAAAAATGATAGAGAAAGAGATGATGCTGATATTGACAGTTTGATTAACGAAATAAAAGCTGAAATTACAGAGAAAATCGAAGATTTAAAGGATATCGACGATGGAAAAGTTTTGAATAATTCTGATGCAGAATAAGAAATTTCAATAAACAAATGATTCTCACTAAAAAACTCTAACCTTTCTTCATTACCCGCTAGTTATCTGTATATACCTCTACTGCGCTCGCGGTGACTATCATCGTCGTCATCGGCCTATCAACATCCACTACTCGACGTAGGCCTCTCCTAATTACCGTCACTTCAGCTCCTTCATTTTTAATAGTAGTGTGTTATTTGTGGAGTAATTAGTCGTTGGGCAAGTGGATTTGTGATGCAAGAAGTAGCTCCTCGTACCGGTGACGCTGTTGCCCATCACTATGGAATTAGGTACGCCATAGTACCGCCATCAGTCGGTCAGAGGTTGACTATATAGCACGGGCAGGCGAGGTTGACTTGGGGCTTTTAGTTAGGTAGGTTCACTCGCCTAGCGCTTATCGCCACGGCTAGGAAAAAAACGAGACTGACCTGTGGATAGAAGTATAAATAGTTATTCTTTACTAAAGGTCAAAATCTCGTTTAGTATGTCGATTTGTTATTAAGGTTAAGTGTTTAATTTTATATGGAATGAATTTATTTAGAAAAATGGATAAATTCATATTTGTCATAGCAGAAAGGTTAATTTTTATCGCATCTTGTCGCATTCGTACTATCGAATTATGGCAATTACATAATTAACAAAAAATATGTACCTTACTTAGATAGAATTGTTCAACAATTTTGCAGAAACTTATGAGTAAATTAAAAAAAAAACTGGATCCCTTTGTTTGTTGAAATTGGTATAGTTTGCAAATAAAATAATAACAGGGGGTCTATTAGAGATTAAAAAAAACCTGCCAAATGCGTGTCGGACACGCATAGACTTAGGGTTCCGTAGCCAGGATCCTAAGCAACCCAACAGCGAAAACCGCAATGGTCTAGCAGTTTTTACGTGATACGGCAGTTTTTAAATTAAACTTTTTACGGTTGGATTACGTTCTCTATGTTTTTATTTTCGTAATTGACTGGGGCATAAAATGCGTTATTATTGGTGGGCTACAGCCATTAACCCTATTAATGGCTACAGCCCGTAAATTTTGTATCATAAATTAGTATTATGAAATTTGTATTATGCGCTAGTGCCCTACAGTTTTTCTAATATTGATTAATTGTACTTCATGAATTAGAGGGATGGATGCAACTCGAGCTACAAAAACGCCAAAAACGCAAATGCTAAAGTTTAAGGAATAGAAATTAGTCTAACATATAGGCACAAAAAAAACATCTAGTTATGTAGCGGTTACAAATATATATCATCATCATCATCAATGAGCAAGTGGATGGAGGCTCATCAACAGCCTGCACTAGTCCACTGCTGGACTACTTTGAGTAAATCATTCCATCTCGCCGGAGGGCACCCTACACTACGTTTGCCTATACGTGGTCTCCACTCAAGAAAACTAGTCTACCCCACCGGTTATCGGTCCTTCGACTAATGTGACCAGCCCATTGCCACTTCAGTTTGCTAATTCTTTGAGCTATGTCGGTGACTTTAATTCTCGGCCGAATCTCCTCGTTTCGGATGCGATCCTTTAGAGAAACACCGAGCATAGCCCGTTCCATAGTTCGCTGAGTGACCTGAAATTTGTGGACCAGTCTTACAGTCAGTGTCCACGTTTCGGCTCCGTATGTCATTACGGGTAGGACGCACTGGTCAAAGACTTTCGTCTTTAGGCACTGTGGGATGGTCAACGCGAAGACATGATGAAGTTTCCCAAATGCTGCCCAACCCAGCCGAATCCGCCTATCGGCTTACTTATCAAAGTTGTTTCTGCCTAACATAAGAGTTTGTCCTAGGTAGACATACTCCTGCACGAATTCGAGAGGCATGCCACTAACGACTATTGGTTCCAGTGTAATGTGTTGATTTATCATCAATTTTGTTTGCTTGTTATTCATGCGGAAGCCAATACGTCGTCGGGAAGCATCTGCTAGGCTGGTCAGCATTTGTTGCAACTCTTGCAGTGACTCCGCTAAAAGGACAATATCATCTGCGAATCAGAGTGTGAGATGAATGTTTGTGAATGATGAATGATGAATGTGTGAGATGTGTGTTTTGGAGTGTGAAATGTACTCGCCGTTTTTGGTGATGCTCATTCCATTCTAGTCCAACATCTTGAACATATCCTCCATTGCGTTGGTAAACAATTTCGGGGAAGTGACATCCTCCTGTCGTACTCCCCTAACCTATTGAAGTTGTTCAGTTTTCCGGTCCTGGACTCGGATGGACATCGTAGCAGCGTCATACAAGCATCTCAACACTTGAATATATCGCCAGTCCACTTGGCATCGCTGCAAAGAGTCCAGATCAGACCAGGTTTCGATGATATATATTCGATCATTAATTTGCCATCCCTTATCGCGATTGACTACCGTTAGCTTTTACATTATTATTCTATTGTTATATAAGTGGCCGGTACTGGAAAGGACTTGCTTAGACACGATACGGTGAAGCGTGAGGCGCGGGGGAAACGAGCAAATTCCATCGGTCTGCCGGTATATAAATTAGACACAGACACCGACCTCGCCGGCGAGGTCGAAGGTCCCGCAATTAATGTCGATTTTATTCGCCTTCGAGTTTCTTGCCGATTCTTCTCGAAGGTGTATTCCGAATCGGTGGCCAGTTATGCAATTCATTCAAAGGGCTCCAGCCATTTCATCAGGGCCCCCTCGATCACTACCTAATAGTAGAGATCCAGGGGTGTTCAGTTCGATACTCCCCAAGTAATCAATGGCAACTGTCCAAGCCGAGGTTCGTACCCCCTGGGTGCCATTGAGCAAGTGGCCAAAAACTTAGCTTTGGCGTGCGCTTTCTGCGTCACGCATTGCAGCGGAGCGCTTTTGCGCCCGCCCCACCTTCGACCTCGCCGGTGACGCTGTAGAGGTCAGCTATAGACCAACAGCACATATCCTTTCTAAGAAAGGCACGGCCACCGGAGGCCAGTCAAGGATAGGCATTAAAAGTGAGTGGTTGTGCGCGCGCTAATCGGCTCCGGAGTACGAAAATCGTAGTGTACCGAAATTGATTAGGGCGGCCCGGGGAGTCACCTAGCGGCGCTCTTGGATGATGCTTTGGAGCTTCAGCAAAATATCATTAACATACGTGCAATTATTACTAAATTGTGACAAATTTCAGTGCACTAACAGAATGAGTGGTGTACTAACATTATTTTTGATTCAAGAACAGTTATTTGGGGTTTGTTTTAATGAATTGGGGTAGTGTTTATGTTTGGTGCTCGGCGCCCGCTCCGTCCTGCTTGCTGGAGGGACGTCGCCCTCGTAAAGGGAGTTTTGTGTTATGTTTTGTTAAGCAGAGAACATACGAGAATTATGGTAGAGAACGTAAAGCATTTAAAGGGATATTCGGCAACGTTCTATGTTGTACTATTATTTATTCTGTGCAGCGATACGAGTGACGATCGACACATAGAAAGAAAAAAAAACGTAAGCAATGCGCACAGAACAGTAGTTGTTTTAAAGAATTGCAGATGCCAACGTAATGTGGGACCTTGGAATATCAAATAAATATCATATCATATTAATCTATACTTATAATAGAGCAGTGAGTGCCGGGGGGGGGGGGGGGGTGGTCCCTGTACAATGAAGATAGTTTGGGAAGTATTTCTTTGGGGTGCTTGGAATGGCTGCTCAACGGAAATATAACGTTTTTAGGAATCGTGTCTGTCTGTCTGCATGTTTGTTCGCGCATCGTGTGTAAGCTACTGGGCCGCTCGCGATGCGGTTTTTGCTGTTTGATGGCTTGATAGGGGGTTGACGTAAAGGTTGGGAAGCTTGGGAAGTCCAGTGTTTGGATGTCGAGCTATCGATGGGGGACTGTTTGGCGGCTGAGCGAGTTTGAGGTTGTAACTAATTTCTCGCTCTCCATATAAATACTGTCGCTTGGCTAATTGATCGTCTATACTACGTCGTGATTATAGGTAACCCGGAACTTTTAGAGTGCGTGACTGTACTGGGAAGGAATGAAAATTATTATGAAAGTACAAATACAGATATTATAATTAAATATGTTAACTTAGGCATCTGAGATTTGCTTATTAACATGGTGTCAACAAGAGCGTGTTCCTTGAAAAATATAATTTGTTATTATAATATTCAAATAATTACTGAAATCATGTTGTTCGCATCTCTCCATCCAGCATATCATAAAATATAAAACAGGAAATCAGAAGACTTATTGTATACTTAACACTTTGTTTTTTAGGAAGTGTTTGTTTGTTCTGCCTGTTATTCTCCGACAATATAATCGGAGACTTTTAAGGCATAATATGTTTTTTCTCCTTTTATTTTAGAGTTTGGTTATGTAAAACCACTCATAGGATAGTAGAAATTTCATCGCCTACTAACCGGAGCGGTATAAGGATGGAGTAGCGTAGGTATATTTTATGTGTATAGCAAAGCAAACCATTCAGTCTAACATAACTGGAGTTAGTTCAGGTTGACTTAGTTGAACATAATCGGTCTATGCCGTAACTTGTCTTTTACTATGTCAGTTAGTTTTATTTAAATAAAGTCTGGATTATACCCGTAAATAGTTTTAGTTGTCATTAGGAATAAATCCCTTTAGTTTATCGGCCTTGCCGTAATTCGTAGTTGAGACTAAAGTCTCTGATATTCAATATGTTTCCTTTTATAATATTTAAGGGTTTTATCTGGACTATGCCAGTGTGAATTATTTAGTATTCAGGAATAATCCTCAGTATATTAATTAAGAAATTAGTACACTTTTGTAAGTACATTCCCATAATAATTGCTATTAATTCAAGGTTATACCTTAATTAAAGATTTCGTAATCAATCAACAGTAAGCATGTCAATCCATCACTAGTGCCTGACATAGCCAGAATTTACACGATAAATCCCTTTTTACCCTTTGTTCAGCTTATAACCTTTATCTTTTTTCGGAATATAAGATATTCTATCAGTGCTGGGTGCCAAACAACAAAGTGAAAATTAACATCCTTTCCATATATTTCAACCAAGAAACCTATTAATTAGTTCGTGGTTGGTTATATAAATATAACAGTTCTGCTAGACTGAAATAGTATTAAATTCACCCTTAAGCGTAATTCATCTTTAATTTTACATAAAGAAATAGGTTTGAAGGGTAGGAATATGACAGTTAGGAGGAAGCGATCGGAGTCAATCTCCGCTATCACCATAATTTATCTGTATTTGATATTTATGTTTGAAGGTTGAGTCAGTAAGCAATGATCTGTTGGCCGAACAGAACAATACTCCACTTACTCTTTGTATAGTGTGCTTAAGAGTATCTCCTCTTTGTGAAGTCTTTTTGATAGCAGCAGATATTATTTACAAGTCAGCAATGCATAGAAAAGATCACGTATATAGTAAAGGTTGTGATGCTTTAAAATCGCATCTATCCCCATACAATATCACTCACTTGGTAATAATTCATACAGTATGTAAATGAATAAGCTATCGCTCAACTAGTATATAATATAACACAAAAGTCCGTTATTTTATTATTGTTGAATCTATGAGGTTAAGGTAAATTATAATTATATAATTTCTAACGCTGTTGTATTTAGTGATTAATCGCCTGGGCCAGCAAGGGGAAAGGGACATCTGCTTCTATTAGAAATAGAAAGTCGTTCCGAAACCTAACAAACGAATGATCCTCAAATAAACGATTTCGCCTTATTATCTCTAAATCTTGTTTCTCTAAAACCCTCCACCAATTTATTCTAAGATCAGGAAATCTCGTACCGTTATCTAAAAGGAACATAATAATAAGATATAATGTGCAAGGTTAATAACTGGCATAGAAATTCAGGTAGCTGTAAATACACATTATTATCATCCCTAATATCCCTTCATCAATTCATGATACAACAGGAAATCTCGTACCATCACTAACTGAAAAGGACATGATATAAAATAATATGCAAGATTACTAATTATAGTAAAAGTCAGGTAGCTGTAAATAAACATCATTATAATTTTCTAATATTCCTCCACCAATACATGATACAATCAGGAAATCTCGTACCATCATTAACTGAAAGGGATATGATATAAAATAATATGCAGGATTACTAATTATAGTAAAAAGTCAGGTAGCTGTATATAAACATCAATATAATTTTCTAATATCCCTCCACTAATACATGATACAATCAGGAAATCTCGTACCATCATTAACTGAAAGGGACATGATATAAAATAATATGCAAGATTACTAATTATAGTAAAAAGTCAGGTAGCTGTAAATAAACATCATTATATTTCTCTTTGTGAAATTCTCTCTTTTTTAGTTTGATTTGATCGCGACGGAGACAGAAGTGATCCATATTTGCCCATCACAATTGGCATTGCTTACGTTTTCTTAATTTAAGTTACTAACTACATTAAAGCTGAAAAGGAAGTGATTAACTTAATTCTAATTCTATTAATGCTTTCCGGGTCGCGATAACGTGGGGTCACAAGTTTGATTATTTTTTGTCGCTGTCTCCGTATATATTTCACTGAAAGAATCCAAATTCCCCTGGATGAGGAATTTTATTGAAACCCTTAAAGGAAATGAACTCGTATTAAAAATGTATGAGAGGATTTCAGTATTTTATCAGTTAATCGCGAATGTGCTCATAATAATAGAAATCCAATGATTTTAAAGAGTCGCCAAAACATAGGAATTACGAATTTCGATTTTTCCTACTGCTGTGAAGAAATCTTTAATAATTTATTGTTCAAGATGCCGTCACTGTTCACTCTGAAATAGTATTTTTTTATTTAACTGTAATTTGTAGCACAGGAATACTGACTAATTTCCCCACTTATAATAGCTGAAAGGTCTGTTTGAATCTCTTTAAATTAATTTCAAATAATTCTAATAATATGACAGAGTTAAAACTCAAGTCTTGGCTGGTATCATGCTAACCTTAAAACTAGATTCGAAAGACTTCTATAATAAGTCTAGATTCTAATAATTCCGGCCAAGACTTTTTCAATAATTTAGTAGTGTGTGTGTTGATTAATGGATATGTTTTTCTTTTTTTTTTAATGGTTATGGATGATTGACTTAACCTAAGTTAATGATGATGAATAATGATAGTTCAGAATGGATGACTTAATTTAACTGATATAATGGTAATGCCTATGATAAATGAATGAATGTTGTTTTTCTTTCCTTTATTTATTTATTTTTAATACTCATCTCGAGTAATTATGTGTATTTTATAACAAGTGAAATTGACTTATAAACTATAAGCTATTCTAAATATATTTTTTTTGTTCATATTTTATAATTTGTCCATTATAGCGAAAATAAAACATTGAAATTCTATTAAAGCGCACCTATGGCCTTATCAATCAGAAAAATCAGCTAAGCTTCAATCTCTTAGAGTCAATAAGATAAACCTCCACCAAATAGATGTAAGTTAAAATTTTATAAGATTCAAACAGATTTTAACACAAAACATAAAATAGGAAATGAAATAATATGAAATTCAAATGATAATTTCGAAGATTGGTTATGATAAACAAATTAAGTTGCAACAGATACGAATTATCATAATCATTCTTCAAAAGAAAGTACACATTATGAACAATACATCCTTACACAACGAAAATCAAACATATATTGCTCATGTAACAAAACAATCAATATTTTTAAATTTAATAAAAAGAATGCAAGTAAGAAAGTTACATATACTTTGTTATATTTTAATAAAATAAAAACTAGTTTAGCTGTGTTATTATTCTAAAAAGTCTATTTGAAATCCAAACTTTATGTCTTGTCAAGTTATTAATTTTAATATAAAACTTTAATTATTTATTAGGTTTTTTTTTTTTTAAATTACTAGAATGACTACAATGCGCCTTTCATCGCTGAATAGCTCAAAACTTTGACTTAAAATCTGATGTACTCTACATCTCGATTTAATAAGAAGGAGTTAACGATTAAACTTTTTTTTTTTTTTTTTAAATATGTTTTGTTAAGTATGTGTGGATCTTTAAATTTATACACTGGCTTTCACAGTGTATAAATTTAAAGATCCACTTGAATTAAAGATCTAAAATTAAAGATCCACATTAAAGATATATTTATATATTTATTATTGCTAGCGTAAACAAAACCACTCTAATGAGGTAAATTTTATTATCACGTGGTTATTTAATCACACAACCTAGATTTCTATAATGACGTCTAGGCAACCTAACTCAAACGAATCATGCTGCCATTATAATCCTTTTTTTTTGTAAGTAATAATTTTCTAAGAACTTTGCATTAACAAAATTCTTAGAAACGTTTTCGTTCATATCGTTAGATATGAATATATTGTTTAGTTTGTTTCAAACAAACAACTAACGTCACGTGAGCAATATATTCTTATATACAGTAAATAACTCACATCCCCTGCTAATAGAATACTAAACACAATTAATAATGCTATCTGTTGTGATTTATCGCTAAAAAACAACACAACCAACAAAGCATTAACCAGTAATCCATGTTCAATAGAACTTCCCGCACAAGTTCTTTAAATAAACGGAGCACTTTTACGGATTTTTATTTATTTTTTAGAATTTACAGTTGAATTTTTTGTTTGAGATCCATCCGGCGTGGCTCTCAACACGTGTTAATTTCTTGAGGTCTCGCAACGACTGCCTCGGACGCCCGGCCTCACTTAACTGTTACGTATGTGTGTTCGCGGAGCTGCTCTGCACGCGACCTACCCTTGGAACAATCCCGCACTCACTGCCCCTCTCCGGCCCTGGCTCTCGGGTTTTTTTCATGCGCATTATTTGATGGACTACGTTCTCCCCACCCCTGGGCTGCAATGCTACAACGCCGAGCCAAAACTTTCCACTCATAATACTAAATAATTCCAGTACCTACGAATTTTATGATTAGAATAACAATGTAATGTTCACGTTAAGCAAAGGGTTAAACACATTTATGATCGAATTATGGTTAGGTACAAGGTAGTGTGGTATGTTGTACTTTGTGGTCTTGGAGTGATACGTTTGGGCTGCTTTTGAATGAGAAGCCACGCGGATGAAGCCGAGAGTGCCAATTGTTAAATAATAAAATTATCATGAAAAATAATTCACCAGTTTAAGTAAGACCTTTATTTTCAGCTGCAAATTTTATTGAAAATTGACTTTATAAACACTAGATAAATAGAAAACTTCGAGTGATTTCTGAACCTTACAATGGGTATTAGGTTGAAGTCTAGATAAATAATTTAGGGAAATCTTTTATCAGATGGTTGCCACTAGCGGGTCTTTGTGTATTGTAGAATGCTGGTGATTATTGAGTGATTACACTGTCTAACTAATTTTCTATTAAATTAGGTACTGGGATAGCTATATCATGGATTAGTACAAGGGATGATTTTCATCATCACCGTTTTCTTACTCCTTTACGCTCAAACGGCTAAACTGATTTGAATAAAATTAGGGAGTAGGGTTCTGAGATGAGTGGGTATGTTTGTTACTTCTTTACGCTCAAACGGCTGAACTGAGTTGGATAAAATTAGGTACTAGGATTCGGAGAGGTTGAGTAGGTATGTTTGTAAATCCTTTACGTTCAAACGGCTGATCCGATTTGGATACAATTTGATACTAATTATCGGCGAAGATGTGTAGGTATATTTGCTGCTTCTTCATGTTCCGCTAAGCCAAATTGGATGGGGTTAGGTGCTGTCATAATTTATATTCTGTATTACTAAGTGGATTGGATGGAACAAGTATTTAATCAAGTATCTGAACGTACTAGGAACAAATGCACCAAGTTTCAAATTTGTCGAGTATAACTCATCTCTAGCCGATATTTACAAACAATATATACAAACTGCAGGTACCGAGTTTGATGCATTTCATGTGTTTAAGAACAATAAAGAAAAACAAAAATTCGCTGTTGTTTAAACAGGGTTTTTCTCAAATATACCCCTGTATATTTGAGAAAAACCCTGTTTAACATTTAAAAAGGTGTAAATTATTGGGAGATGAGAGGCAATAATTTCTAGAGACCCTTTTCCTTCAGACAATGTTTTGTTTTTGAGCAATTTTTGTACTTTTTGGCGCTTGACATATTTTTTTCTCAGTGTGTTTTATTATGTTGCTATTATTTTTATAAGGTGGCTGCTATTGGTACCGTATTACTGTGCTAGATATTAAGATGACAATCCTAAGAAAAAAAGAAGACTAGGTACGTACTAGGACGTAGGTTTGTGCCCTTTTTGTTTACTTTAGAGTCATCTTAACTCTAAGACAAATGTTTTATTATGTCCTCTTTAAATTTGATGTCAATTTAGCTAATATATTAATATAATGAGTGATTGGTTCTCAACATTTTATATTTATTTCTTCTAAGTAATACAATCACTCATTGTATGATTGGGATGTTGAATTATGTTTTATAATTCAGCAGGAGACAAATTGTTTGACGTATATTACTGATTTGGTATTTAGCACGACATTATCTTTTGTTTAATATGTATTATATTTTCAAATAATTTACTTTGTTTCCTTTATTTAAACAGGTCTATGCGTTTTATTTTCAGCCTTAAAATTTTATATACTATTCTACTTTTAGTTTATTACTATTCTATTTTTTAAATGGGTTATTTCATGCTTCCTACTGTAAATATTTATATATATTTATAAACAATTTTTTCATTAATAACTTTCTTGTTTTATCTTAATAAAATAGAACTGAGCTTTCTTTTTTAACAGTTTTTGAGGAAGGAGCTGTTTCGAATCCTCTGTACTTTAAAGGACTAGTTTCAGATTAATACCTAATGCTAATAAGGCGTAATCTAGTCGTGTAAAGTAGATAGTATTACTTATAAGATTTAGTCTATTTTGAAAAAATATAATAATGTTTATTTACAGCTTCCTGACTTTCTACTCTAGTTAGTAAACTTGCATATTATTTCATTTTATGTCCCTTTCAGTTAATGATGGTACGAGATTTCCTGATTGTAACATGAATTGGTGGAGTATTATTAGAAGTGATAAAAATGTTTATTTACAGCTATCTGAATTTCTACCCTAGTTAATAAACTTGCATATTAAATCTTATTATTATGTTCCTTTTAGACAATGGTACGAGATTTCCTGATCTTAGAATAAATTGGTGGAGGGTTTTAGAGAAATAAGATTTAGAGATAATAAGGCGAAATCGTTTATTTGAAGATCATTCGTTTATTAGGTTTCGGAACGACTTTCTGTTTTTAATAGAAGCAGAAGTCCTCTTCCTCTTGCTGGCGAAGGCGATTGATCATTAAATACAAAAGAGTTAGAAATATGTATAATTTACCCTTATTCTCATAGATTCAAGAATAATAAAATAACGGACTTTTGTTTTATATGATAAGTAAACGATAGTTTATTCATTTACATACTGTATGAATTATTACCAATATTGTATGGAGATATATGCAATTGTAAAGCCTCACAACCTTTACTATATACGTGATCTTTTTTATGCATTGCTGACTTGTAAATAATATCTGCTGCTATCAAAAATACTATACAAAGAGGAGATACTCTTACGCTCACTGTAAAAAGAGTCAGTGGAGTAGTATTTTGTTCGGCCAACAGATCATTGCTTACTGACTCAACCTTCAAACATAAATATCAAATACAGGTAAATTATGGCTTGATTAGTAATAGGTGATAGCGGAGATTGACTCCGATCGTTTCCTCCTGACTGTCATATTCCTACCTTTCTAACCTATTTCTTTATGTCAGATTAAAGATGAATTACGCCTTAAGGGTGAATTTAATTTTATTTCAGTCTAGCAAAATATGTTATATTTATATAATCAACCACGAACTAATTAATAGGTTTCTTGGTTGAAATATATGGAAAAGATGTTACTTTTTCACTTAGTTGTTTGGCACCTAGCACTGATAGAATATCTTGTGTTCCGAAAAAAATAAAGGCTAAAAGCTGAACAAAAGAACCCTTATCGTGTAAATTCTGGCTCTGTTGGACACTAGTGATGAATTGACATGTATTCTGTTGATCACTTACGAAACCTTTAATTAAGGTACAACCTTGAATTAATAGCAATTATTATGGAAATGTACTTACAAAAGTGTACTAATTTCATAATTAATTTACTGAGGATTATTCCTGAATACTAAATAATACACACTAGCATAATACACACCAGATAATAACCTTAAATATTAGAAAAGTAAACAAATTGAATATCAGAGACTTAAGTCTGAACTACGAATTACGGCAAGGCCGATAAACTAAAAGGATTTATTCCTAATGACAACTAAAACTATATACTGGTATAACCCAGACTTTATTTAAATAAAACTAAATTGACATAGTCAGTAAAAAGACAAATTATGACCGATTATGTTCAACTAAGTCAACCTGAACTAACTCCAGTTATGTTAGACTGAATGGTTTGCTTTGCTATACACATAAAATATACCTACACTACTCCATCCTTATACCGCTCCGGTTAGTAGGCGATGAAAGTTCTACTATCCTATGAGTGGTTTTATATAACCAAACTCTAAAAAAAGAAGAGAATAAACATGTTATGCCCTAAAAGTCTCCGATTATATTGTCGGAGAATAACAGGCAGAACAAACAATCACTTCCTCAAAACAAAATAATAAGTAAACAATAAGTCTTCTGAGTTCCTGTTTTATATATTATGATATGCTGGATGGAGAGATGCGAAGAATATGATTTCAGTAATTATTTGAATATTATAATAACACATTATATATTATCAAGGAACACGCTCTTGTTGACACTATGATAATGACCAACTCTCAGATGCCTAAGTTAACATATTTAATTATAATATCTGTATTTGTACTTTCATATTAATTTTCATTCCTTCCCAGTTCAGTCTCGCACCCTAAAAGTTCCGGGTTACATATATTCACAACGTAGTATAGACGATCATTTGGCCAAGCGACAGTATTTCTTCAGAGGGGCGAAGAAGTTAGTTACAACACTCCTGTTCTACGCTTCTGAATTTCTCCTACAATTGATGACGGAATTAAATAAATCCTGTATCTTTCTGAGGACAGGAGTACCTCCTGAGTTTAAGAGCTCAGAGGTCCTCACTAGGGGATTTTCCATTTTTTAGTTATCTCTAGGCCATTTCCACCTCGACCAATATCTGGCAGCTAATCGGTGTAGTGAGGGGTCAGCGTGGCTCTTGAATCCTCACTAGGGATTTCCGGTCGAGGAGCATGTGGAGCATATAATCGGCCATAGAAATCCTCTATAATACAATCAAATCCGCGAGAATACATGTTTTTGTTAGACTAAGTTTATTAAGTTTGTTTCAGTCTTCTCGTGACCACGATCAATGATCGAAACGTCGAGGTAAATAAATATTAAGTTTTCAGCGCGATTAAGTCCCGTTTAAATATTTAACTATAAGATTATTAATTGTAAAATACAATAATATATAAATATATATAATGTGTGTTTCAATAAAGAGTTCATTTATCTATTTATCTATTTATCTAATATCCGGTTTTGACAAAGCGGTTTTGCCATCAGCTGTTTTCAGCTATGTCAGATGACTCCTCCCAAGTTGCTGCACGAAAACCTTGGACCCTCAGTTCTGCTCAATTGTATTAGGTAGGTATTGGAACACCGAAGGTCACGTTGCGTCAGTTTCATGATTTTCTTGTTGAGAGTCATCTGCTCTGCCAAAGAGGCTATAGCATTTTCCCGTTTTTGTACAAATAACCGAAGAGACTCGTCTGAGAGCTTGGATTTCTGGCCCTTACGCTGCAGACTAGAATTTACGGCCCTCTTCCGTGAGAATTCTCACCACCGTGTTAAGTCCTTAGTTAACGTCATTTGTGGTTGCCAGGGCAACGAATCGTTTCTCCAGATTTCCTTGGAATTGTTTGGACCCAATTATGGTTTGCAGCTGATTCGGTTGCAGCGTGAATTTATACGGATTTGCACAAGCTTAAGTTGATAATAAGAGTGCCTTGGACCATTCGGTGATCGCTTCCAGTATTGAACCTGTTGATCACAGAGACATCTCTGAATATATGCTTTCTGACCGTCATGATAAAGTCGATCTCATTTTTAGTAACGCCATTCGGGCTTCACCATGTCCACTCTCAATGGGGCTGCTTCTTCAAGAAAGAAGAATCTCCTTCCTCTCCAAAAAGCTAACAAGCATTTGCCCTCTGGCGTATCTGTTGCGAAAACCCATGTGGTCTTTACCTAACTATTATTCAATGTCCAAACTACCGGAAAGGAAATGAAAGAGTTTATCTTCAGTCCAATTAACACTCTATATTCTGATTAGTTACACAGTCACACGATACAAAAATATAACACAAGGCGTGACATGCGGACACGTATTCGACACTAAGGTGGTAAGGCAACTGGCGCCGCGGAGGGCGCGATTTGCTTAGTTCGCATTACTATTAATAACTTGTGTCCCCACAGGTCCCATGCTTGATACGTTACAGTCTTGTACTCCCACTTTAGCGTTGAAGTGAGCCTTCCTGGTGGTATGAAGGCCTTGGATATGTCGTCGTACATATTTTCAACCTCATCGTCTGAGTGCGACGAAGTCGGTGCGTAGATCTGTATCACCTTGAGACGATACCCCACCGGTGACGCTGTAGAGGATATAAATAAAAAAAAACTAAAAAAAAAGGTAGAGAGAGTATCATCGACTAAAACGGCGCGGGGGGCATTACAGATAATTTATCATTGGGGCATTGTCTCTACCTACGCACACTAAATTTTGTGGAAACTCTTGGTCTTGTAAAATGTATTCCAACAGTCAAAGTGTGACATGTTAAATCATGACTCCAAGTTAGATTTTTGTTATAGATCTCGATAATAGAATATATTGGGTACAACGCCATCTGACGAGGAGCAGCGTCTTTTCTATTAGATCAAGTTGTGTTTTCTCCGTATCTGAAAACCAGACGCCGAGTTTGTATAAAACGCCGAACTCCACCGCGCGTGCGCCACTTTCTTCGTTAAAGGATTAATGAAAGCTTTTCTTGTTGAAGACAGATTGATAATTTCGCCTATCTAAGAATCAAGAAATAATGGTTGAATTTGCCTCTGCGAGTGAAAGGGAAAAGTTTTCATCTACTGTCTCAAAATAGATAAAATGGTTAATCCACGCAGCGACAGCTAGAGACAAATGGCGTGAACTAGAAGAAAGGTGGAAACTAAGTGGTGATCTCTATCGGCAAGTAGCGAGCTTCTTAGTGTTGCTATTAATAATTGACGTTTCAGGAATATTTCGGGCTCTGGATAACTTTGGAAGAGGAACGGGTTGTTTAAAAATCCAGAATAGGTCGCATCTTTAAGTTGGCTAACAAATAATAATTACAGAAGGCAGCGTTTGATATGTCGAAAATAATTTAAATCTAGAAATCGCTTGCGATGGTCACACCATGGAAGGTTTTGACATAATGCAAAAATCACATCAAAGTTCCAGAGAGATTCTTTTTTTTGTATGGACTTGTTCAAGTAAACACCGGATGCTGGCTGGTATGTACCAGAATTGGCTGGAGGACAGTGACCAGTATTACTAGGCCGACAAGGTCTGCTTTATGATGCAAATGGCAGAGTTAGTTCTGGACTTTTCGAGATAACCGGAAGTTCGAATTCTCAGTAGAATGCTACTCGAAGTTGCAAACCAAAGATCGTATATATACAAGAGAGAAGCCTGTGGATTGGATTTTGTTTTCTGACGTGAAACTGAATGTAATTTACATAGTTGGCACGTAATAGAGATCGGCGCAGGCGGCAGAAAAATACGCAGTTTCTTTGTGTGAACAAAACAACCGAGGCACGCTGTCCAGAACGAAGCTGCCCTGTTACAGGCGAAATAAGTATACGAGTGCAAAAGCCAGGTTAGTGTGATTTCCCGTGATTTCAGTATATTACTAACGAAATATCTGTTTTGATTTTGCACCGCGTCTATCTAAGGCGGGCATCTCGAGACACATTTGAACACGAAGGAACGTGGGTTTCAGGTTATATCGTGCATCTACGGTCGGCTATTGTCGTCACCACTGCAAGCTGCAGTGCGCGATCACCCGGGGCTCACCACCGTTTGTGGAAGAAGCCGGTCTACGAGGGACTCCAGAAGGACTCCAACGCACCACCTGTCCAGTAGAAGATATCACCACCGTTTGTGGTCAAGCAGTAGGAGCTGATCGAGTGGAGTAAGGAGGCGTTCCGCGGCGGTACGCGAGACGACGGTACGGCGTCCCAGGAAGCTTCCAGGTTGGTCCACTCCAAATCATTTTGAGTCAGCGAGCTACAGTGTTGAGGGAAGCCTTCGCCTTCTAACGTGCAAAGATATTGTTGAAAAATACTTTCTGTTTATTTCCTATATACTTTCTGTTTATTTCCTAGATACTTTCTGTTTATTTTCTATATACTTTCTGTCTTAGATTCTGTTTTACTTTCTGTTTTTAGAGTTTGATTTCCCTATGGGAAACACAATCATACACACACACACTCTGTTTGCACAAGTTGTCTTTTAATTTAGAACATTCTATGGCAAAGACAAGATTATTCCGTTGCGTTGTGACCAATACATGTTGATCTGCTGAGCACAGACTCTCTAAGTTTTACTAGCCTAGGATACAGCTTTTCTATTGTAAATTCATATCATACAGGCCGGAGTTATCTACTAAAATTTATATGTTAGATGAAATTGTAATCATATTTGAGAAATTTTGAGTTTTGAGTATTAAGTTAGAAGTATTTCCTATTATAAGATCTTGCTGTTTAGAATTATTTTGATGCAGAACAAACTAAATTAAGTGTAAAATATTTCTTTTTGAATTCCTCAGTAAAGGGGAGAGTACCAATATTCGATAACTCATGTGTGCTTTTTCTATTTTTTTTGTAATAAAGCCCTTTGTTATTGAATTTACCATCTTGTTTTAATTCCTTGCCTTTACCTGAGAAGGAGGTCCGTTTCCTTAGCCGGGCAACGGCCTTTTTCAATGGCGCCCAACTGAATAAATTCACATATATTTTTTCATATTTTACATATATTTTTTTTCATTTATTTTTTCTCTTACAAACTGGCGCTCAGGTACAGTGGCGTTCAAAGTAAATTTCTTGGTTTTTTCTGCATCATATATCAGAGAGGATTTCTTGTAATAGATAATAGGCACAACGCTTAAAAATAATTACAAGCAAACAGGTGTTACAGGTGTTTACATGAAAGTATCTTCCAACTGCCCCGTGGTCACGTGTAATATTACTGTGTGAAACTAAACTATAATATCTCTTTGTGTGTTGAACCTATAATACTGTTTGTGTTAATTTGAAATCTTGGTATGTTATTTGACTGTTTTAGGAAAAAAATTATGTGTATTTTATGGTGAACCATGTGTAATTGATTGTATTTTTTTTCTTTCATTGGTTTATGTATTGGTGTGATATTTAAAACAGTATAAATCCGTTAGTAGAGTGACTTTTACTTTGTAGGTAGGTACGTACCATTTTATTGCAAGTGTGTCACAACACAACAGTTTTTTTTTTATATTGTTTGACATATCGATTCCAAAACATTATAGAACAATTTCATTACACAAAACACATACACACATTTTTCTTTCTGTTCATAGTATTTTAGGGTTCGCTCAAAATATTTGTGAGGTTCTGTAGATTCTTTTAATTGATTGGTAGTAGATTTTTTTTTAGGATTTCATTTACCATTTATTCATTGTGTTTAGGGGTCAGTAAAATTATAAGTGGTTCAGTAGCATTTTTATTCGATTGTTAGTTGGTTCGGGGGCTTTCTTTTTGCTTCTCATTTTTGGAAAGTCATAGCTTTTACCGCAGAGATGGAGGCACGTCCATTACCGATCTATTCCTTGTCTAAGGATGAGCTGATTTACGAGGTGTCCATTCGTTCAGAAGTACCAGAATCTACTGTAGAGAAATTGCGCAAACAGCTCAAGCGTTTAATAGTGGAGATCCCTTCTGAAGAGATTTTAGAGGAAGAGGTGAGCGGCCTCGATGAAGAAGATATAATAGAAAAGAAACTGAATGATCTCAAAAACAAGTGGGAAGAATACGAGAACTCATACGATAGAGGCTGTTTCATTCGGGCCCGGGCTCTTGCATATCATCTTTATTTCAGACTAAGTCGTACATCACTCGAAATCGGGGAAGAGCCACAAAACCTTTAAGAAAAATTTTCTACAAACAGTTTCAACTTTTTTGATAAAAATAGAAGGAAAAGGGACAGGCTCGATTCAAATTGTTTCAGACCCGGTGGCTACGTCTTCACCAATTGATCATCAACAACAAAAGCAGCTAGTTGTCGAATGCCAGGGATCAGGTATAGGGAAATGGAATATCAAGTTTAATGGCACTTCCGACGTCCGTTCCTTTCTCGAAAGGGTAGGTGAACTCTGCAGGGCGAATAATGTACCCATTTCTAGACTGTTCTCTTCCGCATCAGAGTTATTTGTAGATCAAGGTCTGTTATGGTATAGAGGAATAAAGGAACAAGTGTCGTCTTGGCTCGAGCTAAAAAACCTATTATTAGAAGAATTTGACCCAATAGACTACGATTATCGACTGATGGGAGAAATAAGAGCCAGGACACAAGGGGCCGAGGAACAAGTCAACATATATTTTTCAGTTATGAATTGTATGTTTGCCAGATTAAAAAACCCTCTTCCAGAGGAAACAAAGCTCGAAATTCTGCTCCACAACATTAGGCCTTTTTTCTCAGAACAACTGGCGTTATTTGAAGTCACAACAGTCCAATCTTTGAAGGAAAAATGCAAGAAATTGGAATCAGCGCGACAACGCTCAGATTATTTTGTAGAACCATCTAAAGCAAGCAGCCACACTCTAAATCCAGGGTTCTCCTATAAAGGATCGAGGACTAAAAATCAGGTCGCGACACTGGAACAAGGTGGAAGTCCATTAAAATTCTACAAATGCGATGCCACAAATCATTTCTTTGCAAACTGCCCGAATAAAAGGAACAACACTAGAATTCGATGTTTCTCTTGCGGGGAATTAGGATACACCACTAAGAGCTGTCCAAAATGTTCAAAAACAAAGATTGTGATTTCAGAACAAATTAATGCAAAGTCAAAAAACTAGTAAGGCAGAACCAAGGTGAAAGGACCACCAAAGCAGAATGGGAAAAGTGGCTAAGTTTTATAAAGAGTTTCATGCATTCACATAAAGATGCGTCTTTTGCCTCGGTTCTGTTCACACCACAGAACACAGATATACGGCTATATATTAAAGTAGACCTTATGGGTTTAGAATTTTACGGATTACTCGATTCAGGCGCATGTTTTTCCATCATAGGAAACGACGCGCACCAGATATTGATAAAGCTAGGGCACACAATCCAGGACATTGATAAGTCGGTAGCAGTAGCAAACGGGATGGAGATTCGAGCTATTGGTTTTATGTTGTTGCCATTAACTTTGAATGATGTAACACATATCATAAAATTTTATATCATCCCAAGCATCACTTCTGAGATTATTTTAGGGATTGATTTTTGGAGAACCTTTAACCTCGCTCCTGACATTTTGGAAATGCGAACGACCATTACAGATAAACCAGCTTCATTTATAGGAAGTGTGACCCAGGACCCGATACACAAAGTCTTGTCATATCAGGCCTTATCACCATCACAGAGAGAACTTGCAGACACAGTCATTGCTAATTTCCAGGAGGTCTCATCAGATAGAAAGGGCCTTGGACGTACTTCATTGATGGAACACAAGATTGACACAGGCGATTCTCCTCCAATCAAGACCAAACAATACCCGATGTCTCCAGAGAAAAGAGAAGCTTTATGTAAAGAATTGGACAAAATGTTAAAATTAGGAGTCGTCACACCAAACGAGAGTCCATGGAATAACCCCGTTCTTTTAGTTCCAAAAACAGATGATCAGTGGCGATTTTGTCTCGACTGCAGGAAATTGAACGCAGTCTCAAAAGGGGATGCTTATGCAGTACCATATATCCCTCAGATCCTGGACAGCTTGAAAGAGGCCCGTTTCCTGTCATCAATCGATTTGGCATCATCCTTTTGGCAAATACCATTGGAGGAATCCTCGAAAGAAAAGACTAGTTTCACCGTACCCGGTAGGGGCCTGTTTAAATTTGAGGTCTTACCATTTGGCATAGCTAGCGCTTCTGCTAGGCAACAACGTCTCATGGATTTTTTATTCCACGACGGTTTTGCAAGTGATATATTGAACGGTCTTGTGTATATTTATGTCGATGATATCATAATCGTAAGTTCAGACCTAAATTCACACCTGATTTTATTGAATAGAGTTCTTGTAAAACTGAAATTTGCAAACCTAACAATAAACTTCAAAAAATGCCGTTTTTTCCGAAGCTCATTGCGTTACTTGGGATACGTAGTAGATGAAAATGGCCTGAGAACAGATCCCGAGAAGGTCCGCTCGATTTTGGATTTTCCGATCCCAAAAACGGCAAAAGAAGTCAAAATGTTCTTAGGTACAGCATCATGGTATCGTAGATTTATTAGAAATTTTGCTACTATCGCTGCTCCACTAAATGCATTAACCTCAACTTCTAAGAAAGCTCCAAGCTTTAAGTGGAACCAAAAGGCTGACGACGCGTTTAATGCCCTAAAGGAGGCATTGGTCACAGCTCCAGTATTAGCATGTCCAGACTTTGAGAGACCTTTCACGATACATTGCGATGCTTCATCTTTTGGCATAGGTGGCATGTTAACACAAACTTTTCAGGACAACGAACATCCAATAGCGTATACTAGTAGATCACTGTCAGGAGCCGAGCGCAACTACAGCGCTACAGAAAGAGAAGCGCTAGCCGTTTTATACACGATAGAAAAATTCCAGGCGTACCTAGGGACGAGGCTTTTCACTGTAGTAACAGACCACGCGTCACTTAAATGGTTTATGCGCTTGGAAAATCCAACCGGAAGGCTAGCGCGTTGGGGTTGTCGTTTGTCACAGTTTAACTTCGTCATAACCCACAGAAAGGGCACAGAACACACTTTTCCCGACGCCCTCAGTAGATTAATAAAAGTCGAGGCTATCGTAGACAACCAGCAAAACCAAACAAGCGATAAATGGTACGACAACATTCTAGAAGGTGTTCGTTCAAAAGCAGAAAAATTTCCAAACTATCGTGTAGAAGGAAACAAACTCATGAGGTTTTCAAAAGCAAAATACTCCCTTTGCAAAGAATTTGAATGGAAGGAAGTTGTAAGGACATCAGAAAAGGACTCCATCTTAGCAGCGAATCACAATGATCCACTCGCAGCCCATTTAGGGATTTTCAAGACTCATCGCAGAATCAGTCTACGCTATTTCTGGCCTGGGATGTTTAGAGATATCCGAGATTTTGTAGGAAAGTGCGAGACTTGTGCATCATACAAATGCAGAAATAGGCTAACCCCAGGTATCATGGGAAAACCTAAGGTTTGTTCTCGTCCATTTCAGGTGTTATCGGTAGACATGGTGGGACCCTTGCCAAAGTCAAAATCAGGCTTCATTTTTCTGTTCGTAGCGACTTGTTGTTTTTCGAAATACACGATGCTGTTTCCACTTCGCAGGGCAACAAGCGCATTAGTAGCCAAAACTTTAGAACAAGGTGTTTTCCTGATCCACGGTGTACCAGAGACTATCATCGCAGACAATGCAGGAACCTTCACGGGACTAGAGTTTTGTAATCTGTTAAAGCAATATAAGGTACCAAGATCACACTATACTCCACGCTACACGCCCCAGGTCAACCTAGTGGAACGCTACAACAAAACAGTAATGACTGCAGTATCTTCTTACATCAGGGAGGATCATAGGTCATGGGACATAAATCTACCAAAGATACAGTTCGCCATAAACAGCGCAGTAAACGAAACTACAGACTTTACTCCGTTCTTTCTCGTCCATGGTAGAGAACCAATCATAGATGGATCATTTTATTCAACTCCACAAGGTGATTATGAACCCGGAATGCCCAGGGAAGAATATGCAGGGGATTTAGAACATCTTCAAGGAGATCTTCATAGGGGTTCAGAAACAAATGCTGAAGCCCACCAAACTAATGAGAAATATTATAACCTAAGGAGGCACGACGTGAAAGTAAAAGAGGGTGATATTATATGGAAAAAAACATATCCCCTAAGTGACGCGTCAAAATTCAAAGCAGCAAAATTGTGCAAAAAATATGAGAAATGCAAGGTAAAACGGGTTTTATCTCCATTGGTTTTCGAATTAGAAGACATGTCCGGAAAAGCATTGGGATCATGGCACATGAAAGACCTAAAAGTCTAAAGATAATGTTTTTAGAATTCAACCTTCACTTTATTTCTTTAAAATATTTTAAAGTTTTCACAATTATTACTTCGATAGGGTTTGTCTCCTAAAGGTTTAGTTCCAGCAACAAAATTATTTGATGTTTTTTTTTCTTTCTTTTGCATTATTTCAGCTTGTCCAAATTCTATCGCTATACTATTACACACAGTCTGTTGTCGGTAGATGGTATCAGAGCTGAGGACAGCTCCATATTTTCAGAGGAGGGGTAGGGCCGCTTGTGCTTTCTCTCGCTCACCTCTCATTGTCAGCGTACGATACACATATTTTGCGTATATACATGAAGAATGACTAATCAGAGAGTGTTTTTGTTTTGATGATCGCATTTGATCGTATTTTTTTTAGATGCTGTTGTGTTTGGAAGATCGGTATTCGGGTGAATCTATTTGTGGAAACTAAAAAATTTATACATTTACATTGCACTCCTTTTATTTACAAAATCTCTGACAAAAATCAATCACTACAAATCTGGTATAGTCAGTAAGTAAGTCGCTATATATCCTTCTTTCATACCATAAGTCCTGCTACACACCTAATTGTGAGCATTCACTTTCCTTTTAAACAACCTATATAGACACAGTACCGAACATTTAGCTGTTGGGACTTATGCTACATTTGGTAAAACATTCATACTACCATAACCCTTGTAAAGAAAAGTATTGAGTGGAAAACCCGCTTTAGAATTTCTGTTACTGGTAATTAGGCTTTTTATTATAGAGGTTACCAGGAAATCCGCCTCTTCGCGCTTTTACTGGTTTTAGGCTTTTCATTTATAGAGGTCACCAGAAAAAACCGCCTCTGTTTGGTTAACTAGTTTCTAGGCTTGAGTTTAAAGAGGTCACCAGTCTAAACCGCCTCTGCGCTCGTTTGATAAAAACTACAAAAAAAATATAACATGCTGGACTAGGATCAAATATGTTTCTAAATAAAATAACATAATATGCCTGAACAAAAATATCCAACTACCTAGCCAGTCTCTAAAGTTTACTGTTAAATTTCGATCAAAGTAACATGCCAAACATTGACACAAATAATGTACTTTAAATCGTTTAGTAAATGTCACATGAGTGATTACCCCAATTCTATACATTTTTACCTTATCGAGATTGCCATTCCTTTTTTATTCCATCTGCCAGGACCAATGTTCAACACATCAAAAAAAAACCTGTCACGTCCGGGCTAATCTATATTCAAGTAAACACCGGATGCTGGCTGGTATGTACCAGAATTGGCTGGAGGACAGTGACCAGTATTACTAGGCCGACAAGGTCTGCTTTATGATGCAAATGGCAGAGTTAGTTCTGGACTTTTCGAGATAACCGGAAGTTCGAATTCTCAGTAGAATGCTACTCGAAGTTGCAAACCAAAGATCGTATATATACAAGAGAGAAGCCTGTGGATTGGATTTTGTTTTCTGACGTGAAACTGAATGTAATTTACATAGTTGGCACGTAATAGAGATCGGCGCAGGCGGCAGAAAAATACGCAGTTTCTCTTGTGTGAACAAAACAACCGAGGCACGCTGTCCAGAACGAAGCTGCCCTGTTACAGGCGAAATAAGTATACGAGTGCAAAAGCCAGGTTAGTGTGATTTCCCGTGATTTCAGTATATTACTAACGAAATATCTGTTTTGATTTTGCACTGCGTCTATCTAAGGCGGGCATCTCGAGACACATTTGAACACGAAGGAACGTGGTTTTCAGGTTATATCGTGCATCTACGGTCGGCTATTGTCGTCACCACTGCAAGCTGCTGTGCGCGATCACCCGGGGCTCACCACCGTTCGTGGAAGAAGCCGGTCTACGAGGGACTCCAGAAGGACTCCAACGCACCACCTGTCCAGTAGAAGATATCACCACCGTTCGTGGTCAAGCAGTAGGAGCTGATCGAGTGGAGTAAGGAGGCGTTCCGCGGCGGTACGCGAGACGACGGTACGGCGTCCCAGGAAGCTTCCAGGTTGGTCCACTCCAAATCATTTTGAGTCAGCGAGCTACAGTGTTGAGGGAAGCCTTCGCCTTCTAACGTGCAAAGATATTGTTGAAAGATACTTTCTGTTTATTTCCTATATACTTTCTGTTTATTTCCTAGATACTTTCTGTTTATTTTCTATATACTTTCTGTCTTAGATTCTGTTTTACTTTCTGTTTTTAGAGTTTGATTTCCCTATGGGAAACACAATCATACACACACACACTCTGTTTGCACAAGTTGTCTTTTAATTTAGAACATTCTATGGCAAAGACAAGATTATTCCGTTGCGTTGTGACCAATACATGTTGATCTGCTGAGCACAGACTCTCTAAGTTTTACTAGCCTAGGATACAGCTTTTCTATTGTAAATTCATATCATACAGGCCGGAGTTATCTACTAAAATTTATATGTTAGATGAAATTGTAATCATATTTGAGAAATTTTGAGTTTTGAGTATTAAGTTAGAAGTATTTCCTATTATAAGATCTTGCTGTTTAGAATTATTTTGATGCAGAACAAACTAAATTAAGTGTAAAATATTTCTTTTTGAATTCCTCAGTAAAGGGGAGAGTACCAATATTCGATAACTCATGTGTGCTTTTTCTATTTTTTTTGTAATAAAGCCCTTTGTTATTGAATTTACCATCTTGTTTTAATTCCTTGCCTTTACCTGAGAAGGAGGTCCGTTTCCTTAGCCGGGCAACGGCCCTTTTCAAAAGTTCAGGCCAGTTTCTGATTTAAGAATATACATTTACCTTTTTTATAAGTTAGAGGTAAATATAATTTATTAGGTACTTCTAATAAAGTAGTTCGTAACAAAAAGACTGTACAATGAAGAAAAGGGTAAAAAATGGTCTAGGGGATTTAAAATAAGCCACTGAACAAGAATATAACTTTTTTTTAAAGTCAACGTTTTTGTAAAGTTTAAAGTTTCAGTTTTCACTGATGGATAGCATAGGGGTTCTCTAAAACTGGTGTACTTGGCATATCAATCCGATGAGTAGAAGCCGAGCACATTTGAATGGTGAATGAAATTTGATATATTGTATCTTATAAGTACTGTTGGTGCTCATATACTTCATATAGGATACCTTATCCCAGAAAAATCACCACATGTACAAAACCGTGGGCACAGCTAGTTTGCTTATTACATCCCATCAACAGCCACTCGGTAAAGTCACTGCTGATCATCAGCCTCCCCCCTAAAATGACACAACGCATGGTTGCTCCCTGTTTACCATAATGGGGGATTTATCCATAATCACCAAGCTTTTGTAGGCGTCTTGGCGAACGCAGTAGTTGGTGAGAAACACGGACACGCTGCTGCCAACTTCCTGAGTTCCCTTAGCTAGTTCTCACAGAACTTGCGGTACTTAAATCATCATGAACAGTCCGTGTCAGTCCACAGCTGGTCATAGGCCTCTCCCAAAGAATGCCACTGAGTCCAATGTTCGGCTCTTCTCTTCCAACTGCTGCCAGCCACTTTGCGCATATCGTCGCTCCACCTTGCTGGAGGGCGCCCTAAACTACGTTTGTCGAGTCGCGGTCTCCACTCAAGAACACGTATACCCCAAATGGTTATGAGTCCTTAGACAAATATGACCAGCTCGCTGCCATTTGAATCCTAATGGCTATGTCGAAACTAAACTAGTGGCTTTGTGAGCTGTAGACCTCGTGAGCACAAACTTGTTTGCAAGCAATCTAGCGGTACACAGTAGCGCCATCTAGTTACCTTATTGTAAAACTAACATTATTATCCAAAGTGCTCCATCAATCCTTACCCTTAGGTAAGGATCAGGAAGTGGAATCAGTAATATACTAAGGTAAAGGGCTGATTCCACTGGAAGAAACCTAAAACCTTAAAAGTGAGCAATTTACTGCATTTTGAGGAGCTATCTATCTCATCACGCCGAAGATCCTCATCAGATCTTCACCAAATTTTTATGAGACCAACTTAAAAAATTATATAATAACTTTCGTCTAGATCGGTTGAGAAATGCGACATGTAGAGAACAGCCGGCAGACATCCGGAAAAACATACAAAATAATTTTTGCCCAAGCTAAAACGAAGACGCTACGCTCGCGCTTCGCGCTCGTTCGTCAAGAAAACCACAGATTTAAATATATTTTAACAATTTATTCACAATAACAATAATATTCAATACAAAATACATCAGTAGGTAAAATATTTCATCTCCTTCTACATTCACAATAAAATATTATATAAGCAAGCAACTTACATACTTGACTAGAAGATACTCAATACAAACAATCGCATAAATATATTTAAGTAAGACTTAATTTAGAAGAATATAATCAATATAATTTTTGAATGAAAATATTGTTCAATTTAGAAGCAGAATATATTAATAAACAATTTCAATAGCCTTATTGCATAATTATATTCATATAGATATACATAATTATATTGAATGTATTTATTTTGGCACGCATTTCCATATTTCTCTACGTTTTCGAATAAATAAGGCACATTGCCACACTTAATACCTTCGTTTTTGTTTTAATAATAGTAAGTATAAATATTAAAAAAACTTCTTCATTCCTTTCACAAAACTACAAAACTTTCAGATTCTTATCAAAACTACTTCACTCCCGACATTTATATAAAATGCCTTAAATTATGGATTGGGATACATTTTAATTATCAATTACTAATGCAACAATTATCTTACACATTTTTTGAGATGTATTTCATCAGATAGAACAGTGAGTCGAATATCAAAGCAGGGAATTATTTTAGCTAAAGATTATTAACAATTAATACCTATTGGGGCAAATAATTCTTTTATACATTCTAATAAATGGGGAGTATATTTAATTAAAACATATTGGAAAAATAACTCGAAATAGGTAGAGCCAAATACCTAACATTTAAATCAATATAACAAACGGGCCTTACGCATTTCAAAGCGACAAGTTTTCTTAAATAACTATAACAATAGAATAAATACACAAATCGTCAAAAAACATCGCCTCCACCCGAGGCCTGAAAACCCCTTTAAGGGTGAAACAACCCCTTACGGTTGTCAACCGTATGGGTAGTAAAGTTAGCCCAAAAATATGTCTCATCTATGTATGTTATTTATTTATTTGTCTCCCTAATACCGGTGGTTGCAATAAGGGCTGCATCGGAGGCTGCATTGGGGGTTGGTGGAAGGGATGATACTGTCGCGCGAAAATGCTTTCCTGTGAACAAAAACATTAAAACTTTTTATTGTAAATGGCAACAGGAATGTTTCAAGTCAAAAACTTAACATATCATGAACAAGGAGAAAAGTAAACTAGGTACTTTGAGAGACTTTGAGTTTGAAAAGAAAATTTCCTTTTCATGTGCCGTAAACTAACTAGGGAAAGATGCCCTAACGTGATGCCTAACTCCCCCCAAACATTGGCTTCGTTGAAAATTAAGACTTTGATGCTATATTTAGTAGATCAAGACTTGACATAACATTGTTGGTTGCATAACAAGGGCTATTAAAACACGAGAGTGAGTTAAAATAAGTTAATTTAAAAACATTAAAAAAAAGGTTTTATGTAGTATAGCCATGCCATGATTAAAATTAGAATGGGCTATCACAATCAACTGAGTACACAAAATTTGTATCTGTACTGTTAATTGTTGAGGAGTTCCCTAATCAGGAGCCAACCTGGAGTGCAGCAGCCATGTCATGGTAAATCTTCAAGCCGGCTAGCATAATATAATGCGTAAGCACACAAAATTTGTGTCTGTACTGTTAACCGTTGAGGAATTCTCTAATCACGAGCCAACCTGGAGTGCAGCAACCATGTCATGGTTAAACTTCAAGCAGGCTCACATAATAAAATGCGTACACAACGCCAACCCGGAGTGCAGCAGGCCCGGAGTGTCATGTTAAAATTTCAAACCGGCTAGCATAATATAATACGTACACAAAATTTCATGTCTGTGCTGTTAACCGTTGAAGAGTTCCCTAACCATAAAAATGCATTGTTATCGGAACTGAACCAACGTGCAAAAGTTCAACTACGTAGGATAAGAGGAAGTGGTTCTAATTCAGCTTGCAAGATTTGACCTAAGCAAACATACTCGTACATACATACATACATACATACAAGTAAAACATTGCAAGTAAAATAGAAGCTTTTAAAAATGAGCCGTATCAGAGCTTTTTAATATAGTAGTTACCACTCTAGTGTTTTAATATCTCGGTATGTTCCGTTTCATACACTACCATAATCTACACTCATGCAAAAGGAATATATTTTAATGAAATAAAATTTGTCGTAATATTATTTTATGATTTTGCGATATTTTTGGATTCTTTCGCTATAGTAAACCGCTAAGCTACCATTGCGCTAAAACCCAATGTCTCAGGGTGAGCGCAGTGAAGTGCCGCGCAAGAGTGAGTTCTGAGTGGCACTGTCATTTTTATGGGCAGTCATGGCGCTTATTGTCAAGAGAATGACCTGGTCCTTATGACTGAGTTGTATAAAAAACGTCTTACCACGTCGGTCGGCCTGTTCCGGGCTCTCAAACTCATGGTTCTTTCTTGCAAAATAATTTGATTGGCAGCGCTGTAACACAGAAAAGTGGTTAGGAATTGAAATAATATGATTGATTTCTAAAGTAGTAATACAATATATTTAAAGTAGGCGATGCGAATATTCTCCAATTCTTATCTAATCATAGCTTAGCGTGCACCATCTCGACCTTATTGTCGCGTAAAACACCAATTGAGATATACTGGTCAAGCTAATACATAACTGATAACAACACTGTAACAAAACTCCGAGCTATATAATAATAGTAGCAAAATAAATAATAATAAGGTATAATTGTAGATAAGAATGGTATCCCCCAGACGATCGTCCAACCTCCAACTCCAACCTCCAACGCTACACATCGAGGGCCATCGTACCCGTGGCAGACGTTGAACTGATGTGTGCGATCTCGCTGTACCTGATCAGCGCCAATAAAAAAAATCAAAAATTCCAATCTACCCAAAAACGTGATTTATTGTCTATTTACCGCCGCCATGACGCCGCGCCGCTCCGATCGCAGGCCAACTCAAAAGATCTTTATAAAACTTGCACGAACCACCCTATTCTATACATCGTAGGTTGGACAATCGTATTCAGACACCATAAAAAGCATTCGGCGATTTTTATCTTTGAAAATCTTAATTAATAGTTTAGCTTGTAATATTAAGAAAAAGTCCCCCAAAAAGCATTCATCATTTGGTTTTCATTGTTTGTCATATAAGGTGGTGCTGGCCGCTGGTGTCAGGCCGCCCATCTCTTGGCGCAGCGCCTCTTTCACGTTTTCACTACTGCCATAAAACAATAACAGCCGGGTCCGACAGCTTAACGCACCCTCCGAAGCACGGAGCGATGGCAAACCGCACATAATAAAGAAAAATCATTGGTGCGAGGAATATACCAACTATCGTTGGATTCTAACTCGCATTATATACCGCTAGGCTACCTTCGCTTATAACTTGACTGCTAAGGAGTGGAACGCTTTGACTGCGTAATATATATAATTACAGATGACAAATACAATCTGGGAATAATATCTGCTCATTTTCGCTTAGAAAATAATAATAATATCTTCTAGGCAAGCGTGTTGGTAGACCGCATCATCGCTTACCATCAGGCAAGATAATGGTCAAACAAAACTACTTTTTTAAATTACATTCATATGCCATAAGGAACTTTGATATTATCTGGCATCGGTAATTTAATCGCTTCTATCTCTATTTTTCTCGTATATTTTTCAATAAAAAATAATAAGACAGCCTATGATCTCACGTATCCATCTCCTCCTGCGTGAGGTCCAGAGCGTCTTGCATCTCACGCGCGGTGCTCTGCACGAACTCGCGGTCGCAATACTTGCCGAGACCCTGCTGTGTCAGTACCTGGAAATGTGAAATGGCTGGTTAGTATCAGAATGTGAGCGAAGCAAGCGAGATGCGGAAGAGTGCGAGTGAAGCGAGCGTCAGGAAAAAAATGTTGCTTTGCTTACTTTCGGTTTGCACATCCCTTTGTTAGACCAACTAATCATTAAACTTCTGCCAGCCAGTTTGCTAGTTAGACGGCCGTGCGAATTACTGCAGTGCCAGCAACTTGCACCTTGTGACAGCTTATATGAGTGACTCTCATGAGTGAGTCGATCACTAGCTCGCATTCTTTAACATTTATGGTTTTTTCACGCCACTCGTTTACTCCCACCACCACAAGGCAGCATTTCTTGTCTGGACAAGCTACAGACATTTTGTAACCGGTTGAGGTGAGTCGAGATACTCTCGTACGAGTACATTGTGGCAGTAGTTGTCTACTGTAAGATCAGCAACTGTTACTGTGTGACCAAGTCTTTTACAATTACTAGATTTGAGCGTTCGTGCCCGTTTAGTATGGCGTGACTCCCACAGTACGTTGCTGAAATTCCAGCTTGAACCATTTTGACAATCTCATTTTTCTTTCGTGCACAAATTAGTGAAATAAAACGTCGCGAATCATAAGGTCAAGGAAGATAGATAGATAGATAAACGCTTTATTGTACACTCCACAAAAATTAACAAAAACAGAGGCCAAGTGATAGTCGGACTCGCGCACCGAGAGCCCTCTTATTTGTGTAGTGCCTACAAATTTAAGGTTTTCATATTTTTCCCTTTACTTGTGCTACAAGACATTGCTTTTTCCCAAATTTAATGATTCTAGGTCAACGGGAAGTACCCTACAGGTTTTGATTCCTTTGCGAGTGTCAAAATATGCGGCATATTAAACGGCCGTACGTTTTGATTGCGTTGACTTAGATGTTTGTTTTTTTCACAGCTCCAAGGGATTGCAGACTTATTAAGTATTTGATATTAATTTCAACTTGATATATCTCCGCGGTCTTGAGAAAAAGGATCTTGACAGACAGATAGACAGACGGACTACGGAGTGATCTTATAAGATTCCATTTTTCCTTTTGAGGTACGGAATCCTTAAAATAAAGGAACTATAGTAGAAGAAGTGTAACAATGGTTGGCCTTATCGTTAAAAGCAATCTCTTCCAGGCAACCTTTGGATAAAGAGGATTTTCATTATAAAGGAAATGACTCGTAGACATTAGATATTGACCAATCTGCGTTACGAGGTATGGTCTAAGACCCCGCACTGGGAACTAAATAAGCTGGTGTAATGATGATGAATACTCACTCGAGTGATAAGGTTCTCGGCTGGATATTCTACACAATAAGGCACCTTGTTGTTCTGTCTTGGTAATTTGTCACGAGCTGCGAAAAGAAACCCTTAATTTTAAGCAAGTATTTACACAGAAATCAAGCATCATTATTACTGATGATAATTGGTAACATTAGCCCAATAACGTTATCACAATCTATCGAAAACCAAACCACAACGACGATTTTAACTGTAACGCTTGCTTATCAAAACCGTATCATAAATATTTTAAAATAAATAATAGTTTAAAAAAACTAAAAAACACGCTTTATATAGAAAACCAAACTAAAAAATAGAAAATAAATTTTAATAATTTTGAATTAAGAATAGTGTAAAAAATTCTAATAAATATAAATGAATAATAGTGTAAATAAGAAAAAAATGTTTTATTTAAAAAAAAGCGTGGGGTGCATGGGTCAATAGTTATAAATATTTCATTGACAGTTATGAGAAGAAGGATTATCATTTCGATAATATCTTAAAAAGCACCCCACGCTTTTTTTTAATGAAACTTTTTTTTCTTATTTACACTATTATTCATTTTAGAATTTTTTACACTATTCTTAATTCAAAATTATTAAAATTTATTTTCTATTTTTAGTTTGGTTTTCTATATAAAGCATGTTTTTTAGTTTTTTAAACTATTATTTATTTTCTACTTTTTAGTTTGGTTTATTTATAAGAGCGTTTTTTTTTTAAAAAAAAAACTGTTATTTGTTCTAATCTACTATCAATTCCGTGATTCGCGCACTAGCTCTATATTTCTTACTCTCATGCAAAGGATCCGGAAAGAAATTGATGAATCCTGGCGAATCTAATCAGGATAATTGGATATTTTCGAATTATTGCATTGTCATCGGTCTTTGACAGGTGTGCAAAATTTGAATGAAATCTGACCGGTTAAAGTGGGTCAAAATAGCGTCCAAAGGAGTCGGTTACAAACATACAATTGCACCTAATATAAAGCGTGTAAAAAACATAATCTTCATCATCATCATCATCATGTCAGCCTTTAGAAGTCCACTGCTGAACATAGGCCTCCCACAAAGAGCGCAATGACGAGCGATCTTGTGCAACCTGCATCCATTAAAAAAAAATAGGAGGGACAAAATAAGAAGAAAAAGGTTACAAGAAAGGATATAAAAAATAAGACGGAAAGTAAATAGGAAGATAAATTACTTTTTCCTTTCAAAAATGTATGAAATCCTAAAATTATGTCTGAACTTCATTTAATTTTGTTGTACGAGTAGGTACTTCTAATTTAAAACTTACATCTACATATGAATTCTCGGCAGCAATAACTTTAAACTGGTCAGCAATAAATTGAGACATCATGCAAAATTCATTCGTTCAATTCGTGATTATTAAACATACAAATATTAAAATCTTTACTATACAATACAAAGTAGGTACAAGTATTTATTTAACTAAATTTAGCTTAGTTCGTACCTAACTAGGCCGGGGATATTACGACACGTTATTAGCTAAAATTTGTTATGATCGATCATTAAAAAAAAAAACAATAAAAATCAAGTCATGCATATTTAAAACCAAATATATACAAACATACTTACAATAAAAAATACTGACAACAATACATAAACAGTTGCTTGAGTCAATAAAACAATTTAAAAAGTTTTATTATATATTAGCTTTTCCGCTCGCGGCTACGTCCGCGCGGACTACTGTTTATCGCGAAAAAAACTATGTCCTATGTTCTTCTAGGATATTAAAAGCCAATGCAAAAGTAGGTATAGCACCAATGCACTTGATGTTTTTTTACAGACTTGTTATTTCGTTTCCATGGCAACTGTTCCCAAAGAGTTTACAAATACTATCGTTCCTTACAGCGAGTAATCAACATTTTCCAGTTTTTCCATGAAAACTTTCAATTTTGGGGGATGAAAAGTATCCTATGTTTTATTCCAGGGCCAAAAGCTATCTTCATTCCAAATTTCATCAAAATCCGTCCAGCCGTTATCGCGTGAAAGCTCCCCAAACAAACAAACAGACAACTTTTCACTTTTATATATTAGTATGGATTTATAAACCAACTAGAATATTTAAAATATGAGAACACTTGGAATTTGTATCGTCCATACTACAAAAAATATGTACATTTAAACCCAACACATTTTTTTTAATTCTATTTTTAATTTTGGGACTTCTATCCACAGTGTGACATGCCAGTCCTATATTATCCAAAACAATATAAATCACGAGACGAAGATTCATTGATTCATAAAAAAAATAAGTTTTAGAACAGCAGCTAGAATTTTGTACTATTCCGCACAGCACAAGGTTAAAAAAGGTTTGAATTGAAAAGCTCTTAAAATCGATTAAAAATAAATGGGTATAGTTAAATAAGCACAATCACAACACACTAAAACCCGACTTACAGTTGTTTCGCATACTCTGCATTAAATCGTTGGAAGTTTGTCTGCAAACGTCAACATTGTTCACTAAACATTATACAGATGCAGCAGTACCAAAGGGAACTTTTGTGAACCTAAACGAACTGTAGGAATATAAGGAACTATGAATAGTATACTACACGGAGAGGAGTAACGAGAGGTTGGTGAATAACGAGATGGCTTTATATAGGTTTGGTGAATTGGAACTTTTGGATTTTTAGTGGATATTAGTAAAAAATAAGAAACTTTAGTGAAGTTTAGCGAACAGGAAGGGTTAATCTGGCAATTCGAAAATTCCAGTTTTTAGTTTTTTAATGGGTTTTTTTAATTCTTATATAAAACGTCTATTCTTTAAATAGTACGATTGCAGCTTAATTCCTAGTACCAGCATGAGAGAGATAATTTTCAACAAAAACCGCCAATACGCCATCTACTGGTTGTTGTGGTACATGAACAACCAAGTAAAGCTAACTGCGTCTATGCTTTCCGCCCGTAGTCCATAGAGTAATTTTAACAGGGTGGAAACCTATCGTCTCTATAGAGTCTCTACACTTCCTAGAGTTCTGACTTATGGATAGATGTCGCTTTTAGCACAAATGAATTTACTGCAAAAGCTTGATAACCCTGAAGGAAGAACCCCTCTATTTCACATTAAAAAAAACTAGGTAAGTTTTTTTCAAACGGTTTTGGTAACCGATTTCAGATTCTGAAATCTTGAAGATTAGATTAGATTAGATTAGACGAATTGAGAACCCTTGTGGAAAGTCAAATGGAAATATTTTGGAAGTCGATTAAATAAGAAATTATTTTAATTTTAATAGTGATTTTGTATGTATGTAGATATGGATAGCTTATTGTAGCTCCAGAGCCACTCGACTTGTTAAAACTAATACATTCCTTTCGAGGTTCATTCGAGGTATTATATTATTTCATTTGTCGTAACGGAAAGTCATATAACAGGACGACGTCTTCAAAAAATCAATATGGCAGACGCTGTCCACCATATAGTTTTTTTTTTGTAATTTGGCTTGTTACTTTTTTCGGAAACCTTTATTATATTATATGTGTATGTTAAGTATTTATTTATTGCATCTGCATAACGTTTTTACAAAAACATTTTAATGTGCCGCGATTTTATAATACAATTATAATAGTAAAAATTCACGACACAAAAATTAAAATATTCCATCTAAAGCGTGTAAATAGTAAATAGGACATAAATATGAAAATTAAAATTTTATAAAAGAATAAGATTGTCAGCATGATAAAAAGATACAATTAATTTGGTGGTAACAAAAACATGATTAAAAATAGCACCAATGTTAACGTTGGCACGAATAACTCAAAAATCTTTATTTTCTAACTATGCAAAATTAGTTTTTCAATACTCGTAATATTTTTGATTATATTTTCGTTTACCACTACAAAAGTGAACTTTTGGACATTTAACCAGTATTGATGATTCAAAGATTCTCAGACAACAATTTTCGCCCCTATATAAGTAGCTGACCTCTTGTGACAGAGATTGTAAGGCCGCCGAAGGGCCTATGACGTAGCATAACGACTTATCAATTGTTAGCAACTGAGACCGATGGCTTAACTTGCCTTCGGAATCACGCTGAGTGGAAAATAAACTGATAAAATCATTAGTGCAAGGCGAGAAACAGGTGTCGTTGGATAGTAAAGAACACCTTATTTTTTATCAATCAAACACCATCGCTATAAATTTTAAATTCGCCTTGAATGTTGTCCTGCTGTATAATCTTTGCATCTTCAATAATTAATAATATAAGATTAATAATGAACAAGTGCGGGTCTTACTCGATAGCTTTGAATATCCTTTCAGAGTCCTTTCCGTGGAGTAACGGTTGCATCGCTATTTCTTCATCACTGTGGTTGCCGTCGTCTTCTTTTCTGTAAAATCCAAAAAGAGTAGACGATCACTTTTGGAAAATATAATATAAATTGCAAATTATTTTATTTTCTAGAAACCTTTTCTGTATTTTTAACCTCCGAACAAAGAGAGAGGTGTTATAAGTTTAGGGTGTATATCCAAGTGTGTATGTGGTTGTCTTTGGCATCGTAGCTCTCAAACAAATGGATCGATTTTGATGCAGTTTTTTATGTTTGAAAGCTGATGTGATCGAGAACCTTCTTAGCTATAATGGGGATAGGGGAACTTACATTTCCTCTTCTGGTATCTTCCCATCCATACCAAGTTCTCGTCTCATCATCACGCTCAATGACTGACCGTCTTTTTCACCTGAAATTTCGTATCAATATAAGAAAGCAAAAATGAAAAGAAGTTAAGCACAAATTAATATCTAAATATCAAGTTGCATTGACCGTGGTCAGAAGAGTACATGCGGGAATCAGTGTCGTGAACCGCGCGGGTGTTGTATCCAACTACCCGTGATTGTCTCCATCATAATACACAACACTTACATACACTAAGAGCCGGATCCAAAAAAGCAGACCATAGACATTAATACCCATTTCAAATAATAATAGTACTGGACTCGTTAGTGGCTTCATACTGATAACCAATTAAAATGATGTTATGTTAAATAAAAAATAAAGATTTATTCTATCATTTATAAATATATATATACTATATATTATATTAGCTTCACCTGTATTTGTGTAACGGAATTTTTGAACTCGATTTTTTGTAAAGCTACATTTTTTTAATTAAAAAAACACGCTTAAATAACGCTAAACCGAAATAAAAGTAAAAAAAATATTCAATATAAGAAAAAAGTGATTAACGAGAAAATAATGTCATTGTAAAAAAAGCTACCACAGTTGTAGCACAGTTGTGCTTTGTACCACATTCTTACACTAACTCTGTAATTCGAAATAGAAATAGTAACACATCTTGTTAAAAAATAAATAACAATTAATATTGAGCACCCCTTCACGCACGCACGCTTCTTTTTAGAATGACATTAATTTTCTCGTTAATCACTTTTTTCTTATATTAAAAGGGGATAGAATCTATGTGGCATATCGTCCCGCCCGCTGTTTTGTTTTGATCTCAAAGTTTCCACGCACGATTTAAGTAGTTTATATATATGTGTAGGGTTCCTAACAGGATCTTCAATTAAAACAACACTTTTTCTTCTTTATAAATGGACTGTATTTCTTCTTTTTTCACAATAGGTTTTCTTACTTCTAGTTGTTCACTGTTCGCCGTCTAAACTTGTACTGAACTCAATATATATAAATATTTTCAATTTTTTGCTTGTCTATATATATCCTAACTTACGTACTACCTAACTATTTACATCATAACGAGCGGTCGACTTTGTATGGACCAATCACAAACCTTGTGCGAGGGCGACAGCAAATTTAGACCAAGAAGGCTGATAAGTACTTCGTTAGAAAGAGACGTGCGAGGAGATGAGATATACTGGTCATAAGGAATACTTAGATATGAATAAACCAATTGCGATTTATGTGTTCTTTTCGTCCGTAACAATATGGGTAGAGGACACTTAGCAACCAAAAAATTTCAAGTAATATGGTACCCTAAAGTGTCACGTACCCGATATATTTTGAGGTAAAGATCGCCATTTGAGAATAATTATTTTTAATAAATAGTAATATCAACCTGGAAACTATTATTTGAATAAAATTGAATGCATACATATACACGTAATTACTGCGTTTTAAGTATTGTAATTGTCCTCTTATTTATGGCAATTTTTACCTCCAATTATTTCGGAAACTTTACACTTTAGGGTACCATATTACTTGGCATTTTTTGGTTGTATAGGTGTCCTCTACCCATATATACTACTTTAATCGTGCGCGGAAATTTTGAAAATAAAAGCAAATGGCGGGTGGGTTGGATATGCCAGCCTCTATACAAAAATGTTCGTACCCCTTTATTTTTACTTTTTAGTTGGGTTTAATATTATTAAAGCGTGTTTTTTAGTTTTTCCAATCTATAATTTATTGATGTTTGACATCGTTGATCGATTAAGTCGTCACTCTATCTCACGCCACGACGCGCCATTTTGTTGTATTTAGTGTGGTTCAGACAATGCTTCTCTGTACACGAGATCGAATTCTAAGATTTCTGTTTTGTTATTAAATGCTTAACTTTTTTACTTCAGCAATGAGTAGTGAGAGAGGTCTACACTTATTTTACCTACTACTGATTCTTACACGGTAGGGCACGCAAAATCGTGCAGAATATCAATAAACATTTCGAAGAGGAGACAAGCAAGTCCAAGGAGTTGCTGAAGATAATGAAGGATTTGAGCATCCAAACTGCCGCTGATTGAACGAGCGAGCGCGAAGCGCGAGCGAAGCGTCTCCGTTTCAGCTTGGGCAAAAGTGCTTTCGTATGTCCGGATTTCTGTTCTCCTCTAAAGGTCGCATTTCTCAACCGATCTAGACGAAACTTGGTATACATGTAAAACTAGTTTTAGAATTTTTTATTCATCGGGGATTTGTGATTGGGGTACTTCCCCAAAAATACAACAGGGGGTGCTACTGCATATCTCCGCCTTAGTAGATGCGATTTTGATGGTTTTTTTTTATTTAAAATGTAGTAATTTTAAATTGGCCTCATAAAAATTTGGTTAAGATCTGATGAGGATCTTCGGCGTGATGAGCAGAATAGCTCCTCAAAATGCAGTAAACTTCTCATTTTTAGGTTTCTACCAGTGGAATCAGCCCTTTACCCACTAGGTAGGGCTTGATGGAGCACCTTGGTTATTAATGTTAGTTTTACAATAAGGTAACTAGATGGCGCTACTGTGCACTGCTAGATTATTTACAAAAAGTTTGTTCGCGCGAGGTCTACAGCTCACAGAGCCACTAGTGGTAATGTGAAAATATCAAACGAAACATTCGGTCAATCTAAATAAATTTGTTTGTTGGTTACTACAATCCTTATTTTTTTTTTGTACACCATACTAAAATATCTTAATTTTTGACCTATGAGATTCAATATCGCGAATTTTCAATCCTACTCGGATTTTTATTTTAAACGCATTATTCGTAGGTATATCCATCTTCCTGATTGAAACACGACCGTTTAGACCCGTCTTAGTCTTTGATATTATATGAATTCAATATACGAAAGTTCAAAAAGCTCTTGTCAACGACTTGGTTGATGAATTTTGGTAGACATTCAGTACTTACCTATACTTTTACCATTAGTGTTGATAGACGGTGGGCTAGCGAAACCAGCTCTGATATTATTGTCGCGACCGAAGCCTCCTTTGCTCTTTTGCTTAATGCTAGTCCATACAGCACCAAACAGACTGTGGTTACGCTGAAATTTAACATAAATGATGTTTTTGTTGTATGCATGTTTTCCTTCGACCATTTTGTTTTTTTTTCTACTCAAAGTAGGGTGTCCACTTAAAATTCTAAAAGAATCCCTGACTTTTCCCTGAAATTCCCTGACAATTTTACTGAATTTGCCTGACCAACCATGTTCATTTTAAAGCTAGTTTTTCTTATTTTTTCTTAAAATAACTAAAAATGATGTAATCTAAATAATGAATCATTTCATAATCTTATTTTGTTATTTTTTACAATTAATTGTTTGAGTAACAAACAATTCAATCTAGTTTCTGTTAATTGTATGCCTGAAATATATCCCTCATCTTACAATCAGTGGGAAAGTGTCGAGCAAACAGTGTAACCCCTTTAATTTCTCTGACTTTCCCTGGTCACCTTGAGCTTTTCTGACTTTTCCCTGCCTTTCCCTGATTTCCCAGAAACTGGAAACTATACGTTTTTTTTGTAGATAGAATTATTGTAACTAGATGGCGTAAGCATGCAGTAACACAATATTAGCGATCTCAGGTATCGTTATTCTTAGGTAAGGCAAAACCTGTAAAAGCTGCGTGGGCTAATACTCTTAAAATAAATTAAAAAAACGTAAAACGTAACATGTAAACGTAATGTAAAACGTATTAAAGGAGGTAATTTAATGGACAGCCATTCATATAAGTTACTGGATTATTTATTTGTATCTAAAAAGCAATAGTGATTGTTATATCCAATGAATAAACAAATGGTATTCATACAAAAAAAAAAAACACTCTTATTTCGGAATTCAGGGAGAAGATAGGGGAATACAATTGTATGAAAAATTGGTTCAGATATTTCCTCTACAAATTTTTATGTCCACATACCCTATGCATAGGTTCCACGACCTCTCCAACCAGGTCGTCCAGGTTCCCTGATATGGCTCTCTTCAGCTCAGGGCCAGCTTCGTGCAGGGTCCGGAGACCAGCCTGCAGCGTCATCTGGTTGTTTTGGAGGGAAGCAGCCGCCGCTTGTTCCTTGCGCTTTCTGAACCTGTTATTGTTTGGTGGGAGAAGTTGTTAGATCCTAGACTTTAGTGGTATAATCTGTGTTTTTCATAATGTAATTAGACATGTTGTTTGTTTAGTTTTAAGAAATTTATATAAATTTAGAAATAACTTTATAAGTTTTATTTTATTGTTTACCCATAAAAAGAACATAATATTCAATTTATTAGTTAATACCAAAAATAAAGTTTTTGATATTTAGTGTTTTAGAACCTGTGATATTAGGATACCTAAAATCAATGTAGTAAATATTTAAATAGCGGCAAGTAGTAGGTTTCAGTTCATACTAAAACATTGTTTACAAACTCATCTATCTTAAAAGCAAACTGTGGGAACTCTAAAAATTCAGTTAAAGTGCAAGTCATAATGACACTAGAGTTAGCTGAATATTCCCAAAACCACAAAAGTGTTCCAACTCATGTCTTTCCGGTAGAACCTTACAATCATTTGCCTAAATACAGGCAAAACTGATCTGTTAAACTCAAAGCCAATTTTTACAATACTTTGCTTCCTTCGCCCATGCATAAACTTACAAACACAAAAAATATTTAAACGGTACACGCAAAAATAACAAGAAAGAAAAAAATATGTAAAAGTCTGTGCGTTTTTAAAGCAAGTGATTGTAAAACACCAATGAAGGTTATACACGGTGGAAACATGCTTTGGAATGTCCAAAAACTGAATCTCAAAAAAGACATGCTCATAAATTTTGGGTAAAATGCTTAGTGATAAAAAAAACTTTAAATTGCGAGAAAGCTGAAAACAAAAATCACGAGAATCATAC